>JALGPY010000002.1:188631856-189231856 GCA_023055425.1 Linanthus parryae | reverse complement strand
TGATCGCACCGCTGGTCTCGAGAGGTATGGTGAACTCCCCGATGATTGGTAGATCGATGGTCAATCCGATTTCCAAACCGTAGTCGATGTCCCAATCGGATCCGATGTCTTTCAACAAGCTCACAAGCACACTGTGAGGAATCTTCAACGGCACATCTAACATTGTTGTCTTGTTTCCAATTAGAGAACCTGGGTCAGGTATCGTACCCGATGCAATCACCCTGTCACAAAACAAACCACGTATTTAACAACCTGCTAACCCCAGATATAGAAATACACTCAGAGTGTCAGGAGTGGAGATACATTAGGACAATGGGTGACAATAGTTCGACTGATATCCTATTCGGACGGGTTCGCACCCCTGTCCTAACCCAAGCCTAAGTTATGTCCAGGCTGCCCAAGTCTAATCCAGCCCGAGCTAAGAACATTGCAGCATGTCAAGTTTAAATTCATACAAATCAATTCGGGTCCGAACTGAATTTGGGCTAGTACATTAAACTTAGTATTTTTTTTAAAACACAAGAGCATAATAATAGTTTGTGAAACAAAAAATACAAATCAACTAATTCAAGAACAAAAAATAATTCAAAACATCGCTGATAAAAAAAAGAAAAGTAGCGGATTCATGTTAAATATGTTACATAATTCTCTCAAAATATACATTTGTAGGTAGTGGTCATGTAAATCGAACAATTCTAGTTAGTCCGTCGTTTTTTATCTGTGCCAAAGTCCGACCCTAATCGCAATTCGGGACGCGAATTCTGTCAGAGTCCGTCCAAATCACAAAAATTTTGTGGCCGGACCCTATTTCAGTTCGGGCTGGGCTCAGGTTGATTGGGATTAACCCGCCCCAAGCTCCACCCCTAATCCTTGTTATTTAGTAACAGCTCAAAATATTCAGAGATACTCCACTGAGATTATTTGCAATGTTAGGCGTCTCTAACTCACGTAGGTTTAAATGTTTGGATTAGTAAATACAAGATCTAGGGTGGATCTACTCATGGACTAGTGGGGGATATAGCCTTCCCTCAACTTTGAAAAATTGTGTATTTACTCTTATTTTGTTAATATTTTTTTAATTTAGCCCCCACAATAATTGCACTATAATCCCATTTAAATTTACAAATTTTATATTTTACTCTTATTTTGTTTACTTTTTCTAATTTCTCTCCTGTAACAAATCTGAATCTGCCCTTGTACAAAGTTTTTTTTTTTTTTTTTTTTTTTTTTTTTTTTTTTTTTTTTTTGTCAAAACCTCGTACAAAGATCATCATATGAATATTTTCCCAATTTCATAGTTTATCTCAAAACTTAAAATATTCTGAAAGGCCCACTAGTATGTGAATTATTTTGCTTAACAAATCAACAAACGAGAGTGATGCCGAGAAATCAACCTCAAAATTATTGTAGTGTAGGGCTGTTCAAAATGTTTCAGAAGCGTCTTGGCAATATATTTAGCATTTAATTGGGTTTTCTGCAGGCCATCCAATATGAACCTAACCCAGCCCGTAAATAAATGGGCTTCTAGTAGGCCCATCCAGAATTAGAAGCCCTGCCGGTTCATAGAAACTCTCAAGTCTCAACACTTCCACCCAGAATACTTTTATTGTTTTTCAAAATTACAATACATAGCCGGATTCAAACTAGAAGCTCATGCAAAGACTTCAAACGCTCTACACATGAGCTCATGTAGAGGCTTCAAACGCTCTACCACTGAGCTAACACTCCTTTGCACCTAGAACCTAGAGTTCTTTCCAGCTATGTCCTTCAATAAATCTTTCGCGAGTTTTTGATAGAGCTCCTCATATTTCAATTTTGTAACACTAAGATCTTTTAGGGGTCGGTTGTTTTTTGGCTTAAATTTGAAGGATTAACAGTTCTCGGAATCTAAGATTATAACACACTGTTATGGTTCATTTATTCTATCGCTCATTCACAAAACAAAAATCAAACAACCCCTTACAAAAATGTTTCCGCAACACGGGTAGGCAAGTGCCCTATCCGATTTAAGAAAAAATGCAATTTTACCCTTATGTTGTCAAGATTTATTCCAAAGTGCCCTGAACATAATTGCAATAGTGTCCTAGTTTGATTTCAACAGTAGCTTCAGTACCCTTGCTACAATGAAAAAATTACATTTGATCATCTAAAATTATATATTTCAAATATATTCATGTAAAATCGCAATAGTGCCCTGCTAGTTTTGATTTTCTAACTCCGCCCCTGCAACTTGGTTCAGCTTGGTTCAATTTTCTGGCTTGACGACTGACCATAACACGTTAGTCAAGTCAGAGAAAGAAACTAAGAACTTTTAACCTACTGACCCAGGCTTGGGATTCAAGACTTATTGGGATATGTATATTTACATGAATTTAACGCGCAAACTGACTGGAATTTTTAAGATGGAAAAAGAAAAAGAAAAAAGTGACAGATGATGAGAGAGAAGAGAGAAAGAGACCTGTTGGCACTAGGGCTGGTCATGGGCCGGGCTGGGTTGGGTTGGGCCGGGCCAGACCGGGCCAGTGTTTTGAAAACGTGAACCCAGACCCAACCCAACCCATCGTCTGGGCCAACACTCGAACCCAAGCCCGACCCGTTCGAAAAACTCTAAACCCAAACCCAACCCGTGGGCCAAAATAATTTTAATATTTATATAAAAAAATAACTTTTAAAATTTAAAATTTACTTAATAGTACGTTAAATACAAATATGATTGAAATTAATCATGCATTTAACGCATTTAATATTTTTTTTTATCAATTAAGTTTTCACGTAAAGAAAGTCAGTCGTCGTGCCGATGTCTGTAAGAGAAACGAGAAGATTAATTAGCTTTGAATGATTTGTAACTTGTAAGTGTAGTACTATTATATGATATTGATATGTTAGTGCATATTATTTTATGACAATTTAATACCCCCTACGCGTTACTAAAAGCTACAAAATTACACATTTGCAAAGTAAAACTATTCAAAACATATATAGCCCGTATGCATAATTATTAAAGTTTGATTATTTATTACGTCACCGGGCCGGGCTGGGCTGGGCCTGGGCTGAGGAGGTTGAACCCAAGGCCAGCCCATTCATGGTTCGGGCTCGTTTTGTTGGCCTAAGCCCGTACCGGGCTGAAATTTCGTGAACCCAAACCCACCCACACCGGGCTGGGTTGGGCGGGTTGGTCGGGCCACTGGGCCGATGGCCAGGCTTAGTTGGCACTTTTTAAGGTGAAAGAGATCTGACAAATGGGGATAGTGTGGCTGTAAGGATTGTTGACGGAGACCTTAGCGGCGTAGGTGATGCCGTCGCGGCTCAGGTCCTTGAGATCGACGTCCGTCACCTCCGCCGTCGGCTTCTCCATAGCCGCAATCTTCTCCGTCACAAAGTTCTTCGCCTTGCCCATGAAACCCGCCATCTTTCTTTCCTCTATTTAGTCTTAATCAAACACAAAAACAGACTTATGATAATAAGTGAATTGGATATGATAGAGAAGACAAAGTGATCACCTTATATTGTACGTAAAGTCATCTCTTTTGACGCGTGGGAGGAGCGACCTTTGCGTGGGCTGTTCGTCGCTTTGGCACATGTCGACCACGCACAAGTTTTATGTCGGTAGAACAACTTTTTGTAGGACTGGAAATATATTTTGCACTGGAATTTGTTACAGGGCCTTCCAACGCTCTACCACTTGAGTTAATTTCAAGAACAGAAAACTAAATTCAAGTAGTTCTCCTGTGCATGTGTATCACTCATGTTATATACTACCACTCCATCTCTGCTCTTTAACTCCATCCTGACATTTACCACTATTCACTGAGTCACTATGACCGGGTAATTTAAATTTATGCAACTTTTTGATAGTTTTTTCATGGTGTGTAAGTTTTTAGTAAGAGTTGCTCTATGACACTCTATAACAAGCGTCGCATTGTTTTGTTGTCCAAATAACCCAGTCAAAATAATCCAAATACGAGTAAAAAAGGCAAGATGAAGCTAAAGAGCATAGACAGAATGGTACATTGGTAAAATTTAGGTGGAAGAGCGAAAACAACCAACCAAGTAAGAATATGATTTTTTCAGTCTCGCAATGTGTGTAGTTGATAACAGAACAAACTCGTAATCACATAGTCCAATCGAAAGTGATTGGTAACAGACTAACAGAACAAACTCGTAATCATATAGTCCAATCGAAAGTGATTGGTAACAGACTAACAAAACATACTCGTAATCATATAGTCCGTTCAAAATGCTGTAAAATCAAAAACCACGTAGCATTGCTAATCGAACATCAACAACATTCACAACCTCGTACTGTAACCTCATTAGTCACCGATTTTCTCTTATTCTTCTTTTCTCAAAGCTTGCATCTTCAATTTTACTTCCAGAGGTCAGATAGTGAAGGGACCTTGATCGCACCGCTGGTCTCGAGAGGTATGGTGAACTCTCCAATGAGTGGTAGATCGATGGTCAAACCGATTTCCAAGCCGTAGTCAATGTCCCAATCGGATCCAATGTCTTTTAGCAAGCTCACCAGCACGCTGTGAGGCACCTTCAACGGCACGTCCAGCATCGTCGTCCCGTCTCCGGTTAGAGAACCTGGGTCGGGTACCGTACCAGACGCAATCACCCTGTTACACAACAAAACCATAAAGTTTTAGCAACCCATGAACTCAAAATAGACCACCTTGTAGGAACGGGAAGAGTTTGGGTTGTCTCTCACAAGGGTGACCTAGGAAGGAGTTGGTCATTTAGTCCAAAAGTAAGGTTTTGGGTTTGGGTTTGAGTAAGAGATCCCCACGCGACATTTTTAGGTTGCGATATAGTAGTACTACTATTTCTTAACTCTTAAAAGAAAAATGAGTACAGAAAAAGTATTGACAAAGGCAAGGCCAAGTGATAGCGAAAAAGCTTATAATCGCAAATGAAAAGCTAGCATAAGACTCAATTAGAGAGTAACCTCCTCTTAACATTTTATAATTGTAAATGACAAGTTAATTAACAAATCCTTCGGGATGTAATTGAGTTGATGGAACTTACATTCTTGTGTAATTGAGTTGGTGGAACTTAGATTCTTGAGACTTCGCCTAGAGGTCTTGGGTTCAAACCCAATGACTGCCGATTAGGCTTTTCATTCTGAGATTCTCAACCAATTCTTCTACATGTCAAATGGCACCAAATTTTTTAAAATGTACACTTCCACCCCAAAATTTATACACTACTTTTCAACTATGCCGTTCAATGAATCATCCTGACCCATTATCAAGTGTGTTAAGAGAGGAAGAGCGCGAGAGAGAAACCAAGGGTTGTTGGCCTAGTGGAGGAGTCTCGAGATTCAAGAGTTGCAACCCTTGGATTCGTTTAAGGCCACTTGGATATATACACATTTATAGGCAGATCTAAAAATAATACTACCTCCGTTTCGCTTTGCACTACTCATGATTTCTTTTATAATACTATTTCCATTTATTCTGGATAGGATTACTCTGACTTTTCAGTCCGTATTTGAATCACTGTGACTCGGTGATTAAGGTAGCAAAACGACATAATTTTTAGACAATTTTCCACGGTATCGTAGAGCACCTTTCATGCAAAGATTATCAAATTCTTATATTTTGCTAGTGAAATTATCGGATCAAAAAATACTACAAACACCCCTATTAAACTTTCAATAGTGCCATTTTTAAAATTAGGAAAACGTCACAAAGAGATAGAGAGAGAGAATGACCTGTTGGCACTCTTGAAGGTGAAAGAGATCTGACAAATGGGGATATCGCGGCTGTATGGGTTCTTCACTGCAACCTTGGCGGCGTAGGTGACGGCGTCGCGGCTCAAGTCCTTGAGATCGACGTCCGTCACCTCCGCCGTCGGCTTCTCTATCCCCGCCACCTTCTCCGTCACGAAGTTCTTCGCCTTGTCCATGAAACCCGCCATCTTTCTCTTCCTTTTCCTTAACCTTAGTCGATGAAACACAAATAGTAGTACTAGATAAGAAATATAAGTAAATATAGAGGGAGTTGTGAATTGGATAGATAAAAATGGACACTATACTTATAGTGGTGAGTAGCCTAAGCCTGACGCGTGCGAAGATTTACCTTTGCGTGTGATGTCTTCTGGCTTGCCATGTGTATACTCCACACAATTCGCCACTTTTGGATACACTTGTATATGTCGGTCGATATCAACGTCGGTAGATCGATATTTTAGTAGGACTGGTCATCGGCTCAGTTGCACATAAAGCCCTCCATTATTTGTTTGGGATATTTTAGTAAGACTGGTCATCGGCTTAGTTGCTCATAAAACCCTCTAGCATTTGTTTGGTCTGTGTTTCGATGTTTCGAAAGTCTGCATTAGGTTTGGTCGACAAAACAACCTCAAACAAAATATGATTTGAGCTTAAAACCGGTTATTCTGTAAATACATGAGATTTGTTTCCCCAATCTCATGAGATAGCAGTACTCTTGTATCAATATAAGGTTGAGTACTGTATCTGTTTAAAGCAGAAAAATAACAAAAATGTACGTACTAAAAAACTAAAACAAATTGGCAGGTTGAATGTGAATGTGTTCATATTTGTCAGACGTATTTAATAAACCAGATTAAATTAAAAGGAACGGAAGATGGGAGTGGAAGCAGGGGCGGAGCAAGAATTTCGGATCAGTGGGATCTAAAAAAAAAGTGCAGGTCTTTGGAGTTTTAACAGAGGGGTAAATGAACAAAAGAGAAAATATAGGATAAAATTTGAAAAAAAAATAATGTTGAGTTGGGACTATAATAAACAAAAGTGAAAATATAGGGTAAAATTTGTGAAAAGTATAAAAATGAGTGGGTGCTGTAATTCCCACCAATCCTTGATAGCTCTGCCCATGAGTGAAATAGATATTTTTCTTTTGAGAAACAGTGAAAGAGAAAAAATAGTAAAAGAAGAATATGGATCTTCTATCTCATTTCAACGAGAACGTAAATTAAGTTACACATGTATAATCGTCAAATTATATATCCAAGTTAGAATGTTTTATCGAACGTGTTAGAAAGATCCTAAAACACAAACATAAGAACGTTGTAAGAATTTGATAATTTTTTACACCGTTTTGCTAACATTATAATCGGCTCAAAGTAATCCCTCAAAACTAACTGAGACGGAAGGGTAGATAGAAACAACTGCCAATGATAAAGCCCACCCACTAATAGCTAGCACAGTCACGAGTCACGACCCAAACTCCTGGCCCAAGAACAAAACAAAGAGTTAATACCCTAAGTCCTTAACCACTTCACACCATCTGGCCCAACACACTATACTGGCTTGTTATACTCTCATTTCCACTTTTTATTGGGTTGGGTTACAAAAAGGAAGCCCTTAATGGCATGGTGTCAAATGCTGGACTTGTAAATACTTTTTTTTTTGTGGAAAATGTTTTTTCTCGTCTCTCGTTTTTTGGAAAATTGTTTACTATAATGCAATCAATTGTCTTTTGACCCAAAAATAAATCTCTCTTTTCACTCTTGAAGAAAAGAAATACTTCAAGGACATTGTTTTGATTTATGAAATTTACATTTTTTTTTCTTGTGTAATACTTTTATTTATAAAAACACAGAGAGAAAAGTAAAGTAAAAAATATATAACTTATGCGATAGTGAACAATTTGAGCTACTTGTACTACAACTGGAAAGATTACGAGGCTGACGAAGTTACATTAGATTAATGTGAGTGTCTACCCATTCGCTAATACGATCTACCAAAATGATATTGTTAGCTACATACTCATAATTCACTGGTGACATTCTCAACTTTAAAAGTTAGCGTAAACAGCAAAGTTTTTTTCCTGACAGAATATAGGATAAACCTCTTCTAGATGAACTGAATTTACACCTCTTATGCTTCAACATTGTACTGAGGCTGGAGACTCTTTGAATTTGAGCCATGAATGGTGCATCAACACTGTTTCGTTGTTGTTCTTGCCTATAATCACTGTTGAGATAGTGCTTACCTCTGTTCTTGAAAAAGGCCCCATTAGGTGGATGGCTTTGCCACAGCCCCTCTGCATTTTCCCTCAATAGGATTCTTCTTCTACTAGCATCTTCTTCTCCAATCTCTCTCTCTCCATAGATGATGATGATAGAGACATGGCATCTAAATAGAGAATGAAACCCATAGCTGTCACCAAGCCATTAGCAAATGTCCCAAAGATTCCCAATCTCAGAACCTCCAAAAGTAAGAAAATTGACAATTATTAAAGAAGGAAGGAAAGAAAAGAAAAGAAAAAAAGAAGAAGGCCATCATCACCATGCATCATTTAACCAAAAGAAGATTCATAATCCTAATTAAGTTGGAATTGTAACCCCCTCCCATAAAGGGTATAGAATGAGACAATTTGGAGTGTAAGTGTCCAGAAGTTTGTACTGGAAAGAGGTAAAGTACAATTTATGTTGGAATATGTTTTGAAAATTGAAGACACTCAATGGAGCAACAAAGAAGTCAAAGCCCAGAACATGTTCGCACGAAGGGGATTCTGCTCGCACGAATACAATAAAGAAAAAAGTTTGCAGTATTCTCGAATAGCTCTCAGTATACAAACAAAAAGAGTCTTCACACGAAGAGGAAAAGTCTTCGAACGAACAGTCGTCGTACGAAGACACGTTCTGTTCGTATGAACATATCCTGGAGGCGGCAACTAAAGATGGAAATGTTGCCTAAGAGCCTAGGGCGATTTTTTTTCCAGGGTGGGGGGAGTAAAAAAAGATCCTTTTGGGTCCTGTATTCATATGCAATTACTATAAATTCTCTTGAGTTAAATAAATAATATTCTTGTCCGTGGACGTAGTCCTCATAATTTGTTCTAGCGAACCACGCAAATTTGCGTGTTTCATCGTTTTTTTTTCATTATTCATGAGGCTTGAGTGACATAACGAATTTCCAAACAAGAACGGGTGAAAGTGTCTTTGTGTCAAACCAGAGGGGCAATTGTTTTAGTTTTACCCATCATTTAACAACAAGAATATTCATAATGAAGTTGGAATATTAAGTTATTGACAGCCTCCTATAAAGGGTAATTGACATTTGATGGCATTGATCATATAAAAATGATCAAATCTACATGGGTGTTGTTTCTATTAGTATAATAAAACATGGAGAATAAAGTTTTGTTTTCTTCTCTTTTTTCACCTACAAGACTCCCTCTGGTGATGTTATGATGGAGAAGCTACTGGCACAGGAGTCGTGTTTAAGAACATTGTGATTCCGAGATTCTCTCTTCTAGGAGACAAAGAAAGTGTGAACTTGAAAAGGAATTGTTCTTTCTTGTGTAAGAGAATCTCCGCCGCTATTTAGTTTTACATGAAAAATCTGCTAAGTTGAACGAGTTCAAGTCATACACTCATAGTTATAATATGAGGTATATGGAGAATTCAATATCTAACAAACCTTAGTTAAGCTAAACGAGCATAAGTCGCATACACTGAGTTTAAAGTCATCGTTAGCAACGATAGTTGACTACACATGTTGTGAATTTTAATCCCTCACGTTTACATTTGTAACTGAATTTGTACTGAATTATACTCCACTTCGTTAATAATACCCGAGTAGCTCATAGTTTTCAAACAAACTATGTGATTCTCACATTGCTTTCTCTAATTAAAAGGGTATAACAATCACCTTACTTACATTTTGTTACCAAAAGTCTCAAAATTATACAAATCCTAATAAAATTGCAATGGATTGGTAGTTTAGGGGGCTAAACAGAAAATATATGGCATTTTGTGATAGTTTTGGGCATAAAGTGCAATAAACCCCAACTTTTAAAAAAGTCAACACTCGCCGGCGGCAGTGGGTGTGACGCTTTTCGCGAGCCATTGAAACGGCGTGTTCGCCGGAACTTGGTTGGAAGATGAGTCTCCGGCGAGTCCCTCCAAACCCTCGAAGAAATCGTCTCCGATCACCATATCCGAGACGCTAAGCTCGTCGTCTTCGTCTTCCACCACATCCCCCCTGCTCTCCGCCGGCGCCGGAGAAACCGCCGGCGGCGAACCGGGTTTGCCGGATTCAGAGACTTCTCCCTTCTGGCGAGTGCTTCCGGCGAGGGAGTTCCGGTGGGTCGGCACCGGGTGGTTGTGCTCGGCGGTGTAGGTGACGATGAACATACCCGGGTCGGATCTGTTCCGCTCCACTTGTTTCCGGGCCAAACACCCTTTTGATGTGCTACACTTGTAATAGCCTCTGTTCATCCACAAAACAAAGAAGAAAAAAAACAAAGTATCAATCACAATTCAATTCAAAATTGAACTAATTTAGGAATAAATCACACAAAACACACCCAGTTCTGCAATGGGTGTGTTTGGACGAGCTTACATATCAGCTCATGTAAGCCTGCAATGGGTGTGTTTGGACGAGCTTACATGAGCTGAAATTATATCAGGCTTACATGAGCTGATATGTAAGCTCGTCCAAACATGAGCTGCTGATATAATTTCAGCTCATGTAAGCTCGTCCAAACATGAGCTGCTGATATAATTTTAGCTCATGTAAGCTCGTCCAAACATGAGTTGCTGATATAATTTCAGCTCATGTAATCTATATCAGCAGCTCATGTAAGCTCATCCAAACATGAGTTGCTGATATAATTTCAGCTCATGTAATCTCGTCCAAACAGGGCCAATATTTTGAACGGAATTGACCCAATTTGGTTAAACCCATCTTAAAGAGAGAGAGAACCAACTCCATATTTGGAGCAAGAGATTGAAGGTGCATTCACAAACAATAGCAAGTTCAAAATAGAGAACCAATTTCACATTTGAGGCAAGGAATTGAACGTGGAGAAGTACTCTATGAAGTGAACCAAAAATGGAACCACCTTAAAGACTCCCAACTTTGGGATGGTAAGAACACATCCCTGTCAAGAAATCAATTTACAAATCTTATTCTAGGAAACAATCTAGAGCTACAAGAGTAGATTCAAACTGGACTAGAAATAGGAAAAAACCTACCTTGGGTAAGGTGAGCCTTTGATGGGTTTTTGGCCATATTTCCTCCAAGACCACATATCAGAAGACAAACCCTCAACTGGTACCTCACACACCCTTTTCATCTGGTTCTTCCTGTGCAACACCAAAAACAAACCCATCAAAAATTAGTCCATTTCTAGAAATGGGTATCAATCAAATATTTCAAATTCCCTATCAATTTGGATTTAATCAAGAACCCACTAACTTAAAAAATCATTTCAAACAGTACATGAAACACACAGTGAGTCTTCCTATGAAACCCAAAAACAAACACAAACCCATTAAAAATTAGTCCATTTCAAGAAGTGGGTATCAATCAAACCTTTCAAATTCCCCATCAATTTGGATTGAATCAAGAAGAACCCACCAAGGGAAAATATTCATTTCAAGAAACACACAGTGACCCATCAAGAAACAGTTCAATTCAAGAGATGGGTATCCATCAAATCTTTCAAATTTCCTATCAATTCCGGATTCAATCAATGAAAAAAACAAAAACCCATCAAAGAACCAACCATTTCAAGAAATGGGTATGCCTCAAATCCTTCAAATTCTGAACTAAAAAAACAGAGCTTCCAAAAAATTTCACCTTCTTTTAGACCTAGCACTCGGGTTATGGGCAACAGCAAGACCCTGCTTCGGCCTCTGCTGCGGCGGCGACACCGCCAGTAACCCGCCAAAAACAGAGACGGGTTTACTCCGAAGAGGCTGTGAATTGGGAAAGAAGGGTCTGAAAAACAGATCGTTGAGCTCTTGGAAATTGCCATTATTGCTTGTGCTTGGCTCCGACGGCGGATCTGGAAACGCTACAAAGTCCTGATGATCTTGCGGCTGAAAATTGGAGCTCACGGCGGCGTTGGTGGAGGTGGTAATAGGACCACCGGCGGCGGAGGTAGAGGAGGTTGTTGCGGAGGAGCAACAGCCTCTGACCACCGCGAGGAGATCCCAATCGTCGGCCATTGTTGTAGACTCTGTTTATTGAGAAGAAGAAAACAGAGCAGAGCAGAGAGAAACAGAGGAAGGAGACAAAAGAGAGGCGCTGACTTTTTAGAGAGAGAGAGATGGTAATGGATAGGTGAAAAGCAATAATTATTTATGGGGAAAGAGAGAGAAGAGGGATGGCATTATCAACGCTTAGCTTATCGTCTTCTGGTTCTTGTTCTTGCACTTGTTCTAGCTTTTTGCATTTTGGATGGGGGTTGACTTGCGAAAATGTCAAAGGGGTGAAAATGTCAACACGGTCACTGTCTCTTTCTCTCTGTCTGAAATCCACTTTTCTCTCTCTAAGACAATGCTCATCCTTCTTTGTGTAAGAGCCACTTAAAACTACTAAAAAAAATCCTAGTTCGATGCGACGGGAGTACTAGATAATCGACGTGCTTTTAGAGTAAGACTACCAACAGTCGTGGTACGGGCTCATGGTGTCACGAGAACTCGCCAGCGGGCACAATCGGCTCAAGTCGAGTTCCCAGAACACTAAACCGGCCAATTACACAGTAGTATGGCATCGAACCCCGCCAGTGTTACATTTAATCCCATAGCACCCGCTCCCCCAGCCTCGTCCCGAGGAATTTTAGCCCCTAACCGTTCCGAATCACTTTCCCCCCACCCCCCAGTCCCGCCCGGCCCCCTCTCCTCCCAGTCCTCAGTGGCGTAGTCAAGAATTGATGAGTGGGGTGGCACAATTCACAATTTCAGGGGTGCACTAGAAGTGGGGCACGAATTAAATTTCGTTGGGATGCACTTTTGTCATTTAAAGAAGGGCAGAGCTGAAAAAACTCAGAATATAAGGGGTATACTAGTAGTAAACGAAAGTTCAGGGGTGGACTTGCACCCCCGTGCCGCCATGTCCCTCGGCCCCTGCCAGTCCTCCTCCCATGTCGGTTCGCCCCACCCTTTGACACATTGAGCTTAGGTTCACCCACAGCCGCAATAAGGCCACTCTACAATGAGGCAGCAGTGACGGGGGCGGTACTCATTTGAGTTTAGAAGGCACTGTGGAGGAGAGCAAGAGCTCGCCTGCCTATGGATCATTATGTGTTCTTATTCCTGATAGATATGTTGGAGAGCGTGGGGAGAAGACTCTTAGTTGTTGGAGGATATATGTCATAACCGTAAATGTTATAAAAAATTGGAGACAGAGTCATTGGTCAGGCGGTGGTGGCTGAAACCACATTTGTGTGTAGTCTAAAGGCCAACCGGGAATGCTGTAACGGTGCAACAAGCTATTATTGCCGTAAAAAATCTTTGAGTGCTAGACAAATTGATATCTAATAAAAGGTACATATATATTATGGAGAAATGGTTTCATCTTTGATAAAATCAACTCTGTACTTCTAACGAGAGAAAAAAAATGACAAAAGCATAAAACAGGTATATCTTCTGCAAATATAAACATGATTTCTTAAAAATATAATTTTGAGATTCGTCGACCTACAGCATGTTATGTAAGAGCATTTTTATCAAACACGCGAAAAAATATTTATACAGTTGAAAAAAAAAACTATGCTAGCCATACAAACATTTTCAAACTTTGGCTACACAATCTAGTCTTCCTTGTATAATTTTGCTGACCAAATCATCTTCTTCAAACTTTGGTGGAGAAGCAAGGGAAAAAAAACAGTTGTAAGCAGATCTCACTAGAGTTTAGAAGTAGCAAATCAAAAAAGGATTAAAAATGACAAATTGAACAATATGATTGATGCAATTAATCTACTTTTTTTAGATAATTAATCTACTTATTATTATTAGTGATCGTGTTGGGCAATACCAACGTTGGTCTCTTGTGTGCAATATCTCATCCACAATTACAATGTGCAGCAACCAAATAAAAATAAAAAACTTTCATATCACTCAGACATTTGCACTAAGTGGTGCTCAGGTTGAAGTTAATTAGTTACTCCAGAAGTACCGAGATTGCAATATTGAATATGTTAAGTTTTGGTGATTCAAATACCTCACATAGAAAATTGACTTGATCTAAGGCGGCTAAAGATTGTATCGTTGTCCGTTTTGAAATTGTTTCCTTTTACATTTTGATAAATTTTAGACGTTGCTTTAGACACAAGTCAGTAGTCTAAGCTTATATATGGGTGTATGTCGTGGCTATTAGTTTGTGTGGTGTGTCTTGGATTGTAATTGACTCTCTCATTAATAAATTCGTATTGTTTGGTCGTGGATGTAGTTAGTCTCAAAACTAGTGAACCACGTTAAATCGTCGTGTGTTCTTCATCGTTTGTTCTTCGTGTCATCGCTCTTCTTAATTCCTAACAAGTGGTATCTTGCTTCCGCATTCGTTTCTAACATAATATTATCCCTCTCAACAATGTTATTTTATCTCACATGCACCTGCATCTGATCTTGACCATTAATGTTCGAGGCATTTAGTCATCTATGAACTGAACATAACTGTTACTTTTAACCTTTGTACTATTACTGTTCAACTGTCATCAGACTGATGTCTTTTAATGTTCGAGACTCGAATGATAAATCGCATTATTTGACATCTTTATGGGTAAAAGATAATTTCACCACAATATGGTGTGATTGAAGGACCCTTCCACCCCTTCTAGTTGGAAAGGACACTTTGATCCATTATGTGAGTCAAACTTCAAATAATTCTAACACTTAGAACATAATTTTGGAGGTAAAGTTGCTCCTTAAACTCATGAATTTTGCTTCGTATGAGAGCAAGTTGTCCCAAAAGCCATCTTAACGACATACTCGAACTCTAAACTAACGACGCCACAATAAGGGATGTAAGTTTCCTGAAATTCAGCAGACTGAAGGCTGAAAGTAGGATAAGAGGCACTTTCACCCCCTTAGGTTTGGTGACACTTTCACCTCATCATGTTTGAGAAATGATGCTTTCAACTCTTTTGTGTTCCAAACATCATAACACTTACCCCCCCCCCCCTATTGCGTCATATTATACTCTCCGATAGCGAATTTTCCTCGAATCTATTATATTGACGGATGAACTCTCTTATACTAGCGATGTCACAATTAGGGATTGTAAATAAACTGAAAATTACCAGATTGAAGGCCTCAAAGTGTAATTTCCCAAACAAGAAGGGATGGATGTGTCTTTGCATCAAACTTGAGGGGGTTAAGTTGTCCTTTACAAACAAGAAGAGGTGAAAGTGTGTTTCAATCAAATTAAGGGGGTAAAAGTGTAGTTTCCTATATATTTACGCGTATATGAAACTGAGCCGGCAGCCTCATTGTGGGGTGCTCCTCATCTCCTCGTCCAAAAGAGATCACTAGTGGATGGTCACGTGAAGTGGCCTTCAAGTCACGTGCGCGGGTTGCTTTGTTTCCATGTTTGGGAAATCACGGACAAATAGCTTTTTCCGGCTTCTAGAACTTATTTAAAAAGCCAGCTAGCAATAAAAGAGGTGTGCTTATATTTAAAAAAGCCATTATTAGCAGCTTAATTTAATTGACTTAAATGCTTCTCACCAACAACAATACACGCCCCATGTTTTCCAATTATTTTAAAATTGGCAATAAGCTCATAGATTATTACCACTCCGTCCCAGCTCTTTCTTCCCAATTTGACTTTTGTCACTATTCACTGTGTCACTTTGATCCGGTAATTTGAATATCAAACCGATATAATTTTTTGATAATTTTTTAACGGTTGTATAGTGTAAAAGGTGCTCTATAATATGGTGAAAAAATTATAAAAAAATTGTATTATTTTGCTATCCAAATCACCCGGTCAAAGTGACCCAAATACAAGTCAAAAAAGCCATATGAAAAGAAAGAGCTGGGACGGACTGGTACTTTGTAGTTGAAGATTCTTCCTGCTAGATATTTGGTTGTTGTTCTAGATAATTTAGAAGCTGCAAGTTTTAGCTACACCTTAGTGCTACAAGTGTTGTAGACACACTTATTTTTATCAAAAAGTCGGGAATTTCATTAATCAAATGTGTTTGGCAACATTATTACTATTGTGTTTGTGTAGAAGGAAAGTGGGAGACATGTGAGAGATTACAGTTGGATCTCGAGCATTTCACTTTTGAACACTATCTTGTTTTAGTAAACTGGATAGGCAAAACGGCAAATTCATTTATGTTGTGCGAATTCACATATGTTATCCTAGTGCCATTACGTACAAATCGAACCAGATATGCAAACAATTTTAAAAAATTCGAGCTAACATGTTTATAGCAGAGAAGGTCAAAAGTCAACCGTTGAGTTCTTCCTCTAGACAATTACTCGGAGTCTCCCAAACGGTAAATGACCCATACGCTATTTTCGTTGCAAATTTCGTAGAGCATAATCATAATCTACTATACGTCTAAGAACGTTTGAATCTTACATTAACCTCATACAGTTGCTTTATATGCTCTAAATATTTTTGACTCGGCCTCTTTTTACACCCCGACGGTACCTAAATATATTTGACTCGTCAAGTGAATTTGATTACCTAAATATATTTGTCAAGATATTGAGAATTATGCGTCACTAAGTAAAATTGTATCTGTCACAAAATTCGATGTAATTGGGGCTCTCAATATCTATAAAAATAGCATTTTCTTGCCATGCTCTTCATATTAAAGAGTGTAAAAAATCTTCTTGGACCACGAACTATATACTTTGGCGGTTCTAGCTTGACATCTATATTTAGGGTTAGATAACCCAAAGAAAGGGTGAAGTTGGGAATATATAAAACATTCAAACTCATGGGTGCATTCGTTATTTTAGGATCACTCGAGGGTGCTTTGACAATCGAAGGAGGGGGTTTGCAATTACTTAAAACTTATTTGACTAATCACCTAAACAAATGGCTAAAAGCGCGTGACGGTGTACGCAAGTATGAGATCATTGTGACGTTGGCCATTGACATTTTCTGAGATATTTGTGGGCCCAAGGGAATCAGCTTTATTCTGGTACGTACCGGAGCACTGCTGCTGCACTGCTGTTTTGCATTAGCTCTTGGACACGTACGCGCCGGAATTTGTTTTTGGAATTATAATAAGGGTTAATTGCATTTTACCCCCTGTACTCGAGGGTTTGTGCAAAATATCTCCTTAAAGTCTAAAATGTTGCAATATATCCCTTATGGTTTAGTTTTTGTGCGGTTCCGTTAAAACTAACGGAATTTGTCAAGTTTTAACACTATATCCCCAATATACCCTCATTACTCACCAAAAAAAAAACTATCCTCGATACTCACACGCGCACAAAAAAAAAAAACAAAAACAAAAACAAAATCAGGTCTGGCAAGGTTCTTTCCGATGAAGGAGGAATAAGAGGAAAGGAGGTGGAAGAGGCGAAGAAGAAGGAGGAGGAGGAAGAACCGAAAAAAGAAGGAAGAGGAAGAGAAAGGAGGAAAGAAGCAGGCGGCTAGGCCTACTGCGACGAACATGGGACGGGGAAGCCGACCAACCATGTCGGTGAAGGAGACGGCGATGGCGACCCAGGTCGGCGACAGAAGCGGCGTCGGCGCAGGTGACGAGCGGCCTCTGCCACTTCTGTCTTTTCCAGCTATCCTATGAATCCTCTGTCGAAGAGGAATTAAACCCAAAATTCCAGATCTGTAAAAGAATGAGGGTGTAGAGAGAAAGAGAGTTTAGCGAGAGTAAGTGAAATGAGAAAATGAAGAGTTTTGAAGGGTTTATGTAATTTATATAAGGGTAGTGAAGTATTTTTATCGTCATTAACGAAAAAAAAGACACCCTTACCGCACGAAAATGAAACCACAAGAGGGTATTTTGCAACATTTTAGGCCGCATGAGGTCCTTGGCACAAACTCCTAAGTACAGGGGTAAAATACAACTAATCCTTACAATAATAGGGACATTCCATTTAAGATGACTCATGCCATTTAACAAAACCTGCGCAACATTGAACTCTAGCCCAGTTGGCTAGCTCATGAGCGACTTCACTTCATTCATGCTTCTTTGGCCACATTGCAGCTTCCAGTTTTTCGACAATAACTGCTTCTTCAATTCACACACTCTCTTCTTCCGTTTCTAATTAGCTGAATTTGGATCCTCACATGCTTTGACCACTACCAGTGAGTCTTGTTTCTATAGTGACTTTGTTCACGTTAGTGTCAAGGCACTATCAATATAGTCTACTAGAATGACGAAGAAAACGTATATACAGCTTATAAGTCGCACAAGCAATCTAAACAAGTGGTGCTCATAAGGATATATACACATTTACATACCATCTGACTCCATCCTCCATAACTAAGAGTTCAACCTTAATCGTGTCTAGCTCATATCCAAAATTCACAACCATTCTAAAGACCTTTCCTTCTTGGTCCTTGATGATCATACTAGTTCTAAAACTGCCATCTTTAAGGCTATCATCACAGATCATTTTCCAAGTGCCTTCACTAGAGGGCAGCCACACACCAGGAGTAAGACTAGTCAGAGATTGCTCGCCGTGTCTTTTGTATTAGTCTGCAAAAATTACCAGTAGCAGAGTTGCTCTCCTCCCCTCCAACCCTTTGCTAGATTGACCCAGCTAATGTTTATTTTTCTCCAAATACCGGTGATAATAGTGGCTGTCATGGTTGCAATCTGAAAACCATTTCTGCTCTCATTTCCCACCTCCTTCAACAAGTATAGGGGTTTGTTGGGATTCAGTCATTTGTTATTCAGCGTTTAATATATAAAACATGCAACTCAGTAAAACTTATCAGAGAGGAGTGAGGACAAAGAGAAGAGCGAAAGCGTTATATTCAACCAGGAGACCATTAAGAGCATAAAGTAACATATTCTCATCATCGATTTTCACAGAAGAAGCAGAAAGTTTGTCAGCCAATGATTTGAGTTTTTGCATGTATAAGCAATACAATGAGACTTCTTTTTCATGTTTTGAAGATTCGATTTTAGTTGTAAAATATGAGAACTAGATAAAGATGGTACAGCGATACTAATGAGCTAAACAAACAGATCTGGAATTGGCCTCACCAAAAACAAGAGAAAATGCTCCTAGAGATAGCGTTGCATTGATCAGAGTTAGAATTGGCTGATCTTGAATGTGTCGGGCAGTATACATAGGGTTGACCTTCACTGAGGCGAATCCATCGTCTTTGGAGAGGAACTGCGGCGATGATGGCTGAGAACCGTCGAGATACCCAAATAGAGTCTGGGTTTTTAATATCGAAGTAAGTTTGATGGCTCCAGAGAACGTAATTATTGCCATTAAGCTTTAGCGGGTGTAACGCCCAGCTCTTAATGATAATCGAATCTTTCCTAAAAATTTGCAGCTAAGGTTTATAAGATTGGGTTGATTGTCTTACAGAATGGGCCTTAGTATTTGAGTAGCTTTGGGCTATATCTTCAATTTGGGCTTTAGCACAGCCCAGATGTTTATTTGATTGAATATTAACATGCACAAGCCCAATTGTCTCCATGGTTTAACAATACTAATGAACTCCCAAGAACATCTCTTGAAAGCACTGCTTAAATGAAATTCTCCCCATCAAAGCCTCCTCCAACAGCCTAAACAATTCTGGAGTAACACAATGACGTAACCTGCAAACCGCGAAAAACATCAGCCACTCCATGGTGTCCAGAGAAGAGCTTCATCAAGCATTCCAAGAGGAACTCACAATTATAGACCATACTAATATCATTTTGCACGGTAAGAGTTGAAAACTATTACCTTCCAAAAACTATACGCATTATATGTTCTGCCTTGTACTGGTCAAAAACTATACGTATTATATGTTCTGCCTTGTACTGGTCAAATTTGATTTTGCAGACTAATCGGATTTGACTGGACAGGAAAGGATTAGTTGAGTATATTGAATTTGCTGAATAATAATTGATATTGTAATTGATTTTGTCCAGTAGTAATACTGTATTAAGCTGTAAATAGTTCGATCTAGCTAATTATTTTATGTACGAGGAGACTAGTTAAATACTATTATATTATCTCTGTTTCTTCTCTTTCAACTTACTTTCTTAAAACGGAAGTTTTTTTCTTTCAGCTTACTTTTCATTTTTGGCAAGTTTTGGTAATTAAATGACCTTTTTATCCTTCTAAAAGCAGTTTAATCAAGTACCAGAAATTGGTGTGTTCACACTACTTAATGGATTATCATGGGTAAATCTGTAAAAGAGCATTGGTTCTTAACAAATGTGTCATCTTTTTCTCACTTGAAAGAGAAGAAACAGAGGAAGTACTTAGCACCTGCTCGTTAAACCCGCATATAAATAGGCAGACATGGGTAATTGGGTAGGATTCATAGAGTGTCACAAGTATTATTATCTTTAGCATTAAACTATTTTGAAAGAGATGGGTAATTGTGTAGGATTCATACATGCCTTAAGAGATGGGTAATTGTGTAGGATTCATACATGCCTTCTGAAGTACAAGTAGTAATCTTTACTACTACACAAAGCAGAGATCTCAAAATATAAGCTTTGCATTACAATATTTCATGCTAGTACTAAACAACAAATTCATACCAAATTCATATTAGTATATTTCATATACTAATGCCAAAATTTATTTATTTATTATCATATATTTACACAATATTTCCTCTCCTTAACTATGCCTCGGGTTCGAATCAATATGACATTGACCCTCATTATGAATTTACCGGTTTTTAAGATATAACACAGCCATTCGGATTCTCTTCCACGCTGTGCTGCGGCGGCTGGTAGTAGTACGAGTTCACCGCCGGTGGCGGATAGTACGGCCGGTAAGGTGCCGCTACGGGAGGAGGATAGTAAGGCATCGGCATCGGCTGCGGCGGCCGGTGGTGGTGGTAGGGGAGGACGCCGACAGGATACGGCGGAATCGGCAGCGGCTCGAGTTTCTTCTTCTCTTCTTCTACCTTCTTTGGTTCTTCTTCCTTTTTGGGTTCCTCTTCTTTCTTGGCTTCCTCCTTCTTGGGCTCTTCTTCCTTTTTAGGCTCTTCCTTCTTGGGTGGTTCTTCCTCTTTTTTGGGTTGCTCTTCTTTCTTTGGTTCTTCCTTCTTTGGCTCCTCTTTCTTCTCTGGCTCTTTTGCTGGACCTACTAAGACGATATCCGTCGGCCAAAACTTGCGCAATCTGCTAACTGCGCTCACGGGATCGACGGTTCCAACTACTGTCAATGTCTTGGCCTTCATATCCATGGCCATAGAATCAATTCCTAGATAATTTGCACAGAATGAAGTAAATGAGAATTCGGAAAAAGGGAAAAATAGGTTGAAGCTTTCGCGCAATCTAACACGTGAAACAGTTACATTTCCTTAATTTCTCAGATAAAAACAGTTAAATTTCCCTAACTTCATAGAAAAGACAGTTACATTTCCTTTTCCTTATCGCCAAATTCTTGATCAAAGGCATATAATCAGACTTTGATTGGCATGCCCCACCATACAGGCAGCTTAAGCAACATGCTTTGTGATTGCCCTCAACATTTCAAGTGCATTGTTGCTTGTAAAAGAGAAGGATCTAGCTTTAGCACAATCTAACATGTAACACAAATTAGCAATTCAATTTCCCTATCTCTAACAACTTATTGCAATCTTTTACCCAAAATTGCACTCAGAAATTTTGAGGGCACGAGTTGCAGACTCTATGAGCATAAACCAACTCGAGCGTGTTGCTTCTTCAGCACAATTTACAAGGCAAATTAAGGTCATGCATTGCCATTGAGTAACCGAAAAGGGGGATAAATCAACTAGTTTCGGAAATTGGCTATATACCTTAGCTCAGTAAATGAATCTTTCATAGAAAAGAGAGGAAGACTAAAGAAGCTCCGATTAAGCTAAGGATCATATATATGTTTGCTCCCCCTATCCATTAGAGGGATTCAGCAGGAAGACAACTACTCAAGGAGAATGTGCCAATCTTACAGAACTAGCTAGCTCATCATCTGATTTTTTTTCATGATACAATTGCTTCACATGAACAAAGTTCAAGTCCATCATGTCAAGGGCTCAAGGCAATGCATGAAAATAAACACTATATGAGGACGAGAAACAGTTTCGGACAAGAGACCATTCACCCAGTTTGATTGCCGTTTGAACCTTAACGTGACCGAAAACGAAAACACTAGAATTTCCTAAACTATCCATAGCATTTTTATTTCTTCATGGGCAATATTCATCCTAGGGTGCCATATGCATTGGTCAACAAGCTTAAGTCGTTGAAGCGTGGAGCACAATAAGCCTCAAGCATTTTGTTTTTGACTTCATTCGACCGATTCCGCGTCCCTGAATTAGTAAAACGCTCCCATTGACCCAAAATGGAAAAACTAAACTAATTTGACATATCTACTCCTATTTCTTCACACATTTAAGAAATCTTTAGTTCTTTACAAAGCAAATGGTCTCTCAATTCCTCGTCCTTGAATTAGTAAAATGCTCCCATTGACACGAAAAGGGAAACTAGACTAATTTGACATATCTACTCCTACTTCTTTATGCATTTAAGAAATCTTTACAAAGAAAATGGGTGCTAGCTTAGTGGCAGAGCATTCAAACTTCAAAGCCCTTGCATGAGATCCAGGGCTTGAACTCTGCTAGACATTTCACAAAATGCTAAATATGGGAAGCAAATAGTGATAGAAAACAATATAGGGTCTTTTTTTACCTGCAAGGCCAGCAACTGTCTTGAGGGCCTTCCTCTTATCTTTGTCATCATGCAAATCCAATCTCAATACAAACTTCTGCAACAACAACAACAACCACCAAATAGATAGAGATCTACATGTTAGAAACCAGCAAAACCTCCTAAATCAACCCATAGAACACAACCTAACCAAACCTCACAACTTGATGACAACTAGTGGATCACTCAGATCCATGGAACCAAAAGCAAGTACATTCAAATTACAGAACAAGAACACATAATTCATAGAATCTAGCATTTGATTCACAAAAAGGTTCTTATCCAGCTCAAAGATTCATACCCAGTTGCAGAATTAACTAAAGATCAAACCCTTTCACTTGGATATTCAAAACTACTAGTACTTTTACTAATAAAGTAGCCTGAAAAAGGCAAAACCCACAAAGAATCATATCTCAAATCCATGGGAATCTCCCAATTCAGTACTAGAATAGATTAATCAAACCTTCATTTTCTGCCTCAAGACCTAATTCATGAGCATCATCACAAACTAGTCAAGAATACTAGAAAATTTCTGACCCAACAAAATTTCAGAGACAAAAAGTGGATTAAAAAAGGGTTTAAATCAAAACCCACAAAGGATTCAAATCCCAAATAACCCAGTTCAGTAAAGGCAAAAAACTGAACTGGATTAGAGAGATTGGCTGATACAGACCTTCATTTGGTCATCACAAACTAGATTAGACAGTACTACTAGAAAATTTCTAACCCAAAAAGTGGATTAAAAAAAAGGTTTAAATCAAAACCCACAGAGGATTCGAATCCCAAATCCAGAAGAAACCCATTTCAGTAAAGGCAAAAAACTGAATTGGGTTAGAGAGATTGGCTGATACAAACCTTCATTTGGGTCCCAAAATGTGACTGGGATCAGAACCAGAGCAGAGAGAGATAGAGAGAGAGAGAGAGAGAGAGAGAGAGAGAGAGAGGAGAAGTGGAGCTGTCGATAGTTGAAATTAAAGATGAGGTGGATACGAAACCGAATGATTTCTATAGTAGAAAAGGATGGGGTGGTGAGGTTGGAAGGATAGAACAACAACCAAGAAAGACGAATGGAAACAAAGAAGATGCAGAGTAAGAGAGAGAAAAAGTGGAGTGAGTGATGACAGGGAAAGATGAAGAGAAGAATGAGAGAGAATCAGTGGCTGATTGCATGAGAATGTGGACCAGTGTGCGGTGATCCTCCTGGCCAGTAGTCTCATCTTGAATGAGAAACACTCTCCTGCATGTCATGCTTCAAGACAATAGAATTAGTGAATTACCACCTCTGTTCCCTCAATTTCTCTTTTTTTTTTTTTTTTTTCAGAAAATTGTAGCTTTCATTAAAGAAAAGGCTATCACAGACCATACAAGACCAGAAAACATCTGGTAAACATAATCAGAGTGGTACAACTCACCAACTCTGAAGATAATGGCATGCTCTAGAAAAGAGCAAAAGAAAAAATAAATAAAGTGGACATTTCCCAATATCTTGAAAATAGTACATCATCTCGATTCCACATGCTGACTTTTTAGTTTTCCAGGACAGAGAAGATGAAACAATCGGAGACGCCGACTGCACCTCCGACCACCAAATCATCACTGCAATCTCAACCAAAACGACTCCAAGCTTCAAAATCTTCAACATTTGCCTCCAATAGAACTGATATACAACCCAGCAACCGCATCCTTAAAGAGATTAAACCTTGCCCTGCTTCGAAGAGGATGACCGGAAGATGGGAAACTCCCATAAACCCAAAAGATGAAACTTAAATTAAACAAAATAACAAAAACAGAGACTCTAAAAAACACTACAACTAATAGATTAGAGCACCAGACAAACAAAACGGAGCCGCCAACGAGTGATTCGGGAAGGAAGAAGTAGGGTAGCGGCAGATGAATAGGAGGAGCCGAACTGGACCTACGTTTCCGACGCCGGAAACACAGCCGCCGGCTCCGAAGCCTCGAAACCCCTTCTGGTGCCCAGATCTGATGACATGTAGATGAAACCCAGTCGCTACAAACATGGGGGCTCGCCGCCGCAAGGACGAGCGGCGGCGACGAGCCCCAACAGCACTTTAAAAACGGATCAGTAGGAATAGAAGGGAGAATCGCAGAAGTTTGGAGAAGAGAACAAACCGACAACTTGCTGGAGCAAGACTTCGAAACTCTCAAAGAGAACTTCTCTCTCTAGCTTTCTCTCTCTAAGAGAAGAGAACGCAGAGAACCGACGCCAATGATTACCATTCACATACAAATAAATTAGACAACATGTACAACATGTTCCCTCAATTTCTCCCTAAATTAGCTTTCTGATTTGTATGTGAGTTATTTGATCGGGTGAATAATGACAAAATTTAATGGGGGAGAAAAGAGAGGGAACAGACTAGTACAAGGATGATATGTATAAAATGATCGATCTCTTTTTAATAGCTTACTTTCTCCGTAACAGCTCTTTCTCTACCCAAATTATCGGGACAAAATGACACAGTGAAAAGTGACAAAAGTCAAAACGTAGAGAAAAATGCGTTACAGAAGAAGTATTTCGTTGTAAGTTCGAACATTCTACCATAGTAGATTATGGTAGCTTTTAAGACGGGCGCGTCACTTATGCACTTCAGTTCGTTGTCCGTTTAAACGTTCTATTTTTCTAGTTGTAGTAGGAGAAGATATTCAGTATCACAGGGTATGGGTGATGTGGTACCAAAGACACTTTAATTGGGTAATCATATTCTAGCACACATTTATTATATAATGTATGAAAATAATCACATAATCAACTAATTAGCGTGTTTCGTGGTATCACATCACTCATAATCCCGTGGTACTGAATTTCTTCTCCTGTAGTAGGTTAGTGCATCGTTATTCGATGTGATCAAATATAAATCGACACCCCATAATGTATTCATTTTCAATGTTTCAAAATTGTACCATTACTCAAATTCACCACAGTACGTTTGTAACAGTTTTTGGTCATTCACATTCCAGTGTCAGAAGTTAGTTCACATCACTAGAATTTCGCTATTTTAATTGTACATGAGAGTAGTTATTCAAACTTTTACCGTCATGGAATTATAGAATGTTTTAGTGACAGAGACATTATAATTTAAACACGATAATATTAGAGGAGTGACGGGACGAGGAGACACATTTGTGCATGTTTGGTGTCCACGTGTTTAAACAAAATTAATTTAAAAACACTGTTTTTTTAGAAGCACATTTGGCAGTGCTTTTCGTGTTACAAAAATGAAAATAGACTGAAAACAACTGTTTATTGAAACAACAACTTTACTATTTTTTAGTTATTTTTCATACTATTAGAGGTTTAGGACATTTTAATATGCTTAGATGCATAGAAAAAGCAAATATATATTTGTGTTTTCTAAGATATGTAGGCTCTTAATGTGAGGAACACAAATATAACATGTAAAGACCATGATGGTGATTCTTTTCATGCACACTTTCAATTGAGTAGCATCCAACAAAATATTTGAATTGCACAAACTACAAAACTTTAGAGATGGTTATGTTTGGGTAGTTTGATTTTTATATTTTAGTTTTAGTTAGTCTAAGTTTTCGGATGTGATTGACGTATCCTTTCAGTCTGGCTTGAGACTGGTGTCCCGGTTTAATGATCGCATCACTGGAGTTTTAAAATTCGAACCTTATTGTTGTTATTATTGTTTTACATGCGGTCAGACTCACGACTCACAAGTAGTGAAAACATTCAGGTGAACCTAGAAACATAGTTTTAAAGTTATTTCTTTTTGTCTAATTCAACTAACAATTGTATGTCACGTGTTTTTCTGCAATACAACAATGGGACCACTTTCTCAACCGAGGCAGAGGAACTCTTAACCTGCGTATCGTTTCATCAAATGAGCTAAAAATCTGAAATCATGTCATCGAGACTCTGATGTAAAAGTAAACAAGATTGCCCAAACAGTCTCAACGAAGTGGTACAGCTGGTGTAGGTGATAGTTAGAAAATTAAGGATGAATTACATTACTCCTTGGAAAGTATTATTGTCTGCGGGTAGCTTTGAGTGTTTAGTTTTACCAGACAAATGACAGCCACGTATCTGACGTGTCATACTAAGAGCATGACACGTGCGAAGACATTATTTTCAGGAATCCTTGTGAGAATTCCCCTTTCTTTAGCCAAATTGCAATGAACACCCCTTTTCATGATTAAATTAAGGAAAGTCAATCCAATAAACACATGTTAGCAGTCTACACTCTACACCAACGGTCCAACGCCTCTCACTTTTGTGAAATTCTCCAATATTGACCACCTTTTGACAATATGTTTCGCTAATGAGCGTAGGTATATATTTTTTCAGAAAATAAGCGCAAGTATTTTAAACGTTCAACATTACGCGGTGCTCATTTTATCTGCTACAGAAATTAATGATTGATTAGTCATCATGAGTAAAGAGTTGATTTGACTGTGGCAAGTTACATATGGTCGATAAAATAGTCGACAGTGTGAAATTTAGGCCATTCAATTTGTTAACGTGCTATGTCGCAAATGCACTTAATTGTAATATGATGAATGTTACATATTGGCACAACTTTGGCATTGTCAACATGCATGCAAAATTTTGATACATTATATTTAAAGAAAAAAATACACATTTTCTTGAGAAAAAATAGAAATTTTAAATGTGCAAGTCATGAAAATGAAATTATGTCCAACAAACGAAGTGATGCCATTTTCTTATAGTTCATGTATTTTCTTTAATTTTTTTGAGGGGCATTATAAATTATTACTGTTGGAGTTGGCATTTTGACATTTTTGCGAAAGTAGTGTAACATCAATTTATTGTATGAGAGCATGTTTGGTTCCAGCTTAAAATCTCAATAATCTGATGAAAATAATTTGGGGTGAATAAGTTGGCTGAAATTATAATCTGAAAATTGTTTGGCATGCACTGCAAATCTTGATTAAAATTTAATTGCGTTTGGCAACACTTGCAGCTTTTACTATCAAATTTACAAAAAATAACATTATTTGAACTTATGATTCGTCGTAGATGTTATGTGTTTGCACAAATTAACAATTCATGCATTAAAGAGATGGTAGAGTATGGTATTTCAGACACTATACCTAAAAAATCTCCAAAATTGGAGATTATATAATCTGCATATTATTAGCCAACTTAAATTAAAATCTAAATAAAAAAATCTACGAAACAAACGAGATTAAATTTTATGACAGATTTTAATCTCAAATGAGATTAAAATCGCGAACCAAACAAGCACTGATTGTTTGAACGTGGAGAAATTTTTTAGTGCTCCAAAAAAGCATCACGTGGTGGTCTACTTCCAATCATAGTGCTCCACTTATACAAACTGTTGTTGGTTATCACATGTTGTGGAGCACAACGTGGTGCTGCTCTTTCAAAGCACCAAAAAGTTCTCTTGAACGTGTGATTGAAAAGTCTCGAGCCCTGAATCTTGACCTTTGAAAATGAAATTCTCCACAAAAGAACATTAAAGAATGCTAACCACAAAAGTCAAAAACTCTGTCCAACTTACAAATTGCAACATGTACTACACCATAAGGCTTTTCTTTTGGTGAAGTGTTGGATTTGATAATGTTAGTACAATATAAGTAACTTGCAGGGTTTGAATCCAAGACCATATGCAGAGGCTTAATTGTTTTGTCATTGACAGGGTTTGAACCAATATCATATGTAAAGACTTTTTAATGCTCTATCATTTAAGCTAGCACCAATTTACACATTCTGATTATTTGGTTGAACTTGTGTACTTCTACTAATAGCCAGTGCTGTTAAAAGACCAAATACCTCGCCAACAAACACATAGATTCAATGCCAAAATGCCACCATCCCACAAACATATTGAAGTTGGTTGTGTATCATGGTGGCAGCGGGCCGTGTCGGGCCGTGTCCAGGCGCGGCAGGCTGGGACGGGCCGTGCCCAGGGGTAGGGCGGGTCGGGCTCAAAAATTCTAGAAACTCGGCACGTGTCGGGTTGTAGGGGGTGGGTCGTGCACGGGTCGTGTCGGCAGGGCCTTATTTCTGCGGGTCGTGCATGGCCCGGGGGCGGGGTGGGCCGGGTTGGCTAGGGGAGGAACGTGAGCGGGCCGTGCCGTGTCGGGGGGTGGAGCGGGCCTTTCTTGGGGCGTGTTTAGAGTGTGCCTGGGCGGGCCGTATCAAATTGGCATGCGGGTCAACCCTTCTTGCCACGATGAGTTGTGTATGACAGGATTAGTGCAAGATGATCAAGTTCTACATCCTTGTCCAAAAAAAAGTTCTATGTCCTTTTTTTATGACGTGGGAACTACGTTAGAGAAGTAGGAGAGTTTGAAACAAGTTGGACTGATAAACTCGCTGTTGAAAAAGTCAACTTCAATTGAATAGTTCTAAAATTTGAAATGTTGGCAAACCGGAAGGGTGGGCTTTAGAGAGAGAAACTCCTCTCACCAATCTCTACAAAACCCTAATTTTCACCCCTTCTTGGCTGTAGCCGCCGCCTGATCCATCACAGCCAAAATTATCGCTTGTTGTTTTTTTCTTCGATCTTGCGATCTTATCTCCCGATCTTGGTTTATTTTGCCGCGGAGTCAAGCCTACGTCCTGCTTGTTCTCGGCTCTCGTTGGTTTTCGCCAAAGCCACCGAGCTCCTCAAAGTGTTATTTTTCAAGCACTGTTTCCTTTCGTATGGTGTTTGTTTTCCTTCAGATCTCGTCCTATGTTCTAGCTGAACCGTTTGTATTCTTTGTTTTCTTCATCCCCATCACAGAATTTTCGCATTTCTTCATAGTTGTTGGTATTTGTATATCATCTAATCAACTCTTTAATTTCCAGTTTCTACTTTCCTCTCCTTCCTCCAGGTACATCATATCCCCTTCTGTTAAGTTAGTATTTCAATTCTGTTATTTAGCTATTTTATTTTTCTGTTTTATTCCCATCTGATCTATTCAAATAAGAAGTTGTTCTTGTTGTTTAGCTATTCCTGATTTTAGCTCCTTAGTTGTATCAGTTATTCTTTTCTTCTCTATTTCTTTCTCCCCATTTTCTTGTTTACATCTCCAGTTTAGTTATATTGTGACTTTTGCTGCTTTTTATCTTTTAGCTTCTTCCTCTCTTGTTCCTCTATTTCCTCTAATGGATCATCTCAGTGACATATCTCAAAAGCGAAGAAAGATGTCGTTTTCCCCTTCAGGCACGACCCCAGAGTGCCTCACAAAAAGGAGAAACATTTAATCAGAAAAGACATCTACCGTTGGTCTCAAAGGCTTCTGAAGCCTAACGGCTCAAAGTGAAAGGGTCTTTTCACATCTGGGGGTATATGTCCGCAAAGAAAGTATGCAAGTACAGTTGATCGGAAATGCTTAGCCTCCGGTTCTCCCATCCGTCAAACCTAGAGATTAAAAATGCATGCAGGAGTGTTGAAGAGTCCCTGGATATGGTGAAGCCTCGCCGATCTACTCCTAATTCGGGTCCAATTCGGATAGAGTACTCGGCTTTCCGACGACTTCTTGTGGGTAAGAAGAGGCATCGAAAGTGTTCTTTTGCTCGGCCTAGCTTTTCCACCAAACAAGACACGACAAGAAACCATCAAGCCTCCACACAAACAGCTGATGAAAGTCTTACTACCAACCGACCCACATAAATACCCAAACCCGTCATCCGTGCTCGACACCCGTTGAAAACTCAATCCACCACTTTACACAATCTCACAAGCCAATCTATGAAGTTAACTCTCACACAGCTTCTTACCCGACCCAACACACCCTTTCACCACGACCCTTTATCCAACCCATAGTCCTATCTCAACACCACAACCTAGAACCGCTTTTGATCTGAGATATATGGATGTTAGCAATATGAATGTTGATACTCCAGAGGCTACCCAAAGGATGTCCATTAGGAAACAGAGGCCTGTTGTTTTGTTCGATTTGTCAGCTGGGTGTTATCGGCCAGCTAAGTTTCTCAGGCTTCTTTTCAATTTTTGGACACCTCCTTGGAGCTTCGCCTCTCGTTGCCTCTGATTGCCTTGCATCACTCCTTCGGCGCCCACATGGTTAGTGTTGTCCAAGTTTGTTGTTTCTATTTGATGTTTTTATGTCTTATTTCAGGGTGGAGGCTTGAAGCGTCCAAGGCATCGGCCTCTTTCCGCTTCGTCGATGTTCCGTTGTATTTCCGCTATCTAGTTGCTCTATGTTCTCTATAGCATGATGTTATATGTTTGTTTTAGGCGTTGTTAGTTCCATAGCCTATGCTCTGATGATGTATGTTTAGCTATTAGTGTTGATATCTCTTGTACTATGTTTGATGATGAATTGATGTTCTCAACTTTCGGCAAAAAAAAAAAATAAAAAATAAAAAAAAAAAATGAAAAGTTAACCATACCAACTCAACTACATTTCAAAGAGTTATATTCTTTATTTTTCTTTTGATGACATGAGAACCCACAACCACTACTATTCGAGTGAGCACTAGGTAAATCTCCGCATATTGCAACATCCTGCAAACCACACTAGTGAGGTCAGACTGAAAAAAGTCAGACTGACATGTTCGTGGTTGAGGAGATCAATAAGCAGCCCTTGAATTGTTTGAAGGCATACATCCAAAGATCTGTTAAATCGACCAACTCAGCTACAACCGGAGCGTCAAAGAGTTCTATTTTACCTCATATTGCAGTATAGTATAATATATAATACATCCATGCTTCCTCGGCTCCCTCTCTTTCTACCTGATTTGACTCTTTTATTCGTAATTTCTTTTAATAAATTTTTACGGTGTTGTAAATTAAATATTATAAAATGATTATTAAATTTTGTATCGTTTTACTAATTAAATTACTCAGTCAAAATGATCAAATAAATAATGGTAAAGTCAAACGGGAAGCATTCTTTACGAGATACCCTAGAGAACCTATACAATACATGTGACCATCCATTGATTTTCATTAAATTGGTTTGTCATACAAATGTAGATGTAGGGCAGGAAAATAGCAACAATGATCACATTGGGTGATAATCTTTATGTAGACGACAAAGATTACACAAGCGTAGCATATGTTCATGGTGTTGGGAAATTTTATTTTTGTGGGCCAATATGAAAATATTAGTAGTTATATTATTGGGCTATCAAATAAACGGGCCACTAAAGTGATCTAATTAATAACTGGGCTCGTAGGAACATAAAGTGGTGTGGGCTTTGTAATGTGTAGTAGCCCATTACTAATTGATTAGGGTTATGGGAGCCTCATCAATTTAGTATATAAAGACTACCAGGGCTGTGATCCCCAACACATTCGAATACAGTAGTCTCACTCTTCCCATTGAGAGAGATCATTGAAGCTGGTCCGAGTTGTGGTTGGAAGATCGCGGTTCACTCAAGATCATCATGACGCGGAACACAATACACTAGCTATGGACCGAGGTTAGTCTTATTTAATGCTCTTATGTTCTTGACTATTCTAGATGATAGTTTATGTGTTGTAGATTATGATTCCGCCTTTAGATAATCTACATGAAGTTCTATTTTGATCTAACAAGTGGTATCAGAGCCACTATCATGCTAGAATCGTTAAGAACAAGTAATTAAAGTTAATCCCGAATTAGGGTTTCATGCCTCGTTTTCTGTGCTTATGTCGGATCTGGGATTTCTTCATATGGTTACGAAGCTCTCGAAACAAGCTTTCTAATGATATATTATAAGCTTAATTCCGACTTACGGTTTAAAAGATACAGCGTTTTAAACTTTCAGCTTCCGTTTAATGATTTGCCAAACACTGCCTTAGATCTGGGCTGTGCCGAGTCTCGATCTGGTGTGGCAGCGTGTACCGCTGCTTTGTTGTGCCGCCCAGATCCGACGACACATATTGTTTTGGCTATTCCGGGAGTTCTAGATATCCGATTTGGGCGATTCAATAGTCAAACCCTAGGTTTTTGGGTCTTTTGAATCCATCTGTACGGTTAGATTTTTCAGATTCGGAATATTTTTCAGGACAGAATAAATAATTTCGTATTTTAGCATGTTTTTGGACATGTAATCTCATTATTTCCATGTTTTGACTAAAGTAATGTTTCTCTCATGATACTACTGTTTTTATATCATGTTTATGACTTGATTCATGGATAAAATATGCGAGATTATTATTATTGTTAATTTTGGGTGTATTTTTAGTATGTTGCACCATTATAAATCATTAGTGTATATTTGGTATATTACACAAAATGAAATATGGTGTATATTTAGTATCTTACACCATTATTGATATTTGGTGTATCTTTGGTCTTCATACACTATTAAATATCTTTGGTGTATATTTGGTATTGTACACCATAATTGATATTTGGTGTATCTTTGGTATTTTTACACCAGTAAATATCTTTGGTGTATCTTTGGTATTCTTACATTTATTAAGTGTCTTTTGGTGTATATTTGGTATCATACACCATATGATATTTGATGTATATTTGGTATTCTTACACCATTAAGGATATTTGGTGCATATTTGATATCTTACACCATTATGAATATTCTGGGTGTAATTTTTGGATTACACTAAAAGATTAATATTACGGGTTCTACATTTAATACATTAGTGTAACTTTGGCATTTTACACTAAAATATACATTTTAGACATTAGTGTAATTTTGGTATTTTACACTAAAATAAAATGGTCTTGTATCCTAGAATAAATCAGTTGAAATGATATGTCGCCAAAGTGACCTCTATTGTGTAAAATTTATTTATTTTGGGATATAAAGATGTGTGTGTTTATTATTTATGCGACTAGCTAATCGGCCCAAAGGAAGGTTGTTAGTTGGCCAAATAATAAGCACACTTGTGGTAGTAAATATGTGACGGTTATCAAGTTATTCCATGTGAACAATACGTCGGCCCAAAGGAAGACTTATTGTTTGACCGGACTTACTGTCAATATTTGATTACTGCGTGGAGAGTACCACTTACAAGTTGTTGTTTCTGTCCAAAGACTAAACAACAATGTTGTGCTAGGTATCTTGTAAAGAACCCGTTAAATATATTGTTGATTTATGTCTTGCATGAATACTTTGTGGTTATATTTTATTTCATGCTTGTACAATATATTTGTATTTTGAGCTCATGTCTTTAACTTGTTTTCTATTTAAGTCAGCTTATTTATTATTTGTTATTGCTGACAAAGACTCACATTTAGTGCTTTATAGCATGTATAAATTCTTGAAAATAAAGTTAATTCTAGAAGCTTTTAAGTGAAGTAATGGTAATGCTATTGAGTTCCTCAAGCTTATGTGTCCGAGTTTTCTAAAGAAAACATTAAGAGGACTTTTAGTCAACATTGTCTTGTTAAAAGAGGAACATAAGGGAGTACATCAGGAAAGCTATAAGAACTTAAGTACTAAAGTTAGAGTTGTTTAAGGACATGCTCATAAGGTGTACATATATTTTCTCTCAAGCACTTAAGTGAGTATACGGAGAGCTGTAACGCTCATATGGATAAATGAGTTCTTTGTGAACTTTTCACCCATGTGTGTTAAAAGAGAAAATTGTTGTATGAGATTAAACTAAATGTACTCGTTTAGTATTTACCCTAAGGATAATAGTCGTGATAAAGGGGATACAGTAATGTAAGTTGCAGTTGAATCACAGTCCAATTATGTAAATGTAATATCATTCGGTAATTTTTGATATTTTTTACATAAATATGAGTGGACTTGTGAATATAAATCTAATGCCACATGTTGGATACGGAAAATTTTACTTCTCACGATGGATTAATTTAAGTTTTGTACCTGATCATATTTGGTGAGTAGATTTTGGTGCAACTACTCAATTAAGAATATTTATGCATGGTTGGTCGTTGGGCCGATAGCCACTTGATGCTGAAAGATTCATCTCTATGGGCAATGGCAAGACAAATATAGTTGAAGCAACAAAGATTTTTAGCTTATTTTCAAAAATTGTTTGAATTTTGTGCATTTACTAATGTTAAGAAAATTAGATTTTCGTTCATATGGGACAAATTCAGAAATTTTGGTAATTCGGAAAGTTGTAAATGCTACATTTCGATTAAAAATAATATTTCAAATGTAATGCTTCATTAAGAAAGACCATGCATGTCATTTTGAGGTGCAATGATGCAAGAGTAAGAATTCTATATTTGGTATGGCACAAAAGCTAAAGGAATGTCTTCGTTGGAAGCATTAAGATGCTTATGTGTAATAGAATTCGTAGCCTCCCTAATTACACAAATATTTTGAATTTGTGTTGAAAGCGTAAAGGGGTGTATAAATAATTAGGTGTGTGTGCAATAAGGACATACTAGAACTTATATGTACTGATATGGTCGACCACTCTTTATAGTTATTTTGGGTGGAAACAGTATCATATTTAGTTCATAAGACTTCTGTCCACCTCATCAACACCTATAATCAATTTGAGAAGTAAAGTATGTGAATGTATAAGGTAACAACATTCATGGTGTTAACTTAATTCCTATAGATGTGCACAAAGTTTCTTCCCTACATGGAGTTATAGACATACTTGTCATAAATTAAGTTTGTGGGAATGAAATTAAACATATTTGGATATTGTAAGGAGAATGATTAGTCATTTTCTTTATCATGAGGCTATGGGAATAAAAATTTAAGGTTGTAACTTACATTTGAGATACTTCATGTATTAAAGTGGCTAATTAGTACCATATATGATTTGCTAGGCGAATACCTAGTATAAGGAGGTTCTCATTTCGGATCATCCCACCTAAAGTAAGGCCATATTGGTCTAGTGGGAGATATTGAATTTGGTATCTGCTAGTTGCCATTTTTATTGAAGTAAATAATAACTGAGAAGTTCTAAATCTCGTAATTTGTCTTCTCAAATAAAGCCCTTTTTTTCTTGAGACTTTTGAGGATGTTGAGTTTGAGTGGGAGATACGGTTATAAGGAATATTTTCTTTGAGCATAAAGTTTGTTATGTTTGTGAAATGCACGTGTCTATTGTTTATGCAAGCAATGATCGGCCCAAAGGAAGGTCATTGTGTGGCCAAATAATAAGGCATACTTGTTTATGCGAACAGTAATCGGCCCAAAGGAAGATTATTTGTTTGGCCAAATAAGATGGTGCATATTTAGTTATTCACACCGTTCAAAGTAATATTCCATAAGGATACTCATAATAGGCAAACTCATCAGCCTCAAATATGAAGTGCCGCTAAAGTAATTCACTAATGACATGAGAAATGATTTATGTATTACATGTTATTCTCATGTATTTGAGTTTGACATAAGGTTTGTGGAAGATGATTCTATCAACTTCTTACAAGTCAAACAAATATTAAAGTGAATTGATTTTGTAATGATAAGATAAAATCTCTTGACAAAATTAGTGACATTTGGAATCTTTCATAATAGCATAATTTATTGTTGGTTACAATAAATAAGGTGTTATTTTGGTTATGAAAGATATGATGGTCATACTTTGTCATTACATTTCATCTAAAAGAGGCACTGACTAAAGAGACTTCATAAAGTTGTACGAAATTCTCTTTTGAGTTGTTATGTCATGTACGATTACTTAAAGTAGATGTACATATATATGGATAAGTTGATTACAATCATATAACTTTGACTTTAGTTATTCAAAGTACATGTTTGTAAATTACACAATTCCATTTAAAGTCTAAAAGCTTGCTTCTAGATATGGTATCGCAATATTCATAAAGTTATTATCTCATGTTGTGCGAGATAACTACGGTAGATATTTGTGAGTACCACAGTTCAGTGGGAGTAATTTTCTGGTGCATTATTTGGATTATACTCTTTTGACTAGCACCGATATAGACTTGTTGGGTGGACCAAGATATTCTTTATAAGGTTTCTAAAGAAAAGATCTTGGAGAAATATTTCCTGTGTCGAAAATAAATGCTCTTGGGGTGTATCATTGAGCATTCGACAAGAGATCTATATCGATAAGGTATTTGCTAGATCGAGTACTTAAGGTTGTGCACTGAAGAATAATCCTACTACTTAAGGAGACAATTTCTAGTCTTATTCAGTATTTCAAGAATATTTAGATAAGTAATAAAGGATGCAAAGATTCGTTATACATCGAATAAATGAGTCTTGTGTATACCAGAATATGTACACATGTGGTTATTGTTTACATATTGGTATATTTGGTATAATTTTGGTTAATCATTGTATGTATTAGGGTAAACATACAATCGATTAGTAAAGTATTGAAGAGAACAAAAGACTACATGCTCACTTATCAGAATTTAGATAATTTTGAGATCACTGAATCTAATTTCGAGGATTAGGTCAAGTTTATTGACATAAAGTCTTATTCTACTTAAGAAAATATTCAGAGTGTTTGTGTCAATGTGACATTACTATGATAAACTCCATTATTGAGGATCCTCTAACTAAGGAATTACCACATAAAGTGTTGAGGAGTGGATTGCTCATTTGGAGTGGTAATATATAAGGTACTTTGGTTTAGTAGGAGTTTGTATCTAATGAATGTCGTTTTTCGAGACACTTACTTCAGTTTCTGCAGAATAAAGTTTATGTTTTATTCAAGTTACTCTGAATTATTGTTATTTTTAATTTCCAATTGCGGTTTAGCATAAAGATGGAAATTATAAGGTTTGATCTCACTTCAGTAAGGATCAGTGGAAATAGGCATGTCCAAAGATCACATTGCATGTAATTTCCCGCTACACATCCACACTTGATCTATGTCATTGAATATATTGGTTTGGTGATCATTGATGGGTCTTTGTTACGACTATATTTAAATGTGGCAAAGGTCGCTTTGGTCTCACACTGATATGGACAATGGACCAGATTGTTTTAGGAATGTTCTAAGGATGATAGCACTTTTGCTAGCACTAAAGATTATGGAATATAACTACATCCGGTTTTTCAAGTTTGGCCCAAGTGGGAGATTGTTGGGAAATTTTATTTTTTGTGGGCCAATATGAAAATATTAGTAGTTATATTATTGGGCTATCAAATAAACGGGCCACTAAAGTGATCTAATTAATAACTGGGCTCGTAGGAACATAAAGTGGTGTGGGCTTTGTAATGTGTAGTAGCCCATTACTAATTGATTAGGGTTATGGGAGCCTCATCAATTTAGTATATAAAGACTACCAGGGCTGTGATCCCCAACACATTCGAATACAGTAGTCTCACTCTTCCCATTGAGAGAGATCATTGAAGCTGGTCCGAGTTGTGGTTGGAAGATCGCGGTTCACTCAAGATCATCATGACGCGGAACACAATACACTAGCTATGGACCGAGGTTAGTCTTATTTAATGCTCTTATGTTCTTGACTATTCTAGATGATAGTTTATGTGTTGTAGATTATGATTCCGCCTTTAGATAATCTACATGAAGTTCTATTTTGATCTAACACATGGTACTTTTGGGTGGCAATTTGTGGGGGCATCATTTTTGTGTTTATGACCATCATGAGTTTGTTGTTAATGAAAGGCCGAGGTTCTCTCTTAGATCATGTAGCTCAACCGGCCTATATACTTATGTTGTTGTCTCCATTGTTTTGTTTGGTGTGGGAGACAACAAATGAAACTTTAATTTGGTTGGCTTTGAGACAGTAGTATTTTTTGTGACCAAGTCATTACTCTTTTGAGTGCATATTAGGTGAACTTTTGTTTTAATGTAACGGGCTTGTTTGGATGATAGTAGTAATTAGGGAGGAAAGTAAAAGTAAAAAATCCAATAAAATGGGTCAAATCTCTCCGGATTCCCGCCCAAAAATCCGGAATGCCGGCTTGAGATCCGTATTTCTGGATTTTCAGCCGGAATTCTAGATTTTTTGGAGGAATTCCGGTTTTCTTTTGGGGAAACTTCGAGCTTCTTAAGGTAATTTCTTGGTATTATTATTTAAAGTGTGTTGATTCAGTGGTAAAGTATATACTTCTTCCGTTTCTTCTCTTTCTCTACGTTTTGACTTTTGACTCGTATTTGGGTCACTTTGACCGGGTGATTTGGATCGCAAAACGATACAATTTTTTGATAATTTTTCACCATGTTATAGAAAAACTTTTACTCTGCAACACCATTAAAAATTGTCAAAATATTAGACCGTTTTGCTATTCAAATCACCGGGTCAAAGTGACCATGTGAATAGTGACGAAAGTCATAACATAGAGAAAGAGAAAAAACGGAGGAAGTACTTCTTTTGCATGAGGTCAGGAGTTCAAACCTTACAATTCAAAAAAAAAAAATCAAAAAAAAAAATCAATAATCTACGAAAATTCACCGCACTCAAACAATACAGATAAAATGAGCTTTTAAGTTCAACCTCTCACCTATTTTAGCTCATCCAAACAACCCCAATATTAGGAGTCTATAAATTACACTAGAGAGTTTAATAAGTTCAGAAAATCTGAACTGAAGTGCTCGCAGTTGAGGTAGTCAATATGCTATTTTTGGGTTATTTCAAACTTTGAACTTAAGAGTTCAAGATAAACAAACGCTAACGGATTTAAGAATGTAAACTCCACAAACTCAATTATACTTCGAAAGATTGCAAACTATATATATTTTTTAATTTGATTAGATGGTCTACTAATTGAGATTGTTTCTTTCAATGAACATGTTTCGTGCTAGTTGAAAATTCATTTTTTTTTACTAAATAACTGGTTGAAAATATAGATTAACGGAAGTTTTCAAGCTACTATCTCCGTTTTTTCTCTATGACACCGGTTTGACTTTTTGACTTGTATTTGGGTCACTTTGACCGGGGAATTTGGATAGCAAAACGATTCTATTTTCCGATAATTTATTCACCGTGTTATAGAGCAACTTTTAATCTACAATACCATAAAAATTTATTAAAAAAATTGTATCGTTTTGCTACACAAATCACCGGGTCAAAATGACTCAGTGAATAGAGACAAAAGTCAAACCAGTGTGATAGAGAATAAACGGAGGTAGTATTTGGTATGAGCTAAAATTGTGCATCATGCAAGAAATATTGTAGATTTGAATATCACGACAAATTTTAATCTCACTTCAAAATAAAAAAAGAAAACAAGAAGTGTCATTGTTTTTTCTTGAATTTTATCTAATTTCATACCAACTATTTTCCTTCCAAATAGGCAAATACAAGTTGAACTAACAAGTGACTCAAGAGTTAGTTCATTTTTGTTGTTTAGTATTTGGAGTGATTTAGGGAATATGATGGCGTACTCATGGATGATTGTTACTTGTCATGTATGCATTTCAGTATAAAATAAATAAATATATATTTATATATATATATACATATATATGTAACATATATTGCGTATACTATATACTCATATGAGCAAAAGTATAATCGATACTACTTCGTCCATTTCTTTTTTCTCATGTTGACTTTTTGACTCGTATCTGGATTACTTTGACCGAGTAATTTGGATAATTAAATGATGCAATTTTTTAATAATTTTTTCACCGTGTTATGGAACAACTTTTACTTTACAACACCATGAAATAATTATTAAATATTCCATAATTTGTCCGAATAACCGGGTTAAAGTGACATGGTGAATAGCAGTAAAAGTCAAATTGGGAAGAAAAAAAGTAGGAACTGAGTGATATTTGGATGTTAGAAGTGCGAGACATTTCAAGACTTATTTGGTAGAACAATGCAACACATGACTTTGATGCCGCATGAGTTGCGTAGTGAAATTTCCATAACTTGCGTGTAATCAATGGCCACTAAAAAAAAAGTACATGTGCTACGAACATGAATTGCTTTGGCCCATAACTAATTTTTGTAGAATTGTACCTCAGCGACGTTTTGAACCTAGCTCAAGTGACGAATAGCAAACTGGCAAGTGTTGAATCACTATTCCAAGTAATGAATAGTGACGAATAGTTCAAGCAATTCTTGCTCCATTTTCGACGCGCAAATCAATCTTCTATTTTGTCAATCTTCTACTTCTTTCCAAATGCTACACATTTCGACAAATATAATATTCACATCCATTATCCAATATCGAAGATGAAGAAATAAATAGATTGACGTCTATAACAAAAATACCTGGTGGTGGGTGGAATCACTATTCCAAACTTTTTATCCTCCAGATACTTGGGGCAATTCCTCCTTCAGTGACCCGGCTAGCTACAGTAGTGACAATCACCTTTAGCCACGCCCCCATTAGGCTTCAGGGCTTCCTTGGACTTTGCAACTTTCTTGCGCTTTCCTTTAGAAGTAGAGACAACTCCCTTGCCCTTCTTCTTATTCACCAAAATTATGGCCTTGCCTTTGCCTTTATTGATGCTTTGTTCAGCTGTACTTAGCATGTTCAGCAAGTCCTGCAGAGCTTTACTAATCTCGTTCATGTTATAGTTCATGATGAACTAGTTATAACTATCAGGCAACGATTACAAGAGAAGACCAGTTGCCAACTCTTGGCCGAGTGGGAACCCCAGCCTTGTGAGGTTCTCTATGTATCCGATCATTTGGAGTATCTGCGAGATTGCTCTTGAACAATGCATTGGACACTTCATACCGCCCATGCCTTGTCTATTCTTGAAACAAATGTTTCAAGTGTTTGATCATATCGTAGGCTTCCATGTTCTCGTGTTGCTTCTGAAGCTCAGAGGTCATGGTGCGAAGCATGAGACAAGTCACATCATTAAAATCATCCACATGTTTCTGAATTCTCTCACGACAGCTAGAACAGACTCATCCTGGGGTGGTTTTGGTATAGGATTGTTTAAGACATACAGTTTCTTTTCCTATTTAAGGACGATCCTTAAGTTTCTGTACCAGTCAAGGAAATTTGTTTCAGACAACTTGTCCTTCTCAAGGACAGATCGCATTGATGAAGTCGATGCGTGATTGTTTGCCATTGGAATTCTCCAAAAACGAGTAATATGCAATTTTAGTATTTTGAACAGTTTAACTATATTCAACAATGGCTAGTTCATTAAATATGGCTCCCACTATTTTCTCGGATTAATAGCCCTCACCATTAATGCGGAAAATATCACACACACACACACACACACACACACACACACACACACACACACACACACACACACACACACACACACACACATATATATATATATTCTAGTGAGCTCAAGATCCATATTTCACTTCTTCTTGAGCTTGCTTTGGCAAGTCACCCAGAAATTGGTTATTTAGGTTGGAACCCTTCCAATTGCATCCCATGCAACTCTTGGTCCAATTAGGTGAATAATTCTCTATTCATTATCATTTAGATAACACCTAATCGTCATGCCTCTAGGCTTATCAATCCAATTGACTTTGTCCAGTTGTGTCCAACCTCTTGCTTCAACAATCACACATTACTTGCTTGTGTCGCCGCAACATACCAAGGTGAATTAAAACGCCTTGCTTTGGCAAGCCCGAATTTAATGGACCTTGATCATGAAGGGTGTTTAGGCAAGAGAAGGCAAAACGCAATATTTCCATTGAATGATTTAGTAGTCATTGTCTAATTGTTTGGTTGATCTAATCAACATAATCTACTTACTTGGATTGGGCAATCCATAATAAAAGATCAAACTTGTTTATTATTATCTAGTTTAACGTTTTGCTTGTATCACCCATACACACAAAAATAAATAACAAGACATAAAAAATAAACATCCACAAAAGAGAAAATAATGTGGCATGAATATGGCCCCTAGACTAAGATATTTCCAAGTCAATGATAATATCTATAAGCCCTAAAGTGACAACCTCATCTCCATGTGCTTCATCATAGTCGCGCGCCTAGGATGGGAGTCCTCGTCGTCTTTGTGGCTTCTTGGTCCTCCGGTATTCTTCTCCATGCTCTTAGCTATCATCTAAATGTTCTAATTCTAGCCTAACATCTAGAATAAATAAATAAAAAAAAAAAAAAAAACTCACATGTTGAGAAGATGACCAGCTCGCAGGCCGTAAGATTAACTAACTATTACATTAATGTAATCAGCTCGCAGGCCGTAAACCAAACCACAAAAGTGAACATCCACAACCTAATTCATATCCATCCACCATGCAACAAAGCACATAATACAGTTAAAACCAATTTTAACGCGCTTGTTCAATTTTAGTTTGAAAGTAGGCAACTACGGTCAAATCCAAAGAGTCCACCATCCAACAAGGTCGAACCACCCAAGGACCAAGGCAAGGCCTTGGGCCGGTCGGCCAAGCCTCATGCGCGGCTAGGCCGTACGCTAGGCTGCCCAGCCCCTTGGCAGTGCCCTAGCTTGGGAGGCAAGGCAAGGGGGTGGTCCCTTAGGGGGCCGAACCTCCCTATAGAATTGTTTCCAAAACAATTCCTTCCCTTGTTTCCCAAACTTAGTTGTTTCCAAGTTTGAAAAACCCTTTTTCCAAGCTTGTACCCATACCCTAGTTCCTAGGTTCAAAATTATTTATATCCTATGTGATCAAACTCGCCAATCTTCACATCCAATGTTAAATTATGTCTTGTTTGTCTTGAATCAAATTCTTATGTGCTACGACCTGTAGGTTTGATACCACTGTAGGTTTTGATGCAGGTTGCACAGTGGAATAACAAAATTAATCCTGCTCAAATCCCTCCAAGTATCACAGCAAGCCATCATAACATGATAAGAGCATAAAAGATGTGTACCTTAGTTTGGGAGATCACACGAAGAATATTGTCTTCGTCTCTATGAATATTCACACCTTGGATTCTTGATTGGATTCCTTCCCACCGTGTAGTGCTAGCAACGGAAGAAGGAGGATCGGATCACGCAAAACGAGGAAAAGGAGGGGCGGTCCTCCTTTGGTGGCCGACAGGTGAGGGGCTGCAATAGGGGATTCGGCCTCCTATTGTTGCTCTCTCTCTCTTGCTTTGTTATGTTCTCTCAATAATGACTTGTCTTGAGAAATAACAAGCTAGAGTTCCTTTATATAGTAGTAAATCTTTATTAACTACATAAAAGCCTCAATACTAATCATGTCCTTACATGGATTAGTCCACTTGCAAATTAGTCCTACTAAGTTTGCTTGTGGTTGCGTTATGATAATTTTATTAATTAGTCCAGATAATTAATACCTATATCCAATTTAATCCATCTGGTGTGTGATCCCATATGTTTCTACTTAGTTGGTATTAACTCTTTACTAACATGGAGCGGTTTCTAGTAACACATCCATGCCACCCAACTACTAGAAATAGTCAGTGATCCCGACAAACCTTGTGCCCAATGTCCATGTATTGTGTTATCCATTTGTCTCCATATCCGGATTGGACATGAGACATATTAATCACACTCGTATATCCAATCCATAGTTTCTCGATCCTGGGAATATGCTTATGTGTTAGCAATTGGTGCGCCCATGTGGGGTGCCCAATGCAATTAACATAACCTTATGGGGTTAGTTGCACTAATACATAAACTAGAGGGGTTAGTAGCTAAGGCTCAAACCCTAGGGGTTTATGTGCAAACCTAGGAGAAGTTTTGCCTATATAAAGAGGTAGCCTCCTACACATGATATGGGAATATCATTGGCTATTCCATACAGAAAAGTCTCTCTGTCTAGATTCATACTAGTTGTAGAGAACCCTAGTCTCTCTCCAACTTCATCCAAGGAGGTGGAACGTGGTGTGGAAATCAGTGTTCGTCCTCGAGATTCGCACTCGATTGGTGGGAGCAAGATCAAGGAGTAGGCGCGTGAAAGCAAGCAACACAACGATCATCCGCTGCACTAAGGAGCTTAGGAAGACAAGGTAAACACATGAATATTCCGCTTTAGTTCATGTTGTTGATCTGAGCATGTTAGATCCTTCCTGCCCTTCATTGGTATCAGAGCCATAGGCTTACTTTTCGTGCCTCGATAAGCGTTCCCGAACCTGTTATAAAAATTGCGTTTCTGAATTTTCATAACCAGTAGACGAAACCTATATGGTTAGGTAGGGTTTTTCACGAGGATTCCAGATATATAAATTTTATATTTTTTGGATTTACGGTGAATTAGTTATGAATTTTCAAAGTTTCGGAACAGTATTAATCTGGACTGCTAGATCCAATAATTAGAACACGGTTTTCAAAAACTTGTTAAAATTGGATTTTGACCAAATAATCGGGATCAGGACGAAGAGACGATCACGGGAAAATTTTTCTCGTCGCGATCGGAGCACGGGAAGGCGGCGCGTGGGCTTCACGCGCCACCGATGCCGCCCCCACGCGCGGCCACGCGCCGCCACGCGCCGCACGCGCCCAAGGGCTGGCGGCGGCTGCTGACGTGGCCCTAGGGCTGACGTGGCAGATGACGTGGCGGTGCCACGCCAGCAAGCGGCTGTCGTGGCGATGACGTGGCAGCTGACGAGGCGATGACGTGGCGGCTGACGTGGCAGCTGACGTCAGCATAGGTGCTGACGTGGCATGCCACGTGGCATGCTGACGTGGCACATGGGCCGACGTCAGCGCGTGGCGGAGGCGGACGCGCCCACGCGCGGCGGCGCGTGAGGGCGCGTGCGGCCTCCTCCCGCCGTCATTTTTCGTCCGGTTTTTTCCTAGGGACTCCAAATTAAATTTCCTATTTTGTGGGTATTTTTTCATAATTTTTGGAGCGACGGAAAATTTTAGTAATTTCCAGATTAATTAATTAGTGTTTAGCACACTTCCCGAGGCAGTTTGACGACCTTAAACACACTGTTTTGAGCCCAAATTTTTCTGGAGACTTAGGTCAATTTTCCCTACGTTTTGCCATAGGTGGTGAGACCCTAAGTGGTAGGGAGCAATTTTCGATCTTTTTAGTTGATTAGATTATTGCTTATTAATTTCCAGTAATTATTGCTTAATTCCGGAAATTTCCAGAAAATTCCAGTATGTTTATTATATTGTTATACATGCTGTTGTGGGTTGAATGGATGTGTTTGGTGCATGGATGTGGCATAGATGTTTTATATTTTGGTTTTGGTTTTGGTTTTTTGAATATGTAATCAAAATACGGCCTGCGAGTCGTGCCTCTCTATAATCTAGTGTCTTCTCTTCTCATCCACTCGCCTCTATGAGGTTACTTCTTATTAGAAATAAGATAGTTAGTAGAGATTGAAGATTGAAGCTTCAAGAGAGGTGGCCAAACCAAAAGCTATGGCGCAAGGTGCATGGAGCAATTAGACGGTCTAATGGAGCCTCAAGCTTGGAGTCCTCAAGTAGGCGAGATGGCGTGAGATGGAGTTCAGGACTTGCTCAAGAAGTGCTCTCAATAGTGGGAGTGCACCTTAGGGGCCACATCCATTGCATATTTATTTATGCTTATGCTTGTTTTATGTTATAACTGCGTGTGATTGGATATATATGTTTAACCTCGCATGCTAAAGAACTAAAACAAAAGAGCTCACATGATGACATGATTAAAATTGGTAGGAAATCACAAGTGATGAGATTTGATTCCTAGGATATACGCTAGGTTTTGGTGGAGTCCTTGTGAGGAACTATTGAGATTAATCGATGTCACATGTTACTTTGGAGCTAAGTAAATGCTAGTGATTAACTTCCACAATGTCTCTATCAATCGTGTCTAAATCGAAACTGTAAAGGCTAAATAGTGACAATAAACGATATGACAAGTCATCGTACTATGTAACCAAATCGTTGGACATAGTTTGTCAAAAATGCCTACAAGTATGGTCGAACCTGTGATGAATAGTTGTCACAGCAGCACATGAACATTATCTTTAGGCTAACCAATAGTGGGAGACAGTCAAGATAAATGTCATAGAGCGTGCTATGCCAAGGTGGGGAAATGACCTCATCAGCAAGTTCAAGACCACTTTGAGATTCAAAGATTGTAGGAATGAGCCAAAGAAGAATCTTGGATCCACCTTAGCCTCATTAAAAGTTGTGAGTGATGACTCATAAATCCCACCTTAAACTATCAAACTCAAATCATAAAATTTTAGCACTCGACTATAGTTTATGAGATTAGTACTCAACTATAGCTTCTGAGATTCATGCCATTTATGATGAGATGTTTAAGTTATCCGATTAGCAATTTGTTGCTATCTCTGCCACGTTTCATGAAAGTGCCATGAAAACGTTATATGACACACCTTGAAAGTGTCAAGATGTTTGGATGAGACCAAATACCACTCCGTTCTAGGATCTAAGCAATATATGATTGCTAAGCATACTAGTTCGGATACTTTTGAAGTCTAAGCAATATATGATTGCTAAAGGACTGTGAATGAAGTATGATAGGCAGATGTAGTCCCTAGCCCGGTATTAGGACCGTGGAACAGGTGGGGCAAGGATAAGGGAATAAGGACGAAGTATTGGTACATGACCAATATCTCAAGACAGGCAAATGAAAAGGAGGAAAAAGGATGTTTCCCTAAGAACTAGAAGGCCAGACCTGGCACTAACTTTTCGTCTAAGGATCCAAAAGATTATCTTTGAGGGAGTAGCCACCGAAATTTGTTTCGGTCACAGTTTTAACTTTGGATATGGTTATATCATGGTGTTTGCGTTCTTAAGATTCTAGCATGAGTAACGCCTCGGAATTCTTGGATGTCAACTTAAGGGTATGACTTAAGATTCTGATATGTGGCGCGCTAGATTAAGACACACGTTGACAGGAAAGGATGTTCAGGCTAGCTAGGGCAGGCCTGCTTGGATTTTGCCCAAGGTACCCCTACCTGTGTGTGGTTCTTGCCGGACATGAAAGGCAAAAGCGCAAAATCATCCAGTAGAACATTTAGGACTACTGAGTCTTTTGCATATTATTCATTCTGTTGTTGTGTTCCATTAATTTGTTAAAGCTAAAGACATGGTGCTTACTGTTCCATCACATTCGTAGATTATTGTCCACGTCTCAACTATGTGTGCTTGGGCCACATAAGTCTGAGGCACAAGGGTGCTTCAGACAGGTCTCTACAAAAGGTAGAAAAACCGTCTGGATAAAAGGATATGTCCTTGGCCAGAATGAGACTGGAAGTATCTATCTTAGCAAGAGCTATGTGATGGAGAAAAATAAGGCAGTTGGCTATCCCCACGCCCCAGCAATATGCTGTAGAGGATAAAGAGGAATAGGTTACTGTAAGAGATGGTCTGATGTATGATAGAGCGTGCAAAGTACAAGTTCCCTATTCGGAGGAGACGCTTTGCTAAACGACTATCAATATACGCAACCATAAGTCCACCAAGTCTGTAGCCACTAAACCCTACAAGATGTGGACCAAAAGGCAACCTGAATGAGGTCACCTTAGGCCATGGGGATCGGCAGCTTATGTACTAACTAATTTCAAGTCAGGAAGAGGTTCGTTGAGAAATAAGTCTCTACGAAACAAAAGTTTAACTGGATGACACCCCATCCCTGAATGATCAACAGGAAATAGTTCCTACGGATCTTCAGGACAGTGGGAGTAACTTGCCTAGTGAACAAGCCCATCATAGATTATGACTATGAGGAGGAACCCTCTTTGCGTAGGAGCGCTCTTTGGAGCGTATCCCGTCGATGAATTGACATCGAAAGCGAGACCATAAGGGTCACCATGCAAGAAAATGATGAACCTAGGATATTGCCCTAGGATATTTCATCACCTGATGAGAAGGAATTTAAAGTTAGACCCTAGGTGGAAGAAACGTATCTTCATGGAGTAACGTATCTTCTTATGCTATCCGGAGCACTCTAGGGGTTGTGTATTTGAAACGCAAACAGCCGATAGGTAGTGTAACAAAATGGATTCACGAGAGATATGATTTCTCATAGGAGATGTCCATAATTAAGGGATGTGTTCGTAGAGATGATGATCTCCACGAGCATGGAGGAACCGCTGGAAGATACCCTGTTCCTTAGCTGATTATAAGGAATTAGTTCCTCAAGGATCCTTTGAACAGTGGGAGTGACTTTCCAAGCTGGGTGCCCCATCCATAAGGGATGAGAGCAAATGATGATCCTCCTATGCAAAGGAATTGCTCATAGGAGCATACCCCATCGACTACTTGAGATCGAATGGGATGGTCTTAAGGATCATCTTGCATAAACGATAGGATAGAATCCTAGCCCTTATCGTGCCCTAATTATGAAGAATGAATAGCAAGCTTTACAGGATGAATTAGAGTCTATAAAGGGCCAACCAAGTTTAAGGCTAGGTTGGATTTCCAACTGGATGGAAGACTATTGGAAATTAATGGATTTCCAAGGTCAATCAGAGACCCAGACGGAAGCGTGGTAAGGCATACGACTTGCGTAGAAGCGAATAAGCCTACACTCATTTTGAGAGTAGACATCGACGGTTTTGAGTCGATCCGACGAATTTGCGTTGGTACAACAAGGTATCCTTCCCAAGGCTTTGGGTGATAAGGATTACGTTGATTCGCTTGGTAGCATCAATAGTTGTGGATCCATTCTCGATAGACATGACGACTGAATTTCTCAATGGAGAAATCCTAGAGGTGACTAAGGTCAAATGCACAGAATGTGTGCAAGCTAACTAAGTCCATATGGGATCTTAGCTAGTCCTCTAGACAGCAGTATTTCATCAGGGATCGTTTACTATATGTTTACGATAACAAATGGAAACCGCTGTGTATCACTCTTACTGGTAGAGAGTTAAAGATCACGTCACTTAATACCGATGACACACTATTGGCTAGTGGAGCTCAGGGATTGTTCGAGTCCCCTAAGGAGTAATTGTACTCCTGTAGCTCAGCGCAAGACTTTACGAGCCTAGGCATGTGCCCTAAAAGACGCCATAAAATAATGACCAAGTGACCAGAGTGCCTGATGCAGTATGAGTCTTGTATGCACTATGCTGTATACTCAGACCTAGCAAACGCTATGCAATCGGAAGAATTGGATTTCAGGATATTCCAATTTAAGACACAAGATTGTAACCAGGATACTCTATATGATGGATCACGTGCTATGACTATCGAAGAAGATGCTTCGACTAGTTAGCCACATATGCTAACTAGGGTGGGGACCTAGATGCACTTAAATCTGACTCAGGCTATCGTCCATGCTCGATGATAGACTCGCATGGAACAAATGCAATATAAGTGTTGCATGATCGTATTAGACCGCTCCATTGACCATGGAAGCGAAGCACGATTGCCTGTTCTGCCATAGGGCAGAAATGTGTTTAATTGAAAAGGTTTTCTTGTAAGCTTATGAGCTATCAACAAACCTATTACCATGAGTAGTGTTAGCGTACGGCTATAACACTATGGTAAAGACAAACACATAGTCGAGGGTACTATTTCACAAAAGGTGAAATAACTACCTAGAGAGTAATCCTGGAGTGGATCGACTATGGCCCAGGATGTTGGCTCATCCCATTCCTAAACCACACGAGAGTCGTCCTTGTGGATCCCTTAGAGAATTAGGATTCAGTAGTCGATAACTAGCAATATGATTGATGAGCACACGAGACATTGATTGACTGGATTTTAATTGGATTTGTTTTTAAGCAGCATGTTATTTCGATACATGTATGATATGTTACATTTCCAGTACTAGCATAGAGCATGTCACGCAGACGCTAAGTTGGCTCACTCACACGAGCAACTGCCTTCGCAATATCCTGGATATGTCTGGGTGTGGCGGAAGATGAGACGGAATCCAGATAAGCGCTGAAAGCCTGCGATATGATATGAGATGCCTTCTTCATATGAGCATATGGCCTATGATAAGAGCTTGAAGTCTATCAGTAGAGCTAGGAGCCTGTCAGACGGATTCAACTGTCGCATTGGAAATAAGTTCCAACATGAGGTTGGTTATGGCCAATCGAACATGGTTACTACCCCGAACCATGTATAGTCTGTGTAGAAGAAGCCAGATGCGAGAGCTGATAATTGTTCACAACAGTGTGACATGGCAGCACTTGGGCTGGTGGCCATAAGGGCTACCGGATAGACATCTGCATAGTGGTCCTTTTGCAAGGATAAGACATGCGCTCTAATCAGAGTCTAAACACTATGGCGCATATTCCCCCTTGAATAACGCGCGCTTATGAGTGACCATGAGGTGATGAGTAGAATTAGTCCCTGGGATTCCTCATCGTGTGAGCCTCGTCGATCGTATATGGATGATTGACACAGTATACCCTTTGTACTTACGTCTGTGTCATGAGGAGACGGGTCGGTGGTGCTACTTTGGCGTGACACCTTACGGCTATGGATGATTCGGCCTTCCGGACACTGCTGGGAAAGCAGCTGAGCCGAATCTGAGTGACACATGTATGTAAGGAAAGATTCTCGTTGCATCGCTCTTTATTATCTTCATTGGGCCCACCTGCAAAATCTTATGGGATCATGTAGGATATGAAAATATAAAGGAGATGTGGGCTCATTGGAGCATGGCCTTCGGGACAAGGCAGGTGCTCATGATCCACGAGATGACAATCGGAGGAATCTGGAGGATACGAGAGTTACGGAGAGCATTATCACTGTTTTATGTTTTAAGGGTGCCTTCCTGCGCTGGCTATACGAGTTTGGTATGTGGATCTCCCGAGAGGGTGCCTTCCCATGCTGGCTATACGAGTTTGGTGTACGGATCTCCCGAAATGCAGGTACTCTCACCGGTCACACGCCACGGCCACACAATACTCTTTTGTAGATGATAGAAAGTTGGAGATTGATGGAGACTAGATGAATTGTGCAACCCCACTGTGCGAGTGGGAGATGTTAGCAATTGGTGCGCCCATGTGGGGTGCCCAATGCAATTAACATAACCTTATGGGGTTAGTTGCACTAATACATAAACTAGAGGGGTTAGTAGCTAAGGCTCAAACCCTAGGGGTTTATGTGCAAACCTAGGAGAAGTTTTGCCTATATAAAGAGGTAGCCTCCTACACATGATATGGGAATATCATTGGCTATTCCGTACAGAAAAGTCTCTCTGTCTAGATTCATACTAGTTGTAGAGAACCCTAGTCTCTCTCCAACTTCATCCAAGGAGGTGGAACGTGGTGTGGAAATCAGTGTTCGTCCTCGAGATTCGCACTCGATTGGTGGGAGCAAGATCAAGGAGTAGGCGCGTGAAAGCAAGCAACACAACGATCATCCGCTGCACTAAGGAGCTTAGGAAGACAAGGTAAACACATGAATATTCCGCTTTAGTTCATGTTGTTGATCTGAGCATGTTAGATCCTTCCTGCCCTTCATTATGTGAGCAGATAACATCAATATCTCCATATTAATTTATCTGAGTCTGACCAGACATTCTATAAACACCATCCCTCGAGTGGCCCATGGACATTTACTCCCATTTTGTGGGAGGGACAAATCCTCTCTACGTCACTACGATCTCTAAGCTTGCTTCCTATCATGTCCGATAACTATATTTATAGTTACCCGGTTAAGGCGCAACGTTTGATAATATCAAAACATGATATTTCACAACTAGAGTATCATTGACTTCAAGTCTAAGGATTACATTACTATTAGCACTACGAAAGCGATTGTGACTTTGACATAATCTAATGTATCCTTCTCGTTGTGGGTCAATCCAGTATGACATTACTCCTAATGCATACCCATGTGTTAGACTTGATATCTCCATATCAATATACCCACATAATAGTCTATAGTTGATCGTCCCTTTAATCAATAAATGGACTAGGAATATTTAAGATAAACAACACATTGTATCTAAGGACTTCATTATATTAAATATCAAAATAAATAATAAATGAATGTTCTATCCAAACATTGTTCATACTAAATATAAATTCCCTATGGGGCACCTATTCCAACAGATCTTGTCCAACGAATTTCGGGTTTCGACGTTTCTCTGAGATCATCACTGAAACACGTTTTCTCTCTACATTTCTTTATGTTTGAGTTTAAACTGGGTGTTTATGTGCACGATCATAGATAGTACCAAGTTGATTTTGGAATTGACGAGGGGGATAGTACTGATACAAGCGCAAAGTGTAGAGAGGTGGTTGAAGAGGCGAAAGAGATGAAGGATAGTGAAGTAATGCGTGAGGAGGTAAAGCACATGCCAAAGTCGGGCCAAATAATTACGTCAGTGGACGAAATAGATAAATCCCAATTGTATTATGCAGAAGAGCATGTTAGCCTAAACTCGATATAATTTGGCAACCTCACAACCCAATCGCGAGCGCAACCCATAGAAGATAAATCAAAGTCCAAGGAGAAACTTCAGGTCGAAAGTTGGAAACTCAAATTGAAATAAGACCAATAAACTACATAAGAGTAGATACTACTAATAACGAGGAAGAAGCTACATAAAATAAGTTAAACAATAACAAGGAAACAAGTGTGCCAAGAAACCCAAGGGCAACAATAGCCAAAACTCTCCTAAAAATCCACATGTCCAGCCTGTCAAGAAGCTCCAGAAGACAACCGACTGAATCATCTGATGGACCTGATGGTGTCGGCGGAATCGGTGAAGCTCGACCGGTGAAAGCAACAATGCAGCGGGTCTCGGGCAAGGACAACTACATCAAGGCGATGAGAGGCTGTGGCACAACAACAACAATGTCTAGCAATTGGAGCGTGTTCTTGCTCTTTTGTAAATATTCTTATTTTCTTTCCGAGCAATGGTCAGAGATATAGCTGATCATAGTACATATGAGATGCCCTTTCATTTTATTCTTAGTTATGAAAATACTGCTTCAAAGTTCATCAAATCTACAAAATATTTGTTTCTCCACCCTTTTCAGCAACCTTTTTTGAAAATTGATTATGAGTTTTTGATCCATTTAATAACCCTCATCAATAAACTATTTCAGACAAAGAGATGTGAATTACCCTGATCATAATGGCGTTGGTAGATGATAGAAAAGAAAGTCAAGCACTTGAAACCCTTCGAGTGTAGTTAAGTTTGTTGCGCTTACATTCTTAAGACTGTAAGTATTTTTCTGAAATCTCGAGTTCACAATTTGTGGTAACTCAAAAGATGCATCTTGGTCTTCTCAACCGCGAGCCAGTCAATCTAGATTTACTCGGCTAATTTAACTCTCTAGTGTGATTCTCGGGAAATTACACTAGAACGATAATTTAATCAGAGCGCACCCGAATTGTAGTTGTTGCGGGTTCTAACGTTTACTCGGTTGATTTAGCCCTCTAGTGTGGTTTGCGGACATTTGCACTAGAGCGATAGTTGAATCAGAACGCACCCGATGGTAGCAATTGCGAATTTCAACGTATACTTGGCTGTTTTACCTCTCTAATGTGATTTGCGGGCAATCGAACTGGACTCACCCGAATAGACGTTATAAAAAAAGTGAAGCACATGAAAACAAGTTGCAAGTGAGGAACCTCATGGCCTCATGGCACTCTGATAAATTTTCTCTGTGTGTGAAGTGAAAGCATGACTCATTTTAGGGGCTAAATGTTAAATTACCAGAAATTATTCTTTAAGCATCTGCCTGAAATCTTGAGTTCAAATTTTGGGATAACCAAATGGTTGCCTCTTGGTCTTCTCAACTACTAGTCAGTCAGTTTGGATTTACTCGACTGATTTACCTCTCTAGTATAGTTTGCAGGCAATTGCACTAGAACGATAATTTACTTTGAGCGCACCCGAATGGTAACAGTTGCAAGTTCCAATGTTTACTCAGGTGATTTACCTGTTTAGTGTGGTTTGCGGGCAACTGCACTAGAGCGATAGTTTAATCAGAGCGCACCCGAATGGCAGCAGTTGCGGGTTCCAACGTATACTCAGCTGATTTACCTCTCTAGTCTAGTTTGCAGACAATTGCACTAGAGCGATAGTTTACTCAGAACACACCCGAATAGTAGTGGCTGCGGGTTCCAACGTCATAAAAAGAAAGTGAAGCACGTGAATAGAAGTTGCAAGGAATCTCATGTCCACTATGATAGGAGAAATTTTTGTTTGCTCTTAGAGCAAATACACGTGGTGCTCTAATCAATACAGCACATGACACGTCAGGAAGAAAGAGAATGAGTGGCAGACAAAAGAAAGTGGATTCCTACATGTTCCTGACGTGTCCTGTGATGTATTGATTAGAGCACCACGTCATATTTGCTCTTGGAGCAAACAATAATTACTCCTATGATAGTTTTTCTCAGGGTCGTAAGTGAAATCATGACTCATTTTAGGGGCTAAATGTTAAATTACCAGAAATTGTTCATTTCCGGCTCCAGGAACCAGTGAAGAAAGAGAGAGAGAGAGAGGACTAGGGTCTGAGAAGCACTGAACCACTTGCCGGAGCTCCGGAAGAAGAAGAGAAGAAACTCACCGGAAATGCTCGATTCGCGAATGATCAATCAACAAACTCGCAATTCTTCCTCATCACAGTCATCAGAGTGAGAAAATCGATCCACACAACCCTCCAATTCCACCAGATCTACTCCTCCCAACAATGCCCCGCCACAGCTCCTCCGCCGCATCTCCGCCTCTCCCCTTAGTCGTAACCCTAAACTGCGTCGAGGAAACCTCTCTCGAGCAGGAATGCCTCGCCGGAATCGCCACCGTCGAGCACGTCTCCCTCAGCCGCCTCGCCGAGGCCAAGATCGAGACCGCCGCCGCCGTCCTCCTCCACTCGCTCTCCTTCCTCCCACGCGCCGCCCAGCGCCGCCTCCGCCCCTGGCAGCTCGTCCTCTGCCTCGGCTCCGCCGACCGGAGCGTCGACTCCACGCTCGCCGAGGAGCTCGGCCTCCAGAGGCTCGTACACGTCGACGTCTCACGCGCCGAGGAGGTGGCCGACACCGTGATGGCGCTGTTTCTAGGGCTTCTACGGAGGACGCATTTGTTGTCTCGGCATACGCTATCGGCCTCCGGTTGGCTTGGCTCGGTTCAGCCTCTCTGCCGTGGGATGCGGCGGTGTAGGGGTTTGGTGTTGGGGATCGTTGGGAGATCTGCTTCGGCGAGTTCGTTGGCTACTAGAAGCTTGGCTTTTAAGATGAGTGTGCTCTACTTTGATGTTCGTGAGGTATGGAAATTTGAATTTGATTGTTTCTTATGTATATATAAGCGCATTTCCAGCTTCATTTCTAGTCTAAATTTGAATGCATTCGGTTTCTGTTGGATTTTGATGTCTTCCATCTGCCAAATTTGAGTTGCGTTTTGATTGATTGGTTCTCCAGTTCATACTAATAAGAGTACATAACTTGCTGTTTCTGTTACATTGTTGGGTTTTGATGTCTTCAATCTGCCAATGCAATTGCATTTTGATTAAATGATCTCACATTGAGGAATAATCCAATTCATGCTAATAGTAGATAACTTGCTGTTATTTGATGTTCGTGAGGTATGGAAATTCGAGTGATTGTTTCTTCTGTGTAAGCCCATTTCCAGCTTCATTTCTCTACTCAAAATTGACTGCATTCCATTTGTTACAATTGTTGGATTTTGATGTCTTCAATCCGCCAAATTTGAGTTGCATTTTGATTGATTGATTGATCTCTAGTTCATACTAGTAATAGTAGATAACTTGTTTCTGTTACATTGTAGGATTTTGATGTCTTCCATCCGCCAAATTTGAGTTGCATTTTAATTGATTGATTGATCTCAAGTTCATACTAACAACAGTAGATAACTTGTTGTTTCTGTTACATAGTTGGATTTTGATGTCTTCCATCCACCAATTTGAATGATTAGCCCATTTCCAGGTTCATTTCTACTCAAAATATGAATGCATTCCATTTCTGTTACATTGAGTTGCATTTTGATTGATTGATCTCCAGTTCATACTAATAAGAGTAGATAACTTGCTGTTTCTGTTACGTAGTTGGATTTTGATGTCTTGAATCTGCCAATTCAATTGCATTTTGATTGATTAATTTGACATTGAGGAATAACCAATTCATGCTAATAGTAGATAACTTGCTGTTGTTTGTAGTCCAATTCATGCTAATAGTAGATAATATGCATTCCATATCTGTTACATTGTTGGATTTTGATGTCCTCAATCCACCAAATTTGAGTTGCATTTGGATTGACTGATCTCAAGTTTATGCTGATAATAGTAGATAACTTGCTGTTTCTGTGTACATAGTTGGATTTTGATGTCTTCAATCCACCAATGCAATTGCATTTTGATTGATTTATCTCACACTGAAGAATAATCCAGTTCATACTAATAGTAGATAACTTTCTGTTGGTCTGCATATTGGGAGATAATATAGAACTTGCAGAGCCTAATAAGAGATTGTCAATGGCGGGTGAACGCTATCACGAGGATTGAACTCTTTATCTCGTTTATTCTGATTCTGAGCACTTGAGGTAGATAAATTGGAACACGCCCAGAACAGGCAGTTTCAATCTTTCAGATCCCTAGTTTGGAACTGATGAATAAGATATGAAGTATCACCGCTTGCCGACGGCCAATGCATGATGTGTGCGTAAGAGTAAGAATAAAATGAAGATATTAGCCATATAACTCTTCCGAAAGAATCCTTAGGTTTGAATTTCCATGCTGAAGGCTGTCTGACTGAACTGCTTATCAAATGATCAAAATGATCCAACTGTGTATTGTGGGTAAATGAGCTTGATCAAGACGATGACACGAATGTATACTTTCATTCATTGACTGCTAACACTAGAGGAATTCAATACACAAAGTGAGAGATAGTAGGTACTTATTCCAGAACATTGTTGTCAAATCGAAATTGGGATCAGGAATCAAAATTCCACTTCACTGATCGAGAATCGGATCCGACTCGTGGATTGTGAAGATTCAGTTCAAATCTTCTGAAGTATTACCTATCCCTTAAATCTATCAGCATGTGTGAACAATACATTCATATTTCAAGAACAAATAAACACAAGTTTTCAGAAAATTGCTGTCATAATGAGTGATTAGGAGCCTTATGCATCTACCATCCAAGGGTGAAGATCAAAGAAGGTACGCATGTTAAGCTAGGAAGCAGATTCCGAGATAATGGAAAATAATACAGAAACTGCTTGGCCTTGAAAAAGTTGTACTAGTTATTTTGAAATAAACATGTGTAGCAAAAAGGACAGAAATAAGAAAATATGACTTCGTAGACTGACTCTTAACTACATTAGGTCACAGCCGAATTGATGATGAATCGCATGAATCGTAAAATTCAGGCTCTTAAATCGGGATTCGGATTATTTTTGTTCCATTAAAGATTCACAAAGGGGTTCACATTGTTTCATGGGTGAATTGATCGTATCATGAACGTAAGATTCTGACAACTATGTTCCAGAAGAGGGGGCTGTGACGTCAATGAATGTTGATGTAAAGAGAATCAGCCAATTGACCTGTAAATGCTTTTTTCTTTGTTTGTTTACTGTCGAAATGTGATCATTTAGGTTGAAGTTATATTGATATCCATGGACAGAATCGATGGCAGCTGCTTATGTACCTGTTCTGACAAGATTGATACTAACGAGTAAGTAAAGATAAATACACTTTTAACCGTAGAAAGGATTTTGGTAAGTAGAGTTCATGGATATTCATGTTGGAGGATTGTAGATCTGCAGAACAGGCAGGAGCTATTGGGTCGTCCTAACTGGAATTAGGAGTGAAAATTCGTCACGTACCAAAACATTAATCCTTAGTTATTTAAAACTTTAAAAGAAGAAATCAAGGATTTATAGTATATGTTTATGCTATTAGTATGATGGCTTTTTATTTGGTCGTTTTGAAATGTAATTCATAGCACGTGGTTTTATGTATATTTTTGTCAGATGCATGCTTTTTCTTACCAAGTATTCTTATGTATGCAAACAGGGGAAAGGAAAGTTGGGTAGATCCTCAATAACATTCCCTCCCGCTGCACGGAGAATGGATACACTTAATGATTTACTTGCTGCGAGTGACCTTATATCACTCCACTGTGCTTTGACAAATGAAACCATTCAAATTATCAATGCAGACTGTTTGCAGCATGTAAAGCCTGGTAATTTTCGAGAATTTGCTCCCTCTTTGAACATTTCTTTAGATTAACCTAAGAAATCTGAGGAAACACCTTTCTCGAGCTGATCCGGAGCATTGTTATTCTCGCAGGTGTGTTTCTTGTAAATACTGGAAGCAGCCAGCTCTTAGACGATTGCGCTGTGAAGCAACTGCTTATTGATGGTACTCTTGCTGGCTGTGCTCTCGATGGTGCTGAAGGGCCACAGTGGATGGAAGCATGGGTATGATGTGTTCTACACGATTGTGTAACAGTGTGTTTTAATCGCTGAGAAGGACCACCATTTTCATTTATCCTGCACTTCTCTGAATCAAATGTATGCATGTTTTTGAGGGTCCAAACTCTAAGTCCAAGGTCTAGGCCATTTGAAGTGTCAAGTTTGAGCTGAGAGCTCAACATCCAGTTTAGAGAAAGCAATTGGTCATAACTGATGTGAGGTCAAGCAAAAGAAAAGTTTTTCTGAATCAGTGCACAAGTTTATAGGGTTTGTTTGGGAAGGAATGTTTTAAGGTTTAGAAAACCAAACCTGTGTTGTGTTTGGATAAAAGGGTTTTGGATTTTTTGAGCTTTTGGTTTTTTATGATAGTGGAAAAATGAGTGGAATGTGGGTCCTACAAACTTTGGGTTGAGGTTTACAAAACCTATCTTCCCAAACAAGGCCATAGTTTAGCTGGTTAAAATAAATCTATATATACATACATACATATATATATATATGTATGTATGTGTGTGTGTGTGTGTGTGTGTGTGTGTGTGTGACTGTGTGTGTGTGTGTGACTGTGTGTGTGTGTGTGTGTCTATATATCTATATATATCTATATATATATGAGCTACCAAATTTAGGAGTTGTTATTTCTCTAAGAAAAGCTCGATCAACACTTTTTTATAATTTACATATTTGTTATTGATTTCAGATAAGAGAGATGCCCAATGTAATGATACTTCCTCGCAGTGCCGACTATAGCGAAGAAGCATGGTTAGAGATAAGGGAAAAAACCATTTCTATACTTCAGACTTTCTTCTTGGATGGTGTTGTCCCAAAGAATGCTGTATCAGATGACGAGGATGAGGAAAGTGAGGTAGGTTATGAAGATGATAAGCAAGACAGTGAAAGTCCAGTACAAGGTTCAGTTGTGGAAAGATCAACAGACGATATCCATTTAACTCCAGAGAGTTCTCAGAAAAAGAGCACCTCTAGATTAGTAGAGTCTTCAAGCCAGCACCAAGGTTCTGCTTCTACTCAGAATATATCTGCTCGTTCTGAAGGGAAGCGTAGCAGATCAGGTAAAAAAGCTAAAAAGAGGCATGGCCGCCAAAAATCATTGCACAAGTCGGACGATCCTTCTGCATTAGAGAAAGATAGCATTTCACATCGAGACGATGATACTGCAATGAGTGGAACAGATCAAGTCTTGAGTTCCAGCTCACGATTTGCTTCTCCTGAAGATTCCAGAAATAGGAGAACACATGTGGAGGAATCACCATCTGAGAAATCCTTAAAACCAAGCAAAAATGTGAGCAGAAAGTCTGGTGAAATACTGACGGATGGATGCATTATTGCATTGCACGTGAGAGATCAACATGCTCTTTATGTTTCCAGGCAAAGAGCCCAAGGCGGTGGTTGGTTCTTGGACACAATGTCTAATGTAACTAGAAGAGATCCAGCAGCTCAGTTCCTTGTTGTTTTTAGAAGCAAGGTTTGAGCTCATATTAAGTACTGATTTCTAGTTCAGTAGATTCTGAAGCATTTGAAATAGAAGCGTTTTTTTAGGATCTTTGACTGACTGATTATTCTGATGCATTTATCTGAAGGACACGATTGGCTTGAGATCATTTACCGCGGGAGGGAAATTGTTGCAGGTATTTATTCATTTCCTTAAACAATCTCCATCTTTATTTTTTGAGATGCTAGTGTCAAATTAAATGTATTTGTTTGAATAAGTTCACGTTTCTGGCCTAAGCATTCACTACAATGTGACCTTTATTACTGAAAAATGCGTCGAATTAGCGTCATGCATGATCCATTTTAGATTCCCAGTCTGTAGGTAACCATGGCCTGCTTTGGTTGTTGCGCATGGATTTGTATATCCACATTAATCTCCTGGCTTGTGTTAGCTCCTGTTATCTTAAAAGGCCAGCCTTGTCAGACCAAATATCTTGGTTCATCCACAATTAGTGGGTATCAAGGAAATTGTAGCTCATTGGAGTAGATCTCTTGAAGGAAGTTTATAATGAAAACTGATCGCTTAAGGAAGTACAGCTGAAAGTACCCATTTGTAGCAAAGGGCAGAAATATACACAGTATCCACCCCAACAAAACCCACACACACATCAAAGTTTATTAATTAAAACACCATTATCTAAATGACCCTGGATCCCTGCCCCTGATTTGTAGCTGTCATGACAATCCCAATCCCATTGTCCTAATCCCATTGTATGAGCTGTTTAATGGTTGCGAGTCTAAGTTGCAGCAGGAAACAATTTGATACCCCAATTATTTCAAGGAAATGCACAAAATTCATTGATGGACATCTCTTGCACTTATCAACCATAATATTAATGTTTGTAACATTTCTTATGATTAAGTGCTTCAGAGGAGACGGCAAAATCATTTGTCAGATCCCACACACACAGAGGCACAGTCTGAAAGCATATTAATCTGGCAGGGCTTACTAATGCCATAGGTGTTCCCTGGTATCTCAATGACTCGAAGCACATAACAATCTAATGATATTGGAGTGTCCTCAATGTCCCACTCATGAGCAAGAGTATTAATCTTGGTCTATGTTACTCGAACTTCACTCAGGGTTGTTGTATCAGTTGAAGATATACTAGATTCCCTTATTTTAGAATGACCGCACTGGTAAAACTTTTCCTAAGTTGGGTACAAATATAAATGTACAGTACGAATTAGGTCATTTGATACTTAAATTAACTAATGTATTGGTGGCTTTTGGATTTTGTGGTTTTGGTTTAGAAAAGACTGAAGCGTTTGGATGGAGGTTAAAGTTATTATGGGTTTTCAGGCTTTTTTTGGTGATCCGGTGTATGGCTTAAAAATCCGGACACCAGCCTTATCTTTTGTTATTGATTGTCACCGACCGGTGCCCGGAGTTTTTTGGGTTTTCACATCGTAGTAAATGTGGCTTAAAAATCTGGCTTTTTTCGGGTTTTCACAAAGTCGTAAATCATAAACCTCAAGAAAGGTTTGACTTCGTTCCCCTGTCCACCCTGAGGCAGAAATGTGGTGGCTAATAGAGCTTCAGCACTCTGGCTTGATGTCATTCGAAGTAAGCAGCTTCACCGGTTGCCTTGTTATGCAGAATGTGCAAGTCTAAATCTTGGAAGCCTTGGAAAATTGTATTTTCTCGCCGTCTTCCTGAATTCCTAAAACACTTGCAATATGCTGAACACTAACATGCACGGGCCTACCTTTAACCAGAAAAGGGGGTTTGGCACTTTGGCTCGCCTCCAACTACAGCACATTACAAGTTCGCGTAAAATAGTCTCACCAACATAGGATATACCTTGTTCGAGAGCTTCTTCAGTGCATCCCAGCTTTGCCACGCCAAAATGATTTTGCATTAACTCATGAATATCTTCGAGGTTGAAAGATTTACCGAAGGAGATACCCGGTAGTGTAAGCTCGTCGAACCGTCTATGTTCTTCTTAGCCGATGAAAGCTCATGCCACGAATGTGATATAAAGTAGCAGTCGGTTTGAGGGACGGATTAGGTTGCGTAAATCAAAATTTGTAAGTTTTGATAGTCAGTTCCATTTGATGGTAATGTTTGTGGATGGGGAAAATGAAGGAGGATGATGAGAGGAAGAAGTTGTTGGAGAGAAAATACATGCGAGAGGGGGATTAAATAGCAAAAAACAAGTAGAAATCTAGTCAAACAGAAAATCATTTTCAAGGATAATTCCTTAGGTCAAACCACTACTTTTGGTCAAATAAAGTCATCGACCAACTCTGAATTCAATAGTTAATCTCAATTTTTTTGCGTTGCGGTGTCCATTAGGTCAAACCACTACTTTTGGTCAAATAAAGTCATCGACCAACTCTAAAGTCAATGGTTAATCTCAAATTCAAATCAGGAGACCGACTGTGTTGACCGGCCCTGCCTCCACACAACACGTGTCTGAGCTGTCAGAAAGTGAAGAACTTAATAGTAAAATGGGTGACTGATTTTGATGAACCCGGGCACCGGATTTAATAATCCGGGGCACCGTAGGAACCAAAAACCATAAGAAGTTTACAAAATGACAAACCATGAAAGACTAGTAACTTAAATAGACACATTGATTTAAAAAATATTTAGACACGTCTATTAGTCTATTTGATTATATTTAACGCTTCTATATTGTTGGAAACTCAACTCTATCAAGCCTACTGTAGGTTACTTTCACTGGTAAAGCAAGTAAAATGGAAAATGTATAACTTTACTTTCTCACAAGTCTTTAGTTCATTAGATTATAACTTTTTCATTTGTCTGAGCCTTTTGTCAGAGGTTTTATTCTTCAGTTACGCTCCGTTTGGTTGGTGGTAAAACGTTTTACGAAGTTAAATATTTTACGTGTAAAATATTTTATTGATTTTTTATTACTTACAATCATTTTCATGTGTTTGGTCAACAGTTGAAAAATTGTTTGCCGGTATATTAGATAACTATAAACAATCACAAAATTAACAATCAAAAAGTTGGTTCGACGGATTAGCATTTGGTTGTTTGCAGCGAGGTTATGGGTTCAAAACCTCGATTAGCATTTGGTTGTTTGCAGCGAGGTTATGGGTTCAAACCTCACTGTCAACATTTTTATTAAATTAAATTCGCAGCAGGTGGCGGTGGTTGAGCTGGCTGGTAAGGGCGGCGGTGCAGCTGCAGTGGTGGTGGTAGAGCTGGCTGGTGGTTATGGTTGGAGGAGTTCGGAAAATCACTCACAATTTTGAAACACGTAAATCATCTTACGTCGTTTGAGCAAAATTATTTTACGGAACAAATTGCAAACCAAACACTAGAACAAGGGAAAACATTTTACAGGAATGTTTTACCACCAACCAAACAGAGCCTTAATGTCGTACCCATGTGCCCGCTTGGGTCTATAGATCACCTGTCATATTTTTGGACTCCTTGACTCGGTCTGTTCTTGTAGTTGATAGTTTTTCTTCTACTGCGCAGGTTATTATATTAGTATGAGTTATGACTTTCGTGTTTATTGTAAAAGTTCTCTTTAGATTATAAAATTTCATTACCAATAAGAAATGCAAATTTCTTTGCCATGGTAGACACAATTCGAAGAAACACAATCCATTTCTGGGGTCGGTTCACGGGTAAACCAAGTTGCATATATCCTCTCTCTCTCTCTCTCTCTCTCTCTCTCTCTGATTTGATATCGCAGGAGTTAATTTAGGGGTTCGGATTCTCCAATTTCGACTCGAGTCGGAAACCATCAACACCGATCAAGTTCTGAGCAAAACCCAGAATGGATTCTCCCCAATTGAAACCCAGAGCAACCAACCCACTCTCTCCCTCACCACCGACCTCCACCATCAACACAAACCCTAATCAACCACAAATTTCAACCAACAGAGCCGATTTCACTGGACCAAGGGCTTCACCTACTAATTGGGGAAATTCAAGTTTGACGTCTTTGGAGATTAGAGAGAGATAAGAGCATCTCCAACAGCAAAACTGTCTTTGGACTAAATTTGTACCTGCCCTAAATTTTACACCAGCACTTTTTGAGTAGTTGCTTCAGCAGATGGCCTAAATGTAGGTCACAAACATTATATTATTATTTTATTCTTTTCACTATCAAACAATCATGTATCTATATCTATTTAACAACAAAATGATTTTTTTTTACAAAAAAAAAATATCGAATTAATTAATTTGTTGAAGTGAGCAAATCTATTATTTATTTATTTCTTTATTATTATTTTTCTTGTGTTCTTCATAGTAATTCTTGATAGGTATTTATAGTTTTTTTTTTTTTTTTTTTTTTTTTTTTTTTTTTTTTTTTTTTTTTCATTTTACCGTTTCTATAGTGGATATGAACGTCGGAGGGGGCAGAGGAGTTGCAGGAGAGTTGCAGGAGGGAGGTTGAATAAATCTGTGTTTTTTACTGGTTTTCCACCAGCTACAGTAAACTTAGTTTTTCTCCAGTTTTGTCCAAATTTAGGCCTGGGTTTCACACCATCTGTTAGAGACAGATTTTGGCCTAAACTGGTCTATTTTTGTGCCAAAGAACGTTTTTGGCCAACTGTTGGAGTTGCTCTAAGTTTCTGGGTTGAGTTGTGGAGGAATCCAAGAGAGATGGACATCATTAATGATGGACTGATGGTGATAACTTGTGTTGCAAAGAGAGGAAGAAGAGTTGTTGACCAAACCCAGAAAGAATTATGTCAGTTAGAGGGGTGTCCTGAGGTACTTTTCCCACACACTAGGTAGCGTTTTGGTTATTGTCCCTAAACACGTGTGTTTTCTGTCATTTACCCATAAAAGAGTGCTAGAAGTGATCATAATTTTTTTTTTTTGAAGATCATAGAGATGCATTATGTTTCCAAAGGTACAACTCTTGAGGGAGGTGACATGCCCCAAAGGAGAAATGCCAGTAACCAAACTTAGGTTGGGTCCAACATTTACGCTTTTATACGACTTTTTATATCTGCTGATTAAGTGGAAATAATTGGTGTTTGAAGGAAAGGTGATGGTGAATTCAGTATTTCGGGTAAGACATAGTAAGTGAAGCAATTCTTATGTTGCTCTACTAGGAACCGGCATTCGGAAGCTTTTTGACACAATTTGTATGTGGAAGTCCTGAGGTTTCTACATGGACAGAAAATTTACATGCTATCTTTGTGGGTGTGTTGGAACTTGGGAGGTATTGACGGATGGATACTAGAGAGTGATGGATGGATACAGAGAAGGCATTTTAGTTGGGGATTAGAGAATTTAGTATTTAAGAGCTCATTACTTTTCTATTCTAGACTTTGCACTTACATACAACCACTTATGTGTACTTGCTCCAGAAAGAGTGACTACATTTAATAACTTCTAGGAAGTAAACAAATGCTAGCCAAGTACATTGACTATACCACTTTCGTAGTACGGTTTCACAACACTTGTAAGCAATGATAACTGTAGTTAGTGATGTTTCACCAGAGTACCTAGGAAAAATATATATCTACGTGTAGAAGCAAGGAGTCCGCGGATTGATTATGTATGTACTAGATGGTGGATAATATTAAAGTAAACGTTGGCTACTTATTGAAAGAAATGTAAGATCTAAGATAAAATATAGCAATCATATAAAGGAACTAATTGAGTGTAACCATAGTTGCGTAAGCTATAAGTGAATCTGAAGGAAGTGATCCACTGCCTTATAAAGCATGGCAATTTTGAAAATGTGGTAAGTGATTCTCCGTCTGTTTCACAATTATAGTCCCACTTTGGGACTCCAACTATTTTAAGGGAATATGCAATAAATTATACTCCAACTAAGTCTTTCATGTACTTATAAAGCATGGCAATTTTGAAGATGTGGTAAGTGATTCTCCGTCTGTTTCACAGTTCTAGTCCCACTTTGGGACTCCAACTATTTTAAGGGAATATGCAATAAATTATACTCCAACTAAGTCTTTCATGCATTTATTTACTATTCTATCCTTGCATTTTCAGTATATTATAACATCAAAATTACTTTTTAAGGGTATTGTTGTGAATGTCAAGTATTCTAAACCTTAGAAAAAGAAATTGTACCATCAGTTTGGGGCATCCCAAGTATAAAAGATGGAAAGGAGACAATAGTTTCAGATAATCAATTTGATTTTTGTGTCAAGAAGATGTAAAATGGTACGTATCCCCATCTCTAATTACTGACGGAGAATAGGTGAGGAAGAAGAGTAATGAGATGGAGATTTCCGCTAGCGATTGGTTTATACCAAATTGCAGCTCAAAGTATCTATTTTTTCATGAATGAAGGTTTTAGGAGAATTGAAGGCGATACCTTCTGGTATGCAGAGTAATTTATTTGCATGCGATGTTAGTACTATATGATGAACCGAGAAGGGGTAGAGAGGGTTCAGTAAAACTAAAAAAGTGGGGCAAATTAGACTGGAGGTGAATACATGAATGCAAGTATGGATATGTTTTCAGTGAAGGTAAGTTATGTGAAACTAAGAGAGCATCACAAGTTATATTAGGATTCTAGCTGGGAAAGATACTTATAAAGAAAAATTCGATACATCCCTACGTGTTAACAGATTAATAAAGCCATTAGGAATCATGAGGAATTCTACCATTAACAGACTAAATGAGGTAAGACATGCGAGATCATGGCAGCGTAGACGCGTGATGTAGTGAAGGAAGGTGAGGAAAGCATGGGATGTGCCTTTGCAATATATGCTTATTTATTTTAGTTACATGAAAACTGCATTAGCGAGAAACACTAGAAATAAATTAATCTGGTGGTTGCCAAAGTACTTCTGATTAAATATTTTTGAGGTCTGTTTTGTTGTTCTTCTTTGAGTTTTGTTCTTACTTATCTTAAGAGTAATATTTACTTGTTTTAGCTATTAACTTTTGAGCATTTATAAATGTTGCATATTGCAGATTAATAGAAGAACAGAATTTGTATTCGCTAGTCACAGCTTTGATGTTTGGGAAAGTTGGACGATTGAAGGCTCTCTGGACGAATGTAGACTGGTCAACTGTAGAAATCCCCAGGTAACTTGCGGCTTCATTTGGCTAATGCTCTCTTTGTTTGAATGTGAATATTTTGAGCAAGATTGTTGATGTGCGTAACAGAGGCGGAGTTGGGGCTGCTCAATTTTCTAATATCCAACCATTATATATTACATTCTGCATTCTGCGCAGTTCAATGCTAGTTTGATTAACATGTGTATTCTAAGCATTAAATTTGAGACATTTTGATTTGAACATACAACCGAAGTCACTGAAGAATGTTTTAAAACTACAAAATAAGATCTCAACACAAATTACTAAATATAGCTAGTTGAACAGGCCGTGTGTGTGTTCCACTTATTAACCATTTGATCTCTGGCCTATACCTGTTTGAGATGCGTGTGAATTCCGTCCATCCATTGACAATATAAATAGTCACAAGTCTGTTTGAACCTGCTTGTTTCTTGTGGCATCTGAGGTCTTTTTCGAATTGTTCCTAAAATTTCCCACCTGGTTATTTTCTGCTTAGAAGTGATGAGAAATATGTAGAATTTTATTTATATCATATGCAATGGTCTATATGAGTTTAACCACGGATTAAAAGTGCAATTTGGTACCAAGTATGATGTTTGCTCTCCCTACTTCTGAACTTCAATTGTGACATTCTCCTCTCTAAGCTGTTGTTTATACCTCTTTTCCTTTGATTCTGCTTGATGATCCCCTTAAAGATTTATTAAGTACAGTGGCAAGCAAGCCATTCATTTTTAGTTTTCGAGTTTGTATGGCTTTCAATGTGCTATTCGATGATTTTAAGCATTGTAGGCTTGTATTTCAATTAGCACGTAAGAGTGAACTTTGCCGATTGACGACATGACGAGTTTGAGCAACTTGGTAGGAAGTCTTTGGTGTCAAGGGATCATCCCCCAAACATATTTCGGCTCTGTTTATCAAAGGGACTTCTGCAATATGAGATATGACACATCCACCACTCCATCTCTATGGTCATGTTAGGAAATATATTTATAGATACATGCTACCTCTGTTCTATAGGATTGTCCCAGTTGACTTTTTTTTTACCCGTATCCATGTCACTTTGACGCAGTGATTTTGATAGCAAAACGATGCATTTTTTTGGTGATTTTTACATGGTGTTGTAAAGTTTACTCTACAACAATGGAAAGATTACCAAAAAAATTGAATCCTTTTGCTAATCAAATCACCGGGTCAAAGTAACCCGGTGAATAGTTGCAAAAAGTGAAGTGGGAAGATCCCACAGAAACAGAGTTAGTATTGAACTAAGATGCAGAGACTTATTTGTGCAAACAGGTTTAGAGGAAATAGAGCCTGGTAATTTGGGACTAGGTTTAGGAGGGTCACAATCTCTGACAACTTGAATTTTACAGATTTCAAGTTGGCCAATTATGAGGCTCACAATAGATCTATTTTCACATTTGGTGTTGACAAATTCCTAGTGCAGATGTCGCCACGGTTGGATTTTGAGGACATGTTATTAATCTTCAGATGACGGCTTTAACTTGTTGCCCTTTGAGGAGAGGTTCCAAGAGCCGGAGTCGCACTGAAAATAGCAGCCTTGGCACGGGATGCCCCTGAGCTGTCAATCGGTCCGGTTAACCTGTCAAATCAGCCTGTCCTTACCGGAAAAAGTAGTAACCATAACCGAAACCGAGACCGTCCGGTCCCGAACCAGCTCGGGACCAGATTATAAGTGGTCCGGGCCGGTTTTAGTTATCCTTAACTGCCTAACCAAACCAAAAACCGGCCCGAAATTAACCGGGACCGAATCGTAACCGTGACCTAACCGAAAATTGGCCCGTATAGATTAACCCACGAGTTTTCAACCGGCCCATCTAACTTTCCCAACTAGTTATAATATATTTATATATATAATAAAAAGATATTTAGAAAAATAAAAGAACCGAACCAAACCGGTTTAGGCGGTTACGGTTACACGGGCCGGTTAGAGTTTCCGAGAAAACACACGGGCCGGTTAAATGGTAACGGTTAATGATTAACCCTAACTGAACCAAAACCGCAACCGGCGGTTCACGGTTTTTCGGTCCGGCCCAGTTACACCTAACTGAACTGACAGCTCTAGATGTGCCCCTTATAGTGGTTTCTTTTCACAAAACCTATTTTCTAAGCATACTTGTCTGAAGCTCCTCCTCCCTCAGTGTCCCCTTTCACAAGATTTGAAGCGGCAGTCCGACCATAACAACTCAGATGTAGATAGAGGAGCTCCTCTGTCTGTGTCCCCTTTCACTAGATGTTTGGCATTCCAACCATCAACATTCAACACCTCCCATGTAGATAGAAGATACCATCAACATTCAACACCTCCCATGTAGATAGAAGATTATTGTTGAATTGGGTCACTATAGCAAGAAGGATAAACACCTTCTAGGCCACATAAATTCTACAAATGGTCAATCTTTACACTGAGTAGGGTTTTGGCAACTTCATATGATGGTGGCTTGTTAGGTTGTTGGCTTTATGTCGTTGGCCGTTTCTCATTATCGAGGAGAGCTTTATTTATGACCTCTTGTATCAACCGAAACTTTCTTCTCCCTTCTAGCAGTTGAAATATTATTACTTCCTCCGTGTTTCTTCCCACATGGTTTTTGGACATTTTTTAAGAAAGTGAGTGAAAAATTGAATTTGCCCCTCACCTCTCTGCCTTACTGTGTAATTGGGGGGGGGGGGGGGGGTGTTATTTGGGGTTGGTGTGAAGGTTAAGTTGGTATTTAAGTGGTTAAAAGTTGTCAAAGTTACTAAATATGGTAAGTGGGAATATTCAAGAGAAACAGCCCAAAATAGAAAGTGGAAAGATTCAGAAGACAAAGCTTATCTACAGAGAGACACATTCAGTATTAGGTTATGCATGTAATATGGTGTGCATTCTTTGTTATCAATGCCTAGTGGTTGATTCCTTTATCTTTTGAAGTCCAACAATTCGGGTTTCATAACTCTCTCTCTCTCTCTCTCTCTCTCTCTCTCTCTCTCTCTCTCTCTCTCTCTCTGTCTGTCTCTCTGATTTGATCATGTTTGATGGAAACTGCAGGCTGCCCTGGATGTTCAGATTGAGATTCTCGCTGTTGTAGGTGAAGATGACGGGATTACACGCTGGCTTGATTAGGGTTAGTCAGAATTTTGGAGAGTTGAAGTAGAGAGCTTTACATACGAATTATTATTTGCTGGGTAATCCCGAGAGATTATTATCGTTGTGTCCGACATGAGTCCCTCCTGACTTATTCCCTGTAAAGCATTCAATTCTCACACTCTGGTTTGTTGCGAGTGAAATCAAGCTTTTTTAAAGAAATCTATGTAATTCTTCTGTTTCACTTAAGTCCTTCATGGCTGCAGCAGTGCAGATCATTGTTTTTCTAACATATGACATCATATATCTTACAGACATCTAACAGGGTTCCAACCCTTAACCTAAAGCTAACATTCATTTGCATTTTCTGCTCATCTACATAATAAGTTGCTATGGGGAATAAGCTATCCCCTAAAATGTGACATGTGGAGGAATAGCTTATCACACGTCATATTTTGGGGATAGTCACTTCCTCATAGCCCCTTACTATATAGATGTGGGATAGCTTATTCCAACGTACATAATTGAGCGCTACTGAGAACAACAAACATGATTTTGCAGGGTAGTCCCTCGCACTAGTTGTTATATAAGTTAGCCCTTCTTTGAATGCACGTTCGCAAGCACTACAAAACTACAATCATACGGAATTTGAGAATAATGTTTGTATGATCGTGTAGTATAATGTTCTTGACCTTCCAGTAAAACCTCGATAAATGAAAACTCTCGGAAATAGGGAGAATTATTCATTTGGGTGAGGTTATTTGTTTATCGAACATTCATTCAGCCCTTTGCCCAAGTCGGGACCAGAGAAGATTATTCATTAGCCACTTTGCCCAAGTCGGGATCAAATAAAATAATTCATTAGCCCCTTTGCCCAAGTCCGTACCAGAGAAAATTATTCATTTGGGGCGCGGTTATTGGTTTATTAAACACTCATTTATGGAGGTACCGTATTGGCAAATCTCTGTGCTTTTATTATGTGTGGATGTGTGCAAGTAGCACTGTGCCGTCGCAATTATGAACAATTACACAGGTTGGATGTCTAAGATCATGTTGGCATCCATTGTGGCTGGAACATTGGCACGATAATGTTCAGAGTATTAACATTGTCCACGATAATGTTCACGTAGACAGTCAGTCCTAACGCTTTCTAGGGGCTGACAGAGCTCCGTGATTGGGCACAAACACAGACAGTCCTATGACCGGGGGGGGGGGGGGGGGGGGGTGGCTGTCCTAGGGCTTCGTTCTCACTCGTATAGTCGTATGCTATATCAGCGTCAACTTAAGCATAACATCAGAAAATACTTATGCTAACAGCATACCCTTATACCCCTTCTCCAACGGGTCGAAACTCACACCACTTCATGCCCTAGAGCTCAGGCGGGTTCGTAACTTCTTATCATGTGAAATCCCTCTTTCCAGATCCATTTATGCCACCACCACTGGAGACACCCATCGGTGATGGATATACGCTGCTCCGTAGACAAATTGATGAATATGACTCCCAAAATGGGAGTATCTGGACAAGACTAAATACTTCACAAACAAATTTCTAACATTCACAAGTCCGGATTCATCGGAAAATGATGTTAAATATCACATAATACAAGGGCAAAAGCACTTCTACAAGACAACATTCTCTCTTAACTTCCCACATTTTTCATCGTTTCGAAATTGTGTTGCAAAATCAAACCGGCGACTGGTGGTGGTACATGTATAAAACCAGAACATCTTTGTTCAGTCAACAAGAGACCAAGCTATGCAACTATTTATCTGTACCGAAAACCCATGCCGCTTCCTTGTTCATTACCAAACATTCCCTGGTGGTTGTTATGGCAAGCAGCTGCTGCATAAGGATTACTACTTTGCTTCGAGTTGTTTGCCCTGAGCTCCATCTCAATAAGCCGTTGCAGCGCCTCGGGATGATTTCTTCCAGCATTAGCTACAATAAAATACGACGTTATACACTAATTCACTGAAACCAAGGCAAAAAGAAGACGAGCAATATAGGTTTATCTTTTTTTGGGGTCAAGGAATATGAGAAAAAAAAGTACCCACGCTTTTGCGGTTCTGGGTGTAAGTGGAGCGGGCTTGGCCGGTTCGGGCCCGGGCCTCATTGGGCCGAGGTAAATTTTAACAAGCCCGAGCTTGACCGGGCACATAGATCGGGCCAAACTTGAAGGCCCAATCCTATAATATGGCCCATGTATAGTAAAAAACAACGCATTCATTTTCGGCAGTAAACTAGATATTTTTAAGAGTAAGTTTAACGAAAGATAATATACTAAAGGACATACAATTAAGTCATCTCTCAAAATTATTGCATATAGTAGATGATAACTTCAAAAATGATATTCAGTATATTTCTATTTATTTTTCACAATGGGCCGGCCGGGTCGGGTTCAGGCCTAACTTCTAAAACTCTAACCCGTCCCTAAAAAGGTAAGGGAAAAATCTTAAGCCCGAGCCCAACGTTTATAAGGAACCATTAAGCCCAACCTTTAATATATTCGGGCTGAGCCGGGCGCGCCTTTGGGGTCATGGGGCTGATGGCCAGAGCTACGTGGAGGTCGACTCCGAAGGACAACGAGTTTCACTATGGAGATCCAATTCCATTTTAAAACAAATGAGTAAGTTTTTATAACCTATGCTATACTATAGCGAGGGTCCTTTGCACATCTAAGGATGAAGAATGATCCGGCTTGAGCATCGCATTCCCCTCAATTAGTAGCAGCTTTTCAAAAGCCAACTTCATTGGACAAATTGTTCCAATGGCTACTACAGTTGGTATACATTCAAGTGTTACGACCAAACATGAAGGTTTGTAGGCTAATAATAGTAGGCTAAATTGCACTAGAGGTACCCAAAGTTTGCCAAAACGAGCAAGTAGGTACCCAAATTTCAAAATCGAGCACCACAGGTCCCAAATTTTAGATTTTCGAGCAAGTAGGTACCCTTCGGTTAACTTTCCGTTAAAATTGGACGGAAAATTATAAAAAGACTATTGTACCCCTTATTTTCACCTCCAACTTTTTTTTTAAAATACAAGTTAAAAAAAAAAGTTAAAAAAACAAATTTTAATTTAATAATTTGATATATGTAAGATAATGCAATATATTTTATCAAAATTACATATTTTTACATCAATTCAAGATATGAAATATGTTTTTATTAACACATATCCATTAGTCTTAAAGTCTTTAACTTTTTTAACAGTGTTTAATAAGACTCTCAAATTTCATAATTTCACATGTATTATTTTATGAAACAATAACATACAAGTATCTTTGTACATTATATATAATAGTCTCTTTTACATTTGCATGAAAAATACAAATAATTAAAATAAAAAACTAATCAAGAATATGTGGTGTCAACTCTTGTGTAAGTTGTTAAAATGCACAAATATACTTGTATGTTATTGTTTTATTAATAAAATACACGTAAATTAAAAAGTTTTGAGATTTTTTTAAAGAACTGTTAGAAAAAGTTAAAGACTTTAAAATTGACGGATCTATGTTAGTGAAAACATTTTTCATATCTTGAAATGATGCAAAATATGTAAGTTTGATGAAATATATTGCATTGTCTTACATATATCAAATTATTAAATTATTTTTTATAGATTTTTAGTAAAATTGTATTTTTTAAAAAGTAGGAGGTGAAAATAAGGGGTACAAAAGTCTTTTTATAATTTTCCGTCCAATGTTAACGGAAAGTTAACGGAAGGGTACTTGCTTGAAAATCTAAAATTTGAGATCTGTGGTGCTCGATTTTGAAATTTGGGTACCTACTTGCTCGTTTTGGCAAACTTTGGGTACCTCCGGTGCAATTTAGCCATAATAGTATTAGCCTATTAGGCTGTCATTTTCATCTAGGCTAAATTGCACCGGAAGCACCCAAAGTTTGCAAAAACGAGCAAGTAGGTACCCAAATTTCAAAATCGAGCACCACACGTCTCAAACTTTGGATTTTCGAGCAAGTAGGTACCCTTCCGTTAACTTTCGGTTAACATTGGACGGAAAATTATAAAAAGACTTTTGTACCCCTTATTTGCACCTCCATTTTCTTAAAATACAGATTTTACTAAAAATAAAAAAGTTTAAAAAATAAAATTTTAATTTAATAATTTGATATCTACGATAATGTAATATATTTTATCAAAATTACATATTTTTACATCATTTCAGACATGAATATGTTTTTATTAACACATATCCGACAATCTTAAAGTCTTTAATTTTTTTAATAGTGTTTAAAAAGAATCTCAAATTTCATAATTTTATCTATTTTTTAAGAAACAATAACATAAAGTATCTTTGTACATATTATACAATAGTCTCTTTTACATTTGCATGAAAAATACAAATCATTACAATAAAAAACTACTCAAGAATGTCTGGTATCAACTCTTGTGTAAATTGTTAAAATGCACAAAGATATTTATATGTTATTGTTTCATTAAAAAATACATGTGAAATTATGAAGTTTTGAGATTTTTTCTAAAAGCTGTTAAAAAAAGTTAAAGACTTTAAGATTGACATGAAATATTATTGTTTACATTTGCATGAAAAATACAAATCATATCTTGAAATGATGTAAAAATATGTAATTTTGATGAAATATATTGCATTATCTTACATATATCAAATTATTGTTTTTTTTTTTTGTTTTTTTTTTTAGATTTTTAGTAAAACTTGTATTTTAACAAAAAATATGAGGTGAAAATAAGGGGTACAAAAGTCTTTTTTATAATTTTCCGTCCGAAGTTAACGGAAGGGTACCTACTTGCTCGAAAATCCAAAGTTTGAGACCTGTGGTGCTCGATTTTGAAATTTGGGTACCTACTTGCTCGTTTTGGCAAACTTTGGGTACCTCCAGTGCAATTTAGCCTTTTCATCTATGCTGTCAATTTTGCTTAAAGGAACCAGTCCCCAATAAAAAAATAAAATAAAATACTACTACAATAATTACTAGGAGGAAATAATGGTGGTTGCTTGGAGGCCAGCCTCAGTAAGAATGGAAGTTCACAGCGGGTTGGTGCTGGTGGGTACTAGAGCTGTCAATCTGGCCGGTTAACCGGTTGAACAGGCCCGTCCTAACCGGCCTTACATTAACTGTAACCGAGACCGTACGGTCCCAAACCGGCCCGGGACCGAATTATTAGTGGTCTCGGCCGGTTATAGATATCCCTTACCGTCTAAAGGAAGTGAAACCGACCCGAAATTAACTTTAACCGACCCGGAACTGAACCGATAATCGGTCCCGGTAACGGCTAATTCAATATATATATATATATATATATAGTATATAAAAATATATAAAATATATAATAAAACTGATAATTAGAAGAAAATGAAAAAAAAATAGCAGTTTTTAACCGGCCCGAATCGAACCAGTTTAAGCGGTTACGGTTACAGGGGCCAGGACAGTTAGGGGTTCCGATAAATAACACGGTCCTATTAACTGTAACCGGCTACCGATTAACCGTGACCGAACCAAAACCGTAACGACGGTTCACGGTTATTCGGTCGGGGCCCGGCTACGGTTAACCGAACTGACAGCTCTAGTTTGTACAAGGAATTGCCCACAATGTGACAGCAGTATTTGGTGCAATGCGGGGGTATTTTGTTTGGGGAGCCATATGGATGGCCATGTTGGAAGGTCTGTGCTCTCTGACTATCCTTAAAATACGAACTTTCTACGACTATATATATGTACGCATCAAAGAACAGTTGTTACCTGGTGAAGGTCCACGGCCACCAAAGTTTGGTTGTTGTTGCTGATGATGTGGGAAGTTTTTCATCGAGCCGTCTTGCAAAAAACCAGCTTCTTGATTTCTCGACTGAGGAGGCAGCGGACCACCGCCCCTGGGGAAGTCCCGTAGTAGATGAGGGGGAGGTAAGTTGCCCGGAGTTTGCATTTGCTGTAAAATAGGATGATGGCGGTGAGGAGCCTCAAACCCCATCTGCCTCGCGTTAGGGTTATTGAAAGGCGGCGGCCTTTGCAAGTTCGCCGGAAACTGTTGATTGGCGGCAGCATTGTGATGGATATAGCCCTCTGGAGCAGTGAAGGAGTTAAATGGACCAGGACGGGGGTCGAGTGGCGGCAGAAATGGCCTTCCATGAGCCTGAGGGGGATGAAACTGGGGGCTAGGACGGTTAGGAACAACATCAGGCTCCAGCACATCATAAGGACCACGGAGAGAATGCCCATCTCTGAAACCAGAACTATTAAGAGCAGCCAACTTCTCAACAATATCAAAAGATTGATGTTCCCCATTCGAAGTCATAAACCTGGAACTAGCGTTAGGGTTATGGTTATGGTTGTTCCCTGGAATGAAGTTGTCCTCTTCAGGAAACTGAATATCAACTCCCTTCAGACGGGCCGGGTTTCTTGACGGGCCCGCTTCAACTTGAGCACCGTTGAACCAGCTTTCGATTCTATGCATCTTTGCGTCCTGATCCTGACCAGAAGAAAGTAAAACATTGCTTTCACGGCTCTCACTGGATCCAGTTTTCGAGAAGAACCCATCACCTTGCTGCTCTGGAAAATCTATTCTGGCTGATCCTGATGAACTCCTCTGGATGGAAACTGGTGCTTCAGCAGATTGCAGCTCCTTCATGAAAGCAGATCCAAATAGGGTTTCAAGGGTGAGACTCTTCCCAGAATGTGGAACATTTTCAACCTTAGGATTTCGAACACTTCGGCCTTCAGAAACGTGAGATTTGTCGAATGATACGCTATCGACTTCTTTGGAATCTTTTTCCTTCAGTAACAAGGATAAGAGATGCTGGGATGCACGGTCATCAGCTCTAGGTTTTTGCTCCTTGGTGTCCGCACCAGAGAGAAAAAACCCTAAAACAGGAGGAGGTGGTGGTGCTTGGGAAGTTGCATTATTTTGACCGTATTCAGAAAGGATTTTCTGTTCAAGGTCTTCGCACGTAAGGATTGCCGGGTCAGCCTCCGGTTTTATGGACACATTAAAATGTTTGGAGCTCTCAAGTTTGATATTCTCAGGATTCTGCAGGGGAAGGTCAGATAGAACACCATGTTTGCCTTTAACATGAGATGCTTTTGATCCACCTTTGTCGCTGCCCACTATCAAAGAAAGCAAATCACTTTGTGTAGAATATGACGATTCCTCTGCTGGCTTCTTTTCTGCAGTGGGAAATTCAGCGACTCAGGAATTTTACACCGAGAAGAATCAGGTAAAAAATTAAACAGGAAATCTACTACAGACGTACCATCTTCGAGGAACCAATGAGCAAACTTGGAAGACTGCACATCATTCCGGCTCCACGCATCATCTATTACGGGTTCATGATGCTGGAAAACAAAACAAATTATGTTAAGCAGTATCACAGTTTATAAACCGAAAATCCACCAAAAACTGGGATTACACAGGCGATATACTCAACAAGTGAAATCCGAGAATCGAATAAAAAATAAAAGATAACCAGCTACTTCCAATTTTACACATTTGGTGACCACCATCAACTTGTTTCGACCAGCTTTAAAGCTTAAGAGGACATAGCCAACATGGTATAACGGTAAGTATGGTCACAGTGACAGCCATCCAAACAAGGGTTACCGAATTGTTGCTGCATTTGAGGACAGGTCCCAAAGAAGCCCCTTTTCGTGTCCAGCAGCTCAGTTGAAAGAAAGGGTTTATGTCCACTAAATCTACCTCTCTGGCTCAATCAGATACATTTTCTCGGATATGTTTTCAGCAGAACCAAGCAATGACTACTCAGTAGGCTAACAGTGACCTTTTGAAACAAAAGAGGAAACCAAGAACTAGCCAGAGAATAAAGATACAACCTTTCACCATAATGAGTTCTTCGATAAATTACTCATGCAGTGCAAAGTTGCACATTAAGAGAATATCCTTGACACCCTCACTGCCCAACACAAACACAGTGCAAGACACACCTGCACTCAAGGACGGATCTACACTGGTCCACAGGGTGGGCAAAGGGTCACCCTGATACTTTTTTTCCCAACTACTACTTGACCTTATGTTTTAAAAGTTCTTCATATTAATCATCCATGCTATCCCTCTCAGAGAGAAAAGTTTCAACTCCAGCCAATGATTTTGAAAGAACATGTTCACCAGTGCCTTGGATTACAGTTTCATTGCAACAAGGAGTAACTTCTCGCTTTCTGACAAATATTTAAGCTACTTCAAGTTGGGAGAAAAACAGAAGGGTCATACCAAAGCAATGTAATGCTGCTAATGCATGGCACACTTTTTAAGGATACATAGTTACTTTTCATCAATAAATGCATGATCATTATAGACAAAATTAAACATGACAAGCCTTTCATCAACTAAATTAAGTCGAATACAAGTATCTGTTTCCCATCTCACACTAGTCAATGCACCCTCATCATATATGTTTTTATTTGCGGCCAAAAGTATGTAGTTCTTTCTCTAGAACACTCTGCCCTCCAAGACCCTATAAGTCATCATACCTCCTATCAATATTTATGTACGCCATGTCCAAGTCTTTTTTTCTAGTTTATGGATCTCTTTCCTTTAGCCATCGAATGGAATGGCATCCAAAAAATAAGTAGCAAAATGTTATAATTTTATACATACCTCCTTGAGACCCGATGATCCATTGATATTCACTGCTGAAGCACCACCAAAAAGCTTATGTAGAATTGAATTTGTATTGTCCGGTTCGAGTCCACCGAACACTTCTAATCCTGGCACCTTGTTAGAATCAAGATTTATAATTCGACTACTATCTCGAGTTTCGGGGACTTCTGAAATACTCGAAGTTCTGGTTGATTGATTGTCAATGTCAACTTTCTTGATAGATACATTTAATTCAGTTGATGAAGCCACAGCCTGATCGCCCTTGCCCAGAAATGGTTTTTTACTAGTACTTCCATATTGCTGGTCAATAATATCATTTTCTTGAAAGGAATGCCTCTCTTTATTATCAAGAATCCCATTTTCCACCAGGGCTTTAGTAAGATGAAGGCTTCCGTCTGCTTCGGACCTTCCAACCTGAAACATGAACAAATAAATTTAATTGCCTCTGCAACGAACAAAAAATGATCATGGATGATAAAATCAAAAGACACGTGCAGTGTTTTATCAAATTCATCACTATTCACTAAGGGTTATTTTTTTAGTTTTACCAGCCGGATTGCTCCTTAAAGGATAAAATACTGGAGATGCTAAGCCCTACTGAGCTTAATCCTGAACCTGATGATCCTAACTCGATTACAGAGAGAGCGTAGCTTTACCAGCTCAACTACCACATACCAGAAAAGGTGATTAGTTGTCAGGTCTTAACCTAGCCCTAGAATACCAAAACAGTAGAACAAGTCTAAGTCGAAACTATAAGCACAGCGCTGAACTTTATAAGTAGTCTGTTAGCATGCTGAATTATACTTTTCGCCAAAGTCAAAACCGGAGGGCAATTTGGGGATAAATTGTATTTCAACAACTGGTTCAGCAAACCGTCGAATGTTGAAATGTACAGGGAAAGGGTGATGCACCACAGTGGCAACAGGAATGAAAGTGAGCTCGTAGTACAGATGCAGATATGTGAGGCTATTTATGTAAATACATTCATATAATTCCTTGGTTAGGTATATTGAAGGTACTCCACTATATAACTAGTATTATTCTGAAAAATTGAAGTCCAATTCCTAGATATAATTCATCCATTCAGCTTTCTTTCCAAGGTCAAATTGTTACTGAAGTTTAAACTAATGTAGGAGTAGTATTTAGTAAGAGACTCTAATCAGCTTCTTCCAGGTGTACATCTATTTAATATTTAATATCAAAAAACAAAGATTAGGTCGTTTACATTCCCCCCTGAATTTGGAATAACTCACTAGTTATTCCGCGGACCATTAACATTTAATATCAAAATCAAAGACTAGGTCGTTTACATTCCCCCTAAGAGATATCCCCAATACTACAAAATTTAAGGAATCAACTACCATGTAGCCCTATTTCGGAATAAGATCTTAGTAAATAGACATCTAATTTTTATGTAACCTTGTACACATCAAAGCCTCAAAAAGGACCCTATGAGAGTAATGAAAGAAACATGCGTTCTTCTGCACAGAGAATGGTCAACTGGTCATTTTACATTTATGAGGTCATGTGTTGTTGACATGGCTACCTACATGGAAATGTTTCAAATCAGAACATAACAAAACGTTAGTAGTTTAACCCTTAATGGTTGTGATTATAGACATCCGTACCTCCCAGGACACTGTAGAAAGTATGGTATCATGGAAGTTTGTGGACAGTAGTACAACTGTATAACTAAACAGTAGTTGCTAACCCTTAAGAAAAGAAATTAAACAATTACCCTTGCCCCAGTTAGAACAAAGTTTTAGAGCAGAAGTTCCAGGGTGCAAAATGGTCAATAGAAACAAGAAAATACCTCTTCTGAATGAGAATTAACCGACAATTTAGAGCTAGGGTTCCTCTCCGAAATACTGCTTCTAAACCCTGGAGGTACAAGCGGTTTTCGAGCAGGATTTGTTAGAGATCTTGTATCGTCATCTTTTGAAGCAAATTTTGTAACAGGTACATCCACATCTTTGCTTCTGTCTAAAAGCTTGGTTCCCTGTTTGGTTTCTGCTTCTAGCGATTCTTTCAATTCCGAGATAGGGTCATATTTCTGCTTCGCGAGATTTGGTTTCTGCTTCTCCTGAAGTGACTTTTGCTGTTCCTTCCTTATCGACTCAAAGGAAACTGAAAAGATGATGGAACTCTACAATCAGTTAACAACCAAATGAAAAGTACAAACTTTAAAGTAGATAACATCTACTCTGGAACACAATGAGGGAAATCTTTACGTCTTCTCCTTCTTTCATCATCTGCCCTGTCCTGATTTGTATTCTCTGCTGAACCAAATGTTTCGTCGTTCAAGGCATCTCTAGTCTCTCTCCTTGAGTGAGGTACTGCCTAGAATGCAAAGATGAAATAAATTATATAAAATTAAGGAAATCCATCCCCCGATAGAACAACAGCTGAACTCAGTTATTTTTATTAAGTATTGGGGAAATTTAGGATCAGCAAGTTCTGGTTTTGGTTTCTAGAGCAACGGTTGAACCGCTGAACTCAGTTATTTTATTGTTGTTTCGGTTCAATATAAGTACTGGGGAAATTTTAGAATGCTCAAGAAACCAAAACTACAGACATGTCGAGGGTCATGTCTAAGTGCATGTTTGGTATCCCTGTTTTAAACAAGATCTTTTAAAAACACTGTTTTTTTAAAAAATTCATTTGGCAGCGCTGTTTTTTTGTCTGTTTAAAAACAAAAACAGCTGTTTATAGAAACAACAACTTTGGTGTCTTTTGGTGTTTTCTTCACACTATTGGTGGTTGAAGACATTTCAAATATGATTGGATGCATAAAGTAACAAATATATGTCAGCAGTGTACGTAAAAATGATATTCAAAGCATATTAACATTGAAATTCAGTAATGTTGCCAAATGTGTTTTTGATTTTAAACACTGTTTTTCAGCACATACCAAACAGTTTTTTATTCTTTTTTTTTTTTTATTCTGTTTTTCAGCATGCTTTTTTCACTGTTTTTCTTGTTTTTAAACGGATGTCAAACAGGCACTAATAGTAAGTCACCCAAACATTAGACGTAAAGCTATATACCTTATAAGGGCGAGGAGGTTGGTATGGCTCGGTACTCTTGTTCAGGAGAGAGTGCTCATTAGATTGAACCTTTGGAGCTGATGGTCCTGCTGCTGCATAGCCAGACTGTCTTGGAAAAGAACCGCTCCCCAGAAGTCCATCATGCTCAGTATTCTGCCAAGACCGTCGAGACTGGGTGACTGGACGTCTTCCAGAATCTGGATAAATCAAGAGGAAACGGATGAAACCCAGTTGATACAGGATTGCCCAAAAAGAAAAAACTATGCGGCGAACATGAACTCGCCAAACATGAACTCAAATGTTATGATTGTCTAGGAAGTGTAATTAGGTGTGTTTGTGGAAATAATATCCCACATGTTTTACTCTCATGAAATAATTATTTTCCCTCAAAAAGCTATAAACCCCAAAATGAAGTAGTTTTCTGGATGGAGGGGGCATAAGAACATGCTCCAAAGCCAAAATACTTGAACATGTGAACGCACTTACAATTATTTGTTCACTACCTCAACCCAAACATTATATGAATAGGGAGTACTTAGCTATACAGATAAGCTCAAAGAGGTGTTTTCTTGAACCAAGTTAGGCCATTTGAATAGTTGAAAACCTTACAAGTTATTGGCAAGGCAGAAAATATGCATTACAAAGGTTGAACTAAAACTCATCTGGTTCCATTGGACCCAATCCAGTAAGGATTGGTATCACTTCGTAATAAAACTGCAGTGTGACACAGAAGTAACGACACCCTGATTCACATGTGTTCATGCGATGGAAATATTCAAACACAGCATACCATAGAGTATTATTCCAAACATGCATCAAGTCAAAGTTTTGCATCAGACGACATACTGGTAAACATTGTTGCATTTGACAACTACCACTGACACTCTTAAAAGTTCTCTGACAATAATAACCTGCTTTTGGAGCAATGAGAATCAGAAGAAGAAAGCAAAAAGCTGAAACTGTATGTTACAAATAGTGATTACACAGATAATTAAGTGCATTATTTTTGTCTCTGTGAATTTCGTAGAAGCTGAGCCCTAACTTATATCATCTACACAGATGTAAAAAATAGTGTTATATCCCATAAGACTCTTCTCGGATAAAAACAGTCCAGCGATATTAAGAAAACAATTGTTATCTTTCTACCCATTTTAAAAAAGGAATCCATATAGTAAGATTCACTTTTGCCTAACCAAAACCAACGACAAACCTAATGATCACCTTCCCATCTTAGTAAATTTTCTTAGTAAGCAAGAAAAACTATGTTTACATGTATAAGATGTGTTATTTTAAAATCATATAAGATCTTCAGTTACATCTTGAGTTCCCCCACCGTTCAAGAGTTTGAAGACTAGGACTCAGGGAGACAAGTAATGCCATTAAATAGCCATCTCCTACAAGGCACTGACGAGCCAAATAGCCAGTAAACCGCCTCCACATAAGAAAATGATCAAAAGGAAATACTGACTTAGCACTTCAATCCCTTGGTTACTCCTAGGGTGGGTTTTATTCTAAAGCTGGAAGGGAGCCAAGTCGCCACGGATTCTAGAAGGGGAATATCTAACCAAATTTCCTTGCATATAACTTAATGAAGCCTAACACCAATGTCTGATTTAAAGTCAAATGTACATGTAGCAAAATACCATGTTTGCCTAAGTTGATAGCAAATGTGGTCTAAGTGTCTAACAATATCGGCTAATCCTATAAAATGAATTCTTGAGGCTCCTAGCTGCTAGACATATTGCAATGAAGAGAGCATAGTTAATCTCTTTAATGAACCTCCAAGATGAATATGAGAGATCAGAAATAGCCTTCCTACACAAAACAGATACGTTTGTGGATACAGAGAACCTCAAGCCAAGATTACCAGATTTGCCTATGTAGCTGCAATCTCCGAACTGTATCACATATTCCCAATCACGGGTCGTCAATGATCCTGATCGGAAGTTTTGGCGTTCCGACCAACTTAGCAGAAACGGAGATTGAGGGTGCGTTTGGTATGACTTATTTGCAACTTAAGTTGACTTATAAGTTTATATCAAGAAAGTCTATGACAAAAAAAAAAGAACACAAAAGTTGGGTGTGTTTGGTAAAAAGATGTTTAAGTCCAAAATTTCAAAAAAAAAACCTTCTCCAACTTTTTTTAGACTCAGTTATGACCTTATAAGTCGAAATCCAACTTTTCAGCTTATAAGTTCACACCAAACACTACTTATAAGTTGGCTTCAACTTATAATTTAAAACTAACTTCTAAGCTGCTTATAAGTCATCCCAAACTCTCCCTGAGCAAGCTAAATCAGACGATACTGATTTTGAATTTCAATTGCTGAATGGCTCAAGAGGATTGAAGCGGCAATCGTCATTGTTTGATGGGTTGCCGGAAAGTATTGTGCAGAGAGAGAGAAAGGAGGGATTTGATGAGTAGAACCGTCGAGATATGGTGAGATTTACTGAGATCTTCTCCATTCAAACTCTGTAGTTATCAGGAGTATAATTTAGTTATTGTTACTTACTGGTTGACCCCCTGTATAAACGTGTGAGACTCTTCTAAGTTCTAACGCATTCCCCTACTATTGAGTTCAAATTAAGTATATCATTAAAGAGACAAAACTGCTGCTCTTTTTTTGGGTCACAGAAATGAAATCCTACTAATAAATTCCAAAACCAATAAAGTGGCTTTCCATAGCCAGCACATATTATTAAACATTAGATTTTTTATTATATACTTTCAAGGTTTTTATTTTGATTATTTTTTAACAGTAATTGCACTGACTAAATGGAACATTCCTGAAAGTCGCGTTTCGCGATCCGACCAAGCGAATTTGGTTCTGCTCAAAACCCGAAAAGCCTACCCCTGGTGAACCAAATTCCATAAGGTAATGCATTCCACGATCCCGTCTCTACTCATAAATATCTATACAACAACTGGGTTACCTACAACATGGTCACTCCTCTGGGCCCACCATTGACAGTTTTTCCTCCCTCCTTTACACTTGTGTCATTGAACGTCAAAAGGGATTGTCTTCTGATCCGAGACTGGGCAGGATTCTAAGAGATTCTTCAAGATACTTTTAACACGATAGCCAAGACATTTGAGTAATAACATCTCATTAAGTAGCCCCAGCCGGCCAGCCCCAATCTCATACTTTTTCTAACGCATTTAACATGTTGAGGTGAATATTTCCGTTGGGCATTGGTTCCCTCTACATGCACAATTTGACCACTCTATTTATCAACAAGTTTTCTCCTACGTTATCTTCCTGTACCTTTGTTTTGGCAGCTCCCCAGGTAAAATATAGCATGAATAGTTCTCGAATCGTATAATCAAACTTCTATTATGGAAGTTGCTTTCATTATCTAGTGGAGACTGGAGACCACACTAGACGGCATTAATTAGTTAGTATATGAGAGAGCTTTTCCGTCGAACATTTCCACAAAATTCATGTAGGATGCTGAAGGAACATAAATACATAATCAAACAATCATGTAGGAATATGCTATTCTCGTGATCATGACCAAATAGAATCTGTAAAATTGGGAAAGAAGTTATAGGGAGCAATGTTGATGGAAATACAGGAGAAAGTAGTTACGACCAAATATGGAACAGGAAAAGTAGCCTAATGTGTGAGGGTGAATCCAATGAAGATTGGTCGATGAATATAGTGTAGAGAATAGAACTCGAGCAAATAGGACCGGTGTGAGCTCAGAGATGGGAGATGGAAGTAAGCAAATGACATGTGGCTGTTGGCCCCCCTTCTCGTAAGGGAAAAGGCCCATTACATAGGCAAAGGACAAGTAGCTGTTGGCCCAAAGATACCGTAAAATCATGGGGCAGTTATGTTGATCATTCGCGACTCACGAACAACATGACAGCTGTAACTAAATATGGAACCGATTTGGGCCCACATCTCACCGCGATCTGACCGCTATAATGCGCGTCTGAGCCTCTCTCCCCATGTGATCTGGTCAAGATCCCTTAGCGGGCATCTTGACGAATCTTATTTAAGCCACCACACCACTAGGCATCTCCAGTTTCTCTAATGTAGAGCACCGGCGGAGATAAGGCACCGCGGCCAAGCCTAATGTTCCAAAGCAGGCGTGGGGCCTCAAGTTCAGGTCTTGCGGCAGCTTATACTGAGCTCATTAACTCACAAAGTCTCCAAGTTTCACGTGGCCTCAGGGGGAGCACCGTATGGGGAGTGATCCCCTGAGCCATGGTTCACTACGCGTCACTAAACCACTGGCTGTTGCGGGGCCTACGTGGCAAGCCCAAAACCATGAATCTACACCTAATATTCTAATAACACCTTCACCAATATTAAAACCCTAACTCGGTTGGTTTGCCTAGGTGGAAACCTTAGGTGGGCTCGCAAAACAGATTTGGTTAACCAAAAGGATACCTTTTTGGATACCCTGAGCCTCTGAGCCATGGCTCAGGGGATTACCCTGATCCATGGTTCACCACGCGTCAGTAAACCACTGGCTGTTGTGGGGCCTACGTGGCACGACCAAAACCATGTATCTACACCTAATGATAGCTTCACCTATATTAAAACCCTAAATCGGGTGGTTTGCCTAGGCGGAAACCTTAGGTGGGGTCCCAAAACAGATTTTGATAAACGAAAAGATACCTTTTTGGATACGAATTAACTCTTCTATCAATTAATCCATTTGGTATATCCCCATGTGATGACATATCCAACTTCTACAAGGATTCGTCAAGTAAATTTAGAAACAAAAAAGGCGCAAACCTGTATCCCTCTCAGATTGTGTGTCATTGTCTCTTTCGCCTCGCGATGAAGTACGGCTATCCCACCTTCCATATACTCCCCGGGAATAAGTACCTAACTCCCCTCTGGCAGGTGGAGACGAGCTGAATTCCGTTCGCCGGAAGCCGGGCACCGGGAAGCTGCCCGGATTCCTTGACCTCTCATGTGCACCATGAGAAGATGCAGCCTCAAGTTCACTGTAAAATCAGAAATTGATATAAAGTTTCAATGTACAATGACGACAAGTGAATACCTAAATGCATTAGTGCATTGATTTGGATGAGACATAAAAGTACAAAAGAATCAAACCTCAAGAATGATTCGTCGAATCCACTTGGTAACTTCTTGCAGATGTCTAAGCCACTTAACGATAGGAGGAAATCCCTTGAGTACGAAATTTTCGATTGCCTACAGTGGTAGAAAGTACATATATAAATTACACAGGGTAGCACGAAACGTGGTTAACAAAGTGAATAACAATGCAAAAGCAAGTAACAAATCAGTTTCACATGAATAAAAAGTCAATTTAACAATGCAAAAGCAAATAGGAGGATGAATTCAGTACATTTTCGGCCTGCAAAGTGATTCGGCAGCCTTGTTAGGGGAACTTTCAGCTTCTTTCTCCAAGCTCATCCTAGAAACACCAAACGATTTCGATTCTTCGCAACTCAAATGGAAATAATCTCTTAACTTCAACACGCCGCGATTCAAGGATGCAAACCCATAACCACAATTCAATGGTCAATGCTACTAGCTCATGAAAGCAAGTTCTATCACCAGAAGCAACCTTATATCTCCAAAATTTCAACCCTTTTTAACCAATAAAAATGCTGCAACTTCTGAAGAGAACAAAAAAATGATGAACTAGGTATTTATTTTTTGGTCAAGAACTCAAGATCACCCAGCAAAACCTAACAAAACCAATCAACCATTTATATATATTTTCACATCAGCTGAACAAGTTATAACAAAACAGCAGCTTGAAACCCTACACAACCCCAAAACTGGAGAAAAAAAGAATCATAAAACCAATCTCGTTCGATCTAAAAATCAGCTTTTGAAACCCAAATGAAACAAGAAAAGGTCAATTACAAGCTAAAATCCTCTGTATAACAAAAACCCACTATAGGTTTATTGATTCTAGCTACTACCCTCCATAGAATTCGAGCTAAAACCAGAGAATAGACCCTTTTTTCGACCAATTTCAAAAAACCCACAACACAGATCGTTCAATTCGCTCAATGAACATCGACCCCTAGCGTAATTCCGCCATTTGAATTGTACCAGGGACTAGGGTTCTTGTGAGGGGACTTTGTGGATCGGAAATTGAGAGAGATTGATCGGAGAGAGATTGTTTACAGGTGGGTTTCTTGTCTTTGCGCTATTTGTCGATCGAACAGAGAGAGAAAGGCTAATGGGTCTTTGGAACAGAGAGATTAGAGATATAGAACAAGAGCAACTTTGAAACATAAAAAGTGTTAATTGCACTTTAACCCCTAAAAGTCTCTCTTTGAATATTGCTACTAGTGGATGAGCTCAGACCGGTTTGGACTGGTTTTAATTTTATTGAAAGATTTATCTCAACTCAATAAATACGGGTTGAAGAATATTCAAAACAAACCCACTAATTGTTTTGAAACTTAGAGCAAACATAACTTATCGACACGGCCCGATTCAGAAGGGGGTGAGCAAGTTGTTACATATAGAAAATGTAGCTGAAAAAAGTATGAATTTGGTTAATTTTTTTAGTATGTAAGCATAATTTTTGGAGTTGGAAACATAAATTACTTCGAAGAAAAACTTAGCAACTTTAGAAATTCAATTACGACAATTATGTAAGGTGATAAAACTTAATTTATGGACTGTGTCAGGAACTAAAATGCATAATGTGTAATTTTTCTATATAAATCTTGAATCGGACCAGTTCAGTTTAAAATGTTTTATCGACCACTAAATCATGACCAATCAATGTTAGTACGAATTGGTTGTAACCAAACAAGTAGCACGAATGGAAATTGATTTTGAAAATATTTGGTATGAAGTGGTTTGTAGGAAACCGGTTTGGAGGAAACCGGTTTGGACGAGTTTTACTCACCCAAGTTCTTGCCATGGTGAGCAAAGCCAGGCATAACCCGCCAGTCCACCCTAAATTTAGCATGGATCGGCCTAACTTGGTTACTTATGATTATATATTATTCCCAAGCTAAACTAGGTTGGTTATCAGGGGCGGAGCCATTAAGGGGCAGGGGGTTACATGCGCCCCTGAAATTTTTCGAAACTACAAGTGCACTCCTATTTTTAATAGATATTCAATTATGTCCCAAAAAAAATACATATGTGCCTCCTTATTGGCACATATGTCCCATATTTTTTATTTGTGCCCCTTAAAAGAAAACAAAACTACCCCGCAACTTCTTACAACTACATAAATTACCACCATATAAATAGATTGGGTGATTTTATAATGCTATATATTTTTTTATTCAACGTTTGAATGTGAATTAATATTTTTTTTTTTAATTTGTGCCCCTCCCCTCCCCAAATCATGCCTCCGCCGCTCTTAGTTATTTTATAGCAGCGTAAGATACACAGTTCTTCTCATGACACGTAGGTCTGAAGACACGTGGTTGCTCTAGTGGCTAGCGTATGGAACATGAGCATCATAACATCACTCATAACCTGAGCCTATGGGAAGGTCGAGCCTAAGAGCAGTCGGGGTTGAGTGTTCGAGTGACTTGGTGTCAGGAGTAAGAATCGTCGCGACCCTCCAATGTGACCCAACTTAGTCATAGTTGATGGAGCTTGAGGGGCCTCTATTGATATGTCGCCCTTTACACATCCAAACATGTCATCCAATCAATTTAAGTCCAGTGGTCCGAGAAGTCTGCATGGCCTACCCTTAAAATTTAGAACAAAGAGAGAGAGGCTAATGGGTCTTTGGAACAGAGAGATTAGAGAGATATAGAACAACAAGAGCAAAGTATGAAACGACTAATTTGTCCTTTGAAACATAAAAACTGTTAATTGCACTTTAACCCCACAAAGTCTCTCTTTGAATATTGCTACTAGTGGATGAGCTAAGACCGGTTTGGACTGGCTTTATCGAAAGTTTTATCTCAACTCAATAAATACGGGTTGAAGAATATTCATCACGAACCCACCACTTAAAGTAATCTTAACTTATCGACACGGCCCGAATAAGACCGAAGTGAGCGGGTTGTTAAATATAGAAAATGTAGTTGGAAAAAGTATGGATTCGGTTAAGTTTTCTTAAGATGTATGTAAGCATAATACGGGTTGAAGAAACTTTAGAAATTCAATTGAGAAAAATTATGTAAGGTGATAAAACTTAATTTGTTGACTATGTGCAGAACTAAAATGTGCAATTTTTCTATATAAATCTTGAATCAGACTAGTTCAGTTTACAATGTTTCATCAATTACTAAATCATGACCAATCAACGTTTGTACGGATTGGTGGTTTCCATAGTTGTAACCAAATAAGTAGCATGAATGTAAATTAATTTTGAAAATATTTGGTATGAAGCGGTTTGGAGGAAATCAGTTTGGACGAGTTTTACTCACCCAAGCTCTTGCCATGGAGAGCCAAGCCAGGCCTAAGCCGCCAGTCCACCCTAAATTGAGCATTGATCGGTCTAGCTTGATTACTTATGATTATATATTAATCCCGAGCTAAATTGGGTTGGTTATCAGGCGCGGAGCCATTAAAGGGCACTGGTGTTACGTGCCCCCCCCCCCCCGAAATTTTTCAAAACAACAAGTGTACTCCTATTTTTTAATAGATATTCAATTATGTCCCTAAAAAATACATATGTGCCCCCTTATTTGGCACATATCTCCCGTAATTTTCACTTACGCCTCTTGAAAGAAAACAAAACTACCCCACAACTTCTTACAACTACATAAATTACCACCATATAAATAGACTTGGGTAATTTATAATGCTATACTATCTTTTTTTTCGACGTTTGTATGTGAATTAAGATTTTTTTTTTTTAATTTGTGCGCCTCCCCTCCCCAAATCCTGCCTCCGCCAATCTTAGTTATTTTATAGCAGCGTAAGATACATAATTCTTCTTATGACACGTAGGTCTGAAGGGCACCAAAGATGTGTGAACACGTGGTTGCTCTAGTGGCTAGCGTATACAACACGAGCATCATAACATCCCTCATAATGTAAGCCTATGGAAAGTCGAGCCTAAGAGTAGTCGGGGTTGAGGGCTCGAGTGACTTGGTGTCAGGAGTATGAATCGTTGCGACCCTCCAATGTGAAGCAACTTAGTCATAGTTGATGGAGCTTTTGTGGCCTCTATCGATACGTCGTCATTTACACATCCAAACATGTCATAGTCATACAATCAATTTAATTCCAGTGGCATGAGAAGTCTGCCTGGCCTAACCCTAAAATTTTAAGGACTCGGTTTATTGGTTACTCGAAAATGTTAACATGGCTTTGAATTTAGGTCCGACCTTTTTTTAGGCATGGTTTAGATTTTACAAGTTGGAACTGCACCTGACCTGGCCAATTGTTCAAAACATTCAAGAGATATTATTTGACAAGCTTTCAATCAAAATGTCAAATTTAGTGTTGAATGATTTTTTTATCATAATTATATAATATTTAAAATGATATTAGAACCACACAGGCATGGACATAAGGATATTGACTTAGAAATTGCATACTTAATGAGCTTGTGTTGGGTCTGATATATGGGCCGCAAGGGCATGGGCTTGGTAAAATTTACATGATCCAGTGAAACTCTGATAAACCCATCAAAATTAAACACATTACTACAGTCCAAATTGGTTTTGTTTGGATTCCAACAAAACATTATTTATTTGGATTCCAACCAAGGTTCGAGTTGGCAAACAACAGTCCAAATTGGTTTTGTTTTATTTGTCTAAAATTTTAGAAAGTAATTTTATTTGTTTTTACAAAGGGAAACATTGGAGCCAAAAGATGTAGGTGATGCAATCTTCTTCACCGGGAGTGCCACTCCAAGTCCCATAAACATATTGGAACAGTAGGTACCTCAGGAGGGTGATCCTTGTCCTGGTGAACATGTTGTAGTAACCATAGATTACATCCATTTCATATAGGAACAAGATCCAGCCATCGAAACCAATCCTCAACACAATTTTTGACCTCCTTCGGAAGAGCTGCTCCCAAGAATTAGTATCATAAACCCTGAATGCCCTCCATAAGTCATCAACTATACCATCCAGAAAGAGGAAGCTACTATTGTTGTGGCTAATATTCTATATTGTTCAAGCGGAAGAAAGCTTTTTCAGGTAAGCCTTGAATAATGTATATCGTTTTTCCCTTATGAACTATACATTATGTTAATTCTTAACTACTTGCAAATGAAAACATTCCTTTTCACATAAGGTAACATAATCATTCTAGAAATGCAAGTTGCTAAATTCATACAGCTTCATGAGTTTCTTCTCTTGCTTTCACTCACAGTCTTCAAGTCATTTTGTTAATTAGGCTACCTCTATTTATATTGGGCTTCCTTCTAAATAAGGTTATAGATATCTAAGATTTAATGGTGGAGGATGTTCCTACCACCTTACAAGAGATATTTATACATGGAGCATATACATACACTCAATTTAGGGGATTCTAGAGAATTCCACAAGTGATCATGTTGGCTTAAGTTAGTGTCATGGCTAGTGATATTGGAAAATGTTTATGGAAAATAATTATGAAAAGAGAAACATTTTCAAGCATAGCGGAGAATTAGAGGCAGAATCGAAGGTCTGATTTTTGGAAGTAAATTGCACCACAGGTTGAGTAGAAACGACATTATGAGCATTACTTGTGGTAACCCTAATATTTAAGTTATGAAATTATTTATTAATTGCTATTAATCATTTTAGTTAAATAGTATTACTATTATTATGTGCCTAATTAGATTAAATAACTATTTTTTATAAAATGTTCATTGTGGGTGCTAAATTGTTAATTGTTAAGTTTCTTTGGTGTTATGCATAAGCAAGAAATAAGTTAGAGGAGTGTTATGGGAATAATTAAAAGTTGTTTAGTAAGTATGATAGTGAGTTTTAATTGTACAAGTACGACGTAGTTGTTGGGTTTTGACGTAGGTAACGCAGCGGAATAACAAAATTAATCCTACTCAAAGCCCACCAAGGATCACAGGAAGAGACATCATAACATGATTAAGGACATAGAAGATGTGTACCTTTTGATTTGTGAGATCACACGAAGAATGGTGTCCTCGTCTCTACGGTTGATCCACGTCTAGAGGTGAGATCTAGATTCTTCCTTCAATCAAGTGCTAGCTTGAACCTTGGAGGAAGAGGGATGAGGATCAAAGCAACCAAGCAACAAGGCAACGAAGGAGGGGCGGCCTCCCTTCTTGCCGTCGGGTAAGGGGGGGCGGACGGGGCTAGGGTTTCGGCCCTAGCTCTTGTCTTGCTCTCTCCTTTGCTCTCTCCCACTCTTTGTGTGTTATGACTAATAACTCATGTAGTGGGAAGGAAGCTAGAGCCTCCTTTATATACTCCAACAACTCCTTGTTGTTTCCATAAAAGAGTTTTCTTGTTCTAGTAGGACTAGAACTATTCCCTTCCTTGCAAATTAGTCCTACTAAGTTTGCAAGGTGTTGCACAATGATCCTTCTATTAATTAATCCATATTAATTAATCCCAAATCTAGCTCTACTCTATTTGACGTGTGACCCCATAGGTTTCTATATAGTTGGTAGTAACTCTTACTAACATGGAGCGGTGTCTAGCAACACATCCATGCCACCCAACCAATAGAAATAGTCAGTGATCCCGACAAACCTTTGTGCCCAATATATCATATTGCATTATCCCTTTGTCTCCATATCCGGATTGGACACGAGACATAAATAGTCACACTCGTATATCCAATCCATAGTTCCTCGATCCTGGGAATATGCTTATACTTGCAGATAACATTAATATCTCCATATTAATTTATCTGAGTCTGGCCAGACATTCAATAAGCCTCATCCCTCGAGTGGCCGCGGATATTTACTCCCATTATGTGGGAGGGACAAATCCTATCTACATCACTACGATCTCTAAGCTTGCTTCCTATCACGCCCGATAGCCACCTTTATGATTACCCAGTTACGGTGTAACGTTTGATAACATCAAAGCGCAATATTTCACAACTAGAGTATCTAGTGACTTCAAGTCCAAGGATTGCAATAATATTAGCACTACGAAAAGCGATTGTGACTTCACATAATCTAATGTATCCTTTTCGTTGTGGGTCAATCCAGTATGCCATTACTCCTAATGCATACCCATGTGTTAGACTTGATATCTCCATATCAATCTACCCACATACTAGTCTATATTTGATTGTCCTATTAATCAATATAATTGACTAGGGATATTTAAGATAAATAACACAATTTATCTAAGGACTTCATTATATTAAATATCGCCATAAATAATAAATGAATATTCTAGCCAAAACATTTGTTCATACTAAATCTACGATTGCCTCTAGGGCATCAATTCCAACAGTCTCCCACTTGCACTAGAGCCAATCTGGCGCATCTCGTATGCCTATAGATCTGGCGTGCCCTTCATGCTTTCGCTGCGCAAGAGGTTTCGTGAGCGGATCTGACACGTTGTCATCTGTCGGAATCTTGCATATCTTCACATCTCCTCGATCGATCATATCACGAATAAGATGGAATCTCCTAAGTACATGCTTTGACTTTTGGTGCGATCTTGGTTCCTTTGCCTGTGCGATTGCCCCAGAGTTGTCGCAGTACAACTCTACGGGATCCACTATGCTAGGGACCACACCGAGCTCAGTGATAAACTTCTTTATCCACACTGCCTCTTTCGCCGCTTCCGCAGCAGCAATGTACTCAGCTTCTGTTGTAGAATCAGCAACTGTGCCTTGCTTGGAACTCTTCCAGCTCACAGCTCCTCCATTCAGGCAAAACACGTATCCAGACTGCGATCTGTAATCATCCTTGTCGGTTTGGAAGCTTGCGTCAGTGTAACCCTTTACACTTAGCTCTTCCATTCCTCCAAATATCAAGAACACATCCTTAGTTCTTCTCAAGTACTTTAGGATGTTCTTGACAGCAATCCAGTGACTCTCACCCGGATTGGACTGATATCTGCTCACCATACTCAACGCGTATGATACGTCTGGTCTAGTACATAGCATGGCATACATGATGGATCCTATGGCCGAAGCATAGGGTATCCTACTCATGCGGTCCTTCTCCATCTCGTTGGAGGGACAGTCATTCTTAGAAAGAGTGACTCCATGTGACATGGGCAAGAATCCCTTCTTGGAGTCTTGCATGTTGAACCTCTTCAACACCTTGTCAATATATGTACTCTGACTTAGGCCAAGCAACCTTTTAGATCTATCTCTATAGATCTTTATACCAAGTATATAGGCTGCATCTCCTAAGTCTTTCATCGCAAAGCACTTTCCTAGCCAATCTTTAACAGATTGCAGAGTAGGAATATCATTGCCAATGATTAGTATGTCATCCACATACAAGACCAGAAATACTATAGAGCTCCCACTAACCTTCTTGTAAACACAAGGCTCATCTTCGTTCTTGATGAAGCCAAACTCTTTGACCGCGTCATCAAAACGTCGATTCCAGCTCCTAGAAGCTTGCTTTAATCCATAAATGGACCTTTGCAGCTTACAGACTTTATTGGCATTCTCCGGATCCTCAAAACCCTCTGGTTGTGTCATATACACATCCTCAAGGAGGTTCCCATAAAGGAACGCTGTTTTGACATCCATCTGCCAAATCTCATAGTCGTAGTATGCTGCAATAGCAAGTAAGATTCGAATGGATTTAGTCATGGCGACTGGTGAAAAGGTCTCATCATAGTCAATACCATGAATTTGTCTATAACCTTTGGCCACCAATCGCCCCTTATAGGCAACTACCTTGCCATCCATGTCGGTCTTCTTCTTGAAGACCCACTTGCACCCTATGGGTCGAGCCCCTTCGGGTGGTTCCACCAAAGTCCATACTTTGTTGGTGTACATGGAATCCATTTCGGATCTCATGGCTTCTAGCCACTTCTTAGAGTCTGGGCCACTCATGGCTTCTCCATAGTTTGCAGGCTCATCATCCATGAGTGGTACGTCATCGGGCTCAGTCACGAGAAGTCCATACCTCTCTGGCTCATGACGCACTCTTCCTGATCTACGGAGTTCCTGTGTTACCTGAACAGGCTCTTCCACAACTTCTTGTGGTTCCTGTTCATGTTCCATTATTGGTTCAGTGGTTTGTGGTTCATGAATTTCTTCAAGTTCTACAACCCTCCCACTTGCTTCTTTAGAGACTAGTTCTCTTTCCAAAAACACGCCGGTCCGAGCAACAAACACTTTGTTTTCGGTAGGGTTATAGAAGTAATATCCTTTAGTTTCCTTAGGATATCCCACAAACTTACACTTATCCGCTTTAGGCCCGAGCTTGTCTGTTTGTAAACGCTTTACATAGACGTCGCAGCCCCAAATCTTCATAAACGACACTATGGGACGCCTCCCAGTCCATATCTCATATGGCGTCTTCATGACTGATTTGGATGGAACACGGTTAATGGTAAAAGCTGCCGTCATTAGAGCATGTCCCCAAAAGGATATCGGAAGATCTGTTTGAGACATCATAGATCGCACCATATCTAATAGAGTGCGATTCCTCCTCTCAGATACACCATTCCATTGTGGTGTTCCGGGTGGAGTGAGCTGGGATACTATCCCACACTCTCTAAGATATTCATCAAACTCTTGGCTTAAGTATTCTCCTCCACGATCCGATCGTAGGGCTTTAATACTCTTGCCAAGTTGCTTCTCTACTTCACTCTTGAATTCTTTGAACAATTCAAAGGACTCGGATTTGGCCTTCATAAGGTATACAAATCCATATCTACTGAAATCATCAGTAAAAGTGATGAAGTAGGTATAACCACCTCTGGCAGGCGTGGGGAATGGCCCGCATACATCAGTATGTATGAGTGCCAATAACTCACTAGTCCGTTCACCTTTCTTATTGAAAGGGGACTTTGTCATTTTTCCCAATAAACAAGATTCACATGTCTCATAAGATTCCAAATCAAATGAGTCTAGAAGTCCATCCTTATGGAGTCTAGATATGCGTTTCTCATTTATATGGCCTAAACGACAGTGCCATAGATATGTAGGATTTAAATTATTAGTTTTAATCCTTTTAGTATTTATGTTATAGATTGGATTATTTAGATCAAGGATATACAATCCATTAGACAAATGCGCACTACAATAGTGCATACTATCAAAATAAATGGAGCAACACTTGTCCTTTATTGAAATAGAAAAACCTTTCTCGTCCAAACAAGAAATGGAAATAATGTTTCTGCTCATAGCAGGCACATAAAAGCAATTGTCTAATTCTAAAATAAGTCCAGAAGGCAAAGATAGCTCATAAACGCCTACAGCTAATGCAGCAACCCTTGCTCCATTCCCGACGCGCAAGTCTATCTCCCCTTTTCGCAATCTTCTACTTCTTTTCAAATCCTGCACATTACGACATATGTGAGAACCACATCCGGTATCCAATACCCAGGATGATGAAATAGAGAGATTGATGTCTATAACATAAATACCTGGTGGTGGTGGAATCACTATTCCAAGCTTCTTATCCTCCAGATATTTAGGGCAATTCCTCCTCCAGTGACCCGGCTGGCTGCAGTAGTGACACTCACCTTTAGCCACGCCTCCACTAGGCTTTAGGGCTTCCTTGGATTTCGCAACTTTCTTGCGTTTTCCCTTTGAAGTAGATGCAACTGACTTGCTCTTCTTCTTGTGTACCATCATTATGGTCTTGCCCTTGCCTTTATTGATGCTTTGCTCAGCTGTCTTTAGCATGTTCAATAGGTCTGGCAAAGACTTGTTGATCTCATTCATATTATAGTTCATGATGAACTGATTATAACTGTCAGGCAACGATTGCAAGACGAGATCAGTCGCCAAGTCCTGGCCGAGTGGGAACCCCAGTCTCTCAAGGTTCTCTATGTACCCGATCATTCGGAGTACATGAGGACCTACTGGATTCCCCTCTGCAAGACTACTTTTGAACAATGCTTTAGATACTTCATAGCGCTCATGCCTTGCCTGTTCCTGAAACAATTGTTTCAAGTGTATGATCATATCATAGGCTTCCATGTTCTCGTGTTGCTTCTGAAGCTCACCAGTCATGGTACAAAGCATGAGGCAAGTCACGTCATTAGAATAATCAATATGTTTCTGACGTGCCCTTACTTCCGCTAATAGAGACTCATCTTGTGGTGGGTCTGGAATTGGAGTGTCCAAGACGTACAGCTTCTTTTCTTGCTTGAGGACAATCCTCAAGTTTCTGTACCAGTCAAGGAAATTTGTTCCAGACAATTTATCCTTCTCAAGGACAGATCGTAGGGATGAACTCGATGCGTTGTTGTTTGCCATTTGGAATTCTACAAAAACGAGAAATATGCAATTTTAGTATTTTGAACAATTTGACTATATTTAACAATGGCTAGATCATCAAATATAGCTCCCACTATTTTTCTCGGTTTAATAGCCCTCACCATTAAAGCGGAAAATATCTTTATACTTTCTAGTGGGTCCAAGATCCTTATTTCACTTCTTCTTGAGCTTGCTTTGGCAAGTCACCCAAGAATTGGTTATTTAGGTAGGAACCATTCCAATTGCATCCCATGCAACTCTTGGTCCAATTAGGTGAACAAATTCCTTTTATTCTTTATCCAAATTGGATAACTCCTAATTGTCATGCCTCTAAGCTCATCAATCTAATTGATTCTTGCCTAGTTGCGTCCAACCTCTTGTTTTCAACATACACGCATTACTAGCTTGCGTCGTCCGCAACACATCATGAAAAAATTAAAATCGCCTTGCTTTGGCAAGCCCGAATTTTAATAGTCCACGATCATGAAGGGTGTTTTGGCAAGAGAAGGCAAAACGCAATATTTAATTGAGGGATTTCTTTTAACTTGTTTGGTTGATCTTTATCAACATGGTCTACTTATTTGGATTGGGCTATCCACAATAAAAGACCAACCTTGTTTATTATTATCTTGTTATCGTTTTGCTTGTAGCGCCATACACACAAAATAAATAACAAGGCATGAATAATAAACATCCACAAAATAAAAAAAAACGTGGCATGGATATGGCCTCTAGACTAATGATATTATCAAGCCAATGATAATATCTAATTGCCCTAAAGTGCCGAGCTCATCTCCATGTGCTCCACCATAGCTGCGCGCCTAGGGATGTCTTTTGGCTCCTTTGGTTCTCCGGTCTTCTTCTCCATGCTCTTGGCTATCATCTAAATATTCCTAATTCTAGCCTAACATCTAGAATAAATAAATAATAAAAGCCTCACATGTCGAGGAGAAAAAGAACGACTCGCAGGCCGTAAAACTTAATTAATTATTACATTAATTTGATCAGCTCGCAGGCCGTAAACCAAACCACAAAACAATAAACATCCACAATCCTAGGCCATATCCATCCACCATGCAATAAAGCACATAATACAGTTAAAACCAATTTTTAACGCGCTTGTTTAATTTTAATAAAATTGGGTAACTAGGGTTTCACAACGGTCCAAAGGGTCCAAGCCAACAAGTGGCCCGAACCCTAGGACCTCCGCACGCCTAAGGGGGGCCGCGGCCTTGCTTGGCGCCCAAGGGAGGGGGCGGGCGGCTAGGGTTTCGGCCCTAGTCCCCTTCCTCCTTCCTTGTTGCCCAAGCAAGGTTGTTTCCTTATGGATTTAATTCCATAATTTTGTTTCCATAATTGAAAACCCCTTTTCAATCATGTGCCCATGAACCCTAATTTTTCAAGAACCCAATTATTCACATCCTATGTGATTAAACTCACCAATTCTAACATCCAATGTTAAATTGGGTCTTGTTTTATTGAATCAAATTCAATATTACATCTACCATGCCAATTTTTCAGTTTTCGCGTAATAAACAATAATACGGTGTATGAACTGAAATCGTAAACACATAATATCATGTTATGCTCTACGACCTGTGGCTCTGATACCACTGTTGGGTTTTGACGTAGGTAACGCAGCGGAATAACAAAATTAATCCTACTCAAAGCCCACCAAGGATCACAGGAAGAGACATCATAACATGATTAAGGACATAGAAGATGTGTACCTTTTGATTTGTGAGATCACACGAAGAATGGTGTCCTCGTCTCTACGGTTGATCCACGTCTAGAGGTGAGATCTAGATTCTTCCTTCAATCAAGTGCTAGCTTGAACCTTGGAGGAAGAGAGATGAGGATCAAAGCAACCAAGCAACAAGGCAACGAAGGAGGGGCGGCCTCCCTTCTTGCCGTCGGGTAAGGGGGGGCGGACGGGGCTAGGGTTTCGGCCCTAGCTCTTGTCTTGCTCTCTCCTTTGCTCTCTCCCACTCTTTGTGTGTTATGACTAATAACTCATGTAGTGGGAAGGAAGCTAGAGCCTCCTTTATATACTCCAACAACTCCTTGTTGTTTCCATAAAAGAGTTTTCTTGTTCTAGTAGGACTAGAACTATTCCCTTCCTTGCAAATTAGTCCTACTAAGTTTGCAAGGTGTTGCACAATGATCCTTCTATTAATTAATCCATATTAATTAATCCCAAATCTAGCTCTACTCTATTTGACGTGTGACCCCATAGGTTTCTATATAGTTGGTAGTAACTCTTACTAACATGGAGCGGTGTCTAGCAACACATCCATGCCACCCAACCAATAGAAATAGTCAGTGATCCCGACAAACCTTTGTGCCCAATATATCATATTGCATTATCCCTTTGTCTCCATATCCGGATTGGACACGAGACATAAATAGTCACACTCGTATATCCAATCCATAGTTCCTCGATCCTGGGAATATGCTTATACTTGCAGATAACATTAATATCTCCATATTAATTTATCTGAGTCTGGCCAGACATTCAATAAGCCTCATCCCTCGAGTGGCCGCGGATATTTACTCCCATTATGTGGGAGGGACAAATCCTATCTACATCACTACGATCTCTAAGCTTGCTTCCTATCACGCCCGATAGCCACCTTTATGATTACCCAGTTACGGTGTAACGTTTGATAACATCAAAGCGCAATATTTCACAACTAGAGTATCTAGTGACTTCAAGTCCAAGGATTGCAATAATATTAGCACTACGAAAAGCGATTGTGACTTCACATAATCTAATGTATCCTTTTCGTTGTGGGTCAATCCAGTATGCCATTACTCCTAATGCATACCCATGTGTTAGACTTGATATCTCCATATCAATCTACCCACATACTAGTCTATATTTGATTGTCCTATTAATCAATATAATTGACTAGGGATATTTAAGATAAATAACACAATTTATCTAAGGACTTCATTATATTAAATATCGCCATAAATAATAAATGAATATTCTAGCCAAAACATTTGTTCATACTAAATCTACGATTGCCTCTAGGGCATCAATTCCAACAGTAGTAATTTTGCCACATGCGTAACCATATGTTTATACGCGTCGAGTTTAGAACCTCATAGATTGTAGAATTGGTGCAATTGTTGCACCAAATCATTTCCCCCATGTGCATGAACAAACTCTTCCAATTTTCACTCCCCCCTCAACACTTGTCACACCCCTTAGGACCACATGTCTATCTTCCTCCCACTTCATTCTCCACTATCTCCTCCTCCTCCAAACGGATCAGGATCTTCTGCAGCGTGCAGCTCCTGCAGCGGAAGATCCCGACCGTCCGATGTGAATGTAGCGCAAGATTGTGACACGTGTCTAAATAAATTATTATCTGCACCACACCGAACCTTTCGTTCCCAACTGCTCTGCTAATCCTCATCTCTTTTCACCTCTGCAACTTGCGGGTTCTCATGTTCTCTCTCTCCCAATTCCTAAATCAAATCGTCACCCTAATCTTTCACTATATCTATGTAGTCTCCACCAAAACCAAACCCAGATATATCTAACGAAACCCATCGGAAAACAATCCTATAAAAGTTGTTACAAGTTTCAGCGGCTGTAGTCCTCGCTGGTGCAAAATTCGCCGGCGATGTATATAGCTTACAATGAAACTAATGAAAGTGATTGGCGATAGTTGAAGTGCCGAGCCGCAAGAATGCATCTGAATTAAGAGTTGTTTCAAAAAAAACATTGCGTCTGTGAGGCTTATAACTTTCGACCGATCGCCATATACAATAATTTTGGGTTTGTTGATATGAGTCAGAGAGAGTAACAGAGGAGAGAGTGGGGGATCTGGATTCTGGAGAGCGATAATAGAAGGAAGGATGTTCGGTGTGGTAGAGATAATGGTTAATCGAACTCCTGTCACAATCTTGTGATGCCTTCACATCGGACGGTCAGGATCTTCCGCTGCAGGAGCTGCACGCTGCAGAAGATCCTGATCCCCTCCAAACCCATCCGGCCTCCTCTTCATTCTTCTCTTATGAACTTCTTCATTGTTCTAGCACAACTCCTAAATTCTCTTAAAATCTCTCAAAATTAGAAGATCAACGCTCAATTCTTCACAATGTCCACCAAGCTATGCTAGGAGCTCCATCTTAGGAGGCTAGGAGGTTCAAGAATCACCATCATCACTTGGGGTAAAATTTATCTTGTGAGTTTAATTTTTCACTCCCATTCATCTAGACTATCCATGCATGTCAACAAAATCAAGTTTAATGGGTATTCACACTTAGGATCATGGAAGAATATGTTATGTCTAGTTTTAAGTAGGTGATTTAGATCTTTTTGGTGTAATTTCATGTTTTGGTAGAGTAATTTCTTCATGCATCAAGTTTTGGAGTATGAAAAATCACAAAACTCATGTTTTGAGCCCATTTTCACAAAATTAGGAAAAATATTTATAATTTTCAGAAAATTATAAAAACTTTGCAGTTTGTGTATTTTCATGTGGTATTTACACAGTAAAAATTTCAGAACAAATGGAGCTGAATTGAATTTTTAATCCACAAAAAACCGGGTCTGTTTTGATACTCTGTTCAACTCTCAACCAGTCAGGTAAATCATAAATTTCATGTACTTATCCTGCTTCAATGCTTACTAATTTTTTATATTTTATTATCATACATGTTATCTACCTATTTAAAAAAAAATAATTTTTTGAATTTATATTAATATTTTATGAATTTATTTCCAACGCTGCTACCAGCCCATGTTTTTGTACTAAAACAGATCCGAAATATTATGTTTAAAAATATTTAGAAAATTTTATAATTCTTTTTATAGTATGTTATAGGTGAACTCTTTATCTATGTAACGTAAAAATTCCGAGTCCCGGATAATTATTTTGAATTAGATATGAATTTTGTGAACTATCGATGGTTACACTTTGCCACCAAGTAAAATGTCGAAACTTTTTTATATAAGTTTTACAAACTTTATGTTTGGGTCCAGGTTATATATTATCATGTTTATAAGATATTCTTACCATGTTAGTTAGTAAATTCTATGCTTTTTGTAAGTGGAACGTTATGAATCCCCTAGGTTGCAATGCATGTAGTACTAGAAAGTATATGTGATTCGCGACACTTATGTTATTCTTCTATATTCTTGTGTTATGTGTATCTAGATCAAGTTAGGACCTAGCTAAGCTCCGCGGTAAGTGTGGGGTTTCGATCATGGATACGCAGCGGAAAAACATAATTTATCCATTCAATACCCTCCAAGGATCACAGGACAAGAGACATAACGATGGTAAAGGAAGAAATCATGTTACACACCTTAGGGTTTCTCCTGTGATGACTTGTAATGTGAATTGTGTCACGTCTCTATAGTTGATCCACGCCTAGAGTTGAGATCTAGATCTTCCTTCTCCTTTGTGCTAGCTAGGAACGGAGGAAGAGGAAGAAGAAATCACGCAACACGAGGCAACAAGGAGGGGTGGCCTCCTTTGTTGGCCGACGGGGTAGGGGGCGGCGGTAAGGGGTCGGGTTCGGCCTCTTGCTTGCTTGCACTCTCTCATTTTGTTATCTCCCACTCAAGTTATGATCAAAAGGGTCATAAGTGTGGGAAGGAAGGAGCATCATTTATATAGTCTAACAAATCATTGTCAACTATCTAAAGGACATATTCTAGTCCTACTAGAATTCAATTTAGTCCTTTCCTTGCAAATTAGTCCAACTAAGTTTGCAAGGTGTTGCTAAGTGATCATTCTAATTAATTAATCATATTAATTAATTCCCAAATCTAGTTCAACTCTATATAGCGTGTGACCCCATAGGTTCTATTTAGTTGGTAGCAACAATTTGCTAATATGGAGCGGTTTCTAGCAAAACATCCATTCTAGCCAACTAATATAATAGTCATCCGACAAACCTTGTACAAGTAATTGCCTTATCCCTTTGTCTCTATATCCGGATTGGAAACGAGGCATACAAGTCACACTCGTATATCCAATCCATAGTTTCTCGATCTTGGGAATAGCCTTATTCGTGCAAATAACATCAATATCATATATTGATTTGAGTCTGGCCAAACATTCTATAAGCACTATCCCTCGAGTGGCCTAGGATATTTTCTCCTGTTATGTGGGAGGGAGAAATTCTATCTACGTCCACTACGATCTCTAAGCTTGCTTCTTATCCGGTACACGCCTTTATAGCGACCCAGTTACGGTGTAGCGTTTGACGCTACCAAAATCACAATAATCCACAACTAGAATATCTAGTGACTTCAGGTCAAAGGATGACAATACCATTGTACCGCGAGAAGCGCTTGTGACTTAACATAACGTGTCTGTAGCCTTCTCGGAATTGGGTCAATCCAGTGCGCCATTATCCTTAATGCACACCCATGTGTTGGATCATGATATCTCCATATCAATCCAACCCCATACTAGTCTATAGATGATTGTCCAATTTAAGCATTATACTGGACTAGGAATATTTAGGATAAACAACACAATTGTAGATCTAAGGACTTCATTATATTAAATATCCAATAAATAATACAATGAATGTTTTAGCCAAAATAAATTCATACTAAACTATATTGCCTCTAGGGCATCTATTCCAACAGTCTCTCACTTGCACTAGAGCCAATCTGACGCATCTCGTATGCCCATGATCCTAGTGTGCCCTTCATGCTTCCACTGCACAAGCGGCGTTGTAAGTGGATCTGACAGATTCTCATATGTAGGAATCTTGCATATCCGAACGTCTCCTCTATCGATAATATCTCGAATAAAATGGAACTTCCTGAGCACGTGCTTGGATTTATGGTGTGACTGGGGCTCCTTTGACTGCGCGATCGCCCCAGTGTTGTCACAGTACAACTCTACTAGATCCACAATGCTCGGAACCACACCAAGTTCAGAAACAAACTTTCTAATCCAAACAGCTTCCTTTGCTGCGCCATTTGCAACAATGTACTCAGCCTCTATTGTAGAATCAGCCACCGTCTCTTTCTTGGAACTCTTCCAGCTCACCGCTGCTCCATTCAGGCAAAACACATATCCCGATTGTGATCTAAAGTCATCTATGTCGGTTTGGAAGCTTGCATCCGTGTAACCCCTTACACGTAACTCTTCCTCACCGCCAAATATCAAGAAGGCATCCTTAGTTCTTCTCAAGTACTTTAGGATGTTCTTGACTGCAATCTAGTGACTCTCACAAAGATTGGATTGGTATCTGCTTGTCATACTCAAGGCATATGACACATCTGGTCTAGTACATAACATGGCGTACATGATAGATCCTATGGGCAAGGCATATGGAACTCTACTCATGCGTTCCTTCTCAATTTCATTGGAAGGACAACCACTCTTCGAAAGAGTAATTCCATGTGACATGGGCAAGAATCCCTTCTTGTAATCTTGCATGTTGAACCGTTTCAACACTTTGTCAAAATATGTACTTTGACTTAGGCCTAGCAGTCTCTTAGATCTATCTCTATAGATCTTTATTCCAAGTATATAGGCTGCTTCCCCTAAGTCCTTCATTGAGAAATACTTTCCAAGCCAATCTTTAACAGATTGTAGCATGGGAATATTGTTTCCAATGAGTAGTATGTCATCCACATACAATACCAGAAAAGCTACATAGCTCCCACTAACCTTCTTGTAGACACAAGACTCATCTTCGTTTCTGATGAAGCCAAACTCTTTGACTACTTCATCAAAACGTCGATTCTAACTCCTAGAAGCTTGCTTCAATCCATAAATGGATCGTTGCAGCTTAAAAACTTTGTTGGCTTGCTTTGGATCTTCAAAACTCTCCGGCTGTATCATATACACGTCCTCGAGGAGATTCCCATAAAGGAATGCTGTTTTGACATCCATCTGCCAAATCTCATAGTCGTAGTATGCTGCAATGGCAAGTAGGATTCAGATGGATTTGGTCATTGCGACTGGTGAAAATGTTTCATCATAGTCAATACCATGAATTTGTCTGAATCCTTTAGCCACCAATCGGCCCTTATAGGTAATCACATTACCATCCATGTCGATCTTTTTCTTGAAGACCCACTTGCACCCTATGGGCCGCGCCCCTTCAGGTGGTTCCACCAAAGTCCATACTTTGTTGGTATACATGGATTCCATCTCGGATATCATGGCTTCTAGCCACTTCTGAGAGTCTGGCCCTTTTATGGCCTCTTAATAGGTAGTAGGCTCATCATCTACGAGCATTGTGTCACCGGAATCAGTCACGAGAAGTCCATACCTCTCGGGTTCCTGGCGCACTCTACTAGATCTATGAAGCTCTTGTGTTACCTGAACAGGCTGTTCCACAACTCCTTGTGGTTCCTGTTCATGTTCCATAATCGGTTCAGTGATTTGTGGTTCATTAATCTCTTCAAGTTCTACAGTCCTCCCACTTGCTTCTTTAAAGACAAACTCTCTTTCTAGAAACACGCCGGACCGAGCAACAAACACTTTTTTCTCATTTGGATTGTAGAAGTAGTATCCTTTAGTTTCCTTAGGGTACCCCACAATTTTAACTTATCCGATTTTGGCCCCAGCTTGTCTGATTGTAAAATTTTTACATACACATCGCAGCCCCAAATCTTCATGAACGACAGTGTGGGACGCCTCCCACTCCACATCTCATGTGGTATCTTCATGACTGATTTAGATAGAACACGGTTAATGGTGAAAGCTGCACTTAATAGAGCATAGCCCCAAAATGATTATGGAATATCGGTTTGACACATCATAGATAGAACCATATCCAATAGGGTTCGATTCCTCCTCTCGGACACGCCATTCCATTGTGGCGTTCCGGGTGGAGTGAGTTGGGACACGATCCCACACTCTCTGAGATAGTCGTCAAACTCTTGGCTCAAGTATTCTCCTCCACGATATGATCGTAGAGCCTTGATACTTTTGCCAAGTTGCTTCTCTACTTCACTTTTGAATTCTCTGAACCTTTCAAAGGATTCGGATTTGGCCCTCATGAGGTACACAAATCCATATCTACTGTAATCATCAGTAAATGTAATGAAGTAGACATAACCACCCCTGGCAGGCGTGGCAAATGGCCCACACACATCAGTATGTATGAGCGCCAATTGCTCACTAGTCCTCTCACCTTTCTTATTGAAAGGGGACTTTGTCATTTTTCCCAATAAACAAGCCTCACATGTCTCATATGATTCAAAATCAAATGAGTATAATAGTCCATCCTTATGGAGTCTAGATACAGTCCATTAAATAAGCAGGATTTAAATCATGTATTTTAATCCTCTTGGTATTAATGTTGTAGACATGATTGCTTAGATCAATGACATACAGTCCATTAAATAATTGCGCACTACAATAGTGAATATGATTAAAATAAAAGGAACAATAATTGTTCTTTATTGAAATAATAAAACATTCCTTGTCCAAACAAGAAACAAAAATAATGTTTCTGCTCGTAGCAGGCACAATATAGCAATTATTTAATTCTAAAACTAATCCTGAAGGTAGAGATAGCTCGCACACGCCCACGACCAACGCAGCAACTTTTGCTCCATTTCCAACGCGTAGGTTTATCTCCCCTTTAGCCAATATTTTACTTCTCTTTAGATCCTGCACATTTAGACAAATGTGAGATCCACATCCTGTATCTAATACCAATGATGTAGAGACAGTTAAATTGACATCTACAAAAAAAATACCTGGTGGTGGTGGAATCACTATTCCAAGCCTCTTGTCCCCCAGATATTTTGGGCAGTTCCTCCTCCAGTGTCCAGGCTGACTGCAGTAGTGACACTCACCTTTAGTCACACCTTTGGCAATGCCACTAACAGGCTTAAGTGCAGGTTCCTTGGGCTTGTCAACTGACTTGCTTTTGCCCTTGGAGGATGAGGCAAACCTTTTGCCCTTTCCTTTCTGCACCATCATAATGGCCTTGCCCTTACCCTTGTTGATGCTTTGTTCAGTTGTCCTCAACATATTGAGTAAATCTGGCAGTGGTTTCACGATCTCGGTCATGTTATAGTTCATGATGTACTGTCCATAACTCTCAGGCAACGATTGCAACACGAGATCGGTTGCCAGCTCTTGGCCGACCGGAAACCCTAGTCGCGCGAGATTCTCTAAGTATCCGATCATACGGAGTACATGGGGTCCCACTGGCTTTCCTTCAGCCAGATGACACTTGAACAATGCCTTAGAGACCTCATACCTCTCAACCCTTGCCTGCTCTTGGAAGAGCTGCTTCAGATGCTCGATCATATCGACAGTATTCATGTTTTCGTGTTGCTTCTGAAGCTCAGAAGTCGTGGTGCATAGCATAAGGCAGGCCGCATCATTAGCGTCATCAACACGCTTTTGATACGCCTTTAGGGATGCAGGGGTATTGTTCTCTGGACCTTCAAGAACTTGCTCCTCTATAGCGTACATTTTCTTCTCTTGCTTGAGAACAATTCTCAAGTTCCTGTACCAATCAAGGAAGTTGGTTCCAGAGAGCTTGTCCTTCTCAAGGACAGATCGTAGGGAATGTTGTGAACTCGATGAGTTGTTTGCCATTTGGAATTATACAAAAGGAAAATACGCAAGTTTTAGTATTTGTGAATTTTGACCATATTCAATAATGACTAGTCTATCAAATATAGCTCCCACTATTTTTCTACGGATTAATAACCCTCAAGATATTAATGCGGAAAATATCCTTATATTTTCTAGTGGGCCAAGATCCATGTTTCATCTCCTTATAAGCTTGCTTTGGCAAGTCACCCATAATTTGACTACTTTAGGTAGGAACAATTCCAATTGCATCCCTTATGCAACTCTTGATTCAATTGGGAAAATAACTCTTTATTGATCCATCGGGTTGGATAATCTCAATTGATTGCCTCTAGGTTTTTAATCATATTAATAGCCTAGTTGTGTCCAACCGCTTATTTAAACAATTGCACATTACTTGTTTGTGTCATCGCATTCCATCATTATGAACCAAGTCGCCTTGCTTTGGCATGCACGAACTTGATAAATCATGATGATAAATAACGAGAAGGCAAGAACACAATATTTGAATTTTGAGGGATTTTTCAAATTCAATTTTAATTATTTTGTTGATCCATATCAACTGATCCATCTATTTGAGTTTGGGCACAACTCCAAATAATAGATCCAGGTTGTCTAATTATCTTGTTATCCTAATTGCATGCATCATCCATACACCAACCACAAAATAATAAGACAATAAAATAAACAACCACAAAACAAAATAAAACGTGATGTGGATATGGCCTTTTCTAGACTAAGATAATTCCAAGCCAATGGAATTATCTATGAACCCTAAAAGCAAACACATCTCCATGCGTCTTCATCTTTTGGTCCATCCTTCATAGTCTTGTGAAATGCTCCATGCTCCATGCTCCATCTTTTGTGGCTTCTTTTGGCTTTGGGCTTCTTTTCTTCAATCTTGGATAACAATCTATTCTATCTAGCGCTAGCTAATAACTATACTAAATAAAATAAATCTCACAAGTTGAGAAAAAAATGACTCGCAGGCCATAAAACCCTAATTAATTATTACAACAAATTGATTAGCTCGCAGGCCGTAAACCAAACCACAAACTAAGGCCATATCCAACCACCATGCGATTTGCACATAAACAGTTAAAATCCAATTTTAACGCGCTTGGTCAACTTGAATTGATTTTAGGAATTTTTAAGGGTTAAACGATCCAAGGGGCCCAACAATCCAATTGCCCGAACCTCAAAGAGGACCGCCAAGGCCTTGGGCCGGCCGGCCCCTAGCCTACACGGCTAGGCCGTGTGATAGGGATGCCCCCGACCCTAGGCCGTCCCTTATTTGGGCGAAAAGCAAGGAGGGGCGATCCCCTTTGGGGGCCGAACCTCTTAGGGAGTTGTTTCAAAACAACCCCCTTGCGTGTTGCCCAAGTTTGGTTGTTTTGGAAAGAACTCTTTCTTTCAATAGGATGCCCAAACCCTAGATCTAAGATTCTAAAATTTCTCAAACTCACTAATTCATGCATCTAGTGCAAAAATTAGGTCTTGTTTTGATTGATTATTGACAAATTGAATCATATGCTTGATTTGTCTTGTTTTACGCGATAAACAATAAATTTAAAGTGTAAAACTATCAAAACGTAACACGTAAACCACGTGTATGCTCCACGACCTGTGGCTCTGATACTACTGTAGGGTTTTGATCATGGATACGCAGCGGAAAAATATAATTTATCCATTCAGTACCCTCCAAGGATCACATGACAAGAGAAATAACGATGATAAAAGAAGAAATCATGTTACACACCTTAGGGTTTCTCGTGTGATGACTTGTAACGTGAATTGTGTCACGTATCTATAGTTGATCCACGCCTAGAGTTGAGATCTAGATCTTCCTTATCCTTTGTGCTAGCTAGGAATGGAGGAAGAGGAAGAAGAAATCATGCAACACGAGGCAACAAGGAGGGGTGGCCTCCTTTGTTGGCCGACGGCGTAGGGGGCGGCGGCAAGGGGTCGGGTTCAGCCTCTTGCTTGCTTGCTTTCTCTCCTTTTGTTCTCTCCCACTCAAGTTATGATCAAAAGGGTGATAAGTGTGGGAAGGAAGGAAGGAGCATCCTTCATATAGTCCAAAAAATCCTTGTCAACTACCTAAAGGACCTATTCTAGTCCTACTAGAATTCAATTTAGTCAATTCCTTGCAAATTAGTCCTACTAAGTTTGTAAAGTGTTGCAAAGTGATCATTCTAATTAACTAATCATATTAATTAATTCCCAAATCTAGTTCAACTCTATATAGGGTGTGACCCCACAGGTTCTATCTAGTTGGTAGCAACAATTTGCTAATATGGAGCGGTTTCTAGCAAAACATCCATTCTAGCCAACTAATAGAATAGTCATCCGACAAACCTTGTACAAGTAATTGTCTCATCCCTTTGTCTCTATATCCGTATTGGACACGAGACATACAAGTCACACTCGTATATTCAATTCATAGTTTCTCGATCCTGGGAATAGCCTTATTCGTGCAAATAACATCAATATCCTATATTGATTTATTTGAGTATGGCCAAACATTCTATAAGCACTATCCCTCGAGTGGCCTAGGATATTTGATCCTGTTATGTGGGAGGGACAAATTCTATCTACGTCCACTACGATCTCTAAGCTTGCTTCTTATTGTATCCGGTACACGCCTTTATAGCTACCCAGTTACGGTATAGCGTTTGACGCTACCAAAATCACAATAATCCACAACTAGAATATCTAGTGACTTCAAGTCTAAGGATGACAATACCATTGTACCGCGAGAAGCGCTTGTGACTTAACATAACGTGTCTGTAGCCTTCTCGGAATTGGGTCAATCCAGTGCGCCATTACCCTTAATGCACACCCATGTGTTGGATCATGATATCTCCATATCAATCCAACCCCATACTAGTCGATAGATGATTGTCCCATTTAATCATTATACTGGACTAGGGATATTTAAGATAAACAACACAATTGTAAATCTAAGGACTTCATTATATTAAATATCCAATAAATAATACAATGAATGTTCTAGCCAAAATAAATTCATACTAAACTAGATTGCCTCTAGGGCATCTATTTCAACAGTAAGATTCTTAGAGTTGAGACTAATTCGAGCATAGCGAGGTGAGTTACTTTACCTCCCAAAGTTTGTACTCAGCCTCACTTATTGTTTCGATACGTATATGTTTTAAATTGATCCCATGATGCGATTTACATGCTTCAATATTTATGATGAAATGTTTCAAGTTATAAATGTTCAATTGTTATTTGCAACACGATGTGTATTCACAAATGATTGTTATGATCCCATGGACACCATAAACGATTTAAGATAATTCTTTATGAATCAAGACACGTTTTAGAAAGACCACGATACCAGAGTGAAACCCCCTGTCGGGTATATGCAGACTATGGCTCTTTACCAGGGCAATATAAGCAGGCACGCATCGCCTCACGAGTCGTCGTGTTGGACATGTCCTTACGTTATGTTATGTCATCATGGTTATCACGGGCCTAAGAAAAACTAGTATAATTCATGCAAGGATGTTCTCAGTTACACATGTTACACTTTTAATTTCTATTAATCAATATTATTCTCAAGTTTATGAAATGATTTATTTCATGTCCATGGAATAAGTTTAGCATTTCCGTCTTCCAAACCTACGGAGGGACGTAACTGTAACTCACTGAGCTAGTTGAGCTCACCCTTTTAGGACTTTATTTTTCAGGTAATAAAGAGACCGAGAATGACCAGGAGTGAATATCTTTCATGATGCGTGGCTGCATTGTTTTGGAGACCTAAGCTATGTCGTCTAGAATATGTATGAACTTGTTTGAATGTGTAAGCTAAGTTAGCATGGTTTTTTGGACTAAGAAGGCTTATTACCAAGTTTGGCTATGTATAAAGTGGAACTATGTATGTATGACTCATGGACTTGGTTTGTTGTTATCCCACGCTACCCCCGAGTGATGCTCTGTTATGTCGCGAGTCGAGTGGGCTAAATAATCGTTATTTACAAGTACAGTTTTTTTTTTTTTTTTTTTGGAATTTTTCATACGAAACGGTACTTATTTTCTCTCACAATCAACTTCTTATTTTTTATACTTGACGACCCCAAAAAGGTTTCTTAGATACGCTTCCGCTAACGAAAAAAATAATATTATTAAAGCTACTTTTCATAAATTACTTTGTGTTAGCCCCTCGATGAGTTAAGGCCTCACCGACGCCTGTCACACTTCCCACCCGCTACTCGGGGTCGACGGGGGGAGGGGTGTGACATTTTGTGGTATCAGAGCTCTAGGTTATAGAGACCGTAATTATTAATAAATAGGAAACCCTTTTATGTGTTTATTAGATAAGTATGATAGTAAAGTTCTTGGTACCATCAGTATGCGTATGTAAATTTATGCTTATGTATGGATGTATTATGTTAGCTCGTTGCTTTAGGGATAATCGTTGTTATAATAAAATTTTATAACTTCCACCTAGGACGATGAATAACCTAAGCATGATTGGTTTGGGAGATGGGAACGGTAACAACGCTATGGGTGACGGAACCACTGGCCACATGCAATATGAGACAAACACCGGAAACGAGGGCGGAGGATCATCGGCTGGAGGAAACTCTCATGGATTGGAGCGAGCCGTTGAAGGACTTATGCAAATGCTCTCGGTTAGTTCAAGGGTGACGATTGACAAGTTCAAGGCACTGGGACCCCCGCCGTTTAATGGAGCAACTGGTCCGGCAGCCACTGAATCGTGGCTTCTAGAGATGGAGAAGAAATTTGATGTCCTACAGTGCGATGATCAGCATAAGTTCAACTTTGCGACATAAACCCTTAAGCATGAAGCATATAGGTGGTGGTTGATGTTAAAGCTCAATCGTCCAAACCTCACCTGGAACTAATTTGTGGAGGCCTTCAATGATAAGAACTTTCCACCCGCGTTACAGAATATGAAAGTAAACGAGTTCTTGACTCTACCAGGGGAACCTCACAGTCGCTCAGTATCAACGATGTCCCGTTACGCTCCGTATGTGGTTGATACCGAGGGGAAGAAATCACGCAAGTTTGAAAGCGGTCTTCGCATGGGCATCAGGAACAGGGTTGAACTACTGAAGCTTCCAACCTACAATGAAGTCGTGGAAAGGGCAATGATAGCTGAAAGGGTAACTGAGGAGTATAACAAACAGAGGGAGCAGAAAAAGAGGAATGACACAAGCAAGAATACTCAGAGGATTGGGCCGAATCAAAGTACGTATTTCTACAAGCAGGGCAGCGGTTCCAACTTCAGTAAGAGCGCTTCATCCAACACAAGTGGTAGCTACCCACGATGCTCTAAGTGTAACAAGCTTCATAGTGGTGCCTGCTACTTTGGTTCCAACGTGTGTTATCGATGCGGAAAGCCAGGTCACGTTTTGAAAGAATGCCCAACTGCTAAGACAACTCCGTCCAGTGCATCAAGTGTTTTAGTTCACCAACCTCGACCTACTGGAGCCCCACATAATCGGCAGGGTAGAGCTTTTTCCCTAGTTCTTGGAGACGCTCAGGCAGCTGCATCCGTCGTGGTAGGTACTTTACCTATTGAAGCAACTCCCGCTCATGTGTTAATTGATTTTGGTTCAAGCCATTTTTTAGTTGCTTCTCATTTTGTTGGTGATATCCATAAGTATCCGGAACCATTAGGCGTCACGCTTAGTGTGTTTCACCTGTTGAAATAACCTTGGGTAATTCCTCTATATATCGTAAATGTGGAATAGTGGTAGATGGGATCCATTTAGTTGTCAACCTGATACCCTTAGGAATTCATAACTTTGACGTTATCTTGGTAATGGATTGGCTTACCTTACATCATGCCACCATAGAATGTTCGAACAAGAAGGTCGTATTTTGCATTCCAGGGATGTCAGATTTTACCTTTTTAGGAGATGGAGTAGTATCCCCACCTTACGTGTTTTCCGCTATGAAAGCGAATAAGCTACTCAAGAAAGGGTATCAGGGTTACCTTGCTTGGATTTTGGAAAAATCATCCAAAGAGCTCAGTCCTAAGGATATTCCTGTAGTAAATGAATACCAATATGTTTTCCCTGATGACTTAACCGATTTACCTCCAGAGAGAGAAATCGAGTTTAGCATTGATGTAATTCGTGGGACATCACCTATCTCGAAAGCACCATATAGAATGGCCCCTGCGGAATTGAAAGAGTTAAAGTTACAGATTCAGGAACTGCTTGACAAGGGGTTTATAAGGCCCAATACCTCGCCTTGGGGAGCACCTGTTTTATTTGTCAAGAAGAAGGATGGTACAATGAGGTTACACATTGATTATAGGGAATCGAACAAGGTCACCATAAAGAATAAGTACCCGTTGCCAAGAATTGATGACTTATTTTACCAGTTACAGGGAGCTAAGGTATTTCCAAGATTGACTTGAGGTCAGGATACCACCAGTTACGCATCAAAAATGGTGAATGAGCTCATATGTAGATATTAAACAAAACTTTGATGGAAGAATGGCTGCAAGAAGATGAGATAATGGAGATTCTGAAGATTAAAACACCTGCAACAGAGGTTGAAGATAATTGGCTTTGGCCTTATTCTAGAGATGGGAAGATCAATGTGAAGTCTTTCTACAGGTTTCTTGGTAGTAATATTCAGGACAGAAGAATGGATAGTGAAGTGAATATTTGGGGGAAGATATGGAGTCTTAAGCTGCACCATAGAATCAAACTGCATTTATGGAGAATTCTAGCTCAAACACTGCCTACCAAAATCAATTTGAAGAAAAGGATTGCTGGGGTTGATGAGTCCTGCAATTTTTGCCTGAATTGTGCAGAAAATGAGGAACATCTATTTTTTAAGTGTAGCTTTTCAAGAGCTATATGGTTCAGTTGCTTAGGGTTAGTGACTGAGAATATACCGTTGTGACCATGAAAGAATGGTTCAAATTCCTTTTCTGCAACCATGAAATGGAAGAGTTAAACGGTGCCAAGTTCAGATAATGGTTGCACTAGTTTTAGTCAAGATATGGCAAGTCAGAAATGAGAGATGGGCCAAAAAGATCTTCAAACCTATGGACATCATCAGAAAAGAGATTCTATTGGGAATTTATAGATGCAGAAAACTTAAATCCAGCTCAGAGAGCTATTGATAAGACTAAAGATGTTTCTTGGTCCTCTTCCTTTGCGCCTAACATCAAGATCAATTGTGATGCAAGCATGAAAAAGGGAATGGTGGGGAGGTAATAGGGGTATAGTTATAAAGCACACAAATACGTCGGATGGGATCGGGTCGGAACCCGGTGGATCTGCCCTCAAATCCAAATCTAGATCCAAATTTGTTCGGGTCTAGCTTTCCGGATCCAAATCCGATCCATTTTCAATTGGATAGGATTCGGATCTGATCCATTCGGCTCGGATCGCTCGGATCTCAATTCGAATCGGACCATGTTGCTATCCCTAAGAGAGAGACTAGAGATATAGAACAACAAGAGCAAAGTATGAAACGACTAATTTGTCCTTTGAAACATACACATTGTTAACTGCAATTTGACCTCTCAAATCTCTCTTGAATACTGCTCCTAGTGGATGAGCTCAGATCGGTTTGGCTGGTTTTATCAAAAATTTATCTCAACCGAAAAAATACGGGTTGAAGAATATTCAACACAAATTTGAAACTTAAAGTAAACATAGCATATGGACACGACCCGATTCAAACCGGAGTGAGCGAGTTGTTATATATATATAAAATGTAGCTGGAAAGAATATGAATTCGGTCAATTAAGATATATGCAAGCATGATTTTTGGAGTTGGAACAAAAAAATTACTTTGATAGAAAAATACTTTGATAGAAAAATACTTTAGAAATTTCATTAAGACAAATATGTAAGGTGATAGAATTTAATTTGTGAACTCTGTGCGGAACAAAAATGTGTAATTTTTATGTATAAATCTTGACTCAGACCAATTCAGTTTTAAGAGATTTCATCAATTACTAAATCATGACCAATCAACATTAGTACGGATTAGTGGTTCTATAGTTATAACCAAACAAGTTGCATAAATAGAAGTTAATTTCAGAAAGATTTGGTCTGCAGCGGTTTGGAGGAAACCGGTTTGGGCTGAGCTTTACTCATCCAAGCTCTTGTCATGGTGAGCAAAGCCAGGCCTAAGCCGCCGGCCCACCCAAATTGAGCATTGATTGGTCTTACTTGATTACTTGTGATTATATATTTAACCCGAGTTAAACTGGGTTGGTTATCATGGGCACAACTATTAAGGGGCATATAAATTACGTGCCCCCCCTATTTTTTTTGAAGCTACAAGAGTACCTTTACTTTTTAATAGATATTCAGTTATGCCCCTATAAAAATACATATGTGCCCCCTTATTTGGCACATGTGTTCCATATTATTCATTTGTATGCCCCTTGAAAGAAAGCAAAACTGCCCCCAGAACTTCGTACAACTACATAAATTACCACCATATAAATAGAATCGGGTAATTTTTTAATGCTACATAATATATGTTTTTCGACGTTTGTATGTGGATTAAGATTTTTAAATTTGCGCTCCCCTCCCTAATCCTAGCTCCGCCACTATAAGTTATTCTATAACAGTGTAAGAACATCCACAGTAGTATAATCTACAAATTAGCTAAATTTTAGTGCAAATTCAACTTATTCATTTTAGTAGGGTATATTTGCTCCAATAGTGTTGTAACAATACTATCTAAAACTAAAACAATCCATAAAAAATAGAAGTAGCTAGGATGTGTTGACTCGCCACATCTAGCTAACATGAAAGTAGGTGACTAAAATAGTACTTGGTTTAGCTAGTTTGCTGGAGGCTGAACTTATTCAAATTGACTTGCTATTTTAGTAATAACTTCCATTTGAATTGTCTACTTAACATACACAATTCTTCTCATGACACGTGGGCCTGAAGGGCAACAAAGACGTGTGAACACGTGGTTGCTCTAGTGGATAGCGTATACAACACGAGCATCATAATATCCCTCGTAACCTAAGCCTATGGGAAGGTCGGGCCTAAGGGTAGTCGGGGTTGAGGGTTCGAGGGATTTGATGTCAGGGAGTATGAATCGTCGCGACCTCTAATGTGACGCAACTTAGTCATAGTTGATTGAGTTTTTTCAGCCTCTATCGATATGTTGTACTGGGCAATCTACATCCCATTTACACTTGGATCATCTTTTCCTCCGTTGTGCTTTTGTGAAGCCTCTTTGGACCTTTTTTGACATTTCCATTTCTCATTATCCCGACTCAAAAGGATTGCTTCTTAATATTCTTAATACCCCTGGCATGCAAGACTCTCCAAAGAAGCTCTGTTAAATAGGAGCAATCACTTGGTCTACGTGGCTCTATAGAAATTCCCTAGTCTTCAACAAAGAAGACCATGATGAAAACTGTGACTTTCCCTCTTCTTTGTTTAGAGCCAAAGTGCTGGCGAGTCAATTCCTTGAAGCCTGGATTCTGCAAGGCAAACAGCTGCATGACCAACATCCCGAAGTCAAGAGAAATGAGATTAGGTTTGGGAATAGCTGCTGCAAAGAAGAAAAAATAGAGATTTTGGTCTAGACTTCCAAGAACAAGAAGAAGAAGACAGTCCATTGGTTTGCTCAAGAATATGGGAGGGTTCCCACTTTACAGAAAAATCAGGCTGTTGGAGATTTCCCTAACATGATTTTGGATACAATTATTGATGTTGTTTGCTTCCTTCATGATAGAAAGTTGAATCATTTTAAGGTTTTCATTAACAGCTCCTGTGTTTACCATCTTCTTCAACAGTTGCAAGAGCTCACGCAGGAGAAGGAATTGAGATGGCCCGGGCTGTGGAAGAGAAAGCTGAAGGACTTCCATATTATTAGCTCTTCACTTTGTTGCTTATCATGTAATTTTCAGATGGAAAGTTTCAAGAACAAGTTTATGTAAATTATCTCTAGGCACTTATGTTTTAGCTAGGTTGGATGGTAAGAGGGTTTCAGACATTGCCCTCTGTTTTGGTTTGTGATTTCCGTTTTGTTGGTTATCTATGAAATGTTCTCTCTTCTTTTCAAAAAAATTTCTAGTGACCAGAAAAGTCTGTCTGGCCTAACCTTAAAATTTTAGGGCTCGGGTTTATTGGTTACTCAAAAATGTTAATATGGCTTTGAATTTAGGCCAGCACATTCAACATGACATTTAAGAGATTATTATATGTTAACTTTATATCTAAATGTCAAATTTAGTGTAGAAATGAATATTGTACCAGAACATTCAACATGACATTAGAATCATGGGCCTGAACTTAGGGCCTGGGACTTGGAGATTTGTACAGTTAATGGGCTTGTGCTTTCAAATTCACAGGCTTGGGCCTGATAAAATTTACATCGAACCAGCAAAACTCAGGTTGAACCCGCCAAAGCCCAACCCATTACTACCCTTACTTGACTAAACTTTTTGAAGGCATATTTATTTGGATTCCAACTAGGGCCTGGGTTAGCAAACTAGGGTCCAGGTTGATTTTGTTTTATTTTTCCTTTAAAATAGAAAAATAATTATCTTTACTCTTACAAACGGAAACACTACACCCACAATTGGTGCATGGCATTTCATTCAGCTCAAACAAAAGAAAACACTAAGTTTCCCAACCACGTAGCTAGGGTTGTAGCTCAAGTGGTAGTGGAGGCCCCTGCATGAAGTCCCGAGTTCGAACCTGGTTGACGACTAAAACAATTTCTCAAAAAAGAAAAAATCCCAACTACCTCCCTTGGGCTAAGTTGGGGGTTGAAACAAGGTCCAATTATTGAAATGGCAAGCCCAACCCGCAAAAGTCTACCAAACTCCCTTGGACTGGGTTTAAAAATAAATAAATAATACATTGTTAGTTTGTTACGGCTCGCACAAAAACATTGGATAATCCCTCCGTTACGGTTGACTATCCTCCGTTGCGCAGATATTCGTCCATTTTCTTACCGTTCAATGATTTTGAAAGATTAGAGACAGTCCTAGCCGTTCACTGTGACAAGGAAGGCTAACACGAAGTGATGATTATAAAGGGGACATAGGTGATGGAAGAAAATAAAAAAGCCTCCTTAATTATCAAGTTAAAATTCAAACATCCAGGAAACCTCAAGACGCTATATTTTTACAAGAGTTTAGGGCATTAAATTGCAACACTTTCTCTTTCTGAAAAATATTCAAATGGCAGAATTCGACATTTCAGGAATTCCAAATCTTCAAAAGCGGGTACATAAGATATCATATCAACAAATGGGTACTAGTTCAAGTGGTAGATTGTTTGGAAGTCTTTGCATGAGGTTTTGGGTTCGAACCCAGTAGACGACAAATATATAAGTCTAAGCTGGGACTGCAAATAAGCCAAACCACGAGGGAAGGAGGCCGGGCTGGGGCGCGGGGGCAGAAACTTGACCCGGACCGGTCTCAGGGCCGGGCTTCTTCGTAGGGGGCCCGTCTGGGTCCCAGGGTGGAAGGGGGCCAGTCCGGGGCCGCGGCCGGTTTTCACCGCATGCCAGCCCTATTGCCGCCTTGAACCACCATGTTTAAAAAAACGACCGATATTGTTACGTTGCGGTCGGTACGTAACGGATACATCCCCGTTACGGTCGATTCCCCTCCATTGTGCAGATACTCATCCATTTTCTAACCGTTTAATGATTTCGAAAGATTCATGCTTTGGTTGACAAAACCATTACAGTTTCTTTCACTGATTGGGACATGTGAAAATCCAGAAATGGATAAGTCTCCAGCCAGGTTAATACTTCTGCAGATTTGGTATGGAAAATATCCTCTTGAATGTGACTGAAATGGATTCAGCAGTGGATGTTAAAAACCAAGGCTACCACATAGCTGTGGCAACGGGGCGGGTTTGGGGTTATAAACGGATATTTCCCGCGGATTTATTCGACCAAAACCCATGCCAGTAAAAAGAAAAATTAATTATTTAAAGTTTTGTCCCTCTTTTGTGGGGTTTTCTACATTTTTCTTAAATACTAGCAGAAAACTTAGAAAAGAAAAATAAATATTTTAACACGGATTTTACGGTAAAAATTAACAAGAGGTGTAGACATTATAAACAAGTAGCTTAAAAACTATTTTGTTATGCAAATAGTAGCTGGGCGGAACTAGAGTTGTCAGTTCGGTCAACTGTAACAAGGCCCGGACCCAAAAACCGTGAACCGCCAGTTGCGGTTTCGGTTCGGTTATGCTTAACTGTTAAACCAATCATGGTTAGTCCTCCCGTGTGTTTTCTCGGAACCTCTAACTGGCCCGGCCCGGCCCATGTAACCGTAACCGTAACCGCCTAAACCGATTTGGTTAGGCCTGTAAAAAACCGTTTTTTTAAATATCAGTTTTATTATATTTTTTTTTATATATAATATATTATACATATGTTATAACTCATTGGGAAAGTTATACTGGCCGGTTAAAAGCTTGTCAGTTAACAGCCGGTTACGGGCCGGTTTTCGGTTTGGTCACGGTTTCTGTTCGGTCACAGTTTAATTTCAGGCCGGTTTCGGTTTGGTTAGGCGGTTAATGATATCTACAATAATTCGGTCCCAGGCAGGTTGGGACCGTACGGTCCCAGTTACGGTTACTACTTGGCCGCTTAGGACGGGCTGGTTCGACCGGTCAGCTGCCGCCTGATTCACAGCTCTAGGCGGGAACTCCCATTTGCAAGGTGATAAGAGAAAAAAGGGAATCTTGGTTTACGCTATGGTGATGGAAGCAGACTCCCATTTGCAAGGTGATAAGAAGCTCTAGGCATCAAGGAGGGGTTAGTTTTAGCAATCGACTTGAAACCTGGAAAAAGTCACCTTTGAATCTAAATTCTCAAATCTTGGTTTATGTTATGGTGAAGAAGGAAAATAATCCTTGACAAATCAGAACTTGGTTGCTGAAATGTTGGAGGTAATCCAGGGCCCTTTGGGTAAGATATTTGGGCAAAATTCGATGTACTTTTTAGAGTTACTAAAAATTCATTTTTATTTAACATAGCCTAACCAAAAATATTCAAAAAATGTTAAATAAATACTACACAATATTTATATTTTTTATAATTTTTTTGTGTTACGAAATTTAAATATTTTATATTTTGGATATAATTTGGTTACACATTATTAACCATAAATAATATAATCTTCAAGCGCAATGAAGATTTAATTATAAATTATTCACCTCTATGTAAGAATGAGATACTTATTTCTCCTCTGGTGTTTATAACATTATGTTGGGAAATCTGGAAAACCAGAAACAGGAAAGTTTTTCAACAGGAGCAGCCAAACAGTGAGGCCAGCTTAAGAAGGATTATGGCCTATGCTTCAGAAATCCAACAAGCCCAAGGCAAAGTAAAACATCTTTTCTACATTTTACATGTTTCTGATGGGTGTTTTCCTCATAAAGCAGGTAAGAAAAAATTTAATACTGATGGCAGCAAGCTGGGGGAGTTTGGAGTTGCAGGTTATGGAGGGCTTTCCAGAGATGATATATTTGGGTTATGGCTCAATCATTGAAGCGAGCTTTGGGGAGTTTACAGAGGGCTCAATGTCCTCCATGGGAAAAAAGCTGGAGTGGACTGCAAATAGACCGTGAGTCCACTGATGCTATTGATCTTATTACTAATGGAAGCCTGGAGGGACACCGGACACATCTACAAGAATTTGGATGAGGGAAAGGTGATGGGTTGGAGATGATAAGGTAGTCGAGGGGAAGAGAAAGGGCAAAATGGTGGGCCCATGAGGGGAAGACAAAGGTGAAAGGGGAAGGGGAGCAGGTTGGAGATGCTCTAAATGGCAGTATACTCCAAGAAGGTGCTTTGTATCTGCAAATTGGGTAGCTATGAAGGAGGCCAAGTCATATATGTATCCTGCAGGTATTACTTCTGTTGTAAAAGTATGATGCTGTAGCTAGTAATTTGAGTTTGACTTATGGGAATTTTAGACTTTTGTTCATAAAAAATATATATATATATATATATATATATATATATATATATATATAGAGAGAGAGAGAGAGAGAGAGAGAGAGAGAGAGAGAGATATTGTGTAAAAAGAAATTGCAAGTTGTCAAGATACTGAATAGAACTTCAAAATCTTGCATCAACAATGCTAGGGAGGTATCCAGTCAGGGGATATAGAACTTCAATATCCCCCATATTTTTTGTAACCAAGATCGTACGGCATCAGACTAAAGATGGGAACTACACAGTCAGGTCAGAGTCTAAGACAGCGACTAAATAGGTATCCAGAATCTGAAGATTAACAAAGCTGGTAGCTCTCAACAAAACAATGATGATGTTGTGAGGAAGGCTTGGTCCCTTCTCTTTCCTCCCAAACTTAAAAGCACTTTTAATGGAAAGTTCTGAGTAAAGCTCTCCAAGAAAAAGTGCTCCGGGATCTCACAGTGTCTCACAGTGTCCCAAAGTTCTGATAATGATGACTGGTTTGCTCAACTCTGATGAGTGTAATTATATAGACTCAGTGAGGGGTTGGCATCTGACTTAATATAACAACCTCGTCTTTAATTATGATCCCATCAAACCATACCAAGATGTTGAAACTACAACAGCTTGGAGAAAGTGAATTTTTTAACATCTGTGGTGGTTTTCTAGTGATGAACAAGCAGGATATAAATAAGCAGCTGAGGAACTTAGCAGAAGCAAAATGAGAAGCGCCTGGTGTTCGATCATTTAAGTTGAACTGTGATGCAAGATGCTATATCTATAAACTATCATTTACATTTAGTTCTTGGACACTTGAAATGACAATCTAAGTTGAATGAAAATCAGCTGGAAATTCCCATCAAGAACCACAGTTTTGACACAATAACAGAGAAATTTCTGGAAATGTAAGTTTTTCAGAACTTTCAGAAGCCAACTATACAAAGAAATTTTCTCACAACACAGAAACATTTTTTTGGTAGAAGCACATACCTCCTGCTTTTCAACTTTCGACACTAAAACCACCAATTCAGAACCCGAATCCAGCCGAATACGCAAGGACATTCATCGGCAACCGGGCCGGTGCACCCCTTCAAGAACAAGACCTCAGGATCATCATCATCCGCATTGGCGCGAATCCCCAAGCATTCCACCAACTGTTCCAAGTATCCACCGCTTGCGACAAAGGTAGTGTCCATCTCATGGTCATGCAAAACCGGGAAGCTTTTACCTGCTCCAAAGCTTAAACTCGCGTAAGTCACCCCTGGAAGATTCCCATCTAAACTGGCCACCGGGCCTGGACTTATTCTGATAGTAATCCGGCCCATATTGGTGTTAAACATCACCAGGTAGATATCATCACCTCCGTCAACCACGAACGACGACAAGTACGCATCTTCCGCATCAATCATACCCGATAGGTCCGTGGACCAATGTGCCAACTCATCTATCCTGAAGCGATGGTACCTATTGCTTGTGAACATATGGACGGTCCCACCTTGAAGAGTCAATGCCTCGATATACGCATTAGGCGGCGCAACAGCATGGATGTTGAATAGGTTCCATCCGCCGCCGCCGCCCTGGTGGTGAAGGATTGAGATGAAAGGAGGGCTGCGGAAACCAAGAACAGTACGACATCCCACAATTGTTGGTTGGCCTTCAAATGCTCCAATAGCACCCTGGGGAATGTTCTGATGTGGCCATGGCGGGAGCTCTACTAATTGGTTCGTCAACAAGTTCTTGTACCTGCATTGGTTTCCGTTGCGTCGGAGAATCCACCCATCAAACCCGTACGCCACCACATCTCCTTCAAGTTCTTGCGGCTCCACAATTGTCAGCATAGAATCAGTGCGGATGTCGTAGATCTCGTAAGCCACTAATGGGACGGCGCGGAAAACGACGAGCAACGTAGAAGGTAGGCCCACTTTCTTGAGAAATTCCTCAATGTCAGATGCAACCTGTGAACACAGATTGGTTAGCATCTCTATATCCAGTTACTGCATGATTTCAAAGAAATGTCAAAGAAATCACCTTGTTGTTTAAAATGCCGCTGGAAGGCGTAATATCCGATTTAAAATGTTTCCTCGGAGGTAATCCCACAGAAGATGCCGGGCGCTTGATCAAGACTGCACCAGATGGATCAGCAAGACAAGATTCAGCCCGTTTCCCACCTGTTGATGAGGGAAATGAATCATGAGTCTGGTGTCAGCTATTTGCTTACATCCACTGAATCAAATATATGCTGATCATACGAACAGAATGGTGTGCATCTAGTAGAATACCGCTAATCCATTTTCAGAAGTACAAGAATGATGCCTTTCTTGATAGACAAGGAAATACTTTGCATTGCAAGAATGATTAGCATTGGTATTTTCAGGAGTACAAGAACAATGCCTTTCGCCACAGATGCTTACATTGCAGTCCAGCCTTTGAAATGCTACTAGCACCCAACTCCTAAGAAAATGATGAGTGCATGGTGCCGATTACTGTGTAATGTCCACGTAATATACACCAAGTTGAGGAAGTAGAGATATAGAGGACTTTAGGGCCAACTAAAACTAGTCATCACTGAATGTGTACCTATTGGAATGTATGCATAATCAGTCATCAGTGAATGTGGATATCATTGGAAGTAGAGTTATAGAGGATTTGACAAATGTGTATCAATAAAAATAAAAAATATGTTGATCACACGAACAAAATGGTGAACGTCAAGTAGAACGATGTCTTTTGTCACAGGTGCTTACATTTCAGTTCAGCCTTAAAAAAATGCTACTAGCGCCTAAGTTGATGCTGAGTACTGTGTAATGTCCATTTCTGGAAACCACAAGTTGAGGAAGTAGGGTTCAGGGTTTAGAACTTAAAACTAGTCACTGCGGGTGTATGCATACACAATATCAGACAGTAAAAAAAAACATTTACCCCATCATAAATGACGAATTCAGAAAGTATATTTTGTTTGCCTTGGTAAAATCATGGCACGAGACAATTCATTACAGGAATTCAAGAAAACTTTCCCCACATCAGATGCAAGTGATGGCACTAGTGCAGATAATAAGCACAGCAGTCACCTATCTATTAAGATTTTTCACAAGAAAACCAAATGGCTATTACTTATTCCTATTCATGCCCTAAAACTTGACATTTCAAACCATGTCTTCATTCACAGTAATATGTCACTTTTCAAATAAGTATCATGAGCAAACTTACTCTGTGTCAGCACTCCAAAAGTACTCTCCGGCATCTCAGAAGCAGCCTTTAGCTTCATATGATCAAGATCTCCAATGTCTTCAGAAGCAGCCCTGGACCTCTTCTTCACGTCTCCTTCTTCAGCTATCAATTCATCAACTGTTCTCTTCCTATTGACAGGATTGTTTGCCAAGAGGCTTCCATCTTCTGTTGTTACACAAATCTTCTTGATTTCTTGTAATGCCAACGAACCCAGAACTTGCGAAGTCTCCTCTTCTTCCAGGCTCAGATCTTCAGGAGACGAAACCTCTATCAAATGTGGCAACAGATTGTCCTTGTCCTGCTCCAGACCTTTGTCTTGATTTTGTTCCTCAATCTTCTCCTTCTCATCAGTTTTCTTCGTGGGTAAATCATCAGACGATTTTTTCTTGCCCATGTTGAAGAATCAGATTGTGGGTTTTCAGAAGTAGATTCAACGTTGCTCTCTTGTTGGTTGTTCTTCAAGAAACTGTTCTATTTTTTTGGGGTTTTTGGTTTCTGAGACTGGGTTTCTCTATTCTTGAACAGAGAAGGATCAGAATAAGGAGAACTCTCTGATGGGTTGTGTGCAAGAAAGAGTAGAGAGCAATGGGTTGTCGTGTATTTATACAACAAAGCAAGGAAGGAACGGAATGGGTTCAGTTCATGGCAGCTACTTCTTTGAGGAAATAGGTCGAACACTTGGTGTGCATTCTTGAATTGCGCTTCACTGATCTGTGAATTGAACCGTGACCAGTGACTCGGGACGACTCAGTGGTTCACGGGTTACGATTCAATTCGCGGATCGGTGAAGTTTATACAGATTCATCTCGGAATCGAGCTCGGAATCGACTCTGTGTGAAGAAGAAGGTGAGATGTACAGAGATGATGCCCGCGAACATTTCGGATTCAAAACGCAAAGCGCTTTATATTTCATACAGTAACTAGTCAAATCCCTTTCTCATTTTGCTTCTTTAGAGAGAAGGTCTTAGACCTAGATCACCTAAAACTCTTTGCTCAAGCTCCCAATCCTTATTATGGCGCTTTCAGGTCGAGTTTGCTTATAATTCTCGCACCTAACATTCTAAAGCGCCTGTTTACCAATTATAGGTACCTTCTCAGCAATTGGTCTCAGTACAAAGGTACTAGACTTGTTTGAAGCTAAACCAAACTCATATCTCAAATAAAATGACTTAACCAATCTTTATCAAGATAGTCTGCTACCATTACCTCACTCTATGTGAAGTTCTTTTTGCAATAACTTCATTATGGGAATTTATAGTCTTATATATATCAAATTTATAATTACTGTCATGATATCTAGAAAACTCAAAATTTTAATTTATAATATGTCTATATCTAAAATAATATTAAATATATTATTTATATATGCGCTCTCCTCGCCGTTCTCAAATACAACATTTTTAGATTTTATCACTTTCGCGCACTCGTTTGTGCACACGTTCTCGCTCTTGTTTCAGGTGATTTAAGTTTGGACTCCAACGAGCTTAGATACGGTTTGTATCCCAATAGATAAATGTTACACCACTGTGCAATTGAGTTTTTGGATATGGCTTTTGATTCTCAAATCATTTTTTTTTTCTTGTGGTCCAGTTGTCTAACAATGCTGGTGATAAACATCTCAATCAGCAATCGATGAACCCTTTTGCAGGACCAAACAAGTAGCATGAATGGAAGCTAATTTCCAAAAGATTTGGCATGAAGCAGTTTGGAGGGCCGGTTTGGACGAGTTTCACTCACCCAAGCGGTGAGAAAAATCGTCATGAATTGAGCGTTGGTCGGTCTTACTTGATTAGTTGAGATTATAATATTATATTAGGACTGCAACTCGGGCAGGTTAGATGGGTTGGCCCCCTTTCCAAGCCCGAGCCCGAGTTCTATCGAGGCTGCCCAAGCCCAGCCCAGCCCGAGTTAAGAAAATTTCCAGCCCGTCCGAGCCCAAATTCGTTTAAATCAATTCGGGTTCGGGCTAATATCAACACTACTGGGATTTACTTTGATAATTTTCTTTTTTTTTTTGAATTTTTTGATAGCTTAATGTCAACACTACTATTTAAACTGGTTTTGTAGCTTTTTGCATTTAAAAACAGGTTTTGTAATTGTTAAGAAGATAGGCTACTTTGTAGAATTTATTCTTTCCAGACAAGCACCCTTCACCCTGATTCTACAAATTGGTTAAAGACAAGATTAATGAGTACTCTTCGTAAACCCATGTAAAAAAAATGTGAGTGCTATGAGGCTAACAAAAGTGTCTCTTCTACAGGAAACTAAGAGATATTGAGGATGTTGATGAAGCATATTTTCAGAATTTCGATGGAAATATTTTCACCGGTGCTGCTTCATGTTCTTCCAAGAATAAAAGAGGCCTGGTGAAAATTTCATGAAGGATTCCGGTTATCTCATGAATGAAATCCAATGTCCAGTGCCAATACGTAGTGCTTAAAGCAATGGCTTTAAGCAAGACACTTAAAAAGTTCAGGAGTGTTACAATGGTGTAGAGACTTGACAACGAGGAGGCACATCGTTTGGCCCAACGTGCCCTCAGGCTAGATACACCCGAGATATGGATAAATGAAGCTTGTCTAGTGATAGACAACTAATGTCTGATAATTAAAATTATAATTGCATTTGTCTTAAGAAAAATGAGTTTGAGGGAAGGGGGAGGGATAGTAGTATTTATAGTAAATTGGAGGGAAGGGTTAAAATATCATTTTTAGAAAAAAAAGATTGGAGTTTGACCAAAATACCTTGAACACTAGCCGTTTTATGGCTTTTTGGGGTTATGGTGTCAAGAGGGCCGGCCCGTGGGCAAACCCGGCCCAGACAACCCCCCATACCACCAACTCGGGCTCAGACCGACCCTCTACCACCCTTAACCCCAGACGGCCAAACTACAAGATAGCCCGACCCTGAAACCGGTTCGGATTGCATTTAGGCACAACGGTTTGGTGACACATTCCAACTGCAAGTGTACGGATGTCGCGTTCAGCAATAGATGAAAGTGTGGTTGTCGTAAGTCAACTAATCTTATAAGGGTAAAAGACATTTTCCACCCTCCGACTATGGACAAAAGACATTTTGCCCCCTGGTTTATGGAAAAATATATTTTGCACCCTTGTTAACGGATGGAGGGTAGACAGATACCACCCTTCTGTTACAATCCATTAGTGGAGGGGTGCAAACTGAATTTTTTGACCATTTTACCTTTACAAATTTTGGCTAAATGACACCCTTTTTTGTTTGTTATTGAATCATCGTGTTCTTGATATTCTTGATGTTCTTGAGCACCACCTCCACCTCCACCACCACCATTAATCCTCCGTAACAACCACCTTGCCTCATTTCCCCTGTTTTCACCCATCTCCCCACAAACCTCCATAAAACAACTTGCTACCTCCTTTTTTTTGGTTCCAAGTTCCACAATGGAATTGGTTTATAATTATCAGCAGTATTCAAGCTCTTTACAACAAGAAGATGCAAACCCTGACAAGCAAAACTGTGCTATTTATCTCAAGTCTATCAACATCAACACAATTCTCATCAGCACAAACAAAGAAAGAAAAGAGAAAAAATTGGTACTTTGGCAATCCCAAATTCAATAGTGTGATAACTGCAAGTAGAACAACACCATGACCAACACAAACACAAACACAACAACACCAACTGTACTTGTTCTTGAGGCTAAAAAGTACACACTCAGGCACTAGTTCTGGTGGGTTCCAACTGTACTTCATAACTACATAAATTGTGTATTTCAATTATCTTGAGGCTAAAAAGTAACTATTCAAGCGTTCTGGCGGCAGAGTCGGCTTCGATTTCTATTACTTGAGGCTGAGATTTTGACAAACCATCGATCTCGCCTCTGTCTTCTCCCACCAACACCACGACCCTTTCGCCGAAAGCCATTAAAGCAGGCGAATCCCCTACCCGTCTCCCTCTCCTGGTTTGGAGAAGAAGTGAGGCGGAAGAGAGAGAGAAAAGATAAAGAGAGAGATATATATGTTGGGAGGCTGCATAAGAAGAGAAGGAGAAAAATTGACTTTTATGGTGGTGTAATTTTTTAAAATATTAAGGATAATTATCTCTTTTTGTCTCGTAATGTGATTTAGTTTTTAACGCTGAAAAGGGTGTAAAATGTATTTTTTCATAAATTAGGGAGCAACATGTATTTTATTCATAGTCGGAGGGTGGAAAATGTCTTTTACCCATCTTCTAATAACCTTGGGCCAATATTTGAGGTTGATTTTGTTAATTCTACAAATTTAAAAGACAACCTAATTTAATTAATGACTTGAATAATCAATCACAAATTAAGGACATGGGATTACGAATATGAGAGACAGATTATGACGACATCTCATGGGAATTTGCCGTTCATGGCTGACGTGAGGTTACTGGAGAGATCCGCCGGACTCCGAATCAACCGTGAAGGTCTGTACGGAAACGTAGTTGTCGTCGATAATCTGCCTGTTGTGCGCAAGAAGTTCGATTTGCTCGAATGTGTTCTTCTGAAGATCTACAGTAAGCATGGAACCATTAAACAAGATGGCTTTTGGATGCCTCTCCATCCTCTTACTAAAAGGACTCTGGGTTTCTGCTTCATTGTCTACAATACCCCTCAGGTCCAATACAATTTACCCTCCTCCTCACTCCATGCTTTATAATTTAATGTTTGTACTACCTCGGTTCTTACTGAATCTTCACCTTTTGACTTTTTCTTCAGTCTGTGATATGGATTGTCTATGTAGCATATGCGTTTAAATCATTATTCTCATGGGTAGTCTTAGTGTTCATTCATACTAAAAACTAGTGCTGCACTTCGGGTCGGTTAACCGACCCGAAATAACCGAAATGTGCTAACCGAGAACCGAACCGAAGGGTAGGGGACCGAAACCGACCACCGAACCGTATATGGCTGGTCTCGGTTCGGTCAGAGCTCAATGGTAACCGGAACCGAAACGAGTTCGCAAGAACCGGAACCGGCGGTTATAACCGAAAATTTTATGTTTTTTAATACTACAACACTAAAGAAACCCAAAAAAAAATAAAAAAAGCAAAAACCGGAACCGATGTACCGGTTGCGGTTCCACGACTCCGGTTCGGTTAGCCCTTTTGGAAAATTAACGGTTTCGGTTAACCGAACCGAATAAGGTAATATACCAGTTAACCGAACCGAGAACCGGTCAGCTATGAAACAAGTGGTCGGGTCCCGGTTAACCGAACATGAAGCTCTGCTAAAAACCCTTTGAAACCATAAATTGCATACTAGCGTTTCAAGTCTCCACGAAGCTTATACCGAAACATTTTATTTGAACTTAGTGTTATGACAGGTGATAGGTAGACTAAAGGGACCTATTCTGAAATTTGGCCTACTTATCTGTGATTGCTGTATGGAAGAGATGTCTTGATTTTTCAGGCACGAATACTATTATGAATCATTCCTTAACCGTTCTAAGTACCTATGGGTTTAGCATGATTATACTTGCTCCATGAATATAAATATTCCCAAGAAGATGCATGAATGTGGTGGAAAGACTCGGTTTCTTTCCCTTCACCCCTTGCTCACACGGTCACTCATTTCATCCAATGTAGAGAAAATATTCATTTGATGCCGTTATATGCATACATTCTCTTTTTATGTACTTCTCTTTGACATCTGATGTAGGAAGCTGAGACTGCAAAGGAGAAGACTCAAAACTATAAGCTGGATAAATCACACAAACTCTCAGTAAGTTTGTTTGATGACATTAAGAAGTATTTGATGGTTCCAGATGAAAGGAGATCTTCTGAAACGAAGAATTATGTCCCAGGGGTATGAATACCTCTTATTTTCACGCTTTCTTAATTTCATTGTGTTTGTTGGTTCTACGTTTTTGGGCTGTACAGTCCTTTCTTTGGAGTCCACCTCCAAGACTCCCCTCTCCTCTTCTTCTGACAATATATGTCTTCTTATCATCCGTGCAGGAAAATCTCCAAAACTGGCTAATGGGTGACGAAGCTAGAGATCAGTTTCTTGTTTGTTCGGGCATATACGCAGAAGTTTTTTGGATTGACTCCGCGCTTTCGAAGCTGGAACATGTTGACAAGCGTTCAGTAAGTTAAATCCGAACTCTTGCCGTGCTTTATTGCTCATACTAACGCTCCGGTGACTGGAACTGGTAATGTATATTCTTGATCCTGCCTGAGGGGGGGGGGGGGGGGGGGGGGGGGTAATACCAGTGAACTGCGGTCTGGATTGTGCGATCCCAATCACGGGTTGGGATCGGCAATCCGGATCAGGGCTAAGGGGTAAATTATGGTAGTTAAACTAAAGGGTAAATTACACTACACTAATATTTAGCAATCATTGTCGAACAATGTATTTGTAATGTTTATACAACTAGTATTTGTCTTCACAATCACAACCACCAGTGTCTCAATCATCGATGCGTTCAGTTTCAAATCGAAGAGTGGTGAAATCAATTCTAACCCACGAAGTATTGCCGTTCTTAATTTACCTTTTGCAAGTAATTAGAAATTGGTACGGTTCTGTACCATTGGTGGTGTTCCTTTGTTGTGACTACAGAGATGTGTTACCGGGTTGGCTCAATACGGCCATGACGGATGTTGTATTTGGCTGATTCTTTCAAAACTTCACGACCATGTCTTCATTGGTGTCATGGGTTGATGAGATCAAGTTGAGTGTTCTGGGTCACAATGTTGAGATCTGAAGCTCAGGTTAGGAGTGATTGGATAGAGAAAAGATGAAAAGTTATTTTGGTTACGGGTTTTGATTGAGGGAGGGGGTGGTGGTTTTTTGAATTGCCTGTGGGGATTCAGATTTGGTCAGATTGCGAGTTCAGACATGATCGCATCAGGTGCCATGAAGAGGACAATTTGGGTCTGCAATTGTGCCAATGGTGCTCAGGTTGGTCTGCTGACGGGTAATTGATGCTGGACTCTGGCGATGAGAGAATAATCATTTTTCTGGTATTCAACAAAACTGGGATGCATTGTGGAAAGAACTTGGAGGGTTCATAGTCGCTATCGTGTCGGTGGTTTGTGGTCATGATGGTGTTGGTGTGTGATTCTTGGCAGATTTCGGTTCATGGTCGTGGATATGGTGGTTCAGATGATATTGATTTGATTGTGAAGAGAAGAAGTCTGGATAGGGGGAACAGATGAGTTAAGGGTATAACCTCAAATGGGAGTTTGTATAATTTTGAAAACCTATTCCAACTGTTTGATTGGACGGTATATTTAAGTTCGAAACGGAGCCTAACACTGGTCTGTTTAGTGGAACTTTTTTATCCAACTAATCGATCCAAAGAAGCCTGCCCCCAGTCGAACCGCAGTTCCTACCAGTCAGCGTTCCCAATCCCGTTCCGCGTACCACAACGTTCCACGATCCCGTTAACCTTGGTCAAGATACCGCAATAAAACCTCTTGAAGACTGGAAATTATAAATTTATGTGGCTTTTGTACAAATGCCTTCGACCATGTTGAGATTATTTATAGTGAAACCTGAGTATTTTTTTTTTTAATAATGATGAAGAAACACCCAATTTGTAGGACCAAATGGAATATCGACTATTATCATTTATCACTATGAAATAAGCTCTTTAAGTTTGAAGGTTCAGCATCTAAATGTTGGACATGAAAAAATTTCTAGAGTGTAAATAGATTATGGAGGGGAGAAGATGTAAAAGATTCTACAAATTGAATAAACTCTAGGAATGATGACTAACTTTTTTAGAAGGCTTGCAGAGGCCATGCGCCCATATTCCCCCCTCTACCTCCGCCACCGACCACTGTGGAATGAAAAGAGTTAATCAACTCGATTTATTAGATCAAATTTGGTTCAACTGCAAATGCGTTGGCCTCGTCTTAACCAGTTGCCTTCGTCCGGAATGCCACTGTGCTCATTGTGAAAACATCCGAGCTTTTGGTTTTGCTATCGCTAATGGAACAGGCAGATTGGGAGTTGAAAATGCTCAATGTTATAGGCATCCAGTGTAGTGTGTCGCTCGCCCTGTTCACAGAAGCGGGTTTATTTATCATGTTAACATTGTAGTTTTGTTTGTCATCCATTGTAGAACGGTTATTTGAAAAAAATGATCCAATAATAAGCAGACTTGAAAACTTACATTATCAAAATGTTAAAAATGGTTTGCTGGAAATTTAATTTCTTTCGATAGAACAAGAGACAAACAAAAGCGAAGTATAATAGAGAAGATCCGGCCTTAGTGATACAGCAACTATGGTGGTTGAACCATTGAACAAGGGCACAAGCCGAGCCAAGGACAGCATTGAAGCAGTGGAAGTGAACCGTATTTTGCCTCTAATACCAATATTGATGCAGCACACGACATGCACCAAAGGTGGGAAACAAACAGTAGTCACAAGGAAACACACTTAACCCTGAATTCAAAAATCAATCTGGATTGCACAAAGAACTGTCAGTTTTTCAGTCCTCATAAGTCGGCAAACAAATGTAGACCGGAGTCCTATAAATAGGCTACAATGAACAGTCATCTGACCATACTAAAAGTCCTAACAGTCCTAACAAGAGAGACTCCTAAAACGATGGCCTTCTAAAACTATTCCAAATATTTGCACAATTGTAATGTAGACTAGAGTCCTATAAATAGGCGAGGTGGTTTGTTGATTTTTTTTGGTAGTACAATTCAAATATTTGCAGAATTTTAATGGAATGTATTCAATGTCAGCTAGGTAATACTTTTGACTTTCTATTATACCCCCAAAAAGGTCTGTGTGCAGTGTGATTGTTGGAATTGAAGATATTGTCTCCTTATTCACACGCCCGATCCATCTTTGAATGAGTGCAGTGCATGATGATTACTGATAATGTGCAGTTCTTGGGTCCAACAGCTTATGCGTGCCTGCTGTTTTGTAGTTTTGGACCAATATCCTAAAGTGGTCCCCTTTGGGTACTTACCTGGCCACCGTTCACGGCCACGGTGCTGCTGTTTGGGGAGGTGCTATTACCTTTTACTGTTGTATGCATTTTTCTCATCCCAGGGTATTTCTTTGCTCAGTCTTTTACTTTATAATAAGATCTATTAGTTAACAGTGCTGCAATCACTCATGGTGAGCGGTACTCTTTTGGTGATAATTCCAGGTAGAGATGATTGATTTCTCTCCTGGTGAGCGGTTTCTGGCGACGTGCAGCGGTCGTAGTGATATTCATGTGCGATCTCTAAGGATTTGGAATGTTATTGTTTATTTTGTTTCTGTTATCCTGATATGATCTTTTTTTCGGCAGAGTTTTGCTGTAAACATTTTCGATGTGAGAACTGGCGAAGTGATGAAACATTGCGAGGGTAGCAGTGCTCATGAGTTTGCAGTTGGAGTTTCAGGTGTTTCTTGGCCTGTGTTCAGGTGATTATCTCTTACATCTGTGGTTAACTCGGTCATCTTTTTCATGACGAATGAATGAATAAAAATACTATTCTTCATATCAGATGGGCTGGAGGAAGAGAGGATAAGTATTTTGCTAGTATTGGCAAAAATGTTATATCTGTCTATAGAACAGATACCTTCACTCTCATTGACAATAAGCCCATTGAGGTCGAGAATGTTGTTGATTTCTGTTGGTCTCCTGCTGATCCAATTATTGCTTTCTTTGTTCCTGAACTTGACGGTGGCAACCAACCCGCGAGGGTGAGTACAGATATTTCACACTTCTTATCCGTTGTGTATTTCTATTTTTTTCCGAATTGGGACTTGTAACATGCTGTGTTTTTATATGACAGGTTAGTCTTATTAAAATTCCTGGGAAAGAGGAGTTGAGACAGAAGAATCTCTTCAGTGTCAGTGATTGTAAAATGTATTGGCAGAGCAATGGTGATTATCTCGCTGTTCAGGTTGATCGTTACACAGAGACCGGGAAGGGCACACATGCTGGCTTTGAACTTTTCCGTATGAAGGAGCGAGATATACCTATTGAGGTTTTAGAACTTGAGAACAATAACAAGATCGTTGCATTTGCTTGGGAGCCAAAGGGTCACAGGTTTGCAGTTCTTCATGGTGATTGCCCGTTGCCTGATGTAAGTTTCTACGCTATGCATCCTGGTGGGGTATCAAAGCTTGCGACTCTCAAGGGTAAGAAGGCTAGATCCCTTAAATGGTCACCGGCTGGTCGGTTCATCTTATTAGCAGGCTTGAGAGGCTTCAACGGACGCGTGGAATTCTACGATGTTGATGACCTCAAGACCATGGCAATAGTTGAGAATTCCCTGGCAACTGAAGCTGAATGGGATCCTACCGGAAGGTATCTTAACTTTGCATGTCAGGCAATTATTGAGGATTTCATTTGTTATGACACAAAATTTTAATCTCAAATCTGCAGATTAAAATTATCTCAGGGAAATTGTAGAATCTCCAAATTAGGGATTTTGCAGCTGAAATTTCTTGAAAAAACAATTCTAATATGTTTTTTACATTAAGCATGATAAGATTTCATTTACAAGTGGCTGCATTCAAGTAGTTGACGATAAAAACTCGTCTGGTCTTTTTAACCCGATTGATTTTCAGTTCCGCTGGATTTTTAACCAGATTATTTTCAGCCGAAATTCAGATTTTCAGCTGATTGATACCAAGCAGGAACTTGCTATTAGTTTTCTGGTCTTTTTTTTGGGCAAAAGATGGGCTAACTTTGTAAACTCATCCGTCCCCTTAAATCGCCAAGTCTGCCAGTCAATTGGTGAAAATGTCTCCTCTCTTGCTTTTTGTGACCTTTGTCTTGTCTGAACTGGTTATTTGCACCTGTAGGTATGTTGCTACATCTGTTATTTCAAATTATGCAAAGGAAGAGGGTTTCAACATCTGGTCTTCTGATGGCAAGCTGCTGTATAGGGTACCGGATGATCAGTTTTTCCAGGTGAGCCTGATTTTGTGTAGTTGGTAAATGTGAACTCAGTGATCCTTCAGCTGTAGGAAAAACTTTTACAAGGTTGGATAAATTACCGTAAACCTATATGTAGTTTGTCATCTGTTACTGAAAATCCACTGCAACTTAAATTCAACTTCCTAACCTATCTGCAGTGTGACACTTGTTACCGAAAACCTTCTGTAGTTTTAATTTGACCTCAAAACCTACTTGCAGTTTAGGGATGGCAATTGGATCCGATAGGATGTCTGGCATGAACCCATTTGGAGAAGAAGATCCAAATGGATCGGATATGGATTACATGCTTTGTGACCCGTGAAACCCGATAAGATAATGAGATATCATACCTATTAAATTCAATAATATACATATATTGATATGATGTAATATATTTGCTTTAAATAACATCATAAATACTCCATAATATTTCTATACTTTTCCTTATGATAAGTTTGATGAATTTATCCTAGTGAAGTGTAAATTAATCCAATTTTCACTATATTCATGATTATCATGGTCCAAATGAACTAAGAAACTGTTCACTATGATTCGACGGATAATCCGAATCTGACCCGCTCCAAACTCCCCCGTGGACGGATTTGGATATTAGACTGATGTGATATGTTGCCATCCCTACGTTTGCCTAGATATTCCTAGGCCTCGTTTGGGTAGAGGATAAGGAGGGAGCATAAGATAACTTATACCCTCTCTTTTTTTATCAAGTGTTTGGGTGCCGGATAAGATAGGGCATAAGTTATGTTGCCTTATGTTGATGGAGCTTTTAATGAACAAATATTATACCACCAACATGGAGGTATAAGCTCGGATAAGAAAATAAAGCATATTAGGATGCTAGTAGATTGACAAAAATACCCACACAACTATCAAACTTCCTATCTTTGTCCCCAAATCTTATCAACTATTTCACACATCCCTCCTTCCCTCTCAACATTTTGGTACCTTTATTTTTGTGGAGGTCCTCATGAGTTTGATAACTATTATATTGAGATTCCATAATTTTATTTAAGTATGTATGGTTGAGATAAATATGAAGATATTTTTTTCGTGTTTGCTGAAATTTCGTTTGTTTGATTTAACTTGTTTATTGTAGGTTTTGTAACACCATGCCAATATGCCAATAAGTAGTAGTAATTATACTTCATATTTTGCTATGACCATTTTTTATCCATGAATATTTGTTATGTTTGCATGTTACTACAAGTTTATTTCGCGTATTAATACACATTTTGTATACATTTTGACAACGTCACTATTGTGTAGAAAAAATGGTATTAAAATATAAACATAAATACTAATACATTTTTTTATATTTTTTCCTCATCAATTTAAAATATACAATATTTTATACAATATAACCGCACTTAAGGTATTTCAGTCATTTTGGCACATATCATGCTTCATATCCTGCATCATATCCGACAGCACCCAAACACAGACAGCCAGCATATCTTATCAGGGCTTATCATACAGCATTCATATCCTTACTCATATCCCAGCATAAGTCTTATCCCCACATACCATATCTCTACCCAAACGAGGCCCTAGGGTATTTTGGAGGTGTGCTAAATTGCTGACTGTCTTTTTGTTATGTGCGTGTACATACAACAATGGTAGCGCTGGATAGTCCATCCACCAAATGAACTAACACTTGCCTCCCCTTGACTGTTGTAGTTCCTGTGGCGGCCCACACCTGCTTGTTCGATCTTGAGCCCTGAGAAGGTAGAAAAGTTTGCCGAGAAGCTCAGGTTTCACTTATCCTCATCCGAGCGAGCAGAAGTGCGAAGACGGGCGAATGAATGGGCACCCAATGGAAACATTAGGAACACACGGAGGGAGAAGTTTGATTTTTTCGAGGGAGTCTATACATTTGGAGGAGTGAAGTTTATAAGATGCTTTTTAGGGTGTGGGTTTGTTCATATCACTTGTGATGGTACTTTCCCTTGATGTCTACTCAGAAAAAAGTGATATCACCCCATGTAGTTAGATCCCTTGAGTTCTATGAATAACATGTGAAGTTTTGAGTATGGTGTTTAGAGCACTTGGACGGTAGAGGCAAATTCTATTATGCGGGTTGTTAATTTTATTTGTCATTTGTTGTTCTATGTATGCTAATTTGGTATGTCATTGGTGGGTTTGTTTTCTTTATTAACTTCGTATTGGAGTTAGAGTGAGACATGTTTCCGCCACCACGACCAACAATGCCACCAGAAAGTGAAGAACAAAACGCAAATTATACACCAAAAACAGATAGATCTACACAAGAGGAAGAAGAAGAGAATGGTGAAGAAGGTGAAGAACAAAGGACCTATACAAGACCGGGGGACAGCCGCCTCGCCACAGGAAACCATCAGAAAATTTGCCACTGCAGCCTCCGCTCCTCTCTGCAATGAAAAAAATCGTGCTTTATAAATGTCAGGAGCTCCGGTGGAATCCTGACCTGATCGGTGCGGAGGCGGTTATAGAAGATGGAGAGAGAGCGAGAGTGAATAGAGAGATTCAGGAGTTGGAAATGGAATTAATCGACTTCCTTCTTCATTATAGTACCCAGCTTATATGAGTCGGGGTCGAAATGTAAATAACAAAACTAATGGGAAACAAACGAATAAACCTAACTATATAAAGGCCACTCCACGTGGGCACCGAGCTGGACAACGGATGACAGAGGTGTACCAGTCAGAGCGTGCCAAGGTGTCCTCCTCAACCTGGCCGACCATTAAGTGAAACGGCGACGTCCCACTTAATGGTTTAAACTCTAACGTTAACTTCATCGGACGGCTACTGAATGAAGTTGAGAACTGATCGGATGGCTACTGCTCCTCTTCCTGACACTCTTCATTTGGTAAATCCAAATGAACTGACACTATTCATTTGGTAAAATATGAGCAGTTCATGACAATCTGATGAACTCACACAGACAACCTCAGAACAAATCATCGTTGCTCTTCTGGAGGTGCAGGAGGAGAAGGAAAGGCTTAATAACTTCAAATTTGGCGGAGTGGGAGTCGAAGCAACGCCGGAGATAAGGAATCGGCATGCTCTGCCAGGCGCCGCCTCACGAGCAGATCGAAGCTGCCACCGTCGTGCTCGTCGCTGCCCTCGTTCTCGCCGTCGTCCTCGTCTCCGTCGTCTTTGCCTATTCCCCTCTCTTTCCATTTCTCCTGTTCTTCCCGGTTCTCCTTCTCCGCCTGTCTCTCCCTTTTCTCTCTCTCTCTCTCTCTCTATATATATATATATATATATATATATATATATATATATATATATATAGATCTACCATATCCATCGGTAGTGGTGTAGATAGAAAGGGGTAGTTGACTAGTTGGTGGGTTTGTAGGGTGGGGGTAGTTTAAGGGCAGATAGGTGAAGATATATAGAGAAATCGTCCATGACTTCTCGCTAAGCTTCCGCAGTCCATTCAAGGCACATTCAAAAACTAATAGTTTTCAGGACAATTACCCCTCTTAGAGCATGAATGACACAATCAAAGTGTGTAAGTGTCATGAATTTGGCACACTTTAGGGGTGAAAGTTTTATTTCCCAAACTAGAAAGTGTAGTGTCTTTGTGTGAAACCTGAGGAGGGTGGAAATGTCTTTTACCCAAAAGAAAAAGGTGTTTAAACCTCTTTTGAAAAGAGATAGCTACAATTACATTGGTAAGAGAGCTTCTTACACTAATATTGGATTGTTAGGAAACTATTACCCTTTATGATAACATCATGGGAAAGGTTATGTAACACCCAATATTCTCCGCCTATAAATTCACTCCCTATGTGGATGCTTAGTTGATTAATTAGCTAATAAAAATGTGATAACTATTAATGGGTGAACTATATGCATGTATTTAGTTTTAAAAATACATATTGGGGGATCTTCCAACTATACTACCATGTAAGAGGTGAACTTTAGGGATGAAAAAATGAATTAAGCATAGCGGCCCTCTATAATTATTATTTTACTTGCAATCCATTTGTTGATTGATGACGATTAGGTTGCTTTCCTAACAAAATCGTTTATGTCTTGAACCAATAGTGTTACAGACGTTTATCCCTTAAGAGATTATGAACAATCCATCAATGGGTCGGCCGCGACACAGAAGTCCAGCGGCAAAGCCATCACTATTAATATGTAAGTTACATGGGTTAAGGTAGTTAAGGTAGGATGACGATGTTATGGATAAAGTTTGAGAAAGATTATAGGATGGAAATAGGGTCGGCCCGCGAGCGGCCCGCCCCCTGCAAAGTAGCCCAACAGCTCTAATCCGGCCCGGCCTCACCTGGACCAGCCCCCCCTCCCCCCAAAAAAAACCATATAATTTATCATCTTAATGTGGGCCGCCGCACCCCCGTATCCAAGGAATTTTAGCCTCTAACCAGTCACGGTCACTGTAGGGTTTTGATTCATGGATCGCGCAAACGGAAGCATAATCAAACAAACAACCATGCAAAACCCTCCAAGGATCACAAGTCTAGATGCATAACGATAGTGAAGGTAAGAAATCATAAACACACCTTTGGGTTCTCCTTGATGACTTCAAACGCGAATAGTGTCACGTTCTCTATAGTTGATCCACGCCTAGAGTTGTTCCTAGATCTCCAATCTCCTTGGTGCTAGCCCGGAATGAAAGGAGGGTGAAGGAATCACGCAAAACGAGGCACAAAAGGGGGTTCGGCCCCTTTGTGGCGTCGGGGACGAGTGGGCGGCGGCAAGGGGGCGGCGTCCCTCTTGTTGCTTGCTCTCTCTCTCCTTTGTTCTCTCCTACTCTTGTTATGTTCTCTTTAGAGCATAAGTTGTGTAGGGAAGGAAGGAGGAGGGTCCTTTATATAGTCCAACAATTTCTTGTTAACTACCTAAAGGACTTATTCTAGTCCTACTAGAATTCAATTTAGTCCCTCCTTTGCAAATTAGTCCCTACTAAGTTTGCAAGGGTTTGCAAAGTGATCCTTCTAATTAATTAATCCAATTAATTAATTCCAAATCTAGTACAACTCTATATAACGTGTGACCCCATAGGTTCTATCTAGTTGGTAGCAACTCTTTGCTAATATGGAGCGGTTTCTAGCAAAACATCCATTCTAGCCAACTAATAGAATAGTCATCTAGACAACCTTGTACAAGTAATTGTCTCATCCCTTTGCCTCCATATCCGGATTGGACACGAGACATACAAGTCACACTCGTATATCCAATCCCTAGTTTCTCGATCCATGGAATAGCCTTATTCGTGCAAATAACATCAATATCCCATATATTGATTTATTTGAGTCTGGCCAGACATTCTATAAGCACTATCCTTCGAGTGGCCTTGGATATTTGCTCCCGTTATGTGGGAGGGGCAAATCCTCTCTACGTCCACTACGATCTCTAAGCTTGCTTCTCATTGTATCCAGTACACGCCTTTATAACTACCCAGTTACGGTGTAGCGTTTAACGCTACCAAGATCACAATGATCCACAACTAGAATATCTAGTGACTTCAAGTCTAAGGATGACAATACCATTGTACCCGAGAAGCACTTGTGACTCAACATAACGTGTATGTAGCCTTCTCGGTGATGGGTCAATCCAGTGCAACTTTCCGTAATGCACACCTATGTGTTGGATCGTGATATCTCCATATCAATCCAACCCCATACTAGTCTATAAATGATTGTCCCATTTAATCATTATACTTGACTAGGGATATTTAAGATAAACAACACAATTGTAAATCTAAGGACTTCATTATATTAAATATCCAATAAATAATAAATGAATTTCTAGCCAATTACAAATTCATACTAAACTAGATTGCCTCTAGGGCATCTATTCCAACAGTCTCCCACTTGCACTAGAGCCAATCTGGCGCATCTCGTATGCCCATACTCCTAGTGTGCCCTTCATGCTTCCACTGCGTGAGAGGCTTCGTAAGCGGGTCTGACAGATTATCATCTGTAGGAATCTTGCATATCCGAACGTCTCCTCTATCGATAATATCTCGAATCAGATGAAACTTCCTGAGCACATGCTTGGACTTCTGGTGCGATCTGGGTTCCTTTGATTGCGCGATCGCCCCAGTGTTGTCACAGAACAACTCCACTGGATCCGCAATGCTAGGGACCACACCAAGTTCAGAAACAAACTTTCTGATCCAAACAGCCTCCTTTGCTGCGCCATTTGCAGCAATGTACTCAGCCTCTGTTGTAGAATCAGCTACCGTCTCTTGCTTGGAACTCTTCCAGCTCACCGCTGCTCCATTCAGGCAAAACACATATCCCGACTGTGATCTAAAGTCATCTCTGTCGGTTTGGAAGCTTGCATCAGTGTAACCCCTTACACGCAACTCTTCCTCACCACCAAACATCAAGAAGGCATCCTTAGTTCTTCTTAAGTACTTTAGGATGTTCTTGACTGCAATCCAATGACTCTCACCCGGATTGGATTGGTATCTGCTTGTCATACTCAAGGCATATGACACATCTGGTCTAGTACATAACATGGCGTACATGATGGATCCTATGGCCGAGGCATAGGGAATCCTACTCATGCGTTCCTTCTCAATCTCATTGGAAGGACATCCACTCTTCGAAAGAGTGATTCCATGTGACATGGGCAAGAATCCCTTCTTGGAATCTTGCATGTTGAACCGTTTCAACACCTTGTCAATATATGTACTTTGACTTAGGCCTAGCAACCTCTTAGATCTATCTCTATAGATCTTTATACCGAGTATATAGGCTGCTTCCCCTAAGTCTTTCATTGAGAAACACTTTCCTAGCCAATCTTTCACAGATTGCAGCATGGGAACGTCGTTTCCAATGAGTAGTATGTCATCCACATACAAGACCAGAAAAGCTACAGAGCTCCCACTAACCTTCTTGTAGACACAAGACTCATCTTCGTTTCTGATGAAGCCAAACTCTTTGACTACTTCATCAAAACGTCGATTCCAACTCCTAGAAGCTTGCTTCAATCCATAAATGGATCGTTGCAGCTTACAGACTTTGTTGGCTTGCTTTGGATCCTCAAAACCCTCCGGCTGTATCATATACACGTCCTCGAGGAGATTCCCATAAAGGAATGCTGTTTTGACATCCATCTGCCAAATCTCATAGTCGTAGTATGCTGCAATTGCAAGTAGGATTCGGATGGATTTGGTCATTGCGACTGGTGAAAAGGTTTCATCATAGTCAATACCATGAATCTGTCTGAATCCTTTAGCCACCAATCGGCCCTTATAGGTAATCACATTACCATCCATGTCGATCTTCTTCTTGAAGACCCATTTGCACCCTATGGGCCGTGCCCCATTAGGTGGTTCCACCAAAGTCCATACTTTGTTGGTATACATGGATTCCATCTCGGATCTCATGGCCTCAAGCCACTTCTGCGAGTCTGGGCCATTAATGGCCTCCTCATAGGTAGTAGGCTCATCATCTATGAGCATCGTGTCACCGGAATCAGTTACGAGAAGTCCGTACCTCTCGGGTTCCTGGCGCACTCTACTAGATCTACGAAGCTCTTGTGTTACTTGAACAGGTGGCTCCACAACTGCTTGTGATTCCTGTTCATGTTCCATAATCGGTTCTGTGATTTGTGGTTCTTGAACTTCTTCAAGTTCTACATTCCTCCCACTTGCTTTTTTAGAGACAAACTCTCTTTCTAGAAACACGCCGGTCCGAGCAACAAACACTTTGTTCTCGGTTGGATTGTAGAAGTAGTATCCCTTCGTTTCCTTAGGGTACCCCACAAATTTACACTTATCCGATTTAGGCCCTAGCTTGTCTGATTGTAAACGTTTTACATAGACATCGCAGCCCCAAATCCTCATGAACGACAGTGTGGGACGCCTCCCACTCCACATCTCATATGGTGTCTTCATGACTGATTTAGATGGAACACGGTTAATGGTGAAAGCTGCACTTAATAGAGCGTAGCCCCAAAATGATAATGGAAGATCGGTTTGACACATCATAGACCGAACCATATCCAATAGGGTTCGATTCCTCCTCTCGGACACGCCATTCCATTGTGGCGTTCCGGGTGGAGTGAGTTGGGACACGATCCCACACTCTCTAAAATAGTCGTCAAACTCTTGGCTTAAGTATTCTCCTCCACGATCCGATCGTAGAGCTTTGATACTTTTGCCAAGTTGCTTCTCTACTTCATTCTTGAATTCTTTGAACACTTCAAAGGATTCGGATTTTGCCCTCATTAGGTACACAAATCCATATCTACTGTAATCATCAGTAAATGTAATGAAGTAGACATAACCACCCCTGGCAGGCGTGGCAAATGGCCCACACACATCAGTATGTATGAGCGCCAATTGCTCACTAGTCCTCTCACCTTTCTTATTGAAAGGGGACTTTGTCATTTTTCCCAATAAACAAGCCTCACATGTCTCATATGATTCAAAATCAAATGAGTCTAGTAGTCCATCCTTATGGAGTCTAGATACACGTTTCTCATTTATGTGGCCTAAACGACAATGCCATAAATAAGCAGGATTTAAATCATTTATTTTAATCCGCTTGGTATTAATGTTGTAGACAGGATTACTTAGATCAAGGACATAAAGTCCATTAAATAATTGCGCACTAAAATAGTGAATATTATTCAAATAAAAGGAACAACAATTGTTCTTTATTGAAATAATAAAACCTTCCTTGTCCAAACAAGAAATAGAAATAATGTTTCTGCTCATAGCAGGCACAAAATAGCAATTATTTAATTCTAAAACTAATCCTGAAGGAAGAGATAGCTCGCACACGCCTATGGCCAACGCAGCAACCTTTGCTCCATTCCCAACGCGCAGATCTACCTCCCCTTTAGCCAATCTTTTACTTCTCTTTAGATCCTGCATATTTCGACAAATATGAGATCCACATCCAGTATCTAATACCCATGATGTAGAGACAGTTAAATTGACATCTACAACAAAAATACCTGGTGGTGGTGGAATCACTATTCCAAGCCTCTTGTCCTCCAGATATTTTGGGCAGTTCCTCCTCCAGTGTCCAGGTTGACTACAGTAGTGACATTCACCCTTAGTCACGACCTTGGCAATGGCACCAACAGGCTTAAGGGCTTGTTCCTTGGACTTAGCAACTGACTTGCCTTTGTCCTTGGAGGAAGAGGCAAACTTTTTACCCTTTCCTTTATGCACCATCATAATGGCTTTGCCCTTACCCTTATTGATGCTCTGTTCAGCCGTCCTCAACATGTTGAGCAAATCTGGCAGTGGCTTAACGATCTCGTTCATGTTATAGTTCATAATGAACTGTCCATAACTCTCGGGCAACGATTGCAACACGAGATCGGTTGCCAACTCTTGGCCGACCGGGAACCCAAGCCGGGCGAGATTCTCCAAGTACCCGATCATTCGGAGTACATGGGGTCCCACCGGGTTCCCTTCTGCCAGATGACATTTGAACAGTGCCTTTGAGACCTCATACCTCTCTACCCTCGCCTGCTCTTGGAAGAGCTGCTTTAGATGTTCGATCATATCGACAACATTCATGTTCTCATGTTGCTTCTGAAGCTCAGAGGTCATGGTGCAAAGCATTAGGCAGGCCGCATCATTAGCGTCATCAACACGCTTTTGATACGCCTTTAAGGCAGCAGGTGTCTGATTCTCTGGACCTTCTGGAACATGCTCCTCTATTGCGTACAACTTCTTCTCTTGCTTGAGAACAATTCTCAAGTTTCTGTACCAATCGAGAAAGTTGGTTCCAGAGAGCTTGTCCTTCTCAAGGACAGATCGTAGGGAATGTTGTGAACTCGATGAGTTGTTTGCCATTTGGAATTCTACAAAAGGAAAATACGCAAGTTTTAGTATTTGTGAATTTTTGACTATATTTAATAATGGCTAGTTTATTAAATATAGCTCCCACTATTTTTCTACGGATTAATAACCCTCAAGATATTAATGCGGAAAATATCCTTATATTTTCTAGTGGGCCAAGATCCATCTTTTTCATCTCCTTATGAGCTTGCTTTGGCAAGTCACCCATAATTCGATTACTTCTTAGGTAGGAACAATTCCAATTGCATCCCATATGCAACTCTTGGTTCAACCGGGCAAATAACTCCTTATTTATCCATCCTTATGGATAATCCCAATTGATTGCCCCTAGGTTTCTTAATCAAATTAATAGCCTAGTTGTGTTCAACCTCTTATCCAAACAATTACACATTGTTACGTGCCATCGCATTCCATTATTATGAACCAAGTCGCCATGCTTTGGCACGCACGAACTTGATAAATAATGATGATAATGAGTGTTTAAATAACGAGAAGGCAAGAACACAATATTTTAAAATTTGAGGGATTTTTCAAATTCAATTTTAATTATTTTGTTGATCAATATCAACTAATCTATCTATTTGAGTTTGGGCACAACTCCAAATAATAGATCCGGGTTGTCTAATTATCTTATTATCCTAATTGCATGCATCATCCATACACCAACCACACAAATAATAAGACAATAAATAAACAGCCACAAAACAGAAATTAAACGTGATGTGGATATGGCCTTTTCTAGACTAAGATAATTCCAAGCCAATGGAATTATCTATGAACCCTAAACAAACACATCTCCATGCGTCTTGATCTTTTGGTCCATCCATCATAGTCATGTGGTGTGCTCCATGCTTCATGCTCCATCTTTTGTGGCTCCTTTGGCTTTGGGCTTCTTTTCTCCAATCTTGGCTAACAATCTACTTTATCTAGCACTAGCTAATATCTATACTAAATAAAATAAATCTCACAGGTTGAGAAAAATTGGCACGCAGGCCATAAAACCCTAATTAATTATTACAATTAATTGATCAGCTCGCAGGCCGTAAAACCAAACCACAAAATTAAACATCCACATCAAACCACATCCTAAGGCCATATCCAATCACCATGCGATTTGCACATAAACAGTTAAAATCCAATTTTAACGCGCTTGGTCAATTTTAATTGATTTTAGGATTTCTAGGGTTAAAACGGTCCATGGGCCCAACAATCCAATTGCCCGGGCCCAAATAAGTGAACCATAAAGCCCTAGGGCCGGCCCGGCCCAAAAACCCGCAAGCTAGGCCCGCGGGTTAGGGCCGCCCGGCCCCATAGGGCGCCAAGCTTGGGCGGCAAGCAAGGGGGCGGTCCCCTAGGGGGCCGAACCTCCTTGTGGAGGTTGTTTCCAAAACAACCTCCTTGCTTGGAGCCCAAGTTTGGTTGTTTCCTTGTTGTGGGAGAACTCCTTCTTCCCCAAGGATGCCCAAACCCTAGATCTAAGATCCTAAATTTCTCAAACTCACCAATTCATGCATCCAATGCAATAATTGGGTCTTGTTATGATTAATTCTTTGACAAATTGCATCCAATGCTTGATTTGTCTTGTTTTACGCGATAAACAACAAATTAAGGTGTAAAACAACAAGAATGTAACACATAAACTACGTTTATGCTCTATGACCTGTGGCTCTGATACCACTGTAGGGTTTTGATTCATGGATCGCGCAAACGGAAGCATAATCAAACAAACAACCATGCAAAACCCTCCAAGGATCACAAGTCTAGATGCATAACGATAGTGAAGGTAAGAAATCATAAACACACCTTTGGGTTCTCCTTGATGACTTCAAACGCGAATAGTGTCACGTTCTCTATAGTTGATCCACGCCTAGAGTTGTTCCTAGATCTCCAATCTCCTTGGTGCTAGCCCGGAATGAAAGGAGGGTGAAGGAATCACGCAAAACGAGGCACAAAAGGGGGTTCGGCCCCTTTGTGGCGTCGGGGACGAGTGGGCGGCGGCAAGGGGGCGGCGTCCCTCTTGTTGCTTGCTCTCTCTCTCCTTTGTTCTCTCCTACTCTTGTTATGTTCTCTTTAGAGCATAAGTTGTGTAGGGAAGGAAGGAGGAGGGTCCTTTATATAGTCCAACAATTCCTTGTTAACTACCTAAAGGACTTATTCTAGTCCTACTAGAATTCAATTTAGTCCCTCCTTTGCAAATTAGTCCCTACTAAGTTTGCAAGGGTTTGCAAAGTGATCCTTCTAATTAATTAATCCAATTAATTAATTCCAAATCTAGTACAACTCTATATAGCGTGTGACCCCATAGGTTCTATCTAGTTGGTAGCAACTCTTTGCTAATATGGAGCGGTTTCTAGCAAAACATCCATTCTAGCCAACTAATAGAATAGTCATCTAGACAACCTTGTACAAGTAATTGTCTCATCCCTTTGCCTCCATATCCGGATTGGACACGAGACATACAAGTCACACTCGTATATCCAATCCCTAGTTTCTGGATCCATGGAATAGCCTTATTCGTGCAAATAACATCAATATCCCATATATTGATTTATTTGAGTCTGGCCAGACATTCTATAAGCACTATCCTTCGAGTGGCCTTGGATATTTGCTCCCGTTATGTGGGAGGGGCAAATCCTCTCTACGTCCACTACGATCTCTAAGCTTGCTTCTCATTGTATCCAGTACACGCCTTTATAACTACCCAGTTACGGTGTAGCGTTTAACGCTACCAAGATCACAATGATCCACAACTAGAATATCTAGTGACTTCAAGTCTAAGGATGACAATACCATTGTACCCGAGAAGCACTTGTGACTCAACATAATGTGTATGTAGCCTTCTCGGTGATGGGTCAATCCAGTGCAACATTCCGTAATGCACACCTATGTGTTGGATCGTGATATCTCCATATCAATCCAACCCCATACTAGTCTATAAATGATTGTCCCATTTAATCATTATACTTGACTAGGGATATTTAAGATAAACAACACAATTGTAAATCTAAGGACTTCATTATATTAAATATCCAATAAATAATAAATGAATTTCTAGCCAATTACAAATTCATACTAAACTAGATTGCCTCTAGGGCATCTATTCCAACAGTCACTTCCTTCCCCTAACAGCCCGACCCGGCCCCTCCCCTCCCATCCCTCCTCCAAGCCCAGCCCCCATGGCAGCCTGGACCGGCCGATACCATTAAGAAAGACATGTTATGTGTTCCATTATCCTTAAAGTTAGCTTTTGGAGTCTAAGTCCGTTAGAGTTTGTTAGAGTTAGTCAGAGTCAGTTCCGTTTAGGAGATTTGATTATCCTAGTTGATAAGGTTAGGGTAGGTGGTTGTTATTTTTCCCAAGTCTTCAGCAGTCATAGTTTTTAGGAATGTTGTTAACTTTCCCACTAGTTGTAAGGCTATATATAGCCTGGCATATTTCAATAAAAGTCATCAGATCATTTGGCTTAAGATTCTTGTCTATTTCCCACTCTCCTACCTCCTAATTGTATTTCTGTGAGCAGTCAAAAATTACCTCATGTCAGTGGTATTAGAGCCATGGAAACTCGCAGCAAAATAAATGATGAGTTTCGTAATGAGTTCAATGAAGCCTTGGCACGTCATGAGACAAGCTTCGATAAGGTGAACGTCACCTTACAAGCAGTGTTAACTGAGCTTCAGGCCCTACGCACGTATCGCACCACAAATCCTACCCCTTCCGACATCAATCTGTTTACACGTGACAATTCCTCAAACATAACCACGTCCCGTCCTAAACTGACCAGTGATCACCCCACCCAAATTTTAAATTATCCTTTGAGATGTTCAACGGAGACGACCCAACTGGCTGTGTTTACAAGGTGGAACAATATTTTGATTTCAAGAATATTGTACCATACCAAAATGTGCAGTTGGCATCCTTCCATTTGGAAAGCATAGCCTTGCAATGGAGAAATTTTTGTTTGCTCTAAGAGCAAATGATGTGATTTTCTGTAACCATACAACACAGGACACGTCAGGAGGAAAGAGAATGAGTGGCAGACAAAAGAAAGTGGATTCCTACATGTTCCTGACGTGTCGTGTGATGTATTGATTAGAGCACCATGTCATATTTGCTGGTGGAGCAAGCAAAAATTACTCCTTGCAATGGCACAGTGGTTCTTGAAATTCTGTTATCCCCTGACTTGGGAGGAATTTTATAAGGCAGTAAGACTCCGGTTTGGTGCCACTGACTACGAGGACCCGTTAGAGGCTCTATCTCGCCTTCAAAAAATCACAAATGTTGCAGCATATCCAGAAGCTTTTGAGAAGCTTTCCCACCAAGTTGACGGCCTACCTTAAAGTTTTTTGTTCGGTTGTTTCATTGCAGCACTGCGGTATGAGATTCGCCTAGATGTCAAGATTAAACAACCCAAAACCTTGGCCGAAACAATAGGCGTGGCTAGGCTTATTGAGGAATGAAACCAGCTACAGCGGAAACCGCACAAGCAACTACGTTCTCAACCAACATCATTCGTCACTCCACATACATTAGCGAGTTCAACAGTTGGGTTGTTGGGCCCTCCACCAACTCAAGGTATGAACCAGATCTCCAATAAGCAACCAAATTCCATTCGCAGAATATCAGGTCAGGAAGTAGTAGAGCGACGCAACAAAGGGTTTTGCTATTATTGTGATGACAAGTTCACTCCAGGACACCGTTGAAAAAAACCAAAATTATTCATGATTGAGGATTCAAAGAATGCAAGCACAAAAAAGACTTAGGAACTTCAATAAGAACAAATGGAGGAAACAGTCCCGGAGATCTATTTTCATGCTATTTCAGGTACCGATCATCCTCAAACTATAAAGGTGATGGGAAAGCTGAAAATAAAACTATCACAGTCCTATAGATGGAGGCAGCACTCACAACTTCATTGATCAATCCACGGTCTCGAAGTTTGGGTTTCCAGTGACTCGTGATAAAAAGTTCCAAGTCATGGTGGCGAATCGAGAGAAGATAGAATGTGTTGTACAGTGTAGAGCCCTCACCCTCACCATCCAACGGTGTCCCGTTACTACCGACTATTATATTCTTCACGTTGCAGCGTGCCAATTAGTATTGGGAGTGCAACGACTTGAACTCTTGGACCAATTGAGGCAGATTACAGGAAGCTAACAATGACATTCAAAGTGGACAGGACTGCCCTTCCAGGGATTGGGACAGGCCACGACCTTGGCCGAGAAAGAGTTTAACGGGTTGCATGGATCCTGTTTCTTCCTCCAAATAGCTCATAGCTACAACATGAAGCACCCAAGTGCGTATCCAGCACTAGAACCCTCTTAAATGAGTTTTCTCAAGTTTTTTCAACGCCCACCAGCTTGCCGGCAAGGTGGTCACATGACCATCAGATTCCGCTTCAACCAAATGTTGGACCGGTGAGTTTCCGACCCTATCACTATTCTTTTTATTATAAGTCTGATATAGAAATGACGGTGCAGGAGATTTTGCAATCGGGCTTGATCAGGCCTAGTAAAAGTCCTTTTTCTTCACCAATTTTGTTAATTAAAAAGGCATATGGGGCATGGCGATTTTGCGTGGACTAAAGAGCTCTAAATGATATAACGGTTAACGATAAATATCCAATACCCGTTATCGATGAACTATTAGATGAGTTACACGAACAACAGTTCTTCTCCAAATTAGATCTACGGTATGGGTATCACCAAATTCGGGTAAAGGAAGAAGACATTCCTAAAACAGCATTTCGGACGCACGAAGGGCATTACAAGGTTATAGTGATGTCGTTTGGTCTCACAAATGCACTGCAACTTTTCAGAGCCTCATGAATGACCTATTCTGTCCCTATCTCCGAAAATTTATTTTGGTTTTCTTTGATGACATTTTGTTCTATTCAAAATCATGGGAAGACCATGTCATGCATTTGCGGAGAGTTTTAGGTGTCTTATCCACTAACAGTTTGTTTTCAAAAGAATCAAAGTGCAAATTGGGGGTTTTATAGGTTGAGTATTTAGGGTTTCCGTTGATCCAACAAAAATACAAGCAGTGATGGAGTGGCCTACGCCAACAACTACAAAAGGGGTGCGTGGATTCTTGGGTCTAGCATGATATTATCATAAGTTAATCCGTAAGTTTGGAAGTATAGCGGCTCATCTGACCCGAATTTTAAGTAAGGGTGGATTCCATTGGAGTGAGGAAGCAGAGACGGCTTTCAGAACACTGAAGGAGGCATTGACTTTACCACCTATTTTAAAGCTCCCTGATTTTTCACTGAGGTTTGTGGTGGAATGTGATGCAAGCGGAGGTGGAATTGGTGCGATTCTGATCAAACAAAATCGTCCAGTTGCATACTTTAGAGAAGCATTGAAAGGCTCAGTCTTATCACTATCCACCTACGAGAAGGAGATGTTAGCTATGGTAAAGGCAATCAAGAAATGGCGCCCCTATTTGTTGGGGAAACCATTCACAGTTCGCTCGGACCAGAAAAGTCTCAAGTACCAATTGGAGCAGCGAATTAGTACACCTACAAAAGCACTATAGCTGCCAAAAATACTAGTTTATGACTATGAAATTGAGTACAAAAAATGGAATGAAAATCAAGGTGCTGATTCTTTGTCACGGGTTGTTGAGTTCTTGTTTTTATCCATTTTTGCACCACGTGCTGATTGGTGGTCAGTACTTCAAAAGGAAGTGCAAGATGACACATTTTAGGAGGAACGAAGGAAGAGAACCTCAGTCAAGTTGGAGAAAAAGTTGCTACAACGAGATGGAGTATGGTTCAGAAGCGGTAAGGTGTATTTAAGCCCTAAATCGACCTTAATTCAGAAGATAATTGTTGAATGTCACTATTCGCCAAATGGAGGTCATTTTGGGTTTCATAAAACCCTGTAACGGATCCGACACGATTTTTTGTGGACTAATATGCGTCAGACCTTCAAGGACTTCTTGGAAGAATGTGATATTTTTCTAAGATTTAAGCCTGATTGTATGAGTCCAGCAAGGCTGCTGCAATTATTGTCTATCCTTACTTTAATACGGACAGAGGTCTATATGGGTTTTATAAGAGGATTCCCAACTTCCAAGGGTTACAGTGTCATCATTGTTATAGTGGACAGATTATCAAAGTATGCTCACTTCACACCATTGAAACACCCATTTACTGCTTCGATTGTCGCCAAGGCATTTGTCGCTGATGTTGATACGGGTCAACTGTGTCATCAACCGTCTTATTTATTTATTTACTAAGTTATTATTAATTTTAGTTTTATTTATTTAATTATTTTACTTAGTTGTTTATTTAATTCGTTAGTAGACCTGACCGAGCATGTTAGGTCAAACGGTCTAGTTAGGGTTAATGCTTTTCTATTTAAAGTATTGTAATTGTTCAGTTTTAATAAATCAGGAAGAATATTCAAAGTGTTTTGTGTTTTAGTGTGTGTTTAGTATTCGTGTGGAGACTTGATAGTGTCTAGAATTACTATTACGCTAGGTAAACCCTAACAAATTGGTGCTTTCATTGTCTTTCGCCATTAAACTGGTGAAAATCATGTCCGAATCAACCCCGATTATGGCGGACATGGGCGATCTCCCTTTCGTCGTTCTCGTTCTCGAAGACATCGATGACATCCCAGCATTTGCAGGCCTCAAAACATGTGGGAGACGAATATCACTTAGTGGAAGACGATGCCGATTGATTTCCACTGAGGAATTTTGTAGCCTCCTTGACAACGCTAGAGCCCAAGAACATCCTCAGCCGCTGCTGCTGCAAGACCAGGGTAAGCAGCCGCCGCTGGTTTGTCCACATGGTTTGTTCACCAGCAAACCCCAAGCCTTGCCAGATACCGACCAGCAGAAGCCTCTTCTGACGTCCCCTTCACCGATTGGACAAGCCCAGATCTTCGGCAAACGTAATCTGAGATTCGCCGACCACCACCAATCTCCGACGGGCCAAGCTTTGCTGTCTAGTTCTATTCTGTCCGCCCATACGCTGCCCAGATCGCAGGCCGCCAAAAGCAGCTAGGCGAGCAGAATATCATCCTATGGCGATCTCCTGCCGCCCCAGCCACAACCCGACACCACAACCGCCTGTGCTAACCTTCTCCAGACAGTCTCCGACGACCTCAACCACCATCACCTGGCCGACGTACCTCACCTGAGTGAGATTCTGTCGTTGGAAGAAAAACAACCACCATCGCCATCCACGGGACACAGTCCATGCCTACAGCTTCCGACGGGACCATCTTTTCCTCAGCAGAGGGAAAATGTTAGGGTTCCACAAAACTTTGGGCTGGACTTTCTCACCTAGAGGTTTGGTAAAATCTTTGGGCCCAATTTCCCAATACACCCCACTTCACCACTTGGGCCTCATTTCTCATTTGGGCTTAATTCTTTTTGGAAAAGGAATTTGGAGTTCATGTTGATTCGGGACTCCAAAATGATGTTCCCGAGGCCGTTCAATGTCCATTTGATCCGGGAAAAAATAATTCGGGATTTTGGAAGAGTTTTCACGCTATCACCTTGAGGGAAAGGTGTTTTTCGACCGCGGGGGAGTTGATACGGGTAAATCGTATAATCAATCGTATTATTTATTTATTTACTTAATTATTATTTGTTGTTAGTTAGCTTATATATTTAATTATTTTAATTAGTTGTTTATTTAATTAATTCGTAGACCGGACCAAACCTGTTAAGTCAATTAGGCTAGTTAGGGTTGATATTTTTTTATTTAAAGCATTGTAATCGTTCAGTTTTAATAAATCAAGAAGAATATTCAAAGTATTTTGTGTTTTAGTGTGAGTTTAATGTTCGTGTAGAGACTTGATAGTATCTAGAATTATTATCACGTTAGGTAAACCCTAACAGATGTGGTTCGTCTGCATGAAATTCCTACCTCTATAGTTAATGATCGGGATAAGGTATTCATCAGTTCCTTTTGGCGAAGCTTATTTGAGTTGCAAGGGCCAAAGTTATGTATGAGTTCAAGTTACCATCCCCAAACTGACGGCCAAAGTCGTAAATCGAGTATTTGAGCAATATTTACGTTGTTTTGCAGGAGACCATACGCGGTAATGGGTGGAGTGGGTTCCCTGGTCGAGTGTAGCTACAATACATGTACTCACGCTTCCAACAAGATAACACCCTTCGAAGCTGTGTATGGGATGCCACCTCCTCGACTACTAGCATATGTTCTTGCCACTTCTTGTGTCCAAGCAGTAAATGAGTACCTATGAGATAGAGATACTATCTTGGGTCAATTGCGACGTAACTTGATGCTAGCTCAAAAGCAAACGAAATGCCAAGATGACCAACACAGGCGTGAGTTATCATTCGTTGTTGGTGATTACGTGTACCTCAAACTACAACTTTATTGACTATCTTCGGTTGAGTTTCGAGGGTCCATGAAACTTCCTCTCCCCCCCCCCCCCCCCCCCGTTTCTTTGGCCCTTATGAAATTATTGAAAGGGTGGGTGCAGTGGCGTATAAATTGGCTTTGCCTCCTGGCTCTAAAATACACAATGTGCTCCATGTTAGCTTGCTACGGAAACATATGTGACCTATAGCTCGTGCTTCTACCCAACTTCCCCCAATTTCGGACGATTCAACTATCCTCCCCAACAAGAAGCGATCCTTGACAGGCGTGTGAGGAATCAGGGTAAATATCGTTCGAAGGATGAGATCTTGGTAAAATGGGAAGGTGCTCAGGCTGAAGATGCAACATGGAAAAATGAGAGGCAATTTGCAAAGGCATATCCTGATTTTATCCTTGTGGACAAGGATGCTTAAGTGGGAGGGAATGTTATGTGTTCCATTAAGTTATCTTCTTAAGTCTAAGGCCCTGCTTTATGTGACTTTTTACCTTTTTTTTAAGTCATAAAAAAAAGTTATACTTTACTCATTTTCGTTATAAACTATGTTAGATAACTTTTTCACCTTTTTATATGACTAAAAAAAGTTAGTTTTTTCTAACTTCAACTTTCTAACTTTTTACTCCTAAACTTTACTTTTTAGGAGCTAAAATATAACAAAAGTAAGCAACATTCTAAAACTTTTTAGAAAATTGAACAACGTCAAATTAAGCATTTTTTTCTTTTTCTAAAAAGAACTAAAAAGGCACCAAAATTAGGTAAAGAAAGCAGAGCTTAAGTCTATTAGAATTTGTTAGAGTTAGTCAGAGCTTGTTAGAGTTAGTCAACGTCAGTTCAGTTTAGGAGATTTGATTATCCTAGTTGATAAGATCACGATAGGTGGTTGTTATTTTTCCATAGTCTTCAGCAGTCTCAGTTTTTAAGAATGTTTGTTAACTTTCCAACTAATTGTAAGGCTATATATAGCCTGACATATTTCAATAAAAGTCATCTAATCATTTGGCTTAATATTCTTGTCTATTTCCCACTCTCCTTACGGATCGCAAACTCCAACTGCTGCTTGATCACCTTCAAGTCAAGCTACATTAGAAAAAGTAAACTAAATGCATCAACATCGGAGACTATGAAACTGACTACACAACCTCAATTTGCTTAAATAAAAACGCATACCAGACATCAAGACAATAATATCTCAAGGAGATTGTTTCAACAAAACACATAAATGGCCCTTGCCAGATGGTACAAGAGAACAGCAGATCACACTATTCTACCCGATGTTGTATCTGTCTGACCATGTCCAGTTTGGTCATACCATCTCACTTCAGTTACAATCTTTCCTCGCGGTATGATTTTCTCTGTCAAATCATATATTATTACCTCCAACAACAACAAAAACAGTATAACCCAGTAAGACAACATTTAAAAAGAGATATATACCTTGAAATAGCGGCTCAGCTCCTCAACACATGCTAAAACCAAGTCCTGGAAAACCATGACTTTATGCTTTTTCATGACCATTACGATTAAAACCAGAGTAACTCAATCCCTGTCTCCTTTAAATTTCACTTCTTCATGAAGCTTCATCGGAAATGAACAAACAAAGTTAGGGTCACTACAAAAATCATTCATTAACCATTAAAACGGCCATGAATGGAGAAAGTAGAATTCAACAATGGGGTTGATATATTAAATTTACGGCCGTTAACGGGTGAAGGCTATTGGTCACAAATTGGAAAGTGTAGGGAGTTTTTCAGTGAAATTGAAAGTGATGGAGGTTTAGGGCCGCAACTCACAAGTGTGAAACTACATATAGGTTTAGTGTCACAAGTTTCAAAACGTATACAGGTTTTGTATCATATGTCGTGGGCGTAATTTCATTCAAAATTCAAATTTCATATTAAAAAAAAAAAAACTCTCAAGAAGAAGAGAAGAAGATGCATATAAATATGAGAAGATGCATATGGGTATGACGATGTTGTGGTGGTTATATTCTCCATTTTTATAGTCTTAATGGACTTTGCCCCTCAACTATAGTTAACTAACAAAAAAAATCCAGACCAAATTCCCCCTGTTATTGATGGCTAGCAATCAAAAACTGAGGTGGTAATAATAGGATTTTAAAACTGGGAGTGTAAGGGGATCCTTACCCCAAACTTGAAGTGTTGTATATGTAATTGGCTCTATTTATTATAAAAATGTAAAATTATAATTTAGAAGTTTCAAGCATATCAAAAAGAGCTTATTCAGGATAAAGTAAATAAAATCTCCAAGAAATGCTCTAGTTGGAAATGTCTTCTTTTAATTTTTATGGGTAGATGTGTGCTTCTTAAGGCTGTCCTTAACAATTTATTAGTTTATCCTATGTCAGTTAGTGTTTTTCCTGCTAAACATGTAACATCATCTCCTCTATGTTGGCAAAGATCTTACAGTTTGGAAATACTGCTAAAAAGAGTATTCATTGGCTTCCCTGGAATTTTCTTTGTAACAAGACTGATAGAGGGGGCTTGGGTTTTAAAAATATTTCTGCTTTTAACAATGCTCTAATTGCTAAGAACAGATGGAGAATGCTTTCATCCAAATCTACTCTTTTTTCAAAGTACTTCACTGCAAGATATTGTAAAAGAACATCTTTTAGCACTATCAAGCCTGGCCCCTATGCCTCTTCTCCTCGGAAAACCATCTGTAAGGGGAAAGATACTCTTTCTAAAGGTCTCAGTTGGAAGATTGGTAATGGTCAGGGCATTTTGATCAGATCCTCTGGCTGGATTCCTTCAGTCCCTGCAGGTTCAATTCAAGAAATTTTTAAATCTCAGATCCTAACCATAGTTTTAAGACAGTGGGTCAGTTATTGGATTCATCTATTGATGACAGTGGAAGATGGTGTATTAGGTCTCTCAATCAAATTTTTCCAAGATGGCTCATTAATTTGATTGTGCAGCAGGAGTGTGGACATTTCAATCAAAATGATATCCCCTTTTGGAGTGCCTGCAGCTCTGGTGTCTTCTCTGTGTCTTCAGCTTATTCATTACTTAATTTTAACAATTCTTCTCATAATTTATCTTCCTCTCCTCTTCATTTCAAATCCCTTGGATATGATTTTAAATGGTCTAATTTATGGAAGTCTGGTTTGCCTCATAAAATAATTGGTTTCCTTTGGAGAATTCTAACTAATTCTCTTCCCCACTCTTCATAACCTCCACTCTAGAATTAACTCAATCAATCCAATTTGTCCTTTCTGTAAGCTCACCACTGAAACTTCTACCCACCTTTTTCTTCTTTGTCTAAGGGCTCAAGGGCTGTGGCAGAAGGCTAACTTTATGATCCCTATTACTTCTACCCTCAATATTTATTACTGGATTAAGAGTTAGTTAAGAAATAGAAAAGCTTTACAAGCAGATCCTCATTGGAGTTGGTTACCTGCTATCCTTTGGGTTCGTTGGACCTCCAGAAACAAGATGATTTTTCATCATGCTAGCACCAATGTGGATCAACTTTATCATGTTGCTCAGGACCTCAATTGCCTTATTAATATTTGTACTGCTGCTAATAGAAGAAATCTTTGATGCTTTACTCAGATTTGTTAGATTTGGTTAAGGTTGCTATGGTTGATGGTACTCCAACTTGGATTAAGGCCAGTGATCAAATTGCAGCCTGTTCCAATGTTCAGCAAGTGCTTGACGTGGATCGTTCAGCCTCCTTTCCTCCTATGGAAGGCTCTGTTGCTGCTGAGGCTGTGCCTGGTTTGTCTTCTCCAGTGCCTGCTTGTTCTGCTTTGTTTCCTCCTTCCATGGATGCCTTGGATGCTTCTGGTCCCAATCAAGTTGTTGTTGATGCTCTTCCCCCTCATTTTGCTCAAGTTGGTGTTGCTGATCTCCCCCCTCTGCCTTTGAATGTGGAACCCTCTGCTGCTATTATCCCCTATATCATGGAGTAATTTGATCATCAATTTTAGCTATGTGTATCTATGGTTGTATTCTAGTAGCTTGGCTTTTGGTTTTAAAACTTGTTGCTGTGTTTTGGTTAGCTCATAGGTTTTGAGCTAGTTGTTCAGCTTTAGTTTCTACTAGTTCTAGATGGTCTAGCTGTACTTGAACTCTTTTTATCTGTTGAAGTTCTTATTCCTAGCAAAAAAGCATATAAAAAAGATTATGAATCATCAGCTGAACTAATTCTTTCTCATATAATTTTCAGTTGATTATTCAATTATCAACTGTTATGAAACAAGCTAATCACCAATACTATAAATTTTTAATATCTCCACTTTTATAATAGATAGAGTCAATTACATATACAAACACTTCAAATATGGGGTAATGATCCCCTAACCACCCCAGTTCTAAAACACTCTTATTACAACCCTCAGTTTATTATTCTTATTTTTTTTATTTATCGGAAAGAGAAAGGTTCAAACCCAACAAAGGGTAAAAGTCCAGAACAGAGACAACAAAGTGCAAATTAAAACATCCAACAGAACCAAAAGTGTTATGTTACTTAGAGGAACTAGCAAGATCATTTTCAATAGCTTCTTTGATAGCTTCATGAGGGGAGTCGTAAACCAGCAAGTCTTGAACCTGGAATGAGCCAATTCTTGCCAACAAATCTGCACAAACATTGCTTTCCCTTGGGACATGGCGCAGAGTGCTCTTGGAGAGAATAAGAAGGTTTCTAACTTCTTGAATAAGGTTGAATCTGTAGATGTTCTTGTCATTTGGATCATTGATCATATGCTGACTGCATCAAGGGAGTCAGTCTCCACCTCAATGTTAGAAATTGCTTGAGTAAGCTATGGTGAGCCCTTTGTAAATGGCCAGAATTTCTGCTTGTGTAACAAAAGTTTCAGCCGAACTAGCTGAAAAGCTCCAAACATGTGCTCCTTCCTCGTTTCTGAGAATTCCTCCATAGCCCGCTCCTCTTGTGTCCGGGTAAAGGCTAGCATCCACATTTAACTTGAATTTTCCTGCAAGAGGTAGGAGCCAATTAGCACTATTCAAGGTTGCCAATGGAGACTCATCAGTGAAGGTGAAAGCACTGTGAATATCCGTCGCAACTCTGAGAATTTCAAAACAGCAAGTGGTCGGACTGATAGCCCTTCCTTCAAAACATTTGTTATTCCATTGTTTCCAGATTGTCCATAGGACTACTGGGAACACATCTTTCCAATACGACTTTTGAAAGCATTGAGAATTGTCCTTCAAGTTAATGAACAGCCAGGAATTGAAGTTCAAATTCCTGTTCTTCACAATCCAATTCGCCCTTCTCATGATATCCCAAATTCTTTTTGATTCAACACAATCTCTGAAAAGGTGGTCCTGATTCTCCACAAAGGAATCACATCTTGGACAAAGGCCATCGGAGTCCATGCCCCTAATAGCCCTCATCTCAATCCTAGGAGTGGACTAGCTATGGAGTTGTGGAAACAATTATTCTAATACAACACTATACACATAATCAAAACCCCAATGAATTAACTGGAATTAGAAGGCAGTTTTTGAAGAAGAACCTTCCACAAAAAACTTTGCAAATTCTGTTCAGTTTTAATCTTCCAAAACGATTTCCAGTCACAATCAAGGATAGTGTCATTTTCCGTTGGGAGAATTCATCCAACGGAGAGAGTCGATTTGAGAACTAAACATGGGAATAGGGGTTTTCAAAATAGTTTCCAACTCATCTCTGCCCAAACAATTAGTGACAGACTCAAGGTTCCAGGTACCATTGTTATTCATGAAGTGACAAACCTTGGCATTATTAGCAATGCTCAAGTTTTGAACATGGTTAATGAGAGGCTTCGACCCACGCCAGTCATACCAAAAGGATATGTTCTCACCGTTACCAATATTCCATTTAACGTTGCTTTGCAGAAAGCTTCTAGTGGAGATGATGCTCGCCAAGTATGCGAAGCTTTTCTATTGTTGTTCCAGTTCCCAATCACTGATTTGGACAAGTACTTCAAAGTAAGAGCCTTCACCCATATGGATTTCTCTTTAGTGATGATTTTCCAGCCAAGTTTGGTAAGAAACACCCTGTTAAGGAGATTTGTTTTCTTAGTACCGAAAGCCCCAAGACTCTTACTTTTACAAACATTATCCCAATTAACCAGATGCATCTTTTTTTTCTCGATCGTGTCGCCCCACAAAAAATTCCTATAAATTCAATTAATTTTCTGTTGGTGAAACACACTAAAAATAATGATTTTAGTAGGGAAAATTTGATTAACAAAGCATGACCAAAAACATAGAGAAAGCAAATCAAGAAGGCAAATAACAAGGAAATTAGATACTGTACGAAAGAAAAGAAGGAACAGTTCATACCTCTGTTCACGATGGAACAGGTAAAACACGAACGCAGCTGAGTCGCCATGTCTTGCGAAGAAGGCCTGACTGCTCTTGAAGAAATAATCGCCCCCACTTACGCTGTATTGGGATCCGGCGATGATCCTTCCAGGATAAAACAGCTCTGATCCTCTACGTTACAGCAGCGATGAAGATCACTTCGACTCGCACCTCAGTTCGCCAGAGAAAGAGAGAATTTTCTGTTGAGAGATGAACCAGAGAAAAACGTACAGCAATATCAAAACGTTCTGACTATATCATTGGATTAACCCATCAGTTTTTGGTAAAACTGATCAATCCAATTGATTGACAACCAATCCGTTTAATGAGCATTAATCCCACATTAAAACGGTCAAAACTGTTAATTTAAATTAATCACCCATTAAACTGGTGAGTAATAAAAATTAGCTGTAGCATAACCTCTCGCCGGGTCGCCTCGCGTACGCGAGACGCCGAGACATTTCGCCCAAATCGCCCTTCGACCTGACCCGGTCCGGTCCGGTCCGGTCCGACCCGAGTCGAGTCGAGGCGAGGCGTGGCGAGGCGAGGCGGCGGCGGCGCGCGTGTGTGTGTGTGCCTCGCCGAGACACACAATAACACCCATGGCTCTCCACACACCTTAGTAGTTGTACACTACCCTTGTGTGTGAAACCAAATATACCCACCTACCACCACTTTGAGCAACAATGTGGGACAAATAACCCTCTTGGTTTCAAGTTTCTTCAAGCTACCAAGAACACCACCATTTCTCTATGGATTTAACATCCATCTTCCAACAATCCCCCACAAATCCATGCAGATATGCATTCAGGATTCTCATCATGACTTGTTATTCAGAGTCGGTACCCTTCTGGGTTTGAACCCTCCTAAGTCCTCTACTTCGATGATTACCGGATTAAGATGGAATATTTCACCTCGAATCTTTATCCGTAAGGTGTAATCATACTCCATAGACGACGACAAGTCAAAGGCTATGGTGCCAATCTACGGCTTTGAGACATTAATGGTCCTGTCTCGATCCTGTTCGTCGAATGTTTCAAGGAATAACCCTTTCCTCTAATTGCGACCGCACAATTACATTCTCTTAGCTGGGCATCTCCAGAGATGACTGCCATCATCTCGTCAAAATGACTTGACCCCATTCAGAGTTAGAATAACTCTTGCTACACTGGCAGAAACAGTACCTTTTTAAGGTTTACAGGGGATAGACTCCGATACAAATGTATCATCTATGTAGCAAAGGTACTACCAATTCATCCTCACAGCTTGTTATTACCACATTGAATACACTTTTGAGGGATCTCCTCTCATGTGTATTGGGTTCCCACTGTTGATGAACTACGATGGGTTGTCAGTCCCATCCCCAACCTCGACTTAAGGACAACTGCAGGTTCCAGTCCTTTAGTCAAAGGAGCAGCTGTATTATTCTGAGTTCCTATGAACTCTACAGCTATAATCCTATCAGACACCAAACCCCTTATAGACTTTAGTCTAACTTGGATGTGTCTCCTTGTTTTAGCATTATACTTTTTACTGCTAATCTTGTCGATAGTCGTCCGACTATCACAATGAATAGCAATAGCAGGACGCGGCTTGCTTACTACAGGTAAGGCATACATAAGTCCGTGTAACCATTCAGCCTCCGTCCCCGTGGCATCAAGCGCACACAACTCAGCCTCAAAAGTAGACCGAGTCACTATCGTCTGTTTGGTCGACTTCCAGGATATTGCTCCACCAGCTAAGGTGAACACATATCCAGTCACTCCATTGGAACCAGACTTCTTAGCTATCCAACTTGCATCACTGTACCCCTCAAGTACACCAGGAAACCTCCTATAGTGTAAACTTAGGTACATTGTGCCTTTCAGATATCTAAGCACTCTATCAAGAGCATCCCAATGAGTCCTGTTTGGACAGCTCGTATATCTAGCCAACTTAGACACAGAATATGAAATATCTGGTCTAGTACAGTTAGCAAGATATTGCAAACTCCCAATAATCTGAGAATACCTTAATTGAGACACAGGTACACCTGAAGAATTCTTGACTAAGGCAACTTTAGAATCATATGGTGTACTAGCGATTCTACACTGCGAATAACCATATTTCTCAAGTATAGATTTCTCTATGTAATGAGACTGAGATAAGGTTATTCCCTCAGCTGACTGAGTCAATTTCAGTCCAAGAATCACACTAGCCTCACCCATATCTTTCATCTCAAAATGCCTCTTCAAGAAAGCTTTCGTCTCGTTAATAATCTCAATATTGGTTCCAAACAACAAAATATCATCCACATATAGGCATAAGATCACACATTCACTACATTTAACTTTGGAGTAGACGCACTTGTCACTATCATTTATTATAAAACCGAATGGCAATACAGTTTCATCAAACTTTTTATGCCAATCCCTGGGAGCTTGTTTCAAGCCATAAAGAGATTTTATTAACTTACATACTTTCCATTCATTGCCTGATGCAACAAATCCCTCTGGTTGATCCATATAAATCTCTTCTTCAAGATCACCATGAAGAAAAGCTGTCTTAACATCCATGTGATGGATGGTAAGACCATGGACTGAAGCCAATGCTATAAGCATTCGGATTTTTGTCATCCTTGCAACTGGAGAGTATGTATCAAAGTAATCAATGCCTTCCCTTTGCCTAAAACCCTTAGCCACCAGTCTAGCCTTGTACTTATCTATTGAACCGTCAGGGTTCAACTTCCTTTTAAAGATCCATCTGCACCCGATCGTAGAACACCCAGGAGGGAGATCAACCAACTCCCATGTTCCATTAGAAAAAATAGAGTCAATTTCACTCTTTATAGCGCCCTTCCAATGCCTAGATTCCGAAGAATCCATAGCCTGTCGGAAAGTTAAAGGTTCGTCCTCGAAATTGTAAGTGACAAAGTCACTTCCAAAATCCTTGACAACCTTAGCACGCTTACTCCTTCTAGGTTCTTCTACCTCGTCAGGTACAGATCTACTACTTGATTCCGCCCCCACATTTGTTATCTTTTCCACATGATCAGGAATAGAACTAGATGTGTGAGGTGGATTATCATTAGTAGTATCTTGAGGTATACCAGTCTTCATGGGGTATACATCCTCAAAGAATGTAGCATCACGAAATTCAACTATCGTGTTAGCCACTATACTGTCTATGTCAGATTTTAACACTAAAAATCTCATAGCCGTAGTGGTTTCTCGATAGCCCAGAAAGATACAATCAATAGTCTTAGGACCTAGCTTCTTTCTCTTGTGTACAGGTACAAGTACCTTAGCAAGGCACCCCCACACACGAAGATAATTAAGACTAGTCTTCCTGCCTTTCCATAACTCATAGGGTGTTTTCTCTTTGTGTTTCAGAGGGACTCTATTCAGAATGTGGCAAGCCGTATTCAAAGCCTCTCCCCACATGTATTTAGGCAATCCAGAGTTTAAAAGCATACTATTAATCATATCAGAAAAGGTTCTGTTCTTTCGTTCAGCAATCCCATTGGACTCAGGTGTGTATGGAGGAGTAACTTCATGAACTATTCCATTGTTTGCACAAAATTCATCGAAAGCGTTACTCGTATACTCACCACCTCTATCGGATCTTAAACGCTTAAGTACCTTACCAGTTTGTGTTTCAACTTCAGTTTTATAAACAATAAACTTACTAAGCGCTTCATCTTTATGTTTAAGCAAATAAACATAACAGTATCTACTACAATCATCTATAAAAGTAATGAAATATCTACATTGGTCCTTTGTCAACACACCACCAAACTCACAAATGTCCGTGTGCACTAAATCTAACAAGTCTGAATCCCTTTCAACACTATGAAAAGGTTTCCTTGTTTGTTTAGCAGACACACATACTTGACATTTATAATTCTTTTCTATGGTGTGCTTTGGTATCAACTCTAAATTCATCATATTCTTTAGAGCACCAAAATTTAAATGACCAAGTCTAGCATGCCACAAATTTGATGATTCAACACTATTAACAGAAGGAACAATACCATTAGCTAAATTTCCCAAAACGGGTTCAGCATTTATTACAACTAAACCATTGGACAAGTAGCCCTTGCCAAAGAAAGTACCAGTATGAATAAGGACTACTTTATTACATTTAAAAGAAATCTCAAAACCGCTAGCTACTAAACGGCTTCCACTTATTATATTTCTACGAACAGAAGGAACATGATGCACTCTTGTCAGGGACAGGATACGACCCGAAGGAAACTTTAGGTCCACGTTTCCTAATCCAAGCACTTGTGCAGCATTCGCGTTCCCCATCGTCACTGTCATGCCACTACTCTGTTGATAAGATACAAATAAACTAATATCAGCACAAACATGCACATTAGCTCCAGTATCAATCAACCATTCGTTAGACAGATATGTGGAAAATAGCTCAGGGTTGTAGGTAACATACCGGCCAGTGTCGGTTTCAGAAGCAGAAGCTTCACCAACAACCATGTTCACCACAGCCTCACTCGTGGTTCCAAGCACCGTATTTGCTTGTGCTATCACATTGGTTTTCTTTGATTTCTTATTTGGGCAGCCCTTACTGAAGTGTCCAACCTGTCCACAAACCCAACAAGATTTGCTTCCCTTTGGTTTCTTGGCCTTGACCGTGTCATCTTTTGGTTTATCATCTTTTGGCTTATCATTTTCATCCTTCTTAACAGTGTTTTTCCTTTTCTTTCCAGCAGTAACAACATTCACCTTCGCACTACCCGGTTCAGTTGGCATCACATGTCCTTGTTTGGACTTGTGTTGCTCTTGCACCGAGATGTCCAGCATGAGGTTAGTCCAGGTGATTTCTCCTTTCTGTCTTTTCAGGGAGAGACAAAAAGCTTCCCAAGACTTTGGGAGCTTCTCAATCACACACATAACCAGAAACTTTTCAGGAAGATCCATACCGGATTCCTTCAAAGCATGCACAATCATCTCAAACTCGTGCACCTGCTCAGTCATGGACTTATTGTCCACCAGTTTGAAATCAAGAAATTAGACACAGAATATTTTTCCAGACCTTGTGAGTCAGTATTATGTGTCTCATTCAGCTTTTCCCATAAAAGCTTTGCAGTGAATGAATCTGATGAATAAACATCAAACAGAGTATTCGACAGAGCAGCAAGAATTGCCGCTCTAGCCACTCCGTCTTTTTCAGTCCACTTCGCAAAGGCCTTAATGGAATCAGGCTTTTCTTGATCCACCACTGGTTTCTCATACTCCACAACCGGCCATAAACCCTTTATAGTTAACCACAATTTCAGCTTTTTCTGCCAACGAGAAAAGCCGACACCACCGTTGATTTTTTCTGGTAAACCAGTCAATTCAACAGCTTGTGGAAACGTATAAGTGGCCCAATCAATTTCCACGGCAGGAGCAGATGAACCGGGAACAGTTTTCTCAGTTTCAGTAGTCATTTTGTTAAACAAATTACGTATTATTTCTTCAAGAATGTTGGTGAAACACACTAAAAATAATGATTTTAGTAGGGAAAATTTGATTAACAAAGCATGACAAAAAACATAGAGAAAGCAAATCAAGAAGGCAAATAACAAGGAAATTAGATACTGTACGAAAGAAAAGAAGGAACAGTTCATACCTCTGTTCACGATGGAACAGGTAAAACACGAACGCAGCTGAGTCGCCAGGTCTTGCGAAGAAGGCCTGACTGCTCTTGAAGAAATAATCGCCCCCACTTACGCTGTATTGGGATCCGGCGATGATCCTTCCAGGATAAAACAGCTCTGATCCTCTACGTTACAGCAGCGATGAAGATCACTTCGACTCGCACCTCAGTTCGCCAGAGAAAGAGTGAATTTTCTGTTGAGAGATGAACCAGAGAAAAACGTACAGCAATATCAAAACGTTCTGACTATATCATTAGATTAACCCATCAGTTTTTGGTAAAACTGATCAATCCAATTGATTGACAATCAATCCGTTTAATGACCATTAATCCCACATTAAAACGGTCAAAACAGTTAATTTAAATTAATCACCCATTAAACTGGTGAGTAATAAAAATTAGCTGTAGCATAACCTCTTGCCGGGTCGCCTCGCGTACGCGAGACGCCGAGACATTTCGCCCAAATCGCCCTTCGACCCGAGTCGAGTCGAGGCGGCGGCGGCGCGCGTATGTGTGTGTGCCTCGCCGAGACACACAATAACACCCATGGCTCTCCACACACCTTAGTAGTTGTACACTACCCTTGTGTGTGAAACCAAATATACCCACCTACCACCACTTTGAGCAACAATGTGGGACAAATAACCCTCTTGGTTTCAAGCTTCTTCAAGCTACCAAGAACACCACCATTTCTCTATGGATTTAACATCCATCTTCCAACATTTTCATGCAAATAGAACTCAGGATGAGAGAAGTTTGCATCCCATAAGTAGGAAGTGAAGCTCTTGCTCACCTCTTCTTACTGCATTCTACCTGGGTCTTTAGCAATTGCCACCACACATGTATTACCTAACCAAAAAATGTTCATCTATTTCCTTCCATGTTGTAGGATCAGTGTTACTTAGTTAAGTTGGTTAAATCTCATTTCAAGATTATTTGGGATGCAATCATTGGAGAGGCCACAACAAAACTTGGGTAGGAGTGGCTGTAAGCGATGAGTGTATGCATTTGAATGAAGCGAGGGGCTAATACATGTCAGGAGTCAGGACCACAACAATCATCATGTCCTCTGTGTTTCTAAGATTCTGGCACAATAACATGAAGCTTTCAAAATATTGTTTGTGTTTAATTTAGATAATGCCCACAAACGACAATTAAGATAATATTGCTCTTTGTTCTCATCTTTTCTTTGCCGAGTCCTTAGTGTTTATTTGGGGTAGTGCCCTCGGGCACGGGCAATCCCCTAATATAGATATATACTGGTATAAGATAAGATAGAACAGTGTGGGTCGCGCACATTTAAAGAGACATATTTTGGGAGACATTTTAAGGGACATTTTTAACAGTTGATCTACGAGATATTTTCAACCGTTAATCTACTTTCACATCAGTACCCTAATGATTTCCTAAACCTAAGACTTTTTTCTTCATCTAAACCTAACCTTTGGAGTATCGAAATGCTCAAATCCTCTCTATCTCCCACCAGCATCGCTCCTTCTGGACCACGAGATCTTCAAATTCCTCTCCGGATGGAATAAGTACCGGCATCAAACTCTGCTAATCATCTCAGTCCGGTAGTTTCTTTGAACTCTCTCTCTTTCTCTGATCGGCTGTGCTCTCTCCCTCTAAATCTCTCTCCTACACCAAGAATATAGGTGAGTTATGGTGAGAGTGTCGGACGCCAGTACATGGTGATCAGGTTTTGTGGAGTTTGTAGTAGCTGCTGCTGCATTTGTTGCTGTTATTGTAGTAGCTGCTGCTGCTTTTGCTTCATTATTTTGACCTATCTCACGGTTTTGGGAATGGAATTTAGTAACTGCTTCTCTCATTGCTACTTGATTTGTCAGTTATGCATTTTCTTCTTTTGATAGAGTTTATTTTTTCTGATTCCTTAATTTCTCTCATACTACTTGGGAGTAAGTTTACAGTTTCTTTAATGTTGATCAATCTAGGAGGAACTTTTAGTAACTGCTTCTAAACTGTTTAATCACTTTGTGTTTTATCGGAGCAACAGAGGAATCACTTCTCACAATTAACGGATCGGATAAATTATGGTGTGATAGGCCCTTTCGGTATTTGGGTATATTTGAAAAACTGTTTAAATAAGCAGTGTTTTATTGGAGCAACAGCCATCGATACCCTTACCAGACCAACACTATCGAATTTTGCTTGACAGTGTTTATACAATTATGTTTAGGAATACTATAATATGGTGCTACATGTTTTTGAATTCACTGTCAATTATGGAATCAAAGCTTCGAGCTGTGTTGGGTATCCTACGTTAGTTTTAGACCTGAGTGTTTGCTGTAATCATAATTTTTCGGGGCTTTTGTTTGGTTTTCTTTCTTTTTCTTCTCCATAGTTGTCCCCTATACTTGCTGCTTGTATGATGTAAACATCATACTTCAGATTGTGATTTGCTTCAAGTCCATCAGAACGTAGATGCTTCACGTGACAATTCATCTTAATTGCTGTTTATGTTGCCTCATATTTCATATTTACTTATCTCCATCTTCTCCCCTTAATTTCAACATAGTTCAAGAAAGGGGTTCAGCTTATCAACATCTAATTTAACTCCAATAGTTCATCGGCTATTTTTTTTAATCAAACTGAATAATTTTTACTATATGAGGAAGACGGTTATCACAACCCATACACGGAAGGAGAACTGAGCAGCATTAGAGCCCATACATCTCTGGCTGACAAATAAGGAGAGCATCCTTTGCACAATAGTTCCTAAATATTATTTTGTTACTAGAGAATAAGAATCGAAAGGTTGAGGAAGTAAAAAATCTCAATGCTGCCAGATTAAAAGTATAATTGCAGTTTGGGAAAGGTATAATGTTAACTACCTCTTTCAGTTACGTTACTTATGTATTTTTCTTTCCTATAACCTGAAATTGAGTTGAGAATTACCACTCCGGCCTCTTTCTGTTTTATTTCTTGACTTGAGATTTTCCTTAATTTGTTCATGAGTTCCTAAACAAAATTCTTATCTTCATTGGTTAGGTAACAATCTCTGTCCATCTACAGTGATTCACACAGATTTGACCAACCAAGATCGCTCTCTCTGGACAACGGGATCGTCAAACTCCTCTTTTGGATGGAGAAATACCGGCGTCTAACTCTGCCATTTATCTCAATCAGGTAGTTCTTTAAACTCTTCTCTAGTCCACGAGATCGTCAAACTCCTCTCTGGAAGGAGGAAGTACCGGTGTCTAACTCGGCCATTCATCTCAGTGAGTTAATATGTCGTAATTTTGTTATTATATTTTCGAACAGGTTATCTTACCGTTAAAAGCACGACTACCCCGTCAAATTAATTTTGAAATGGCATATTATATCTACCTATATTTTGTTATTTTGGAAAGGTTCTATGGGTCAAAAAGAAATAATACTCTTTCCTCAAATATTTTTGATGGATTCTCTGAGTCTTATTCTTGACAAGTTATGTAACAGTTAACTTGGGTCACTGCTGAAGATAAGTAATATTTTGCAATGTTCTACTAATTCATATTCTATACATGTTCTGTAATGCTTACTTAGTGGGGGTTACTTTGACAATTTAATTTTTTTTTTTTTTTTTTTTTTTTTGAATTTTTGATAGCTTATATTAACAATACTACTTAAACTGGTTTTGTAAATGTTAAGAAGATAGACTAATTTGTAGAATTTATTCTTTTCAGACAAGCACCCTTCACCTTGATTCTACAAATTGGTTATAGACAATATTAAAGAATACTGTTTGTAAACATATGTCAAAATATGTGAGTTCTATGAGGCTGACAAAAGTGTCTCTTCTACAGCAAATTAAGAGAAGTTGAGGATGTTGATGAAGCATATTTTCAGAATTTTGGTGAACTATTTTCACTGATGCTGCTTCATGTTCTTCCAAGAATAAAAGAGGCCTGGTGAAAATCTCATGAAGGATTCCAGTTATCTCATGGATGAAATCCAATGTCCAATGCCAAGATGTAGTGCTTAAAGCAATGGCTTAAAGCATGGCGCTGCAAGTGAACTTGATTATCATTTTTCTAGCTGGCAGCAATTTAAGAGAGTTGAAGTGTTCACCTGTTTCTTCATCAAACACATGGAATTTCAATAATTTCCATTTCTTCAGTTGCACTGCGATACTCTACCAGATCATTGGTTCTAGTTTTCTTCCTTGCTTTGGTCTCATTCTTGGGTTTGATTTTCTGGAATTCTCTCTCGAGTTGAGCTTTTGTGCGAAAGTCCTCCGCCATGAGTATGTTCACCACCATTCGTCGTGTATCTGCTTTGAAGACCTCCATGTCCAGCTTTTTTGTTTCAATTTTTCCTGCAAATTATTTTGAATCGCCTTAGAGCATCTCCAATGCATTAGGTAAATTGATATTCTTAGGCAAAATTTAAAGAAGTTGAACAAAATTAGAAGTCCAATGGAATAGGCATCTTATTATGCAAAACACAAAATAGGCATCATTATTGCCAAACTTGACTAAGTTCATTCCCTAGCCATCTTTGTTTTTTCCCTACTTTATAGGTTTTTGGGACACTTGTCCACTTTTTGGGGTGTGATTAATTATTTAAACCATGTCTCCTATAATTTCTCCACCACTTGTCCTAAATTTTTCTTTCAATTTTCATCTTGTACGTGAAAAAAATCTTTAACTATTAGCATTCAATTTAAATTGCCTAATTTATACCTAGTAGCATTGGAGCCTAGTGCAAAAATAAAAATGCAAAATCGTATTATTAGGCATAATATGCCTATTTTTTACCTAATTGCATTGGAGATGCTCTTATCCATTTCAATTTCTTCATCTTCGGATTGCTCCTCAAACCTAATTTTTGCATAGATTGTACCATCACGTGTTCTCTTATCATCAACGGCCGAGATACGATCTTTTGATACCTTTACCTCCGTGGATTTCCCACTACAGTCCTTCGCCAGCTTTGTCCTTCCGTCCTTGTACTGCACGCATTGTCCTATTCCACCGCTGTTCTCACGCGCCGGCGTCCTCTCCGTCTCCGGTAGAGCTTCAGCGCTAGTTCGCCGTGTTCCTAGAAATTTTCCGGTTTCATTTGTCACTTTTTTACTTCTGAATCCCCATTTTTTTTCCATCTTTGGCTCTCAGGTGAGATCCATACCCTGAATTTAGACCTTCCTCTTGAGACAGATGTTTACATTCTTCCTTCTCATGTCCAATTCTCCCACATCTGAAACAGAAATTTATGAGCTTCTCATACTGGAACGGAATCCAGACTGTGACCCCGTTCTTGAGCTGGAGGTAGAAACCTCTCTCAGGAGGTTTTGTTGTATCAATACGAACCCGAACCCTTAACGGTGACATCAGGGTTTTGTTCTTCATTTTCATCGTCAACAGCATCGACTCCAATTACTTCTCCGATAACTCTACCGATCTTCTTCGCATTCTTTACAACCAGCTTCTCGAGTGGGAGCTGGTGTATTTGGACCCAGAAATCATATTCCTTGTAACAGACCTTCTCCGGGTTGATTTCTTGTTGAAATCTTCTCATGACCATGAGATTGTTCTGCACCGTCCATGGTGTTCCATTCCAAACCCTGTCGCAGTTTTCATTATCTTTGAATTTGAAAACAAACAAATTCCCCCCTCTGGCTGTAACAGTAAATCCCGATCTACTCTTTCACACCGCCTTGAAGATTGATGTTTGGGGCCGAATCTCTCGTTTAGTTAAGAAAGAGGTAGCTTCAAGTTTTGAAGTTTGGAGGTGTGTTTGCCCTTCAGCAGAGAAATGAGTTTTGAAGTTTGGAAAGCCCCAGAAAGAGGTAACTTCAAGTTAAATTGTGATGCTTGTCTTGATGCAAAGAATGCTAGAGCTGGTGTTGCTATAGTTCTGAGAGACTCGGAAGGAATAGTGCAACATTTAGAAACAAAATGGCCCGCTATGCTAAGTTCATTGAAGAAGAGGTTAGGCTTGAGGTGTAATAGTTACTGGACTCAAAATGTGTGGAGATTCAGAGGTTAGGCTTGAGGTGTAATAGTTTTGTTTGCCTTTTTGTTAAATAAAACTTTCCATTTCATCAAAAAAGAATAGCTATTTTTCTTTCACGTACCATTTGAAGGAGTAAATGATGTCTCCAATGCTTTGAAGTTGTAGCCTCTAAGACGTTGCACCTCTAAGACTTTGCACCTCTAACACAATACCTATTTGATTATAGCTAAAAATACAAGGAAACAGATAATGATTCAAAAGGGATGAAGAGGAAGAAAGAGAAAGAACGTAGGATGTGATACCTTAGCTTGGCAACGAACAAGCCTCCGAACGAAGAAGACTCTAAAAGTGCCAATACTTATGTGATTATCTCGGTTGGGAGTGAGCTAATATAAGCCTTGCTCTTGTTTTCCGCATTCCTTCTTCTCACCGAGGACCTTAACCTTGCCATTGCCTTTTTCTCAAGAGGAAGAAGGCAATGGCAAGGTTAAGGTCCTCGGTGAGAAGAAGGAATGCGGAAAACAAGGGCAAGGCTTCTATTAGCTCACTCCCAACCGAGATAGTCACAGAAGTATTGGCACTCTTAGGGTCTTCTTCGTTCGAAGGCTTGTTCGTTGCCGAACTAAGGGTATCACATCCTCTATTTTTTCTCTTTCTTCCTCTTCATCCCTTTTGAATCATTATCTGTTTCCTAGTATCTTTAGCTATGATCAAATAGCCTCGAAGACGTTGCACCTCTAAGACAATGCTATTGGTCTTCCTACGCTTCTTCTGACCCTTATCGCTCAGAGGATAATTATTCGGTACCCTATACAGCAGCTTGCCATCAGAAGACCAGATGCTGAAACCCTTTTCCTTCGCATGAGCTGAAATAACAGATGTAGCAACATACCTGCAGGTGCGAACAATCAGTTTTAGACAAGACAAAGACCACCAAAAGCAATAGACACGTCTTTAGCTGAAAGACTAGGCAATGTCTCCCATAGTGAAACTAGCAAATTACCCGTCCCTTTGGGACTAATCATATATATTATGTACAGTAAAAACACCTTACTATATTAGTAAAATACAAAATAGTTTTTATTAAGGGGTTAAATAATAATTAAAGAATATCGTAGGGAAAAGGCAGGATCGGTTAAAATTGTAAATATAGTGATGTGAGACAACGGGCACATGGGAGGGGGTGTGGGAGATGCAGTCTTCATCATGAGCTCATGAGCTAATGCTTGGGAATTCAAGCCTTTCATTCCTAATTAATCTCACGGTCAAAAATTTGGCAACACTACATAGGTGAACAGTAAATCACCCACCTTGCTTAGTGTGTGTATGTATATATATATATATTGAAATATGATTGATCAACGATACATGACCGGGGGATGGCCGTCTCGCCACCGGAATTCATCGAAAAATTTGCCACTGCAGCCTCCGCTCCTCTCTGCAATGAAAAGAATCGTGCTTCATAAATGTCAGGAGCTCCGGTGGATTCCTGACCTGATCGGTGCCGGAGGCGGATATAGAAGATAGAGAGAGAGAACGAGAGTGAAGAGGGAGATATAGGAGTTGGAAATGGAATTAATCGGTTGCCTTCTCCATTACAGCACCCAGCTTTATATAAGTCGGGGTCAAAATGTAAATAACAAAACTAGTGGGAACTAAATGAATAAACCTAACTAGTAGTAACTATATAACGACCACTCCACGAGGGCACCCAGCTGTACAACGAATGACAGAGGTGAACCAATCATAGCGTGCCAAGGTGCCCTCCTGGCCGACGATTAAGTGAAACGGCAACGTCCCACTTAATGGTTTAAACTCTAACGTTAACTTCATCGGACGGCTACTGAACGAAGTTGAGAGCTGATGGGATGGCTGTTTCTCTTCATTTGGTAAAATTCAAATTAACTGGCACTGTTCATTTGGTAAAATATGTGCATTTCATGACAATAAACCACTCACAGACAAGCTCAGAACAAATATTTGTTGCTCTTCCGAAGGTGAAGGAGGAGAAGGAAAGGCTTAATACCTTCAGATTTGGCGGAGGAGGAGACGAAGCAACGTCGGGAGAAGGAATCGGCGTTGCTCTGCCACGCGCAGTTGCCGCCTCATGAGCAGATCGAAGCCGCCACCACCATGCTCGTCGCTTCTCTCGTTCTCGTCGCCGTCCTCGTCTCCATTGTCTCTGCCTATCCCCCCGCCTCTCTCTCTCTCTCTCCATTTCTCCTGTTTTTCCCGGCCGCTCTCCCTTTTCCTTTTCTCTCTTTTGTATCTCTACCATATCATTCGGTAGAGGTGTAGATAGAAGGGGGTAGTTGACTAGTTGGTAAGTTTGTAGAGTGGGGTAGTTTAAGGGTAGATAAGCACGAAAAATGACCCAAAAAAGAAAGGTGAAGATATATGGAGAACGAACCAAATAAAAAAAGTGTGAAGATAATAGAGAACGGAGGAAGTATTAGTCACTAGAGGTATTTATTGCTTTTGATAGGCAAAGTTGTCATTTACCACTCCGTCCCAGCTCTTTCTTCCCATCTGACTTTTTTTATTCGTATCTGAGTCACTTTGACCGGGTGATTTGGATAGTAAAATAATACGATTTTTTGATAATTTTTTCACAATATTATTGAGCAACTTTTACTTACAACACCATAAAAAATTATCAAAAAAATACATCGGTTTGTTATTCAAATCACCGGGTCAAGGTGATCCAGTGAATAGTGACAAAAGTCAATTTGGGAAGAAAGAGCTGGGATAGAGTGGTAAGTGTCAATCCTATTACCAACTCTGTACAACCCCAAACACTATCTTATTCCACGCATCATTATTAATCGCAGTACCACCAATCCCATCACTACCGAACACTACCAATTCTACATAATTAAGCCAAAAAACAAAAGAGCTAGGGCTCGTCTATGTTTTTGCTTAAATGTGAGGAATTTTTTGGTAGTGTTAGAACTGTTAGTGATGGGGTTGATAATACCACGATTGGTGGTGATGAGTTGAATATAAGATGGTGTTTGGTGTTTTGTTGTGTACAATGTTAGTTATAGGATTGATGGTAAAATAACAACTGCGCATCAAAAGCAATGAATACCTCCAGTGATAAACAGCAGCCAATTGTGGGGCCAGAAAGGCACTCCATTCCAAGAGCTCTCAGTACCTGGGGGTTAAGGTATTGGATAGTTCTGCACTTGAGGGCTTACAAGTGAAGGCCTTGACTGTGTATAAAAAACGTGTCTCACTATTAGTGCAATACTAGGGATCTGTTTGGTTCCTCGAAAATGGATGCGAAGGAAATTTAAAGAAAGGAAAAGAAAACTATTGTCTTTCTTGTCTCGTGGTTGTTGGATAATAAAAGGAAAATACTATTGTATTCATTTTCCAGTTTAGTTACCTTAAATTTAAAAAGAGAAAACTAAAATGAAAATCTAATTTATTGGATGTACACATACCACTCCGTTTCTTCTCTTTCTCTCCCTATTGACTTTTTTACTCGTAGTTGAGTCACTTTGACCCGACAATTTGGATGGCAAAATAATATATTTTTTTGAAAAGTTTTCCATGGTATTACAGAGTAACACTTATTCTATTGTAAGAAAGGAAAAGAAAACTATTGTCTTTCCTGTCTGGTGGTTGTTGGATAATAAAAGGAAAATACTATTGTATTCATTTTCCAGTTTAATTACCTTAAACTTGAAAAGAGAAAACTAAAATGAAATCTAATTTATTGGATGTACACATACCACTCCGTTTCTTCTCTTTCTCCCCCTATTGACTTTTTTACTCGTAGTTGGGTCACTTTGACCCGGCAATTTGGATGGCAAAACAATATATTTTTTTGATAAGTTTTCCATGATATTATAGAGTAACACTTATTCTACAACACCATCAAAGAATTGTAAAAAAAATTACTTCATTTTGCTATCCAAATCACCGGATCAAAGTGACCCAGTGAATAGTGATAAAAGTCAAAAGGAGGAGAAAGAGAAGAAACAAAGTGATACCATTTAAGAATGTTTACTTGAGATTGCAAAATTTGAAACTGATTTCTATACAAAACAAAACAGCTCCACGACACTTGATTTCAAACGAGAAAGATTAACAAAGCAAAAGAGTAATGTGTCTCATCAAAACAATAATTCATCAAAGTGTCCTCCCTCCACCTTCCCTCGTGTGATGGCACACTAAAGGGTTAAAAAGTCTCCACCCAACTCAGACCTCTGTAACTCAACCAATTTCTTAATCAAATCCACCTTCAATATCACATCAATGACTTCTTTCCTTCCATGACACCCAACCTCAAGCACACAATTCATCGCCATCACCCGAATTCCCAAGTCCTCGCAGTCAAGCACATCCATGATGTTGGCAATTTCGCTGTGAAATCGATTTCGTCCACCTATGGACTTTTAATCTATCTGATTACCAAATACGAACTCCTAGGTGAAGGAGTGGACATACCGATTTCGTCCACCTATGGGGGTTTTTTCGCAGCTAGGGTGGTAGCTCAAGTGGTAGAGCGTCAGAAGCCCCTTGCATGAGGTTAGGGTTCAAACCCGGTTGACGAAAAAAAAAAAAACTTTTCCTTTCCTCATTTTCTTTTCTTGTTATAAATTTACCTCCAAACATAAAATGGAAAATATCAGGAAAATCATTTTCCTTTCTTTTCTGTTTTCCAAGAACCAAACAGGTTGTTACAATTCCAAGGGTTTTACCGCGAGTTGACGTCTCCCCTAAGGTGAATTCCCCGTCTGGTTGTTTTCTTGAGTGGCCGACAGAGGTAGGAGATACATTCCCAAATGCCGCTAAGTTGAAGGCAGCATTGATCTTGACTTGGTGCAGCCCAAACACTATTCCCGCGTAAACCCTATAATCAGTGCTCATGTGTAAACCCTATAATCAGTGCTCATGTTTTCAGAGGGGGATTGTTCCGAGACAGAAGGGGTGTCTCTTCAGCTGACTTGCACCGCCGTAATTTTTCCATAGGGTGCCAACTCCTTCCAATTCATTCACCCGTCTCTCCCATTTGTTCTTCAGCTTCTTGGTCTTCCCACGCTTCTTCTGACCCTTAATGCTCAGAGGATAAGTGAGACCTGAGGTTCCTGGCAAACTCCTCGACGTTCTCAGGGCTCAAGATAGAAACACGCGTGGGCCGCCACAAGAACTACAATAGTCAACAAGGCAAGTATTAGTTCATTTTGTGAAGAGGTCCAGAAACAAAACAAATCCCTGTGAAAGCTTTTCTTAAAGCCTCAAGGGTCACTCAGTTCACAATCACCAACTACACAAATAGAACTCGATAATAAAATCAGGCTCACCTGGAAAAAATACCGGTACCCTATACAGCAGCTTGCCATCAGAAGACCAGATGCTGAAACCCTTTTCCTTCGCATGAGCTGAAATAACAGATGTAGCAACATACCTGCAATTGCGAATAATCAGTTTAGATACGACAAAGGCCACACGTCTTTAGCTGAAAGACTAGGCCATGTCTCCCAGAGTAAATACGATTGATCACCAAATTGACCGAGAGGCTTGGCGTTTTAAGAGAGAAAAAACATGATTGGTCACCAAAATTCAATTGCTATTGATTTTTGAACATAAGATACCTTCCAGTAGGATCCCACTCAGCTTCAATTGCCATGGAATGCTCAACTGTTGCCACGGTCTTGAGCTCATCAACATCGTAGAATTCCACGAGTCCGTTGAAGCCTCTCAACCCTGCTAATAAGATGAACCGACCTGCCGGTGACCATTTAAGGGCTCTAGCCTTCTTACCCTTGAGAGTAGCAAGCTTTGTTACCCCACCAGGATGCATAGCGTAGAAACTTATGTCAGGCCTTGGGCTATCACCATGAAGAACTGCAAACCTGTGACCCTTTGGCTCCCAAGCAAATGCAACGATCTTGTTATTGTTTTCAAGTTCTAAAACGTCAATAGGTATATCTCGCTCCTTCATACGGAAAATTTCAAATCCAGCATGTGTGCCCTTCTCGGTCTTTGTGTAACGATCAACCTGAACAGCGAGATAATCACCATTGTTCTGCCAATACATTTTACAATCACTGACATTGAAGAGATTCTTCTGTCTCAACTCCTCTTTCCCAGGAATTTTAACAAGACTAACCTGTAATATGAAAACACAGGCATGTTACAAGTCCCAATATGATTAGTAGAAATACACAACGGATAAGAAGTGTGAACATCTGTACTCACCCTCGCGGGTTGGTTGCCATCGTCAAGTTCAGGAACAAACAAAGCAATAATTGGATCAGCAGGAGACCAACAGAAGTCAACGACATTCTCGATATCAATGGATTTTTCGTCAACGAGAGTAAAGGTATCTGTTCTATAGACAGATATAACATTTTTACCAATACTAGCAAAATACTTATCCTGACTTCCACCAGCCCATCTGATATGAAGAAAAGTATTTATTCATTAGTTACGAAAACACCGACGGAGAAACAACACATGTAAGAGATGATTACCTGAACACAGGCCAAGAAATGCCGGAAACTCCAACTGAAAACTCGTGAGCACTACTACCCTTGAAATTTATCATAACTTTACCAGTGCTCACATCGAAAATGTTTACAGCAAAACTCTGCAGCAAAAAATCATATCAGGATAACAGAAACAAAATAAACTATTACATTTCAAATCATTAGAGAGCTCACATGAATATCACTACGATTGCTGCACGTCACCAGGAGAGAAATCAATCAGCTGTACCTGGAATTATCACAAAAAGAGTACTAAGTATGTGAGTGATTGCAATATGTTCAATAATAAATCCGGGACTGAGCAAAGAAATACCTGGGGATGAGCAAAACGCATAAGACAGTCAAAGGTACTATAACCTCCCCAAACAGCAGCACCTTGGCGGTGAACGGTGGCCAGGTAAGTACCCAAAGGGGACCACTGTACGAAACTATCGGTCCAAAACTACAAAACAGCAGGCAGGCATAAGTTGTCAGACCCAAGAACTGCATTTCCTATTCATTATCAGTAATTGATGCACAGCGTGTACACCTTTCTGGGAGTATAACTGTAGAATAGAAAGCCAAAAGTATTAACCTATCTGATATTCAAGTATATTCCATTACAATTGTGCAAATATTTCAATTTTATTGCAAAGAAAACCAACAAACTACCTCGTCGTTCTGTGTAGGACAAGGTTGGACAATCTAACCTCCTAAGTCCCACAATTATAACCTTTTAGCACACCTCTTACTGGAACCTCTTACCTGCTACTAAGTACAACCTAGTTGGGAGATTTTATGAGATTTGGATCATTAGTTGTTTATTCTGTGTTATTGGATTAGTTTCAGTATTTCATCGCTTTAGGAGTCTATCTTCTTAGGATTTTTAGTATGGTTAAGATTTAGGAGTCTGTTCACTGTTGCCTATCTATAGGCCTCTAGTCTTCATTTGTTTTCCAGTTTATGAGGAATCTTAAGTACAAGAGCCGAAATCCGGTTCACTTTCACTGCTTCGACTGCAGTCTTTGGGCTGCTCGGCTTGTGCCCTTGTTCAACCCCCATAGTTGCTGCATCACTAAGCCTGGATCTTCTCTATTATACTCCCCTTCTCTTTGTCTCGTGGTCTGACAAAAAAAATTATATTTTCAGCAAATCGTTTTCGTATCAGCTCATTATTGAATCAACTTGTTCAAACAACCGTTCTTCAAATGATGACAAAAAAAACTACAATGTTGACAGAAACACGGCATCCTTAAAGGCTAATAGGAATGTGGTCGCCCGGGGGGGGGGGGGCTTCTTCGAGTTGATTATTGAGCAAGACGGTAGATACACTAGACTGGATGCCTACAGAGTCAAGCACTTTCAACTCTCAATCTGCCTGTTCCATCAGTCGTAGCAAAATCAAAAGCTCTGACTGGTTGGTAAAAACCACGAATCTGTGTCCAGATGTTTTCACAGAGAGCGCAGTGGCATTCCGGACCAAGGCAACTAGCTAAGACTGTTTCCTTAGAGGCCAATGCAATTTCAGTTGAATCAATTGACCTGATACCTGGTCAGTAGCGGACGAAGAGGGGGGATATGGGGACATGGGATCAGCGAGCTTTATAAAAACATTATTCATCGCCCCTAGAGTTTATTTTATTTATATACTTTTTTGCATTTTCACCCCTTCGTAATCTATTTACACTACTACAACACTTTTTCGTGCCCAACATTTAGATGCCGACCCTTGAAACTTAAAAGAGTTAATATCATAGTGAACACGCTCAAAATTCCATTTGGTACTACAAAATTTGTGTGTTTCTTCTCCAGTATTTAAAGAAGAAATACTCAGGTTTCACTATAAATAATCTCAAAAATACCGGTTGAAGGCATTTCTACAAAAGGCACATAAATTTATAGTTTCAAGTCCATGGCAGTACCTGGGCCAAGGTTACCAGGAACGAGGAACGCTGTGGTACGTAGACGGGATCGGGTACGCGGTCTAGTAGGAATGCGGTTCACCGCGGGGTAGGCTTCTTCGGGTCAATTAGTTGGATTGAGATTCACTTGTCTGGTTCGAAGAATGCCTTTTACGAATGTCGTGTAAAATTTTACTCGTATTAGCATGTCCTAGTAATATCAATTAGTTATCAGGTAAAATTTTGTAGGGCCTTCAATCATAAAAAATAGTTTAAGGCGAAGACGTGAATTCTGATAAAATTACGGGGCAACAAAGTACTATAAATAAACTATTTAGCTCTCTGTGTAAGATCATAAGGGATCGCCGTAATCAACGATCTGGATCAAGGTTACCAGGACCGCAGAACGCTGAAACGGGACCAGGAACGCGGTACGGTAGGAATGTGGTTTGCCGGGGGTAGGCTTCTTTGGGTTGAGTAGTTGGATCGAGAATCGCTTGTCTGGTTCGTATATTAGCATTTCCTAGTAATATCAATTCGTTATCAGGTAAAATTTTGTGGGGACTTTTTTCATAAAAAGAGAAGTTGGAGGTGAAGATGTGAATTAATTTGTTAAAAGTATGCGGTAACAGTAATAATATTAAAATATTTAGCTGTCTGTGTAGAAACAGAAGGGATCGCCATAATCAATGATCTGGAATGGATCGCGAACAACCCCTGATTGAGATCGCAGATCGCACACTGTTGCGCCTTCTGGTAACTCAAATCTTGGCCACGCTCTATGTAGACCATGTGAAATTATTATTATGAGGTACTAGACATGACAATGTTAAAAGTTTATTCATAGTGGTCAAACAATAGTAATTTAGCTATGATAACTCATTACACCCGTTGTACCGACCAGTATTATGCTCTGTTTCAAACTTAACAATGCCGTCCAATTAAGCCGTTAGAATAGGTTCTTTTGAATTATATATACTCCCCCTAGAGGTTATACCCTTCCTTAACTTACCTCTTCCCCCTATCCAGACTTCTTCTAATCACAATCAAAACAATATCATCATCTCAAGTTCTGAACCATATCCCACGACAATGAAACGGAATCTGCCAAGAATCACACCAACACCATCACAATCACAAACCATCAGCACGATCACGACTATGAACCCTCCAAGTTCTTTCCAGTCATGGTCAATATTTTACAGCCACCAGCACGATCGTGACCATGTCTCCCAGTTTTGTTGTATTTGCAGCCACCAGAAAAATGCATCTCTTCCATCGCCAGAGTCCATAAAGACCAGAACCGCGTTCCCCAGCATCAATTACCCCTGTCAGCATACCAACCTCGGCACCATTGGCACAATTGCAGACCCAAATTAACCTCTTTATTGCACCGGATCTGATCATGTTTGAATTCACAATCTGACCAAATCTGAACTCCCACAGCCGATTCGAAAAACCACCACCCCCTACCTCAATCAAAACCCGTAGCCGAAAAACATGGCATCTTTTCTCTATCAATCACTCCTCACAACCATGAGCTTCAGATCTCGATTCATCAAGACCCAAAACACACAGCTTTATCTCAAGAACCCATGACCCTATTGAAGACAGGGTCGTGAATGTTTTGAAAGAATCAGCCAAATACAACTTCCTTCATGGCCGTATTGAGCAAACCCGGTAACAAGTTCCAACAATCACAACAGAAAAACACCAACAATGGTACCAAACTGTAACAATTCCTCATTACTTGCTGAAGGTTAATTAAAAACGGCTAATACTTGATGGGTTAGAATTGATTTCACCATTCTTTGATATGAAAATGAAGGCATCGGTGACTGGGATACTGCTGAGGTTGTGCTTGTGAAGAAGAGTGTCTAACTAAATTGATGGCAAATATTAGTTTAGTGTAGTTTACCCTTTGGTTTAACTACCATAAAGGTATAAGCATAGTCCTTCCATAAATAATTAGTTGTATGAAGATTACAAATACATTGTTAGACCGTGCTTGCTAAAATGGCAATCATCAGAAGAAGGTGAAATCCTGCAGTGCTGACTCAAGTAGACAAAAAGGTAAGAGAAAAGCATATGTTCCATGACAGGAAAGAAGAAGTACAGCCGACAAAAAGCAACCTCTACGACCCAAAGAAATTACATGAACGCAATGTGAATATACCAGCTCTCCACAATCGCTTCTTTGACTGGACAGAGATTTTAAGGCAAAGTGATGCACATTCTACAATGTCATCCCACGTACAAACGTAAGAGTAAAGTTCGCCATTTTTTATTCTCTACCATGAATGAGAAAAACCAAGGTTACCTGGATCATGGTTCCCTACGGAACTGAAACACGGAAAGCACTACCCTATGGAATTTGGTTTCACTGGCAGTAGGCTTATCAGGATCATATATCAGAACAAAAAAAGTTTCTCCAAAACGTCTCCGTGAAATAAATTATAAATTACACTTTTTGAAAAGTGAACTTATTTAATAGTATAAATCGTAAATATGTTAATAGTTGTTTTTATAAAATTTTCCTTCTACACTTAGCTTTAGAACCAGCTAATAGTTGGAGCATGAAATAGTCAGATACGTATGTTGATCAGGATCCACCAATAATAGGAAGTTAGTAAATCTTAGGAAGGATTTTAACTGAGAGCAAACCAGTATATTGGGAAAAGCGGATAACTATGCGAAGAATGAGAAAATCTGAAACGAATGCCAGAACACTCTCCATAACACTACTACTAAATCTCGACTCTCCACTTAGACTCAAGTCTCAAATCTTTCAACTGGCCCATCCAGTTTAGACTTTAGACCAAATCTGGTGTCTGCGACAATAATGAATCCATCTGGCTTAGTAATTGATGCACGGAGACCCGTGAAGAAATCAAAACACTCAAGTCTGAGCTATGTTGCACGGACACTCCATCAGGGGTGCCGTTCCCGTTTCGGACACTCAGAAACGTGTCGGAAACTCGGACACACCTGAACGATGTTTCGGAAACTCCACCTGGTGTTTCCGAATAAAACTGATAAGAATGTGGCCCAAAATGCCTGGTTCCATTTGGGGGAGACGTAGAGAAAGAGAGTTGGACAAAGTTGTTAATCGATTTACCAAACCACATCTGATTATTCTTGCTTCTCTTCCTCTTTGTTTTCTTTGTCAAAGAGATTGTGCGGCTAGGGTTGGTGAAGACAGTTTAAAGATGAATACATGAGACAGTTCACCTCCACCTCGTGTATTTTTTAAAATTTTGAAAAAACACCCTGATAATTTGTATGTTATGTGTTGCTATCTTTTGGATGCTAAGCTTCATTCGACTCTTGCAATGGATATAGTTTTAAATTTGTCAATTACTTTAAGTTTTGAATTAATACACACACACGCACATACATATGTATGTATGCGGCGTGTATATAGATGCGGCGTGTACATACATGTATATAGATGTATATATGCGGCGTGTCCGCGTCTCCTGATTTCATAAAATTTGGCGTTTCGGCGTCTCCGTCTCCTGCCGTACCCGTCTCCTTCTCCGTTTCCATGCAACATAGAGTCTGAGTAAGTAAAGGTATATATTAACCTCTGTTTTTTGTTCACCGACAGAATACTGCTTTCTTTGTTCCAGAATGCCGGAAACCCGTGATTGGGATTGCACAATCCAGACCGCTGTTCGCTGCTAATGCCGCGAATTGTGGTAACCTTGGGACAACCCCCCCCCCCCCCCTCCCAGACAGGAAAGGAACTTGAATATATATTACCACTTCTAGTCACCGCAGCAATAGTATAAGCAATTAAGCATAACAGGAGTTAACTTACTGAGCGCTTGTAAACAGGGTTGGGCTTCAGATGCCTGGCATCATTCAAAAGAACTTTTGTGTCTGCGCACGAACGAATGAGAAATTGATCTCTAGCTTCATCGCCAATTAGCCACTTCTGGAGATTTTGCTTAAGAAATATAGGAAGATACACTGTCAGAATAAGGGATGAAGGGATTCTTGGAGGTGGGCTCCAGAGAAAGGAATGTACAAGCCAGAAAAGTAGAGCCGAAAACACAATGAAAATAAGAAAACACGAATAAGAGGTGAGCATACCCCTGGGACAAATGTCTTTGTTTCAGGAGGGCGCCTTCCATCTGGAACCATCAAATACTTCTCAATGTCAACAAACAAACTTACTGAAAGTCTGCGTGATGTATCCAATTTATAGTTTTGAGTCTTCTCTTTTGCAGTCCCAGCTTCCTACATTAGACGTCAAAAATAATGAATAAAATAGCCTCATCCTTTAAACAACATAGGCACGCATCAAATGAATATTTTCTCTACATTATATAATACGAGTGGGCGTGTGAGCTAGGGTGAAGGGAAAGAAACCAAGTCTTCCCACCACATTGTTGCATCTTTTTGGGAAAATATGCATTCATGGAGCAAGTATAATCATGCAAAACCTATAAGTACTCCCAACGGTTAAGGAATGATCCATAATAGTCTTTGTGTCCGAAAATCAAGATATCTCTTCCATACAGTTCTAGTACCCAATCACAGGTAAGCTAGATCAATTCTCAGAATATGTTCTTTCAGTCGACCTATCACTGTCAAAAAGCTAGTTCAAACTAAAATGTTTCGGAATGAGCTAAATGAAGACTTGAAACGCGGAGTGCTTTAGTATGAACTAAGACTTTTCATGACAATAATGATTTCATCATAGTATATGTATGGATGTATATCTACCACACAAATTCCAACTTCTGAGTGAGTAAACAATTAAAAACACAGTGGACCCTCCTTCCCCAGGGGAGTCTTCGTTCTCGCCCACCCCCGGCCGAGCGCCCAGAAGCCCTCGTTTAGCTCTTCGACTGCCCCCGCTCCCTGCTTGTTGAAACCACACTAATCACGGTCGTGAGCGAGCCTAATCGAAAATTCAATCGTATCCGACTACATTCCCCTTTCTGTACACATGCTCTGTTTTATGGGTGAATTAACACTCACCCCTGCATAATTCGGTATGAATCTAATCTTGGTATGATATGAAATCTAACGAAACCCAACAAAATTGTAGTAGGAAGAAATTAACTACATTCCCCTAGTCTAAGCATTCGTGGCCATTTCACGACAAACTTAAAAATCGAATTAGGTCATAGTTATTCATAGTCTAAGCATAGGGTTTGTACCATCTAAAAAGCTCCATAGTTATACATAAGCTAGAAAACATCAAATTAACAAAGCATGGAGGAGGAGGGTAAATTGTATAGTACCTGAGGGGTATTGTAGACAATGAAGCAGAAACCCAGAGTCCTCTTGGTGAGAGCATGGAGAGGCATCCAAATGCCATTCTCTTTAATTGTTCCATGCTTACTGTAGATTTTCCGAAGGAGGCATTCGAGCTTCTCCGACTTGTTGCGTACCTCCGGGAGGTTATCGACGACCACTACGTTGCCCAAGCGAGGAGGCGCGGACGCCATTGGAGAGACGTGTGTGTCTCTGTGACTGTGAGCTCTCTCTCTCTCTCTCTGTGTGTTGGAGAGACGATGTTGCGGTTAATTGCGGAGGACGAAGAAGGAAGGGCTTGAGAAAAGATATAAGAGGGCGAGACCCGAACCGAACGACGCACCCGACCCGAACAGAACTAAACTCGGTTACCGCCTGAAACACCACCCGTTCAAATCTATAGTATACTAGTGATTGCCCGTGCCCGAGAGCACTGTCCCAAAAAACGTTTCACGGCCTATTGTAATGTCATAAATAAAATGGGTATTTTTATCTACTAACATGGGCATAAAACGAAGACAACATAAATTATTGTATTAAATAATCAGAAACAAAGGAAGTTCCTTTTTTATAATTATAATAAAAGGAGTAAACAGTTAAGTAGGTAGTTAAGTAGTTGGTAGTTAAGAGGTGGTAGGTGAGATCTAAGGGCTTGGATTAATTCAATCTAACGGTCTAAAAGACATTTTAAAGTCAACCGTCCTAATTTATAATATAGATAGTCCGTGCCGGAGGACACTATCTCTAAATTGGGTAGTTTTTGAATTTAGAAGTGTTTTTTTAAAATGAATTTAAAGGTGTTATCTAAGAATTGTATTTATAAATGTGGTGAAAAAAATAAAAGAACAAATTCCAAGTATGGGATGAGCATTATAATTGACGTGATAATCGCTCACAACCTATCTTCTATCGGTTAGGGATGTAGTTGAGAAAAAACATATCTCCTATTAGTTAGGATGTCCAAGGAGAGTGGGTAGTTAGTGATGTTCAAGGAGAGTGGGTAGTTAGAAATCATAAGTTAGTTAAATCATGCTATTTTATAATATAAGAGATATCACTCTGTATCTTCTCTTTAGACTCATTTGACTTTTTTAACTCATATCTGAGTCACTTTGACCGGGTGATTTAGACAATAAAACGATTCAATTTTTTAATAATTTTTTCACCGTGTAATAGAGAACTTTTTACCCTACAACACAACGAAAAATATATCAAAAAATTACATCATTTTGATAGTCAAATCACCGGGTTAAAGTGACCCAGTGAATAGTGACAAAAATAACAATGGAGTTTAAGAGAAGAGACAGTGGTAAAACAGAGTGAGCTCTGTGAAGTAAAAAAAAAAAAAAACAAAACCAAAAACAGAGTGAGCTCCTGGTTAACGACCTCATCGGCAATGATCTCCGGTAGTGAAAACCACCACTCCGAAGTCGCCGCAGAACAATGCGACTCACCGCCACCTCCCACCGCCGACGCCGTCGCAAGATATCCTCCGCCGGCAAATGCCCATTCTGAGTCTCCGCCGCCGGCAACGTCGAGCACGGATCATATTCACCGCCGGTCACAATTCCGGCGAATTAGCACCGACCCACTTCATGCCGTCGCAAGAGAGTTGTCGCCATTGACGCCTAAAAAGTTACTGAAGAATATGACTTGAACTCAAAGGCGGCAAAAGTCAAAGGCGGCTAAGAGATTTAGGAAACAAATTGGGACGGCAAACTTTGGCAGTTTCTGGGTTGTTTTCTTATTTGTTCTATGGTCTTTTTTGGGATGTCTTGGGCACTAAGTCGGTCCTATATGTCTATATAAGGGACCTAGCTTGTGCCTAAACATTGTGGGTTGTCACTATGGCCAAGGCCATAGTGTGGGTTGTAATCGTGGGGTTCTCTCTAATAAATTGGGGTTTTTCGGGTCGTGGAGGTAGCTAGCTCACTGCTAGTGAACCACGTTATATCGGTGTGTTCTTGTGTTCTTGTTTTTCATCAATTCATCGTTCTCTAAGCTCTGCCCGGATCATAACATGTTAGCAATTGGTGCGCCCATGTGGGGTGCCCAATGTAATTATCGTAACCTTATGGGGTTAGTTTCACTAATGCACAAACTAGAGGGGTTAGTAGCTAAGGCTCAAACCCTAGGGGTTTATGTGCAAACCTAGGATAAGTTTTGCCTATATAAGGAGGCAGCCTCCTACATATTATAATGCTATTCTAGAGAATAAAGTTACTCTGTCTAGATTCATACTAGTTGTAGAGAACCCTAGTCTCTCTCCAACTTCATCCAAGGAGGTGGAACGTGGTGTGAAACATAGTGTTCGTCCTCGAGATTCACACTAGATTGGTGGGAGCAAGATCAAGGAGGAGGCGCGTGAAAGCAAGCAACAACCGATCATCCGCTGCATAAAGGAGCTTAGGAAGACAAGGTAAACACATTAATCTTTCACTATAATTCATGTTGTAGATCTGTATGTGATAGATCCTTCCTGCCCTTCATTGGTATCAGAGCCTTAGGCTTGTTTTTCGTGTCTCGATATGCGTTCCCGAATATGTTTAGAAAATCGAGTTTCTGAAATTTCATAACCAGTAGACGAAACCTATATGGTTAGGTAGGGTTTTTCACGAGGATTCCAGAAATATAAATTTTATTTTTTTTGGATTTACGATGAATTAGTTATGAATTTTTAAAGATTCGGGACTGTATTAATCTGGACTGCTAGATCCAATCAGTAGAACACATTTTTCAAAACTTGTTAAAATTGGATTTTGACCACATAATCGGGATCAGGACGAAAAGACGATCCCGGAAAAATTATTTTTGTCAGGAACGGAGCACGGGAAGGCGGCGCGTGGGCTTCACGCGCCACCGACGCCGCCTCCACGCGCGGCCACGCGCCGCACGCGCCAAAGGGCTGGCGGCGGCTGCTGACGTGGCCCTAGGGCTGACGTGGCAGATGACATGGCGGTGCCACGTAAGCAAAAAGGCTGACGTGGCGATGACGTGACAGTCACGTGGCAGCTGACGCCAGCACATGTGCTGACGTGGTATGCCACGTGGCATGCTGACGTGGCACATGGCCGACGTCGGCGCGTGGCGGAGGCGGACGCGCCCACGCGCAGCGGCGCGTGAGGGCGCGTGCGGCCTCCTCCCGCCGTCATTTTTCGTACGGTTTTTTCCTAGGTACTCCAAATTAAATTTCCTATTTTGTGGATATTTTTTCATAATTTTTGGAGCGACGTAAAATTTTAGTAATTTCCAGATTAATTAATTAGTGTTTAGCACACTTCCCGAGGCAGTTTGACGACCTTAAACACACTGTTTTGAGCCCAAATTTTTTCTGGAGACTTAGGTCATTTTTCCCTACGTTTTGCCATAGGTGGTGAGACCCTAAGTGGTAGGGAGTAATTTTCGATCTTTTTAGTTGATTAGATTATTGCTTATTAATTTCCAGTAATTATTGTTTAATTCTGGAAATTTCCAAAAAATTCCAGTATGTTTATTATATTGTTATACATGCTGTTGTGGGTTGAATGGATGTGTTTGGCGCATGGATGTGGCATAGATGTTTTATGTTTTGGTTTTGGTTTTGTTTTTGAATATGTAATCAAAATACGGCATGCGTGTCGTGCCTCTCTATACTCTAGTGTCTTCTCTTCTCATCCACTCGCCTCTATGAGGTTACTTCTTATTAGAAATAAGATAGTTAGTAGATATTGAAGATTGAAGCTTCAAGAGAGGTGGCCAAACCAAAAAGCTATGGCGCAAGGTGCATGGAGCAATTAGATGGTCTAAAGGAGCCTCAAGCTTGGAGTCCTCAAGTAGGCGAGACGGCATGAGATGGAGTTCAAGACTTGCTCAAGAAGTACTCTCAATAGTGGGAGTGCACCTTAGGGGCCACATCCATTGCATATTTATTTATGCTTATGCTTGTTTTATGTTATAACTGCGTGTGATTGGATATATATGTTTAACCTCGCATGCTAAAGAACTAAAACAAAAGAGCTCACATGATGACATGATTAAAATTGATAGGAAATCACAAGTGATGAGATTTGATTCCTAGGATATACGCTAGGTTTTGGTGGAGTCCTTGTGAGGAACTATTGAGTTTAATCGATGTCACATGTTATTTAGGAGCTAAAACAAAGCTAGTAACTAATATCCACTTTGTCTCATTTTTCAGTTATGATGAACACAAATCTATTTCCTAAATCTGCTATAATTCTAAAGGGAGACAACTTCCGTGCATGGTACAGAAGTGCGATATGTCGCATGATTGAGCTAGGTCTGTCTGATCATTTGCATATGGCAAAGATGGAGCCATGGGTACCACTGGGCGGCCCAACTGATGCATATATACGTGATCTTGAGGCTTACCATAAATGGGAAGTTGATGACAAGAAAGCATGTCTAGAATTGATGGATCTAGTGAGGACTGATCTCCTAGACCCAATTGAGATTGATTATGCAAAGAAGCTCTGGGAAGACATTCTAGCACTGTACGGAACTGCAGACAACTTCCAAAAGTCATGTCTATGGATGATGCTCACTTCTACGGTGAAGGATGATAAAGTCTCTATGGGTACGCACCTAAAAACCTTATCATTCTATATTACTGAACTTATAACTTCTGGGCATGATATATCCGATGAGAGACAGCTAAAGGCTGTGAGAATATCTCTGCCAGATTCATGGGATTCCGTGAGAAAGGTGTTGAAAGGATCAGATGACATAAGGACATTTGATGATGCAAAACGATATTTATTATTTGAGGAAAAGAGACTGGAATTTGCCAGAACTTCTAGCCCAGCATCACAGGTAGAGAGCCCTCCCATGGCAAATGTGCCAAAGGGTAAGGAAGTCATCATGGAACACGAAAATGGAGGCCACATGGGCCCATGCCGCAAGATCAGTAAGCGCCAAATGTGGAAGAGGTCCAAAAGGGATGTGAGACAAGTTATGTGCTATAACTGCCAGGAATATGGCCACTTTGCTCGTGATTGCGCCGAGCCAAAGGTACACTATAATCCAAACTCTGATTGTTATGTTATAAGTCAAGTTTATATTGCTGATTCCCCTAATGTGTGGGTATTGGATTCAGGTGCGAGTGACCACCTAGCATGTGATCGAGACGCGTGCACGGATTATAGGCGAGTACCAGTGGGCAGTAGAAGAGTGTACATGGGGAACAACTCTTTTGTTGATGTGGTGGGCATTGGCACATATCAGCTGAAGATGAAGTCTGGAAAGACGCTTGTTCTTCATGACGTTTTATACGCTCCTGATGCACGCAAGAACTTAGTTTCAGTTTCTAGAATTTTGGATTTGGATTTTAAACTTGTTTTTTAGGGTGGTTTTGCCAAACTGTTTGTTGGCAACTCATGTTTTGGTACTGGTTATATTTCTCGTGGTTTATTTTATTTAGACATTGTTGGTTCTAGCATTGATGATGTTTATGATTCTCGTTCATATATTACATCTTCTGGTGATGATGATGCCACTAGATGGCATGCTAGATTGGGACATATAGGACAGGACAGGATGAACAGGCTGGCCAAGGCAGGCCTACTTGGAGATATGCCCAAGATATCATTACCTGTATGTGAGTCTTGTCTTGCAGGAAAATCTAAACGCAAACCGTTCGGTAAAGCAGTAAGGGCTACTGAGCCTTTACAACTTATTCGTTCTGATGTTTGCGGTCCATTAAATGTTAGAGCTAGACATGGTGCTCGCTATTTCATCACATTCATAGATGATCACACTCGTTTTTGGTTATGTGTATTTGATGGCACATAAATCTGAAGCGCTAGGGTGCTTCAGAAAACTCCTACAAGAGGTAGATAACCAACTGGACAAAAGAGTTAAGGCTCTTAGGACAGATCGAGGACGTGAATATCTATCTGAGCAATTTAAGGAGCTCTGTGAGACTAAAGGAATAGTGAGGCAGTTGACTATTCCCTTCACACAGCAGCAGAATGGTGTAGCGGAAAGAAGGAATAGAACACTGTTAGAGATGGTTCGTAGTATGATGGCAAATGCGAATCTGCCAATCTCCTATTGGGGAGATGCATTGATGACTGCCACATACATACTGAACCGTGTGCCCACCAAGTCTGTAGCCACAACCCCTTACGAGATGTGGACCAAAAGGCAACCCGAATTGGGTCACCTTAGGCCATGGGGGTCGGCCGCCTATGTACGTAACGTCTCCCATGTCCATGGGAAATTGGGTGCTAGAGGAAAGAAGTGCATCTTCATACGTTACTCAGAGCACTCAAAGGGTTATGTATTCATAGCGCAACAGCCGGATGGTAGTCTAACAGAGATGGAATCGCGAGATGTTGAATTTCTCGAAAGAGATTTTCCTAGTCAGGGAGAAGCACGTGGAGATGGTATTCTCTACGAAGAAGAAGAACCACTGGATGACACTCAGTTCTCCATAGACCACAGGGAACAGTCCCTACGGATCTTCAGAACAGTGGGAGTGACTTGCCTAGTGAGCAGCCCATCATATATGATGATGAAGCTGAAGAAGAACCCTCCTTGCGTAGGAGCGCTCGTGGGAGCGTACCCCGTCGACGATTTGACATCAAAGGGGAGGCCATGATGGTCACCACGCAAGAAGATGATGAACCTAGGACACTGTCCGAGGCTCTCTCATCCCTGACAAGAAAGAATGGACGATTGCTTTACAAGAAGAACTGGAGTCAATGAAAACCAATCATGTTTGGGATTTAGTTGACTTGCCTCCTGGACGTAGGGCCATTGGAAACAAATGGGTTTTCAAGGTCAAAAGGAAGGCAGACGGAAGCGTTGAGAGGCATAAGGCCCGGCTAGTGGCGAAAGGCTACACCCAACAACAGGGTGTGGATTACGAGGAGACATTCTCACCAGTTGTGAGAATTGCCTCCATTCGCCTCATACTTGCAATAGTGGCTAGCATGGACTTGGAACTACATCAAATGGATGTTAAGACTGCATTTCTCAGTGGAGAACTAGATGAGGAGATCTACATGGCTCAACCGGAAGGTTTTGAGAAGAAAGGTCAAGAGCACAAAGTGTGCAAACTGATTAAGTCCATATATGGGCTGAAGCAGTCCTCAAGACAGTGGTATTTGAAAATTCATCACGACATTGTGGCATATGGCTTCACAATGGTTGATGAGGACCACTGTGTGTATGTCAAACGTTCCAGAAAGAAGTTCATGATACTGTCATTATATGTAGATGACATACTACTAGCCAGCAATGATAAAGGAATGCTCGGAACTACCAAAGGGTGGTTATCCTCTCGTTTTTCAATGAAGGATATTGGAGAAGCGGGTTACATCCTTGGGATAAAGATCCTAAGGAACCGTTCTAAGAGGCTACTTGTCTTGTCTCAAGAGACATACATCAAGAAGATACTTGAACGGTTCCAGATGTTGGACTCCAAGCCATTTGAGACTCCCATTGCACATGGCGAGAAACTCAGCCTAGAAATGTGTCCCAAGACCCAACACGAGAGAGACCAGATGGCCAGAGTAACCTATGCAAGTGTTGTCGGAAGTTTAATGTACGCAATGATGTGTACAAGGCCCGACATATGTCATGCTGTCGGTTTAGTTAGCAGATATCAGTCTGATCCCGGTGTGGGACACTGGAAGGCTGTTAAGAGGATTCTCTGATATCTCAAAGGTACTAAGGATTACGTGTTGAGCTATCGAGGCTCTGAGCTAAGGCTCATTGGCTACAGTGATGCTGACTGGGGTGGGGACCTAGACGCACGTAAATCGACCTCAGGCTACGTCTTCATGCTGGGTGGAGGAGCCATCACATGGCACAGTAGCAAGCAGACTTGCACTGCCTTATCAACCATGGAAGCTGAATATGTTGCCTGCTCCGCGACAGCGCAGGAGAGTGTTTGACTGAAGAGATTTCTGGTCAGCTTAGGAGCGGTTGACGAACCAAGACCAGTAACGCTTTGTTGTGATAGTATGTCGGCCATAGCTTGTGCTAAGGATCCGAAATACCACAGCAAGGCCAAGCATATTGAGATAAAGTACCACTTCATTAGGGAAGTAGTAGCTAAAGGAGATGTTACTCTAGAGCATATTCCTACGAATCAGATGTTAGCTGATCCAATGACCAAGCCTCTTCTTAAGGCTACTTTTGTTGGTCATACTAGGAATATAGATTTAGGCAAATGGAATTAGGTGTCAGACTGATTAGACGTTTTTGAGACATTGATTGATTGGATATTAGGAATGGATTTGTTATTTATGCTGCATGTTGTTTGATGCGTGTATGATATGTTACATTTCTTGTACTAGCTTAGAGCATGTCACACAGACAATAGGTCGGTTCACTCACACGAGCGACCGCCTTCGCAATATCCTGTATATGTCTGGGTGTGGCGGAAGATGAGACAGAATCCCGATAAGCGCTGAAATCCTGCGATATGATATGAGATGCCTATCATACGAGCATATGGCCTATGATAAGAACTAGATGTCTATCAGTAGAGCTAGGAGCCTGTCAGACGGATTCAACTGTTGCATTGGAAATAAGTTCCAAGGTGAGACTGGTTATAGCCAATCGAACATGGTTATTACCCCGAACCATGTATAGTCTGTGTAGAAGAAGCCAGATGCGAGAGCTGATAATTGTTCACAATAGTGTGACATCGCAGCACTCGGGCTGGTGGCCATGAGGGCTACCGGATAGACATCTGCATAGTGGTCCTTTGCAAGGATAAGACATGCGCTCTGATCAGAGTCTAAACACTATGGCGCATATTCCCCCTTGAATAACGCGCGCTTATGAGTGACCATGAGGTGATGAGTAGAATTAGTCCCTGGGATTCCTCATCGTGTGAGCCTCGTCGATCATATAAAGATGATTGACACTGTATACCCTTTGTACTTACGTCTGTGTCATGAGGAGACGGGTCGGTGGTGCTACTTTGGCGTGACACCTTACGGCTATGGATGATTCGGCCTTCCGGACACTGCTGGGAAAGCAGCTGAGCCGAATCTGAGTGACACATGTATGTAAGGAAAGATTCTCGTTGCGTCGCTCTTTATTATCTTCATTGGGCCCACCTGCAAGATCTTATGGGATCATGTAGGATATGAAAATATAAAGGAGATGTGGACTCATTGGAGCATGGCCTTCGGGACAAGGCAGGTGCTCATGATCCACGAGATGACAATCGGAGGAATCTGGGGAATACGAGAGTTACGGAGAGCATTATTACTGTTGTATGTTTTAAGGGTGCCTTCCTGCGCTGGCTATACGAGTTTGGTATGTGGATCTCCCGAGAGGGTGCCTTCCCATGCTGGCTATACGAGTTTGGTGTATGGATCTCCCGAAATGCAGGTACTCTCACCGGTCACACGCCACGGCCACACATTACTCTTTTGTAGATGATAGAAAGTTGGAGATTGATAGAGACTGGATGGATTGCGCAACCCCACTGTGCGAGTGGGAGATGTTAGCAATTGGTGCGCCCATGTGGGGTGCCCAATGTAATTATCGTAACCTTATGGGGTTAGTTGCACTAATGCACAAACTAGAGGGGTTAGTAGCTAAGGCTCAAACCCTAGGGGTTTATGTGCAAACCTAGGAGAAGTTTTGCCTATATAAGGAGGCAGCCTCCTACATATTATAATGCTATTTCAGAGAATAAAGTTACTCTGTCTAGATTCATACTAGTTGTAGAGAACCCTAGTCTCTCTCCAACTTCATCCAAGGAGGTGGAACGTGGTGTGAAACATAGTGTTCGTCCTCGAGATTCACACTAGATTGGTGGGAGCAAGATCAAGGAGGAGGCGCGTGAAAGCAAGCAACAACCGATCATCCACTGCATAAAGGAGCTTAGGAAGACAAGGTAAACACATTAATCTTCCGCTATAATTCATGTTGTAGATCTGTATGTGATAGATCCTTCCTGCCCTTCATAACAGTTACACGAATCGTCTACTGATTCCAGTTTGATTTCTAATGATCTTCATTCAAGAGAGAAGAATATGAAGAACTATGAATCTCTTTTCAATAACCCAGAAACTTCGTTGAGTGTGTCCGAATTAGATGATGCTCTTGAAAGTGATCCTCAATCAGATGATGATGATAATGATAATGAGTTAACAACTTCTCAAGAAATTGGATACAAGTCCGTGGCAAGAGGGAAGGATATGAAGAACTGTGAATCTCTTTTCGATGATGTTGTTGAATGTGATCATGTTGCTGGTGTTGTGAAAAAAACGAAAAATATGCAGAAAGAAAGAATCAAAACACACAGATTTACGTGGTTCGGCAAAACAGCCTACTCCACGGAGTTGCAGAGATTTCACTAAAACAGACGAATCGTCTCAGAGAGAATTACAAGCGAAATCAGAACGCTCAACATAACATGCTACGAACCCTAAGAACTCTATAAATAGACAACCTATCAAACCGGGCCGGATCCAAGCCCAAACGGGTCAAAACGGGTCAAAATATTTTTTTCGGGGGCGCTGCCCCCGAACCCCCGGAGACATGTTCGTGATCGCTACGGCTTGGGCCTACCGGCCCAAGCCTTCGCTCCACGAATCATGTCTCCCTTTTCGGGTCGTAGCAAAACATGAACCGGGTCGATTCATAAAACGGGTCGCCCATGAACCAGGGCTCCATCCCAACAGCTGGTTTAGATGCAAAGCTACTGGAGGATAATCTTGCTACTACTAAGAATCAGCCACTTCAGAAGGATGATGATGAACAAGAGTCGAGACTTGACAAGGTATGTGTCACTTCTCTTCACTTTGTAATTCAGCTTTGTTTTGATACATTCTAGTACTACTTGTTGTTTTGGCAGCTTCTTTGGGATATAGTAGCTTTTTGGTTTCATGTGTTAGTGCTTTCTACTTTTGTCAACATTTAATAGTAGATTTGTTTTTTTTTTTTGTTTTTTTTTGTTTTTTTTTTTTTTGGTGATGAAATGTACCCAAATATGTTATAGACAAAACTGGGGCTGATACTAAGTTTCAGTACAAAAACCTTGTATCAGAAACATCAAGAAATCCAAATTTTCATATTGCACTTAAAACCCATTTTACCAAATTGTGAGTTCTAGCACTAACATTCCTGGGGACATCATGTATAATGGAGCTGCCACTTTGAGATAGGATTTTGAAACTCTAGCAGCCCAGTTTTGTCCAATACTGGTACATATTTACTTAGATGTTTGATTGACTGAAAAGGGTCTTGAATAGTACTGGTGGTTTAGATAGTGTCAATTCCTAAAATCCTAATGTTGAGTTGGGTGTGATTAGACAAACTGCTATTAGATTGAGTACTTTGTGATGCTAGTAGCAAGCAAGGAAAAATGGGGGGGGGGGGATAATGTGTTGGCATCCGTATTTTTGTAATATCTATGATCGAAGAACACCATTATTTTCTCCAAAAGGCTCTAACTAGGAGTAAGCAATAAGGATATAATCTGAAGTACATCAGATTGAGAAGCAAATAATTTGCTTTAGAGTTTAACAAGAAGGTTGAGTCTGTACTTGTTGAGTATCATAACTGGTATTGTACCCCTTGGAATGGGAGGTGTTAAAACTTACGACTAAAGGCATAGGAGAATAAAATACACAGAGCCGACATGCCAACGAAAAGAAATTGTCTTCTCAACCACATTTGGAGTTCATATAACATTAATAAACAAGGTTTTTTTAACAGATGTTACCCTGACAGTGTTCACAGGCTACCGGAATGCAAAACCAAGGTCCAAATTTGAAACTGGGTCAAACCACCAGTCATATAAGTGATATTCGCCGTGAAAAAAATGTATTCAAAATTGCTGTTATTTTCCTAATTGATTACTTAATCAAATTCTTTGGTATTCTGCTCCTCCCACAGCTAATTGCCGTAGTATCCGGCGAACTGAGTGCGAATTCCAAGCCATTGAAGCTTAGACAGTTATATGAATCTTATGCTGATTTACGTTTGATTTCTGATGATCTTCGTTCAAGAAAATCCCTGGAAGTCGGTGGTGGGGATGATGATGAGGATAATGAGTTAACAGTTTCTCAAGAAATTGGGTGGGAATCTCTTTTCAAGAAGCCAGATACTTGGTTGAATGTGTCCGAATTAGATGATGTTGATGAATGTGATCATGTTGCTGGTTTAGATGCTTCACTTGCAAAGCTACTGGAGGATAATCTTGTCATCAGTACTACTACTAAGCAGCCACTTCAGAAGGATGCTGATGAAGAAGAGTCAACACTTAAAAAGGTATGTCACTTCTCTTCACTTGTACTACAATAATTAAGCTTTCTTTTGATCATTTTAGTACCATACTTGTTGTTTTGGTAGCTTTTTTGGGATATACTAGTTTTTTGGTTTCATGTAATAATGCTTTTGTGCTTTCTAATTTTGTCAACATTTAATAGTAGATTTGTGTGTGTGTGTGTGTGTGTTTTGATGAAATGGACCCAAATATGTTAGACAAAACTGGGGCTCATACTAAGTTTCAGTAAAAAAAGCCCTTGTATCAGAAACATCATGAAATCCAAAATTTCATATTGCACATAAAACCCAATTTACCAAATTGTGAGTTCTAGCATTAACATTCCTGGGGTCATCATGTATAATGGAGCTGGCACTTTGAGATAGGATTTTGGCATATGCAGAAACTCTAGCAGCCCAGTTTTGTCTAATACTGGTACATATATACTTAGATGTTTGATTGACTGAGAATAGTACTGGTGGTTTACAACTTTACATGGTGCCTAATGTTGAGTTGGGTGTGATTAGACAAACTGCTATTAGTTTGAGTACCTTGTGATGCTAGTAGCAAGCAAGGAAAAATGAGGGGTAGATGTGGCTGTGAGGGAGCACCAGGGTAATTTGATTTGGGCAAAAACAAGCTTCTTTCTGGGCTCAGATGTTCATGGAGGCAGAACTTAAAGCTATTAAATTGGCTTGTGAGGTGGTTGAGAAAAAAAAAATAAAAAAAATCTGCAGCTGCTTAAAATAGAATCTGATGTCAAAACACAAATGTGGAGGCTATAAACAATGTCAGGTTACCAAGAGTGGAAATGGAGGAACAGGGTGAAGACCATCCAAAGATGGAAGAGTGTGAACAACTTTGCAGCCTTCTTTTTTGTCATAGGAATAGAAATAGGGTGGCTCATTGTAGGTCTGTGTGGACAAGAAAATCAAAGTGGAAATCAAAGATATGATGTTGGATAGTGCTGGTGTAACTTCAGTTTTTGTCTGAGTTTTTATACAATGGAACTGGAACTATATATAGTGCATAATCAAATGATTTAGGAACATAAATATAAAATTCTAATTGTTTGGATTATATTTGGTGTGCAGACTGCAAGGATATTGACCGAAAGCGAACATTTCATACACGAGTTGCTGCAGTCTAGGGAGCTTCTGTTGGAGACTAAACTTGGTTTAGCCCATCTCAATAAAAGGGCCCAAGTAACATGTTATTATTACTAGTTAGTAGTCATAATGTTTGTAGCCCAATTATATTAGCAAGCCCAAATTTGTAATTTGTCTAGATTCTTTGTACCTTAGTAGGAGAATTCTAGAGATGAATTTGTGTAGAATGTTGTAGATAATTTCCTAGATATTTTTGGTGGAAGAAGTTTGTGGAAGGAATGATGCTAGGAATATTCCTTTCACATCCACCTATAAATAGCATGTATCTCCACCATTTTCCATCAAGCAAAATCAATTGAAGTTCTTCCACATATTGTCCTACTCTCTCACTGTACAAGTTCCATCACTTCTCTCTTCCACCAAACTAACCCACCACTTAGCCTACTAGTCTCTTCCCAAAACCAACAGCTTCCGTTTAGGGGTCATGCTTCTCTACTATTGTATCCCGCCCCAGACCTTTCGGGTATCAAATTGTGAGCTTGCTAGATGGGAGGACCAGTTATGTGTTGGAGGACGTCGTACCATTCACCGATGTCATTGGCATGGACGACAGAGGATGGGTGACGCGTCGCCGAGGGGGATTGTGCATTTTTTTTTGCTTCATCGGAAAATGATTATGCATATTCAAGAACGTCTTGAGTGGTCAGTGTGTAAGGTTTCCGCTGCTCCCGGTTTCCCACGAACTATTACTCCAGGTCGCTGCATCTTTCACCGGGACCCCGGGAATCGACTCCCACACATCTTATTCGGGCGACACAGCCATTGCGATATTTCTATTGTGGACCACTGTCACGGCACACACCGTTGGAGGCATTTCCGGATGAATATTGAAATGCCAAAAAAAATCTTCGACGCGGTGTTGGTGGACAGAGGACTTCTACACACTTACATATGAGAAGCTTACATGTGCTATTCCATTGGCAATGGCCAATGTTATGGGTCGTGCACCTTGGTTCACTAGCCCCTCCGTATGTACAGAGCTTGTGTTTTGTGAGAGATGAGTGTGGGGTAGCATTCCTTGTGTTCGTGGACATTTTCTTACACAAGAAAGTTTTGAGGATTAACCATCAGATGCACGAGCTGATTGTGGCTCCCGGGCTATTGTCGACCAGATTATATATGGGAAAGTTTGGAGGACGGGCGTTCGCGGCAAGGAATGGGTTTGAGTTGAGAAAAACTTTTGTGGCTGGATCGGTTGCCGAAAGTAGGGTAGAGTGCTTACAAAAGCTGTCGGTTGCTCTACTCGAGATTGCTTTTCATCATATGTTCCGATATTCAGTTGAATGAATTCATTTGATGTAACGGAGTTACAAGTTAACAGCAAGGAATGAATTTTGATTGCTGCCGCTGCAACACCCCGCGATTCCAGGCCTAGCCCAAACCGCTAAGATGTCCCCCGCACGAGGAGTTTTACCTCATTGTGAACGGAGTAGATCGTCGGCCTCGTACCAAACCATAAAGAACAAAACTTCTAATTCAATTCAAAATCAACTTTATTACAATAAAGGAAATGACCGAACGCGGTCCTTAACATGGAAACTTGAAAACAAACCAAATTGTTTGAAAAGAAATAAAAAAAAAAAAACATTAAACTAGTGATTTATTCCGTGAGAGCTAAAGTGATTCCTTGATCCAAGCTAGTGATTCGTTCCCCCAGAGTTTGCAGCGGTGCTAACCTGCGGGTTTTACAATAGACAAAGCCGACCGCAGTTTTCCCAAAAGTCAGCTTAAGCTGAGTAAGAAATACCTCAACATGTAAACAGATGATTGGGCACATAATTCAAGAATAAGTAAAGGGAAAAGTAAAGGGAAAAGATGATTAAAGCTTTAAATTGAGATCACAAAGGTAAACAAGGAAGGTAAAGGGATAAACTTGGATTTGAGATTCCAGCTTAATCTTTCTTATCCTCTTCTGAAACTTTTCTGGCGGCCACCTGGCCACGTGCCACGGGAGCAGCTAGCTCTACTGCCCCATGAGCCCCAGAAATTAAACATTGTACGAGCGAAATGCAGAGTTCCCGCCTGCCTCGGAAATAAATAACTCAGGGTTACTTCGTGGGTCTATCAAACCCTACTTCAACCCGGCAGTTGTGAAAGCCCCTCTAAATATGGCCTTCCCGCCTCAATACTGACCTACAAGACCTTAAGTGTCGACACCCCCTAGAGGTTAGCAACTCCGCTAGAGTAGTACAAGTAGGAACCCCCAAGTCCTCATGGTAGTGTAGGACTATGGGTATCAAGGGTACGCCAGAGTTTGGCTCCCAAAATCTCTTGACCAGAACGTATGGTCTTAAACAATATAATCACCGAAGTGAACTAAAGAAGAGCTCGTACAAGTTATCTTTCACTTTACATTACTTAGTGTCTTATGAGTATTTCTTGAAAGAAGGTGATTCTCGATCCAAACCAGGTATTCAAAACCAATAAGGAAAGCAAGGATTAAAGTGCTAAACAGTTCCAAGATGAACATAACTCATATCTTCAAGAGAGAGATTTCAGTTTCACACTATGTGCCAAAGTAGACATGATTTTCAGAGTTTCAACAAATGGGTAGTACGATAATCAAAACAGTAACAAATTTGGCACATAACACATCTTGGAAACTCATTTTGATGGTAGAAGAGTCGAGCATATAACTTACTTGGATTACAGAAAGCTCCAGACACACAAGCAAGCACGAAAACTAGTACTCGTCGTACGGGTTCTCAATGAACTGATCGTCTACAAACCCTACAATATTCGAATAATCCTAACATTAATACACGACCAATCTCACACAACAAATGCAATAATGCCCTATATGCAAATGCAAAGAATATTTCCCCGACAAGTTCCCAATTACGTTTTATTCCCAAAATCGATTTTGGAACTCTAGTATTAGAAAAAAGAATATTAATTTATAAAATAAAGAAAATAAATAAAACAAAGACAACTAAAGGTAGGGTTTAGACTATTAAATATTATACTTAGGAAAAAGCTATTTATAATTAGTATTTAGAAAAGAGTATGATATTTAAAGTAGATAATAGTATTAAAGAAAAGTTATATTTACTTATTAAAAGAGTAAATATATATTTATAAACTAATATCCACTTTTATAAGAAAAGATCTTGAATTAAAACACACAAAAGTAAAATTATATAATTACTTAAGAAAACCACTTTATTTATTAACAAAAACATCTATTTTTATTAGTAAAACTCTTCTTACAAAATGATACTATAACAACTTATATTTATTTTCATATTATTGAAACTAATTAGTTGTAAATAGTATTAATAGAGAAAATAGTAGTTATAGATATATAAGAGTTAAATAAAACAAAATAGTTTACTGTAAATACAACAACGACCCCAACGGTTTTATCAATTTACCAAAAGTACCCCAATTTGTCACACTACAAACATATACAGTAATCTCTCATTCCTCTTCGCTAGTACCCACATGAACAGAGCGTAAGTAGCCCAATGCATACGACTATCACTTGATTGATAGCAAGACAACGGAAAACAGCAATTGGTGAATTCGACGATGCGGGTGAAGAATTCGTGAATCAAGCGACGAGTTCACTTACCGAAACGGAAAATCAAGGAATCAAATTCGGTTGGGTGTAACTTTGATTGGACGGCGACTAACGGGCGACGAGCTCTACTAATCGCCGGCAATGGAGGAACGAGAGAGATGGTGGCGGCGTTGCTGGGTCGTCGGAATTCGGGTCGGAAATTTGGGTCGACACAAAACAGAGCCAACGGAGGCTCTGTTTCTCTTGCTGGTTCGTCGGAAGAGAGAGGGAGACAGGGCGAGCTTGGCGGCTTCTGGGTCGCCGGAAAAAATGGAGCAGCGGTGGTGGTCGGGTTCAATCGGGTCGAAGCCGGGTCGGCACAAAAACAAAGCCGGCAAAGTCTCTTTTGCTCCTTGTTGATTCGCCGGTCAGAAGAGAGGGAGGAGGCGAGCTGGTTCTGGTGGGTTTTCGCCGGAGAAAGGTTAGGAGCAGAGGTGGTGGTCGAATTTGGCGGTGACTCAGAAACAGGGGCTGGGTTTTGTTTTTTTTTTTTCTTCGGCAAAACAGGGAATGAGAGAGATGGAGGATGACGAGGAGGAGAAGGCGAGTTGATATATGTCGACTGGAGGTGAAATTGGGGAAGAACGTGGGTGAATTCGTGGGAGAGAATGGGGAGAGACACTGAGGGAGAAGTTGAGGAAGAATCGGGCATTTTTCCCGATCGTGAGAGAGAGAGAGAGAGTTAAGTGGGTTTACACCCCACTTTTGAGAAAATACACTTTAACCCCCCATGATCACGTTTAGTAAACTACAAATACACCCCCGGTTTAAAAACAATAACACTTATCCTAATTTAAGAATATCTCACAAAAATGCCCTATTAAAAATAGGAGTATTACATCACCTTCCCCTTAAAACAACGCTTCGTCCTTGGGCAAAACTTGCACTTGTGAGTGCGAGGAGCCGCTCCATTTCGGTTTCCAAATCCACCAAAGTTTGACCCGTTTCCCAAATTGGTTGTTAGGGTTTTGCCTGGAGCGCTTATCCTCATTGCCAAATTGGTTCTTGAGCTGACCTCCTGCTGGTTGTGATTCTGCCTTACGCTTCTTGTTGTTCGCGTTGTTGAGTTCAGCATATCGAGCCATGTTGATCGCCTTTCCATATGCATCCTAGAGAGTGGCAAATTGTATCGCCCCCACAGACTTCAAGACACTGTAGTTCAAACCTTCAATGAAACGATCAATCTTTTCTTCCTCGGTTGGGGCTAAGGCTCCAGCAAACCTTGATAACTCCGAGAACTTCTCATAGTATTCCTCCACGGTGTCATTACCTTGTTTGAGTTCCAAGAATTCACGAAACTTCGTCTTCTTCACGTGAAAGGGATAAAATCGCTCACGCAAAGCTTTCACCAAATCCTCCCATCCAAAGCTCTCTTGTGCTTGGAGCACAGCCTTGTTAGCGGTCCACCAATTGTCTGCCTCTCCCTTAAAGTAGTATGCCGCGCAAGGGACACATTGATTAGCTGGGCAGTTAACCGACTCAAAGATCTTATCGAAATCTCTAATCCAGTCTTCAAGTAGCGTTGGATCATCCTTGCCCCTGAAGAAGTCAGGCTTCATGTAGGAAATCTTACGCGCTATATCATTTCCATGATTGTTATTATTCTCGGCAATCTGAGCTAGGTTCAAGGTCATTTGCTCCAGTCGGGCGAATCGTGCTTCCTGGTCCATGGTTGCTTGTTGGTTTCTAGAACGTGTTCGGTTCCTGGTGTAATAGTGGTAAATTTGACCGCTCATTCACCTATTCCCAAATGACTACTACTTAATAATAACACATACGCACACCAACTACGTATTAATCAGATAAGTCAAATAAGCATGGTATCAAAACATAAACCGACTCTCACGAGGTTAGAATGGTAGTGGGAGGGTGGGAAAACGTATAAAGATAGAGGACGTAAAGCTAATCTTCATTGGTGGATACTCCAAACCCGCGTCACCGATCACCTCCAATTCCGTCTTACCGAGAAGCTTCCACGAGGAAAGAAGGTCGTAGGGTCATCTAAGTCGAAATATCGCTACTCTCTTGTCGATAAAATAATATAGCAAGCTTAAGGAAACTTTTTCAAGCATAGCATGATAACCACCAACATGAAGCTATAGCAAAGAAAACTCACATCTCACAAGTAGGTATACAAATTCCATATGGACAAATGTCCCAATAATCGATTAACAGCTTAATCAACGAGTAAGCACATGAATTGTAAAAAAAACACCTGAGTTACCCACTCCCCGCGGCTTGTTTACTTATTAACTTTCCAAGTTTTAGTCTTTCCTAGTCCAATTATTAAAATTTTGAAAAGATTTTCCATTTGTGATTAACTAGTTAATTAATCCTAGTTCTTCAGGTAAGGTTACGAAGCCGGGCTCTGATACCACCTGCAACACCCCGCGATTCCAGGCCTAGCCCAAACCGCTAAGATGTCCCCTGCACGAGGAGTTTTACCTCATTGTGAACGGAGTAGATCGTCGGCCTCGTACCAAACCATAAAGAACAAAACTTCTAATTCAATTCAAAATCAACTTTATTACAATAAAGGAAATGACCGAACGCGGTCCTTAACATGGAAACTTGAAAACAAACCAAATTGTTTGAAAAGAAATAAAAAAAAAAACATGAAACTAGTGATTTATTCCGTGAGAGCTAAAGTGATTCCTTGATCCAAGCTAGTGATTCGTTCCCCCAGAGTTTGCAGCGGTGCTAACCTGCGGGTTTTACAATAGACAAAGCCGACCGCAGTTTTCCCAAAAGTCAGCTTAAGCTGAGTAAGAAATACCTCAACATGTAAACAGATGATTGGGCACATAATTCAAGAATAAGTAAAGGGAAAAGTAAAGGGAAAAGATGATTAAAGCTTTAAATTGAGATCACAAAGGTAAACAAGGAAGGTAAAGGGATAAACTTGGATTTGAGATTCCAGCTTAATCTTTCTTATCCTCTTCTGAAACTTTTCTGGCGGCCACCTGGCCACGTGCCACGGGAGCAGCTAGCTCTACTGCCCCATGAGCCCCAGAAATTAAACATTGTACGAGCGAAATGCAGAGTTCCCGCCTGCCTCGGAAATAAATAACTCAGGGTTACTTCGTGGGTCTATCAAACCCTACTTCAACCCGGCAGTTGTGAAAGCCCCTCTAAATATGGCCTTCCCGCCTCAATATTGACCTACAAGACCTTAAGTGTCGACACCCCCTAGAGGTTAGCAACTCCGCTAGAGTAGTACAAGTAGGAACCCCCAAGTCCTCATGGTAGTGTAGGACTATGGGTACCAAGGGTACGCCAGAGTTTGGCTCCCAAAATCTCTTGACCAGAACGTATGGTCTTAAACAATAAAATCACCGAAGTGAACTAAAGAAGAGCTCGTACAAGTTATCTTTCACTTTACGTTACTTAGTGTCTTATGAGTATTTCTTGAAATAAGGTGATTCTCGATCCAAACCAGGTATTCAAAACCAATAAGGAAAGCAAGGATTAAAGTGCTAAACAGTTCCAAGATGAACATAACTCATATCATCAAGAGAGAGATTTCAGTTTCACACTATGTGCCAAAGTAGACATGATTTTCAGAGTTTCAACAAATGGGTAGTACGATAATCAAAACAGTAACAAATTTGGCACATAACACATCTTGGAAACTCATTTTGATGGTAGAAGAGTCGAGCATATAACTTACTTGGATTAAAGAAAGCTCCACACACACAAGCAAGCACGAAAACTAGTACTCGTCGTACGGGTTCTCAATGAACTGATCGTCTACAAACCCTACAATATTCGAATAATCCTAACATTAATACACGGCCAATCTCACACAACAAATGCAATAATGCCCTATATGCAAATGCAAAGAATATTTCCCCGACAAGTTCCCAATTACGTTTTATTCCCAAAATCGATTTTGGAACTCTAGTATTTGAAAAAAGAATATTAATTTATAAAATAAAGAAAATAAATAAAACAAAGACAATTAAAGGTAGGTTTTAGACTATTAAATATTATACTTAGGAAAAAGCTATTTATAATTAGTATTTAGAAAAGAGTATGATATTTAAAGTAGATATAGTATTAAAGAAAAGTTATATTTACTTATTAAAAGAGTAAATATATATTTATAAACTAATATCCACTTTTATAAGAAAAGATCTTGAATTAAAACACACAAAAGTAAAATTATATAATTACTTAAGAAAACCACTTTATTTATTAACAAAAACATCTATTTTTATTAATAAAACTCTTCTTACAAAATGATACTATAACAACTTATATTTATTTTCATATTATTGAAACTAATTAGTTGTAAATAGTATTAATAGAGAAAATAGTAGTTATAGATATATAAGAGTTAAATAAAACAAAATAGTTTACTGTAAATACAACAACGACCCCAACGGTTTTATCAATTTACCAAAAGTACCCCAATTTGTCACACTAAAAACATATACAGTAATCTCTCATTCCTCTTCGCTAGTACCCACATGAACAGAGCGTAAGTAGCCCAATGCATACGACTATCACTTGATTGATAGCAAGACAACGGAAAACAGCAATTGGTGAATTCGACGATGCGGGTGAAGAATTCGTGAATCAAGCGACGAGTTCACTTACCGAAAACGGAAAATCGAGGAATCAAATTCGGTTGGGTGTAACTTTGATTGGACGGCGACTAACGGGCGACGAGCTCTACTAATCGCCGGCAATGGAGGAACGAGAGAGATTGTGGCGGCGTTGCTGGGTCGTCGGAATTCGGGTCGGAAATTCGGGTCGACACAAAACAGAGCCAACGGAGGCTCTGTTTCTCTTGCTGGTTCGTCGGAAGAGAGAGGGAGACAGGGCGAGCTTGGCGGCTTCTGGGTCGCCGGAAAAAATGGAGCAGCGGTGGTGGTCGGGTTCAATCGGGTCGAAGCCGGGTCGGCACAAAAACAAAGCCGGCAAAGTCTCTTTTGCTCCTTGTTGATTCGCCGGTCAGAAGAGAGGGAGGAGGCGAGCTGGTTCTGGTGGGTTTTCGCCGGAGAAAGTTTAGGAGCAGAGGTGGTGGTCGAATTTGGCGGTGATTCAGAAACAGGGGCTGGGTTTTGTTTTTTTTTTCTTCGGCAAAACAGGGAATGAGAGAGATGGAGGATGACGAGGAGGAGAAGGCGAGTTGATATATGTCGACTGGAGGTGAAATTGGGGAAGAACGTGGGTGAATTCGTGGGAGAGAATGGGGAGAGACACTGAGGGAGAAGTTGAGGAAGAATCGGGCATTTTTCCCGATCGTGAGAGAGAGAGAGAGAGTTAAGTGGGTTTACACCCCACTTTTGAGAAAATACACTTTAACCCCCCATGATCACGTTTAGTAAACTACAAATACACCCCCGGTTTAAAAACAATAACACTTATCCTAATTTAAGAATAATTCAAAAAAAATGCCCTATTAAAAATAGGAGTATTACATCACCTTCCCCTTAAAACAACGCTTCGTCCTCGAAGCGTAAAACAGTAACTCCCCAGAGAGAACATTTTGCCTATATGCACGATGAGATGATAAAATTTCTAATGCAGATGAAAACGCAAAGGCCACAGGGGATGAGCGAACAACATAAAGGGTATTTCAGCCGCCATCGAAGAGAGGAAAAGCGGAGGGTAATCTTTGACTGCGCAGGAAAAGCGGAGGGTAATCTTTGACTGCGCTAGCTCGCCAAGGAACCGAGAGAACAAAAGCGAGAACAAGCTTTGGCCATAAATGTCTTCCTTCGCTGCAGAAGAACCACACAATTAGCACGACAAGTCGGGGCACGAAGGTAATTGAGACAACTCGCCCGCCCACCCATGTGGCAGCGTACCACTGAACCAGCTCGGAAAAAGGCCGATGTGTCGCCTACGTGTAAAAGAGCAACTCCCATTTTATATATAGGTAGAGCTATGTGATCAGAAGAAGTCATGAACTACAAAATTTAAAACCTTCTTACGCGGAATAAAATACCGCAAAACTAAACGTGCTCGGATGGGCGATGTACACAAATAAACTACATGATGATCTCCTTTCTAGACGGAATAAATATGCAAAAACCAAACAAAACTGACGAGCCAATCATCCGATACCAATCCAGCACGAGTAGTAATTGTTGGAAAATGGGACAGGAAGAGTTTCAACACTTCCGTCAACCAAATTGTGCACATCAACAAAACACGTCTTCTCGTGACGAAGATGATAAACCTTCAGCCCTTTTCCCTTAACTGTGATGCAGGTACAAGTTTGCAGATACCAACCCGTATCCGTGACTGCGCCATTGCTCAACCTTTCCCAGAAAGTAGGAGAAGCAACCTCATTGTATATGTACACCGCATACGAAGCAAAATCATATTCATCTTCGACGCAACCATGATCAACATAAATCAACTTCCCGTCATGCTCCCCATGGAAACCACAACTTGATATGGGTGCGAAGTCCCTTAGTGTATTATTAGCCACATCAAAAACCGTCACGCGATTTAACAACAAGTCTTTGCAACAAACTTTTTGCCCAACAGCAACGAAACCATATAAAAGTGAACACACTCTTCCCAGCGGAGGAAAGTCGTGAGTACTCCAAACATCATCGCCTGGGCAGGCCGTTTTAACAGTCATGCCAGACTGAGGTTCTTTTATGACAAGGAAGACACAACGAGGATAACCACCACAAGTAGTAAACACGCCATCGTATGTTCTGATGCCTTTGAGCTCAGGCAATTCAATTATAGCCCTTGTTAAAGGGTTCACCATCAATGGAGTCTCGGCAAACTCTGAGGAAGTGGTATTGGGAGGAGGCATCCTCCGTAGAAGAATCCATCCATCTTTCGAGCAAAGAGCTTGAGCTCCGCCGAACTCAGGCATGCTAACCAGGAATTTACTTTTCCTAGGAACACTAATGAATTCCCATGATTTGCTTTGCAAACCATATTTCAGATGCAAAATCCATGGCACCCCATCTCCAACAGAATAAAGAGGTCTGGGATAGTGCACTGACGCCAACTTCCAATCACGACAAACAGCAGCCAATCGCATGTTATCAAATATGTCTAATTTGTCCTTTATCATCCACAGAAGTAGCATAGGAAGGGGCGACCAAGTCCATTCTCTTCTTTCTCTTGCATTGGAAAATTCAGGGTGAGGATAGTGCTGGAGAGCGGACTCAGAAATGGCTGTATCTTCATGTTGAAGACTACTGTGTTGCAGGTAGAATATTGTTTAGAGCATGTCAGATATAAAAAAGGGAAGAAAAAACACTTATTTTGTAGGAACAAGTAAAAAAATAGATGGTTAATGGATAAGTGAGAGTATGATGTGAAATGAAGATTGATAAAAAAAAATATGAGTAGCCCATTTGAATGGATATGATTTTTCCAACTAATAGTTTAACTTCCTTTGAACTCGATCCAACTTAAGAATACATATGATGCTCTTCAACTCTTTTGAACCCCACACACGCGAGTTCAAAAGAAAGCCGTAGCATATTCTCCTTTTTGGTTATATATAATTTAATCATTTAGATTTTACTTCCACAAAATTTGGCATCAATGATGCATCAAATGGTTCATGTGTTAGACTGGCACTTTTGGCTTAGGAGTTGGGACATACATCTGGCTGACTGTTGCCACGTCACAAAAGCATATGTGGGCTTGTGTCAGTTTGTATAAGCTAATTATCACTAACAATTTCTTATTGGCCATTACAAAACACTAATTACATTTCTCCCCAACAAAGTCCACTAAGACAAAATGTTGAAACATACAACAAATTAAGGCCTCTCAAGTCATGGGATTTAGAGTAAGAAACCTGTAGATTTACTTTTCGGGTATATCTATCATGTACAACACGAAGGGATGACATCACTTAGCTAGGGATGAGTCGAAATTGGATTGGTAGTTTACCACTGTTGGGAAGAGAGTCAATCTTGATCAATCATCTCTACGTAGATGCATTGACTTTGTTAGGACGTTTAAGATGGTATTCATTGTGTACTAATTATGTATGGTGGATGATGGTCTATATATAGTGCTCGGCTTCTCAATCACTGTCATCATTTCATGTCCTTTCAGCCACAGATTTGCTTCTCTGTTTTCTCTGTTCCTAATCACTTTCTAGGGCTTGTCGGGCTTCATTGTCTAGAAAAACTGAACATTATACCTCTCCCTCTCTCATATTAGATATTGTTTGGTTAGAATTTACAGGTGCACTCAGATAATTTAACTTGAAAAAAACCACTGGTTCGCCTCAGACTCTACTTGTTTCCATGTTGCGTATCGTCTCTCTTTCACCAAACACTGTTATGTTCAGTTCTGTACCTAATAAATAAGCCCAAGTTCCAATCTGTGCAGCAACAATTTTCTATCTTTATCACTGAGGCTGATGCATTAATAGTCACCAAGATATTGGGAGTTTGCTAAAGTGGTAAGCGTCTCCTCTCTGCTTTGTAGAGGGTAACAGAGTAATGCGAGTTATATCTTCACCCGGTACTAACCTCCCTGTGGTGATACTTCATGAATTATCCAGTATATAAATCTAGGAATTTACTTCTGCTAGAGTTCAGTACCCAAACGTTCACCTGTGGTGATAATTCGATGATTTAGCTGACGGTTTGCGTTTTCTCACAACAGTCAATGGTTGCACTAATTCGCTGGCAAGAGTCTCTGATATTATTCAACAAAACTTAATGGATATTCGTGTTTAGTTAGCCAGAAAAGAAGCCAATCCACACCATAGATATACACAGAAAAGACCAAGGAGCATATGAGTTTTGGTGGGACACATTATCATTTATCAAGTGATGGAAGCTCCGAGTACAACAAACTTGATGAAAGTCTGAAGGGGCATGAGTTGATTCCGGCAGCACGATGAAAGCAACCTTACCCATGGGGCGGGGCCGTCTTCGACAAGGCTACTCGAGGTAAGAATCAACAGACATCCCGGCATGTATGATAAGTTTGATAAAGTAATGGATCTTAACTTCTTAAGTGATCTACTAAGTATAAGGTTATTGTAGGTATTGAGAAGTGAGAACTACATCCACGGTTTCCTTGCGATTACCAGGTTTCCATATTAGAACTGGGCTTTGACTAAATGGCTTACAGGGAGTACATTTTTCTAGGAGCTGCAATGGCGGAGGTATTTACGTTGTCAGCATTAGAATTCAAAGACTCTCCTTGGACATACACTGCTGAAAAAGACTCCAAAATCTCAAAAGTAGTACAAGTGGAACACAACAATATATGAGAGTCCCAACCTCTCCTAGGTCAACTTAACTCTTGACTTTTGTGCAAAACCTTAGTCCAACCACCCAAGTCTTTTGATCACGCATCTTGCAACTATCATTCAGCATCTTCCTTTCTTTTGGACGAAATGGAAAATGAGGAATATGGTAGTTTTCAAGGGTCAGCACACTCTCACTCTGAGATCAGAGCGTTTCAACATTTCAGCACAAAGCCGGCACGTCAAGAGGAGGCTCAAATCCCGGAAATCATACACTTCCATTATCTTACACAACAACAACAGCTTCAATCTATACCCTCAGACATAGACACTATTCAGGTTGACGGAGCATGGCACGCTCAAACATTGACAGGAGCTGTTGGAGTCTACTTAAAGCCACGCTTTGGTCATGCAACTACATACTCTAAAATTTGCACGGCGGACTCCCCATTGCAAAGGGAACTCTTGGCTATTTATCATGGTTTACTTGTAGCACACCAACATAGCATTCAATCTATTTTGATCTATACTGATAGCCTTATCTCTTACAAAATCTTACAGGGGAGTGAAGAAGCGCCGTACAAGGAGGCGCCTATTTTGGGTTTCATCAGGCAGGAGATGATGCATTTTGGGAGTTGTGTTTTGGCTAAAGTTCCTAGGGGTTATGTAAAGGAGGCTCATCGTCTCGCTAAGTTGGCTGCTAAGTCAATAACGTAGTGTACTCTCTATTGTAATTAGCTAGTTTGTATGATCTAGTGTGTTTGCTACCTTAGCTTTGAAGGCTATGCTTTTGCTGTATATATCATAGCCACTTCGTAGTTGCTAGACCGTCTCTAGTTTGTATCTGTAGGTTGCTTTTGTATCTGTATCTCCTGCCTTGGTGCCACTCCTTGCTATAATGATATTTGTTACTATTTCACCCAAAAAAAAAAGAAAAAAACACCTAAGTCTTTATATCAGGTAGCGGGACATGCCAGAGATATGATTGAAGAAGAATAAGGTGATTGGACCTGAATTGTACCCCGGCTGTCTTCTTTGTGCTTCTTCTCCACCTCCATCTACCTTTCGTCTCCACTCTTTCTCTACTCTCTATGGGGGAGTTTCGATCTGACTTTTTCGTGACCGTTATACCCTTGAAAGGGTGGAATTACAATTTCATCAGTGAGGTCAAAATCGAAAGGGTGGAATTACAATTTAATCCATAATATAGGGTTGGAAATTGTCTTTTACACTTTTTCTTTGTGATGGCAGACTGATAACTAAAGTGATTGCGATTTACTTGTCGCATTATTATTATTATTATTACCATTATTATAATTATTATTATTTATCAATTGGTGTGGAAGATATACGCTAAATTCCCATTCCAATGTGACCAAAATTGGATAGGACTCACTGGCACTACACCGAATACAGCCACTACACACACTAAATGGGGTACGTGCTCGCAAAACAAAGAACAAGAGATAGATAGAATGAAAGTATTGTATATACACATAAATCAGTATTTTCAAAGTTGTGGGAAACAAAAATTCAAAAAAACACATCACCGAAAGAAAAGACAATCCCAAGCCAGATGGGAGGAGACTACAAACTGACCATGGAAGAAAGAGCCTAGCAATGATGGAAGCTATTGCTCAATTCTACGCAATATGACGAATTCAGTCTCCCCGAGACTCTGAGTCCTCTATGGAATAGAGGAATCCAAAAAAATCAACTCCAAGACGGCTATGATGTTATGATATTTACTCTTAACCTCCATGCAGAAGGGGAGAAGGCTTAACCAATAACCAGAACTAATGAATGGATGGATGAAAAAAAAAAATGCATCGTTATCTATGAAGGCGCAGACTCAAAGCTCTCTTTTCCAGCTCAAAAACACTCTGGGCTGTCATCTTAGTTAAACGTAAGATCATGGATGCCAATATAACCCCCTATCCGAAGGAGAAAAAGGGTGACAAGAAGAACAAAAATCAAAGGACAATACATTGGGCGTACTCGAGAGATAGTGGATTATCAATTGGAGAAGGTAATAAAGTCAATGAGAGATAGAATGCAGCAACACAACCGAAACATGATAATGGCGGTGACTGTTGAGCAACGAGCCTAATCAGCTGGAACATACGGGGACTTGGAAATCTCCGTAGTGTTCTAGCACTCAAAAGAATCGTAATAGGCAAGTCCCTTCTCCGGTCTTCCTAATGGAGACTATATTAACAAGCAAGGAGATGGATAAGGTTTCAAACAAGTTAGGGTTCCACGCCAGCCTTACTAACCGCAAGTGCACGGCCTCTACTGTAATTTACTTTAAAAATACTAGATTTATATCGAACCCACATGACATAAGTTTGGAGTTTAGTTGAATTAGAGTGATGCTGGTTTTGATTTGTTTGTTTTCTAAAGCTACTTGCATAATAGTAAAACGCAAAAATGTTAAAGTTGATTGAACAGTGAAAGAAATGCGATAGGGCGCCTCTATATAGTCAGGAAACGAAAAACCTCGCCCACCTATCTTTCTCCTGCACTCACGTGCGCTGGTATTGGGTGCCGCAAGTAAAACTAACTCCCCCCCCCCCCCCCCAGCAACGAGACATCAGTAGTTTTTAACCCTTAATGGAAACTTTATGGGCTTATGAAAATAATGAACGATGTTGTCTTCCGTCGAACCCAATGAGATTCAAGAAGGGTCTGTGGCTTTGCGGCTGAAGCTCTACGACACCTTCAGACATATTACCGCCTTCAGATTTGTTATAACCTGCAGGTATTCAAGGAAGAACAATGAAATAAAATAAAAACGAGAGACAAATTTAACGTGGTTCACTAACGAATTCACAACGAACCCGCTGGTTACCTTCGCGGCTAAAATCTGATATTTTATTGAGAAGATAACTCGATTACAATGCACGTCGTAGCCAGAACCTCCCACCCAACACACACGCACGAAAGTTCTCAAAGCACCAACTAATTCCCTAAAGCACGACCTACTGTGTGTGTATATGTTTGAGTACCAAAGACAAGACCCTTTAAATACCCAAAGTGTGTGTGACCGCGGAATCACCAGGCCCACAACACAACAATTTGGTTTGACTTGCTTTAGATTCAAGTAACCAACTCAACAAGGTCACAACCGAGTCTTCTCCGGGTGACCATCAAGCCCCTCAAATAGCAACATGTGCACCTTAGGAATACACCGTTCATGGAAACACTTCGTCAGTCACGCTTGATGTTATTATACAACTAGATGGAGCATGGCGTCAAAAATGTACGTAAGGCATTGGCATTTACATGCTGTTTCATTTCATCACTGCACAACCCCCCCCCCCCCCCCCCCCCCCATTGGAGCTCCTTGCTTAGTACGCTATCTATTGCTTGTACTTTTCAATTCCAGAACGTTATTATTTATACAGATAGTCTGATTGATTTACAATCCCTGCAGCCAAATGAGCATTGCTCTTATTAGGATGCACCAGTAGTATTAATATTCGGCATGAGGCCTCGCTTTTGGATGCGTGTGTTACACGTTTAGTGCAATACGCAGATGTTTTAGAAGCTCACCGTCTGGCGTCATTAGAGCAATCCGCTTAACATATATGTAATATATGTCTGTAACTGGTCTGTTCCATATTTTCTATATGCTTCTAGTCCTCAGACAGGGTCTCTGAGTGGTTTGGTAGTTTGGTTGTGCCCATATAGGGCCTAGCTGTGGTTTAGCTGTTTCGGGCCGGTTTGGCTTGTAAATTTTAGCGGTGAGCTTCTTTTTATCCAGCCTTGCCCTGTATCCATTGTGTCTATGTCTTCCTTTAGGCAATGCATTTGTGATCACAAGAAAATGTCAACTACTAAATTAAGCCTTATGACACCAAATAAAATACCGCAAAACTGAATGCGCTCAGATATAGACAGAACAGATACGCAGAAATCAAACACCAGATAGTAAACATTTAAAAGTAAAAAAGACAAGCCAATCATCCTATACCAATCCAGCACGAGTAGTCATGGTCGGGAAATGGGACACGAACGGTTTCCACACTTCCGGCAACCAAATCGTGCACATCAACAAAACTCTCAAGAAGATAGCAGTTCCTCGTCGACTTCTTTTGACGTAGATGATAGACCTTTAAACCTTTTCCCTTAGCTGCGATGCCGGTACGATAACTTGGCAGATACCAACTCGTATCTGTGACTGCACCCTTGCTCAACCTTTCCCAGAAAGTAGGAGAAGCAGCCTCATTGTACATGTACACTGCATAAGTAGAAAAATCGTATACACCTTCAATGCTACAACGCACACCATGATCAACATAAATCAGCTTCCCATCATGCTCCCCTAGGAAACCACAACCTGATATACGGTCAAAGTCCCTCAGTGTATTATTAGCCACATCAAAAACCGTCACGCGATTGAACAACAAGTCTTTGCAACAGACTTTCATCCCAACAGCAACGAAACCATGCAAAACTGAACACGCTCTTCCCAGTGGAGGAAAGTCATGACTAGTCCAAACTTTGTCACCTGGGCAAGCTGTTTTAATAATCACGTCAGACCTAGGTTCTTTTATGACAAGGAAGACACAGCGAGGATAACCACCATAAGTAGTAAACACGCCATCGTATCTTCTAATGCCTGTGAGCTCGGGCAGTTCAATTATAGCCCTTGTTAAAGGGTTCACCATCAATGGAGTCTCGACAAACTCTGAGGAAGTTTTATTGTGAGGAGGCATCCTCCTTAGAAGAATCCATCCATCTTTCGAACAAAGAGCCATAGCTTCATCGAACTCAGGCATGTCAACCACAAACTTGCATTTCCTTGGAACACTAATGAACTCCCATGATGATTTGCTTTGCGTACCATATTTCACATGCAAAATCCATGGCACCCCGTCTCCACCAGAATAAAGAGGTCTGGGATAGTGCACAGACGCCAACATCCAACCACGACAAACAGCAGCCAATCGCATGTTATCAAATATGTCTAATGTGTCCTTTATCATCCACAGAAGTAGCACGGGTAGGGACGACCAAGTCCCTTCACTTCTATCTCTTGCATTGGAAGATTCAGGGTGAGGATAGTGCTGGAGGGCGGACTCACAAATGGCTGTGATCGTCATGTTCAAGACTACTGTGCTGTAGGTAGATTAATATTTAGAGCATATCAGACATAAAAAAGGAAAAAAGAAAAACACTTATTTTTTGGGAGTAAGTAAAAAAGAGATGGTTAATGGAAAACTGAGAGTGTGATGTGAAATGAAGATTAAAAAGAAAGAATGAGTCGCGTCCCGAATGAATGGATGTGATTTTTCCAACTAATAGTTTCACTCCCTTCGGAATTATTCCAACTTAACATAAGATGCTCTGCAACTCTTTTGAGGCGCCCCACATACGCAAGTTCAAAAGAAAGCCGTAGCATATTCTCCTTTATGGTTATATATAATTTAATCATCAGACTTTACTTCCACAAAATTTAATCATCAAATGGTTAGACTGGCACTTTTGGCTTAGAGTTGGGAAATCCATCTGGCTCACTCTTGCCTGTTCACAACATGCGTCAAATGGTTCATGTGGGTTTGTGGCAGTTTGTATAAGCTATCACTTACAACTTCCTATCGGCCATGGTTAACCATGTTTGGTTACATCTTCCTTTTAACAAAGCCAACTCAGACAAAATGTTGAAACATACAGGAAAGGCCCCTCTCAAGTCATAGGATTTGGTTTACTCTTATTATTGTTTGTTCACAATTAACTCTCTAGATTGCCTATCATGCTGCCCAAGTTTTAAGATTTCTGCGGGTTCGTCATATTTAAAACTTAACTAATTGACTCTACGTGGTTTTCAAATTTCCCCAGAAGTAAGTTTACAAATCAATTTTCAAAAGCGGGTACCATTGTCTAATTTTAGCACCAGGATCTTTTCGATTGTTCCCTTAAACTTCAGAGTTGAAACCTAAAACATATTGACAGTGTGATACAGAGAAACTGAAAGTTCTGTGTTGAGTTGCAGTAAACGCCTATTTCCTTTATCTTGGTTACATTATCGTCTCTGAATTATTATAAGTCTCCAAACCATGTTGAGGTATAGGGAAAGGCTTTGAGTTGATTTCCATAATCTCTGGTCAATCTTGATGAATCTACTGCTTTGTGGGCCTCTTTTCTTTGTTGCTTTTCTGCGTATTTTAAGTTAAAGAGGGTAACAGAGTAATGTGAGTTATCTCTTGGCACTAACCTCCCTGTGGTGATACTTCATGATCCAGTATATAAATCTAAGAATTTACTTGTGCTAGAGTTCAGTACCCAAATTGTTCACCAATAATTCAACGATTTAGCTGATTGATTGTGTTTTCTCATAAGTCATAACAACCCATGCAAGTTTGGTGGGGGTAAATTAATTGAACTAAATCGCGTGTAAGAGTCTCTGATATTATTCAACGTATCTTAATGGATATCCGTGCTTTGCTTCCTTATGGGGCAGTTTTCAAGTCTAAGGAACCACCAGAAGAAAAATGTGAAAAGAGGAACATAAGCATGTACGATGAAACATGCCAGGCCGCAGGAGGATCCTCGCAAGGGATCAAAATTGGAATTGGCTGACGGATATATTTCTGAAAAAGGGCGTGATCTTATAGGGAGGAGAGGCATTAATGTGTTACAGACTTACAGCGGAATCAGCTAATGCGAAAAAAAAAAAAAAAAAAAAAAAAAAAAAAAAATTACAATTAACAGAAAGTGACTTCCATGCGTTTGAACCTTATTCAGGAGGCAAGAGTAGTACTGTGACATCTAATTCAACAAGAGAGGCAAAATGCAGAGCCAATTCAACAGAGAAGATGCTAAATAAGGATGCATAACACCAAGAGTTATGCTAAATAGGATGCCACAATTGGCATACTGGAGTTGAATAGAATTGATCCAAAAGGAGTGCCTAAAAAGGATGATAAGATCACTTTTATGACAATGTACTACACTGCTCAGGATACAAGAGCTATGTTACTAGCACCTTGCTATGTATACTCGGAACGCCAAACTATCTGGTCTGTGGAAGTGAAGCAGAGAATCATATACTATCCATATATCGTATGAGGGTAAAGCTTTAAATGCATCAGTTGTTGGAAGTCGTATGTTTTCTAGATTAAACACCAATAAATCATCAAGACATCTCCAGAATCATCAAGACATCTCCAGACACCCATAAGGTAGCAAAATGAACTACGACTCTTACTTCCTCTAGAAACCTTTAAGTTAAGCAATAACGATAAATAATATGGATAACCATTCTGAACCAGCTATTTTAACAATCTTCCTAGAGGAGCTAGAATCAACAGACATCCTGGCATGTAGGTATTGAGAAGTGAAAACTACATTCACGGTTTTCTTGCAATTACCAGGTTTTAATATTATAACTGGGCTTCACTAAATAGCTTACAGGGAGTACAGTTTTCTAGGAGCTGCAATGGCGGAGGTATTTACGTTGTCAGCATTGGAATACAAACACTCTGTAGGACATGGTACATTACTGAAAAAAGACTCCAAAATATCAAAAGTAGTAGTAGTGTAGTACAAGTGGAACACAACTATATATGAGAGTCCCAACCTCTCCTAGGTCAACTTAACTCTAAACTTTTGTGCAAAACCTTAGTCCAATCACTTAAGTCTTTATCTCAGGTAGCGGGACACGCCAGAGATAGAATTGAAGAAGAATAAGGTGATTGGACCTGAATTGTACCCCGGCTGTATTCTTTGTGCTTCTTCTCCACCTCCGCCTGACTTTCGTCTAACTCTCCCCTCTTTCTCTACTCTCTAAATTGTATGGATTAAACAAACAGATTTAACTAGGATAACTTATCTTTTAACCCCCTCAAACTGTTAATTTCGTATCTTTTACCGTCACAATATTTGAATATGCCGCTGCGAAACATTCCCAACAGGTGATGAACAAGAATTAAAGCATTCTAAATAACATATTTGGCTCTATGAAGATCAACAGATGCAACTCTTCACTTCCTGACCTCGCACCTTGACTACACCAATACCTATACAAGGAAGCAAACACCTAATTGATTTTAGCCCCCAGGTGATTGTGGCTAGAGCTGCACTTCGGGTAGGTTAACCGACCGGTTCCGGTTAAAACCGACCCGAATTAACTGAGCTAGAAGAACCGAGAACCGACCACCGAACTGTATATTAACAGTTTGGGTTCGGTCATAGGTTACGGTAACCGCAACCGAACCGAGTTCGCAACAACCGGAACCGGCCGGGTATAACCGAAAATTTTGGCAAATTTAATGTTTTTTAATACTACAAAACTAAAGAAAGCAAAAAAGTTCAAAAAACAAAAAAAAAAAAAAAAAAAAAAAAAAAAAAAAACATAAAAGTTCCGGTTCGGTTAGACATATGCCGGTTTCGGTTAACCGAACCGGAACCGGTCGGTTATGTAATTTCCGGTTCGGTATATTATTTCTCGTTCCCAAGTGAAACAGCTAGAAGGTTGAAATAGTTTCAGGAAGAAGAAAAAATGCATTATTTTTATCAACCCCGTTTTCGAAAACAGTCAATAGCGAAATACAGAATGCGATTCAAGAACAAAAAAGAAAGACATGATTTTTATCAATCGATCAGCTAAGAGTGAGTCAATTTGTTCCTGATTCAGATTCATGATGCAAATAAAAGAGTGACAGGAGTGAATCTACCCGGTTAACTTCAGAAGCAGAATTCAACAATTCAGCTTCGACGTTATGCACTCGAAATCACCAACACCCTCCTCGATTGTGATTCAGAAACCGAAAGGATTTGTGTGTGTGTGTGAGTGATGACAGACTGATAACTAAACTACTACCAGACCGGTTTGACTTTTACCGCTCTTCAGTAGATGGTTTTGAGCCATGATTTGGATGGCAAAACGCTGCAATTTTTTAATAATCTTTTCATTGTGTTATATAGTACAAAAGTTATTTTATAATAAGGTGAAAAAATTTATCAAAAAACACTTCGTTTTACTATACAAATCACATGGTCAAAGTAACCCACATAAGAATTAAAAAAGTCAAATTGATGTATTAGAGACGAAACAGAGATAGTACTTCCTCCCTTTCTTCTCTTTCTCTACGTTCTGACTTTTGTCACTATTCACGGGTCACTTTGACCCGGTGATTTGGTTAGCAAAATGATAAACGAATTTGGTAATTTTTGCATGATCTTGTAGAGTAAACTTTAATCTACAATATTATGAAAAAATTGTCAAAAAACTCCATCTTTTTGTTATCCAAATTACCGAGTCAAAGTGACCCAGTTTCGGACAAAAAAGTCTAACTGCAGTTGAAAGAGACAGAGATAGTACTACCTCTGTTTCTTCTCTTTCAATGGGGTTGACTTTTTTTACCCGTAGCTGGGTCACTTTGACTCAATGATTTGAATAGCGAAACGATGTAATTTTTTGGCAATTTTTTCATAGTATTGTAGAGTAAAGTTTACTCTACAAGATCATGCAAAGATTACCAAATTTGTGTATCGTTTTGCTAACCAAATTACTGCGTCAAAATGACCCAGTGAATAGTGTCAAAAAGTGAAGTAAGCAGAAAGAGAAGAAACACAGTTACCATTATTTACCTATTGATGTGGAAGAGAGATGCAAAATCTCCATCCCAAAGCAATCAAAACTGGATAGGACCAGCTGACACTAGACCGAATATGGATGGATGAATGAAGAAAAATCCATCGTTATCTATGAAAGCACGGACTCAAAGCTCTCGTTTCCAGCTCAAAAGCACTCTCAACCGCCATCTTAGCTAAACGTAAGATCAGGGATGCCAATATAACCACTTACCGAAGGAGAAAAAGGGTGACACGAAGAACATAACTCAAAGGACAATACATCGGGCGAAGCCAAGAGATAGTGGATTAGCAATTGGAGAAGGTAATAAAATCAATGAGAGATAGAGTGCAGCAACACAACTAAAACATGACGGGCTAGCCTTGAAGAACTCAACTAGAACAATGGCGGTGACTGTTGAGCAATGAGTCTGATCAGCTGGAAGATACAGGGGCTTGGAACCTCTGTAATGTTCTAGCACTCAAAAGCCTCGTAATAGGCAAGTCCCCCTCTCCGGTCTTTCTAATGGAGACTAGATTAAAAACCAAGGAGATGGATAAGGTTTCAAATAAGCTAGGGTTCTAGGCCGGCCTTACTTTGTACTGGGCATAGTGCATGTTTAACTCTTCTCTGGAAGGATAATCTTGATGTGCGAGAGCGTTCTTATTCAAAACATCACATTGACTATGTTATTGCAGAGGAGGGACACACTTGGCTACTCAGACGTGACAGCAGTGTGACACGTAATGCTTTTCAAAGATGTTGTATTAACCGAAAGTGCACAACCTCTGCTGTAATTTTCTTGATAGGCACCAGATTTATATCGAACTCACAGGACTGGAGTTTGGAGCTTAATTGAATTGGAATGATGCTAGTTTTGATTTGTTTGTTTGCTAAAGCTAAATGTATAAAGGTAAAAACAAAAATTTTAAAAAGCTGATTAAAAAGTAAAAGAAAGGTGATTCGTCGCCTCATTGAAATTCTTGAACATGTCATTCTTCTTGATAATTGAATTTTCGTCTTTAACACTTTTATGAGCGTTGAAATTCCCCTAAAATGTGTCAGGCTAGTCGATTAGTCTAGGTGCTCCGCACGTCACTACTTTCGCTCCTAAGGGTCGTCAATTCCTTGCGGCTACCATTACAACTCATTATGTTCTTCCTAGTAAGGGTTTCTAACTGAATTGTATGACGTTCGGTTCTAAACGCAACTGTTTATAAATATTTAATCTAGCAAAATCGAGTGCAAAAGATTATCCAAATCAATAATTCAAGTAAACATGTCCAAGGCACCAAAACCAGACCCTAATCTAATGAATTTAGCTATTCATGATAGAATCATGCGTAACAAGATTCATAGAAGGATTCATGGAAGAAACTAGTAAAGGAAGAGAAATCAAACTAGCGATGTTTCTCGTGGATAAGTCGATAGCCTCCTTCGTCTTCTCCAAAAGCTGCTACAATCTTCGATCTTCAATCTTCAAACAACGAACAAGAACTTAGACAAACTTCTCTCTTCTTCACTTAGTATTAAGACAATGAGTGGATACTCAACAATGTAAGCTAGAGTTCCTTTTAACGTGAAAATAAACTGAAGAAAGAAGGAGACTTCGTAAAGTTTTTCAAAGATTGCATTTGACCCCCTCTTTGGTGCGTCGTCCGTGTGTCGTCGCTATGGTAGGCCCTTTGGCTCCTTGCGGTGGCGACTTTCTCTGTCAGATTCGTGCACTACTCCTCTCTGTCACCATGGTTGAAGATTCACTTGTCTGACGTCTAGGCTCGCGTTGACGGCTCTCAACCAATATCAATAACCTTAAGAACACGTTGAGATATCCCAACGCACCATCCAAGCTATTTCAAGTGATAAAATGTTGATGGCTTAGGGAAGGCGTGATGAATATATGGATAGTGGCGTTGTCTTAAACGTCGTAGTCAAAATAACAGTATCTCATTCTCACAACCCCTCACCAAAATAAGACAAGATAGTGATGGTCTCCTTAGAATCCGTCAAATTCCTCCGAACTCTGGAGTATAACCACTGGTTAGTGATCAACCATGTGATGGTCGCCTGAAATAATCAGGGAATGTGCATCCTTGATCTCAAGAGAAACTGGCCCTCTAAATAAACAGAAACTAGTGTCTACTAACTGAATAATGTAAATAACTGAAATAAATTGCTCAAAATAAATAAAGCTCTTGATGTGGGTGTGTTTCCAGACACGACTACACGAGGGTCGTACAATTTGTATAATCCCGAAAATTCTATTGAAAATTTGAAAATAATAAAATTTCAAATAAATAAACTGAAAATAAATTCTAAGACTCGAATGCCGTAAATTATGAGGGTGGAGAAAATCTGCAAATCTAATCAAGTGTCCCTGTCGACACCCCCACACTCATCTCGCATTGTAGGGCGGTAGATAAACATGTGTCTAACCCCTATCCCAAACTAACAGGGTCACACTTAGGGAGTGTAGGTGTTATGAAATTTAGCACACTGAAAGGTGAATGTGTCCTTTCCCAAACTAGAATGGGTGAAAGTGTCTTCTCCTCCCCCAGCAGACGACCACATAAGCAAAACCAATTGAAGGCAGCAAATGCATGATTAATTAACGTAACCAAAGAATTTGTCTAACAGCTCTCACAATTGCACGAAAGAAAATGAAGTACAACATAGTTTTCAGATTACCAGAAAACGAACCCTTATCTCCTAGCCCTAGTCTTAGATTTCGAGTCAAAGTGGTGAGACTTCAACTTCTTCTTACGCACCACGTTGCCGCCGGCGGCAGGACCACTGCCTTCTCTGAATGGCATTCCCATGAGAGCGAGTAGCCGGTAGGCTTCTTTATCAGTTGGGGCCGTGGTGGATATGCATACATCCATTCCCCTTGGCTTACCAAGTATGTCGTACTTGATTTCTGGGAAAACCCCTTGTTCCTTGAACCCGATGCTGTAGTTTCCGTGCCCGTCGAAGCTATTGGGGTTGACACCTTGGAAATCTCGCGTCCTAGGCAAACCCAAGTTGATCAGACGGTCCAAAAAAGCGTACATCACCTGCACAATAATATACATGGGAGAATTAGGATGTGTTCAGTGGACTGATATGGTGTTAATGATACCATAGTTACATGAAATATATGCCCAACAAATGAACAGTCACACCTAGATCCTTTTGTCATAGACCAGTGGGTAAAAAACACTTTCAGCCCCCTCAAGTTCGATGGAAAGACACTTTCAACCCTCCTAGTTTAGGAAATGACTGTTTCACCCTTTCAGTGTGCCGAATTCTAGGACACCAACACTCCCTAATTGGGATGCCTTTAGTCTGGGGGTGGATGTCCGTCATTGATAGTAATATGCCCAATTAGAGTATGGAATGATACAATCAGGGGGTGCAAGTGTCCTCAGGTTTTTGGCACACTAAAGGGGTGGAAGTAGCATTCCCAAAATGGAAGGGGAGCGAGTGTCTTCGTGTCAAACACGAGGGGGTGAAAGTGTCTTTCACCCTAGACGAAATTGACCAAGATGTATCCACCTGGCCGGAATTCGTGCGATAGTATACCGAGAATCTCTCGTTTACCCCCTCAAGTTGATGCAAAAGACAGTACTATCCTCGAGAACTATTTGAGATATATAAAAGGGGTAAAAGACAGTTTCACCCCCTCAAGTTGATGCAAAGCCACTTTAACCCCTTCAAGTTTTGGAAATGACACTTTGACCCCTTTGTTGTGCCAAATTTCAGGACACCTACACTCCCTAGTTGTGACATAGTCTGGGGTGGGGTCTGTCACCAATAAAAGTTTCTGGAACAAATGTGCCCTCTAAGAGGGTGAAACGGCACAATGACGGTTGCAAGTGTCCTGCAGTTTGGCAAAATGAAGGGTGAAAGTGTCTTTTTACCAATATAAGAATCCATAACTGTCATCTTTTCTCTTCTCTGTACTCGCGCTGCACCATACAGCTCAACAAGGGGGGCATGTCCTAATTCCAAAACCTATGGACTTGTATCTTACCGCAGTATTTCTCCCCATAGTATGATTAGAAAGTAAGTGAATATCTTCTACAAACGAGACTGTGAAGCTGAGACTCAACCTCACAAGAGGGAGACGACAGGGTGAATCGTCTTTTGTGTGGCCAATTAGCAAATATGTAAACCTGTTGACATGGTCCTAGTGAAGTACTAATTCGATTGAAATGAGTCCCTACATTATTATTAAGGAGCAGAACCTAGAAGTTACATGGCCTACAATAAAATGGTACAGCGTGAAAGACTATTCAATGAGGAAATACGAGGTCTAACTAATATCACACACCAAATAAATTATGCTCACCTTTCCTCTGAGGGTGACAGCAATTCCAATAGGTTGATTCTCTCTCAGCTTGAAGGTAGCAATAGCCTTCTTCGCTCGCGTCTTCACTGGCCTCTGCCCAGTTATAATTGCCAGGTCATTCACTGCTGCATCCAAACCCTTGGCGTTTTGTGCAGCATCTCCAATACCACAGTTCACAACAATCTTGTCAACTTTTGGTACCTGATCAGAAGTTCAACAATGAGTCATAAGACGATTAAATATACAGGACATAAATCAACCTGAAGATAGATAATAGAGGGCTATAAAGTAGATCATAGTTCTGAGAGAAGAACTCATGAGAAGGGCCAAGGAGGCAACAAATTCATTCATCCAGAATATACGCTGGTAAGTATTAGCCACGTGCTTGCGAAAGCAGACTAGCAGACAAATGTTTCATAGACCACATAGACCTTTTATGCGTTTAGTGAAATACAGTGATACTGAATGACAATGAAACTTATTTACTGAGAAATGAAAACTGAACTATTTGGCAACAAAAATCCAAACAGGAACCCTGGCATATTGGCTGATACAGTCAGATTTCGCATTGAAAGTAAGGCAAAGCTGAAATAATTCCAAAGTTGGGCAACTAAGAGCCACTGAAAATATGTAAGAAGCCTACTAGCACTCCTTAAAAATTAACCAAATCAGAGCAAGGACTCCAATTGGTAACTAATTTCTTCCACCAATTTGCTAATTTATGACCTGATTATTGGGCATTGTGGTCTTATATACGCCGCATAAGTAATTCTAAATAGGGATGGCAACAGATCGGATTCGGATCGGATCCACCTATATCCATATCCGGATCCGACTAAAATAAGTGGATCCATATTCGATCCGTATCCGACCGGATCTGAAACGGATTCGGATCGAATCCGCATCGGATTTAATTTGTAATATCCGTATTCGATCCGACAGTCCAAATCTCCAGAAACGGATCGAATTCGGATCCAAATTCGGATCCTGTTTAGATTGAAAATACACAAAAAAATTAGAAAAATACAAAAAAGCCACCACAAAATAAAGATTTGCCTAAAAATGTAAAAGTATACTCAAAATATTTTACCAATATGACAAACGCAAATCTATCAAGAAATATAAGCAAGCCATTCAAAGGTGAGAGACAGAGGGAGGAGAAATTGCAGACTTGCAATAGAGAGGCGTGGGTGGGAGAATGAAAAACAATAGTCAACCGTTAGGGTTTTTTCCTAATGTATTGTGGATTTTTTAGGTAATGATTTGTAATGTGTTATGTGTGTTTCCTAATGGCTGGTGGAATATTTTCTTAGAAATTGAGTAATGTATTTACATATATGTAGGTAAATATATAATTTTTTATAATTTTAAGGGTATTTTTGTAAAATTATGTGTGTTCGGATCCTTTCGGGTCGGATATCCATCGGATATCCTAATATACTCGGATCGAATCCGGATATGGATCGAATTTTGATTTTTAAAATGGATCGGATTCGGACTTGATCCATTCGGATCGAATCACTCGGATTTCGGATCGAACCGCATTGCCATCCCTAATTCTAAAGGCTAGCATAAGTATTCAAGGGATAGCATAAGTATTCAGTCTATTAACTCTAGGAATTTGTTAAATTTGTCGAATCTCCTTCTGCGTAATAATGAAATATTGCTATTTAGTTTGGTGTCTGTTGGTAGTGTTGTTTGGCCTCAATTGTTTGGCATTTTGGGCAAATTGACAAGATTACAAACTGAATACGGAAATCTCACAAGGTGAAGGGAGTAGTAGGAAGTAAGAAAGAACTACTCCAGTGCCATGAGTTTTTGAGAAATGATGTAAGTTTCAGCAGTTCACAAATCAAAATTGGTAAAAATCTACTATAGAATATTTTCTTTAACTCGAACACGTGCATTCATCTACCTGGCAAGAAATACTTATGCTTCATCTACCGCTTGTGCTTGCAGTCCTCTTTCACCGTTTGAGAATAGTCGGACATCACAACCAAGTTTGCTTAACGAAATCTACAATAGACTATTGGTTGCTTTATATTAATGGATCCTACCAGGTCACTCACTATTCAAGTTTGCTAAATCAAATTGAACATTTTCTGCTGTCATATTGATAACTAAACTGTAGGATATAATCTACATAATAAGCTGCTATGGGGAATAAGCTATCCCGCAAATGTGACATGTGGAATAGCTTATCCCCGTCTACATAATAAGTTTTTATCCGGAATAAGTCATCCCGAAAAGGTGATATATGGAATAGCTTATCCCCACAATATCATAAGAACCAAATACTTCAAACTTAGGGAATTATCATACTTTTTCGTGGTCGTGCCGGGATATGCACTAGTTACAGATAAGGTTAGACCCCAAGAAGAAGAAAAAAGTAGCCTTCTTTATCAGCATTTCCTAGCGCATGCCTCATATACCATGTTTGAAAAAGAACAATTTACTCAAAGTTCATCACTTATTCCCCATTAACCCAAGAATTCAACAGAGCATTTTATCAATCACCTATTCATCATCAATGATTCACATTTCCTCCTTCCATCATAATTTCTCTCAATTTCACCCAAAGAAATTCAGATTCAAATTCAAACCCATTATTATATATACCTAGAACATGCCTTATACCATGATTAAAAAGAACAAATTTACTCAAAGTTCATCACTTATCCACCATTAACCCAAGAATCCCAGTTAGATTTCAGGCAAAACGGTCAACAGAGTTCAACAGAGCATTTAATCAATCACTTAATTGATCATAAATCATTCACATTTCCTCCTTTCATCATAATCTCTCTCAATTTCACACAATGAAGAACAAATTCAGATTCAAATTCAAAACCATTATTATACCTGGTGAACAAATTCAGATTCAAATTTCACACAAAGAAGCACATGCCTCATACCATGATTATAAAGAACAATTTACTAAATTTATTTATCCATAATTAACCAAAGAAATCATTCAGAATTCAACAGAGCATATTATCAATCACTTAATTCAACATCAGTCACTCACATTTCTCTCAATTTCACACAAAGAAGAACAAACTCAGATTCAAATTCATGAAATTCAAACCATTTTACCTGATGAATGTTAGTGTAGGAGAACTCTTCTTTGAGCAACGGCACTATCCGCTCCAGATAGGCAGACTTGAGGCGGTTCACTGTGTCGGCTTCCGTCTTCTCCACCAGAACTATCGACGACGCCTTCACGGAGAGACCAGAACGCCGATTTCTAGGGTTTCCGAAGGGAAGCCGTACGGAATTCAATGTCGGAATTGCAGAGAACTGGCTGTGGAACGACGACGACGAGGAGCTGAGGAGTGAAGGGGACGCGGAGGACGCCATTGGAGAGATGTCTCCCAGAGCTTCTTCTTCAATGTCTGTAATGAAGTATCTTCTGTGTGTGTGTTTGGGGATAGAGTTGTAGATGAAGGAGATGGGTGAGTTCAAAGAAATGCCCTCAGTGTTTGCTTTATTTGCGAGAAGGGCCACTGTGGTAATGGTGTAAATATTTTGCAAATATAGTGTTGTTTGTTGATGGTTTGAGAAAGGATCAGAGCACAGTTTTTCCTCACTTAATCGAGGTGCCAGCGGGCTGGGTTGGGCCGGGTTTAGGCCAGTCTGAGGGATAGCGTGTTGGGCGCGGACTGTGTCAGAGGTTAGGACGGGCTAGGTCCGGAATGCGTGAAACTCTGCACGTGTCGTGCCCAGGCTGGGTGTGGTGGGGGCAGGTCGTGCACGTGTTGAGGGTGGAGGGGCCATTTTTGTCCGGGTCGTGCAAGGGCCGGGTCGGGTTGTCTTTGGGAGAAACATGACCTGCGCGTGCACGAGCTGGATTCCATTATGAGCGGGTCGGGCTGGGTTGTCTCCGGGAGAAACATGACCCGCGCGTGCACGAGCTGGATTCCACTATGAGCGGGTCGGGTGCGGGTCAGAGGTAGAGGGGGTCGTGCGTGGGCGGGGTTGACTCTTCTTGCACGGGCCGGGCCATTTTGGCACGCGGGTCAACCAGTGCTGCCTCCTTGAACTAAGAAGCACTGACATGGTATGAATGTGGGATACCATATGGGATCGTTGATAGAAGAATACATCATTTTTTTAGAAAAAGTATTATAAACTATGTCAAGGATCAAAAATAAACCAAGGACGTGAGGAAAAACCGACCGAGAATAAGAACATATTCAAAATAATTTTTTATCTGACAAGAGCTTTAAGTTAAAAGTTAAAAATGTCTCTCAACTAAAGAAGTTGATGGAAAGAGAGATATCACAATCCAATAAGGTCAGAGAAATGAGAGGAGGATAGACACTCGGTACAAAAGAAGGATAGAGAAAGATGTTGTATGTTTTTTGTGTCCCCTTGTCCTAGAGAGTTTGGTTTGACAAAATTGAATAAGTATACTACATTCACTAATTATTTGCATAATAAACATTTATTGTTGAATTATAATCAGTTTTTCAAATGATAATAGGTTCGTCGTGTCATAATCCCGTGTTTCTGATTTGTGTTCATATTATTCAGTATTTCTATCTATCTATGATTGTAAGAGATGTTTTTCATGCTATATCACAATTAGAGTTTTCAAAGCAGACCAACCATAGAACCCCAACGAAAATGGTAAATGAACACCTAGTGAATCAACTTAGGGCGACTGATTGGCTGTGGAACTAGGAGTAAATGAGTAGAATTATATTCATGCTTGATCGAGATTAAGCTAATTTCGTGATTTGTGTGACCATCCAGATTATGGGATTAGTGGAGACTCAGTTAATGACGTGAGATGTGTGGCTAATCATTCTCATAATTTCTCGCTTGGCCAAGTACAAGTTTGTATTTCCTAGACCATAGGGAAATTTTAGAACAGCTGATTTGTTGTCCCAACGAGGGAGTCCTGGTACTTTCTGTCTATTCTTTAACAACACTCGGTATTTTCAGCTTTATTTCCATGCTTAAATTCCATTTTACTTATTTATTACACAAAGCATTCGATATTTCTGAGACCAAAAATAGCTAAGTAGACACTCGATCCTTTGAGTTTGATATTACCTGGAGCTCTTTCGGTTATTACTGCACCAAAACCCATGCACTTTGTAGATTCCTGCTTTCAGCAATCGAACACTGTGTAGATTTATTGTTAAAGGGTCCAATTGCTTAGGTTTCAACCTTATTTTATCGCAAAAGTTGGTGATATGAATGAATGTGATATACCAGAATCAAATAAAATTAATGCAAGAACTTGATTGATAGGGAGCGTACATGTCACCATGTTGTCAGCTGTCTCCACTTGAGCCCTGCTCAGATTCTAAATATCTTGTCATTCGCGATGGTTCTACTGGTAGCTACCAATTCCCTCACATCGCCAGTTGGTTCAAATGTTTTCCTTTCGTCAATCGCTCATAGAAGGTCATTGCTCCTGTCATCCTGGTTCATATTTTCCCCAATACTGCCTGGCTCCACTCGTATCTGCGTCACATTACTCGGGGCCACTTTTGCCCGAAATTTTCCCCTTCCTTGAAGATGACCCCTTAATTGAATGGACCCTCCAGATTCCATTTTCCTGCTTTCAGCAATCTTGCACACAAGTGTCTGATGCCCCATCCTACCATAGTTGAAACGTTCCACATTCTTCTATTTAAAGTCTACTCCCCGACGATCCTTACCATCACTGTAATACCCCGATATTTTGACTAAGGATTGTGTGTGAATTATGTAAAATTGTGCGGGCTAAATTGATAGTTATATTTTCATAAACTATTTTATTAGTATATTATAAATTTAAAAGTTTTTCAAATTCAAATTGGTGTATGTGTAAATATAATAAAAACATATCGGTATTTTTTTTTTTGAGAAACCATAAATATATTAGTATTAATATAGTCTTACTTTACTTTTTTCATAATACTCAGTTACCGACATGCATCCCACTTCAAAGATAGGAACTCGGTGTACTTTTGTAACTTCACATGCTCTCGTAAAAGCCAGCCCTCAATACGTGCTTGAGATCTTTCCAACATAAGCCTTCCTTAGATGTTAATACCTCTTTGTTAGCATTCCACCAATAATCTATATACAGAGAGAAGGCATGTGCATTTACCTTATCCTATGGTGGACACTGGACCGCACTCAGAATCTGCTCAAATGCCTAATTAAATATTTCAAAATTCGGACTTTCAATTCCTAAAAAGAAATTTAATTTCATATGTACTACGACTATGTCCCTGTTCTTTCTTCTCAATTTGACCTTTACTACTATTCACTGTGTCACTTTGATTCGGTGATTTGGATAGCAAAACGATGCAATATTTTGATAATCTTTTCATGGTGTTGTAGAGTAAAAGTTGTTCTATAACACGGTAAAAAAATTATCAAAAAATCAAATCGTTTTGTTATCCAAATTACCCGGTCAAAGTGATCCAGATACGAGTCAAAAAATCGACATGGGGAGAAAGAGCAGGGGCGGACTGGTATCTTACTAATAACATCTTTTCCCTGGGCATGCTGATCCTAGTCCCGCAGCCTAAAAGCCACTACCAGTTTTTCCACTGTCTCAAGTTGCTTGGAAAGACATTGCTAGGACTATCCTTTATCTTTCTATAGCCTAAAAAAATTAAGATCATTATATGCCTCCGATTTAGATTTTATTATACGCCATTCATAACCCAAAGCTCTCTCTCTATATATACATATACATGTGTACATATATATACATACATATACATGTGTATATATGTGTGTGTATACACACCAAAATGTTGTGCAAGGTGGATCAACCCAGTGAATGCTCCCAGACTATGTAGCACCGAAACAGGGACGGGGACGGGAACGTCGGAACGACAATTTTAAAAAATTAGGGAGACGAAACGCCCGGGGAACGGGAATTTAATATATATATATATTATTATTTTTAAATTATATATATGTAAATACATATATTTTTTAGGAGAATATGTAAATACACTAAATTAAGAACAAGTTTTATCGCAAAAATAAAATAAAATAGAATGACCAAACTTAAAAAGAAACAAATTGTAATGGATAATGCGCTAAAAATAAAATTTGTAAGGTAGTGGATAAGTCTTTCACCATTCAGTTGCTGTTGCTGAGTGACAATAATACAACATAATGGGGTCTACCATAGTTAATCTGAGCCCTTCATTCCAACCACAACAATGAGAGGTATGTTGAACCCTTAGATCCCAAAAACTCTTCCACTTCATGCAAATATCTCTCTCTATTAGTCAACCACGCCGACCTTCGATTTCAGTTAGCAAATAGAGACTGAGGAAGAAGACGAAGGAGAAGAAGACGAATGCGAAGAGGACGCAGCAAACACCCTAAATTCAGACTTGAAGACGCCGATCTGTTGGAGTTCGGTGAAAGCAGGGACGTTCCGCCAGAGTTCCGGAAAATCTGGAATGCATCCCCGCGGCGTTCCCGTTCTGTTCTGAATCTCAGTTTTTCTGGGGACGCCAGCTGGCGATTCAGGGACGTTTCCAGGCGTTCCGGCGCCGTTCCGGCATTTCTTGACGGGTACGAAACGGGGACGGAGGCCTATCTGACGTTCCGGTGCTACATAGCTCCCAGACTTGGAACAAATCATTTATATATAAACCAGACCTATATAGGGCTAATATACTTTCCATATAACGCACATTACTAGTTATCCAACTGTAATAATCTACCAGAGCCTCTCAACCTACCACTATATCATCAATACAGTCTCTAAGTTAGACCTAAACTTTTCCTCCCAATATCTTTTGTCCTCTAACATTAGTTCATGAGTATACTTAGAGTTATCAGCCATGCTCATCTCCTACATAAGAGTACCTCCTTAGGATTGTAATATATGTCCATCATGCATGCGTACCACATAATTGAATAATCGCAACCAAATTCATGTAGTGTCATTGGCTGACTTTTTATGTAGCTAAACGGGCCAATATCTTTAGCCCATGACACTAACTTAATCCCACATGGTCCATCACTTTGCTAGCTCTTGTGAAATTATCTAGAGTTCCCTACATGGAGTGTTTGTAAAAGGTTAGCGTATAAACAACTCTTGTGAGGCGGAACTTTCTAGGCTTCCAGTCTCCACCATTAGATCTTAGATATCCCTAACCTCTTTTAGAGGAAAGCTCAAGTATTAATAGAGGTCGCTTCATTTTTTATTCTCACAACCTTACACTCTCAAGTATTGTGAATATTCACCAAGTCTAAGAGGGGTGTTTTCTTTCCAACGCTTTGGGTAACGACTGGGTTATTGTCCATACTACCGGGAACCAAATCGGTAATGTGTCGAATCACAAAAAATGAAATGTATTTTTTTTTGCATCTTGGCACCAGCTTAGCTCCCCGGACCAGCACCGCGTCGAAGAAATAACCGGCATCTTAATGCCCATCCAGAAACGCCGCGCGCCAATGGTACATGTCGTGTCGATGGTCTAATATAAAGACGTCCTCTTGGCTGTGTCGCCCGAACAAGAAGGTGTGAGAATCTACTCCGGGGGTCGGGGGTCCCACAAAAATCCATAAGCAAAGGAAGGCCTACAAGGTCACCTCTTAGGACATTCTTGAATATGCATTGCCGCCCTCGGCGGCGCAATACCCACCCTGTACCGTCCATGGCAATGACGTCCGTAAAATAAAGGGTGTCCTCAAGTACATAACTCCCCCGCCCATCTCGCAAGCTGATAATCTGGTATCCGAATGGTCTGGGGCGGCATACAAGCAGTAGAGATGCCCGATCCCCATAATGCCTCAAGTCGAAACGCTCGCTTTCAATCAATGCCCTTGTAGCCTACACACCAAACCAAATACAAAACAATTAGATTTCTATATTTATGTTTCTACTATATTTATTTGTACTCAATAATATTTGAGATTATACACCCAGATGATAATCAAACAACTACGCAGCTACAAACCAACTACACATAAATCCTAATTCATGCCACCACATTTCGAACAGCTAAGCAACTATAAATCAAATGATAACGTGATTTTAACGACAAATCACACACTTCTGCTACCTCCGGTATTACCACCACTGCAGCTAATCCTTGTAAATGTGGTTATTAACTGAGCTCCTTAGTTTGGAGATGCCCTTAAATGACTAATCTCACAGTTAGTATGGTTAATTATAGGATAGCTTGAAGTTAGCACATCATTTTTTCACTGCTTTCACACCCCATAATCCTTGCCCAATGACCTTGAACTAAACATCAGAAAGCAGCGTTCTCTTCAATAACGGATGAAGAATTCTAAATATCCATCCCAAAAGTCCCGCAAAAGGGTTGATATGAAGTTAAGGGTGTGTATTCTTTGGTCTAACGAGTGAGCGACTTTGCGCTCTTCCTTTCAGTATACCAGGAATAACTCGTGTGGAGTTTGCACCAAAGATTTCACAGAGCTCTGAACTTCATTTCACAGAGCTCTGAACTTCAATGTAATTGCAATTTGTCTCATCTCACCCAACTTAACATAGGTGGGTCAGTTGTAATGGGGCTTGATTAATCATGTTAGTTTGTCTAACATGATTAATCTAATGGCAGTTTGTCTCATCACCCCCAACTCAACACAGGTTTGTAGGAATTGACACCCAATACCACCAGTACTACTCAAGACCATTTCCAGTCCATCTAGGGGGTTATACAAAATAAACATCTAAACAGAGAAACATCTAAGTGAATACATTAGATAAAACTGGGCTACTCCAAAATTGCATGACAAGGTATTCCAAAGAAATTTATCTCGCTAAGGTTGGATGTGTCATGTGCCTACCTCACAAGCTGCTGATACTATGGCAATGAGCTGTGGGAGGAGAAGAATACCAAGGAATTTGATTAAGTAATCAATTAGGAAAATATCAGCAATTTCACTACAGGAGATCATTGCCGGAGTCGTTTCAGTCGGCGGTGAGGTCGTTAACCGGTGGTCTCTGCTAGCATTACTCTGTTTTATGATAGAGCTCACTCTGTTTTATCTATATTATAAAATAGCATGGTTTAACTAACTTATCATTTTTCAGCCGTTAGATTAAATCAACCCCATCTCCACCATTAGATCTCACTTATTACATCTCTAATTACCCACACTCATTGGACATCCCTAACTACCCACTCTCCTTGGACATCCCTAACTAATATGAGAGATGTTGTGAGTAATTCTCACGTCCATTATAATGCTCATCCCATACTTCTTATTTTTTATTTTTTTCACCACATTTGTAAATATAATTTTTGGATAACATCTTTAAATTCATTCTAAAAAGACACCACTAAATTAGGGGTAGTGCCCTCGCGCACGGGCAATACTCTAGTATACTATAGAATATAATATAGATTTGAACGGGTGTTGGTGTTCAGGCGGTAACAAGTTTAATCCGGGTGGGGTGGGTGGTTCGGTTCGGGTCTCGCATTTTTTTTTCAAGCCCTTCTTCGTCCTCTGTAATTGACCGCAACATCATCGGGGCAATTGGAAAAATGCCATTCTCTGAATTGCAGTTTGATTTCTGCACTTGGCTGAATTGGTATTTGAAAAATGCCCTTCTTTTTAAACAGATGCTTACAAGATTCATTAACAAACAAGTGGGGCTACTGGGTGTGACATGGCTGATGACATGTACCCTAAAGTGGGTGAGAAACCATTGAATTTCTTGAATTACCCTGCTACCCTTGTCAGTGAGAGTGATATTCAAACTGAAAAACAAACCCTAACAAATGTGCAGCTCTCTCTCTCTAAAAACATTGAATGATTCCATCTACCCTAACCTACCAAAGTACAGTTGAATTAACTCCAACTGTAAACTTAATGAACCAGCTGCATTACAGCCTCAAAACTGGTTCATTTTTCACTCTCATTTGCTCTGGTTCTCCCACTGTGTATAGAAGTCTCTCTCTTTCGCCATTGTTGTTGAGCTAAGGTAAACCCTAAACTCTGGTGCTACTCTTGCTATGATTGTAATATTCTCGTCATAATATTGTAGAATGTGTGCTAGTCGAGTGTTTTTATTAAATTTGATCTTCAGTTGTGTTTCTGATTAAATTTAGGTTCATTATATTGATGTGGTGTTCTTCATTCTGGGTTTGATGTGTGTTGTATATTGTGTGGAGACTGGAACGAGTAGATGCTCGTCCCTGTATTGTCTGAAAGGACTGGGACGTGCATCTGCCCGTCCCAGTCTATGAAGTGCACAACTAAGTCGTGCAACCAAAACTGAGACGAGCAATATACAGACTTAGTTGTGCACGACTTAGTTGTGCACTTCATAGACTGGGACGGGCAGATGCACGTCCCAGTCCTTTCAGACAATACAGGGACGAGCATCTACTCGTTCCAGTCTCCACACAATATACAACACACATACTGTGACGAGCATACCCTAAACCCTAAACCCTAAACCATAAAATCATTATAAAATGTTTTTAAACCTTGTAAAAAATGTTTAGTGTAATTTCTAAACCATAAAATCATGTGAGGTGAACCTTTAACCCAAAAATCATGTAATCTTGAACTATTAATCATGTAATCCTAACACTTGGATCATTACCCCTATATCATACAATGAAGTGCTACCTTCAAACTAACTTAGGAACCATTACAATGATCAATACAAATGGAGTTCAAACCATGTAAAACACCTCTAATCAATAAACCATGATTTCCAAAATCCTAATTCCAAAAACCCAAGTATTGTAATCCCTTAAACCATAGATCATCTATTCTAAACCCTATAATTGTAGTCAACAAACACTTAAACCAACTAAATACCATCAATATGGTTACTAAAAATGTAATTGAACCATGTAATACCCCTCTAATCAATAAACTATGAATTCATATTTCCTAAATCCATAAACCACAAGTCTTGTAAGCCCTTAAACCATAGATCATCTATTCTAAACCCCATAATTGTATTCAATAAACACTTAAATCAACTAAATACCATCAATATGGTTACTAAAAATGTAATTGAACCATGTAATACCCCTCTAATCAATAAACTATGAATTCATATTTCCTAAATCCATAAACCCCAACTCATGTACCCCCTAAACCCTATATCATGCAACCTAAATCCTCTTTGTAAGACCTCCAAGACTGAGACGATGGACAGCTCGTCTCGGTTTTGAGATCCAGACGAGGTTGTTGCTCGTCTCCGTATTGGAGGTCTTCCACGTCTTTGTTTTTCACATCATAAACTGGGACGTGCATGTTCACAATACAGGGACGAGTAACTGCTCGTCTTTAGGGACGAGTAACTGCTCGTCTTTATTTGTACTCATCCTCGTCCCTGTTTTTAAAGGTTCTTACTTGCCTTATCTTGCAAGTTACCAGGTGTCACTGTTCCCACACAATGAACAAATGTGACACCAGTAACCCTAATATTGTAAACAGTAAACCCTACAATGTTACCTATACCCTTAAATCCGTCATTTTTTTTGGAATCTTTAAAATCTTATTTTCATAAATAATTTTTTTTTTCATATAATTTAACTTGATCTTTAAAACCCTAACATTGTGAAAAGTAAAACCATAAAGTAAAACCTAAATCATAGATTATCTAACGTAATATTGTAAAATGTCAGGAATGCCTCGCAGAGATTACTATTACGTCGTATTTGTGGGTCGTCAAACGGGCATATATACCTCTTGGCCAGCTTGTCAGGAGCAAACGACAGGATATAAGAACGCTTGCTATGTTAAGTATGCAACATACGAAGAGGCTGCAAATGCGTGGTTTGAGAACGAGCAACGCTCGCGTGAAACCGACCGTACCAGACAACGAACTTCGTACGACGGTCCATCCACTTCTCTAGACGTAGTTGCTCATGCGCCTCAAAAAGCTAACTTGTTCCTTGTTCTCGTGATTGGTTTTGTTCTTGGTTTCGTTAGTTGCTATATAATCCTATCGTAGGTATGTGTTCGTGTGTTTGTAATTGTTGGTAGTTGTTGCTTGTTCGTCGTTTTCTTATGTAATCAATTAGTACTAATAAAACAAACTTCAAAAACAAAAATCTCATTCAACACCAACAAGAGTTTTATCTCATTACAAGTTTAGTACACGAAATCCACCTACTTACGCACCATTTTGTCATTCCTCTTACCATCTCCATCGCAAACCGGAAAGTGAAAAGGAACCATCCAAATTAAAATACAATAATTTTCCTTCATCTTTTTTATCGCCTTCTGGTTCAGTTCAGTCCAACCCCGAATGGGATTACATTCCATAAGGTGTTCCATCATTCTGACGACATAGAAGCCCGATTCTTTCAGCATAGTTGTGGCATATCTCCATTTATCATGGGGCTTGAAGTAGTGCGTCATCGGTAACCCATTCCTTTTAATTAACAACCTGTTTGGCGCTCTGCATTGACCGGACGCTTTTAGCATCTTAGGGAATTCTTTGCGAAGAGCATCAAGGTCCCATTGTTTTTTTCCCATTCCTATCACTGGATCGAAGACTTGAACAACCATATCTTCCACTTCAACGTAAACGAGCAACCAATGTCCTGCCCCTCCCTTAACTGGCATTTTTGAGAACCATGGCATGAGCCACTTACGTGCTTTCGCGATCTCTGTCCCACGGTACGGCCTACTACCGTCAAAATAAATAGCCAACTCCTTCCGCCGCTGCTCCTCAGTCAAGTTATTATTCACCCATGTGTGATACCACTTAGCGTCGGTAATGGCGATGTCGGTCCTCGCTTCGCGACATTCCTTCGAGTACAACCGTCTAAGCACATAAGTCATCTCATCCATTTGACCCCAGTATAAAGTACATTTATCCGAAAGTAAATAACGGAAGAATTCTCGTCCCAGTACCTTGCAACCACAGTTCAACCCCTGGTAATATTGGGTTGGATCATCTAGCCAAGTATAGAATGCTTCACGAAATTCTGGGTCCGGCTTTGTCTTATTCCTCATAGCAAAATCTGGAACACGCACACTAGTGAGCAACTTCTTTGGAATACAACCCTTTTGTGCCAGTGCAACCCCATACGGAGTAGTCTCCCAATCAATTCTAGCACGATTACGGCTAAAGTAACGTTCCACACCATTCTCATAAATAATTGGCATCTCATCCCGGCCGTATATGTCATGTAACTCATCACCTCTCTTGTAATCGTAAAGCGATTGGGGAGACCAGCCCTCATCTAATCTTTCCCTTTCAACCGCGTCATACCACCAATCCCACTCCTGAGGTCCAAACTGATCAATGGCAATCGATTCAGGCTCTGGATCTGATTCTTCAGGGAGTTCGGAGTAATTATATTTCATCCATTCCCGTAATTCGTCATCGGTGGCTGAATCCTCATCTTCCTCCAACCCACCTTCTTCTGCTGCCATGGACGGTCCTGCTTCGGTTTCTACGATTGGGGGTGCTTGGACTTGCCTGGACCCCCTTGCTTCTGTTTCTGTTGTGGGGTTAGCCTCAACTGGATTGGAGCCATCGGTTCCTTCTGTTTCAGTGACCGGGGTTGACTCGATTGTCCCGGAACCCCCTCCCGCCGTTCCTCTAACTGTGGTTGGCTCGATTGGACTGGACCCCCTTTCTGGGTTGGAATCAATGACAGCTTCTCTTTCTGTATCCTACCAATAGATGAATAGATTTATTAGGTCACAATTACCTTAAATTACATAAGTCAAACACCGTAAATAAGAACAATATGCGTACCTCGCTAAGGTACCGAATGCCGGTCGTTGGATCTACTCGCACTTCTTCCCAAGCGGAGTGCAGGTTTGTTACCATCTTGTGCGTTGCTTCTCCCCAAACACCGAGCTGGTTCAGTCGTTCGACCTCTTTCTCGTCGTGACGGCTGATCTTCTGACGCACACGAGTGAAATCATTCTTACATGCATCCTTTAAGGAAACCAAATCTTCCTCCATCTTACCGATCCTACTGCTCATCTCTGTCATTTTCTCATTCAATTGGAGCTGGTTTTCTTTGATAGGAACCAATGCCTCTTCAAAAACTATCCGCATTTCCCGCTTCAAGTCTTCTAAGTCAACTCCCACAGTTCTCGAAGGTTCGGGTCGACCCATAGGTGGAGGTGTTGCAGACACCGAAGGTTGGGTTCTCGGTGGAGATGGAGGTGGGGTTGAGGAAATCAGAACTGCACCCCTTCTCCGTCTAGGGACAAGACTAGCTTCCTCCTCTTCCTCTTCTTCTTCCTCATCAACAAGAGCAATTTCATTGCGCCTCTCTGTCTTCTTCTTAGTCTTCTTCGACTGTGGGCCAGGCTCTTCCTCGTTAACTGAGTTTTTCTGCTTCTTCTTCTGCGGCCCGGCACCATCATTCTTTTCAACATCCTTCTTCCTCATCCTCTTCTGCGGCTTTTGTGAAGCCACCACCTCTCCCTCAAAGTTGTAGCTGGGTGTGAACTTCCGATTAGAACTCATGTCATCCTCAAGCACTGTCCTCTTCTCGAACAGAGCAGTCCACCTGGGGTGAAGTGGTTGGTCGGGGTGAGTCCTCCTGTACTCCATGAAGCTAATCCAGTAGTGTTGTTTCTTCTCTTCCTCCGTTTGGACGAGGGTAGGATTAACAGACTTTATCTCACCCCAGCATTCCGCTGCTTCTTTCAAGCCCAATGCGCATCCTCTCCACGTCCAATTAGCCAAGCGCGGCAACTTCCTTTCCTCACCTGCCCTCGGTTTTCCCAGCTGATCACCAAGGTGGGGTATGGCCTCGCAAATCCATGCCAGAAATATGTGCGGAAAGTACAACATGTTGTACTTCAGACGACCGAGGCCATACCTTTATTCCAAGCCTCCTGACCCACTTGCTCAGCGAAATATGGCCACAAGTACCTGGCCCATCCGAATTTGTTTGCCCATTCAAAATCCGAAAGCAGGCCAAACGGTGTCATGGATATTGTGTCTGCATTGGTTTTCACAAACGTCATTCGTCCAATCAGGCATACCATTAGCAGTCTCGCATAATCAAATTTCTCCTCCTCAGTCATTTCTTTGATTTTGGGCTTCAGGTCATTCAAAACACTTTCAATCGCAGATACGTTGATGTTGTTACCGAGCTTGTGATCAGGGAAATACTTTGCAGCCCACGAATATGCATGCTCTTTATCACCAAAACCAGTTGTTTCGTTGAAGCTCAACCCCGAAACTAAACAAAACTCCTGCAATCCAAACCGAACTGGCATGTTGTTTATGTAGAACCAAAACTCAGGATCTTTTTTGTCCGTGTTCATCAAAGCGTGCATGACAAGATTCACAACCATACTAGGAAAGGTAACGTTGCTCGCGCAATGGATGTCCAACAAAAACTTCAGCTGGGGGAGCCTTTCTTCAATCAATTCCCGGATCTCAGGGCAGACGTATTGCAAACTCTGCTTGTACCCTTTCAAGGCTACCCTCGTAGTGATGTTTCCTTTGTCGACTTTAACCTGGCACAATGGAAGTGGTACATCTCCCAACTTCTCGTCGAACTCCGAAACCTTGATTATTTGCTTCTACAATTCAAATTAAACTTTCATTAATAATGTCAGATAAATAATGAAATAATTCAAACTATTTATAATGGTCTGTTACTTAAAAGTTTACAAGTTTTTTCCTTATTATAAGTGTTACTGAAGTTTTTTTTTGAGGGTACAAGTGTTACTGAATTTTGATGCAGTATAAGTGTGTCACATTTTTTTTTACGTGAAGTGTTGATGTGAGATCCATTACTATTCAAGTCTACACAGATAAATAATTTTAAGTGTTCAAGTTGCAGGACTGTTCTAAGTCTGGAATGAAACAATGGGTTTTTTTTCATCTTCTAACTGCTGAGACGAGCATGTATAAGTTTGATATACCGAGACGAGCATGACTCTCCTCCCAGTATAAACTGGTCTTAACCGAGACGAGAGCATGCTCGTCCCAGTATAAACTGGTCTTATCCGAGACGAGAGTCATGCTCGTCTCAGTATAAGCTGGCTTATACAGAGAGGAGCGTGGAGTTCTCGTCTCAAGACGAGTAAACTGCTCCTCGGCAGGGTCTTGCTTTATTCTCGTCCCAGTTTTATAGGTTCTCGTCTCAGTATTCATCTCGTGATACTGAGACGAGAACTACTCGTACGAGTTCCAAGATCTAGAACAGGTCATCGTCCGAGTTCTAGATCTGGATCTCGTCCGAGTTCTTGATTTGGTGGAATTATGATCAAATTTGACAGGTAACAACAGATTCAAACTATGAGTTGTTTTCTTTGATTCAAACATGGATTACAAACAGAAACCCCTTACAAACAGGAGAAATCAAGTAAGTTACAGAATTGAGAAAGGGGGTATTTGAAAAGGCGAACCTCTTCGCCGACGGTGGGTGTGACGGGGTTGGGAAGGGGCAAGAGGGCGGCCGGAGCGGAGGAAGAAGAACCAGTGGAAGCCATGGGTGCAGTTGCAGCGAGCGCCGGTGAGTGAGTTGCAGAGAAGAGAGAGAGAGTGAGTTGCAGTTGCAGTTGGAGTGGAAGTGATAGTGAATTCGAGAGGATGAATGATGATGTGTATAGGTTTGTTTTAAAATTTTGCCTAATTAAGTGTTAATTTAGTTGATTAAATTGTGTAACCCACACGCCGAACATAAGTGAGAGACGGGTATTTTTCAAAGACCATTTCACCACACGGGTAGGACGCCAATTCTTTCAACATCATCTCTCCAACATACACATACAGAGAGAGAGAGAGAGAGCGCTCACAGTCACAGAGACATACACACGTCGCACCAAGAGGACTCTCTGGGTTTCTGCAGCTTCATTGTGTACAATACGCCTCAGGTACAATACAATTTCCCCCAATTTCATGTACTATTAATTTGTAGCGTCTTCACGGAGATAGATGGTAGAAACCCTAGAAGAGTCACTAACTGGTTGTAGAACAGCATCAAGTTGCTTTCATTGGTGTGATAGCTAGGTGTTTGCTTCTTTGTTTGTTGTATAACTAGGTTATTGCTGTAGTTTAAGGTGAGAGGGTCAGCAAGTGAAGAGTTGCTGCTTCTGTTGATCTTCATAGAGCTAAATCTGTTGTTAGGAATGCTTTGTTTGTTCTTGTTCATCACCCTGTTGGGAATGTTTTGCAGTGGCATATTCAAATAATGTAAGGGTAAAAGATACAACATTAGCAGTTTGAGGGGGTTTAAAAGATAAGTTCTCCTAGTTAAATCTGTTTGTTTAATCCATACAATTTAGAGAGTATAGAAAGAGGGGAGACGAAAGGCAAGACGGAGGTGGAGAAGAAGCACAAAGAAGACAGTCGAGGTACAATTCAGGGGGGCTGGCCGGGTTTTAGCAGGGCCTGGTTGGAGGAGGCGGGCCTGGTTTGGGCCCCGGTCGTAGAGGGGCTCGGGCTGGGTTGAAAATGAGATAATTTGAAACTACCCCTGTCGGGTGGGCTGGGAGACATATATGTAACAAGAGCTATATCATTGACAACCTAATAAACGGTACCGTTTTGAGGGGGCTCTACCAGGCTGGGTTGCAGACTTGGAGGGGGGCTAAGTGGAACCGCCCCGGTTTGGGGGGGAGGGGGGCTGTGGGTTACCGGGGCCGGGCCTAGCTCATTTTAGTGCGGGCCGGGCCGGGCCTGTTTCAAGCGCGGGCCGGCCCCCTTGACACCATGAAGTCATGAACTGAAAGGCTATGGGTTTTATCCTCTAAAACTACCACAACAGCAGCACCCACGAAGCACCCAAGCACCATTGCTTGTCTGCTTGATAGGTGGAAATAGTTCTCCTATTCGTGGGGGTCAGAGACCTATTGTATCTTACGTGTGTTTCTGTTTGTACTTGTTCTTGGCTTGTCCAGGCACCGGAGCCTAATCAGGCCATTTTAGCTTCAACTGTATCTCAGTTTGCTTGTCTGGTTACCTGTAAGGTTTTGAACAAGAGTCAAGAGTTAAGTTGACCTCGGAGAGGTTGGGACTCTCATATATTGTTGTGTTCCACTTGTACTACGTTTGACATTTTGGAGTCTTTTCCAGTGATGTATGACCTAGTAGAGTGTTTGAATTCCAATGCTGACAACGTAAATACCTCCACCATTGCAGCTCCTAGAAAAATGTATCCCTGGAAGCTATTTAGTCAAGCCCAGTTCTAATATTAAAACCTGGTAAATCCAGGAAAACCATGGATGTAGTTTTCACTTCTCAATACCTAAAATAACCATACATGCCAGGATGTCTGTTGATTCTAGCTCCTCTAGGAATACTGCTAAATATCATTATTGCTTACCTTGAAGGTTTCTAGAGGAAGTAAGAGTCGTAGTTCATTTTGCTACCTTATGGGTGTCTGGACTCTGGAGAAGTCTTGATGAATTATTGGTCCTTAATCTAGAAAACATACGACTTCCACCAACTGTTGCATTTTAAGCCTTACCCTCATACGATATCTGGAAAGTAAATGATTCTCTGCTTCACTTTCACAGACCAGATAACTTCGCGTTCCGAGTAACCAAGCTCTAGTATACGTAGCAAGGTGTTACTCCATCATATCTTAGTGCTAGTAAGATTCTGGTAACATAGCTCTTGTATCCTGAGCAGTGTACGTTGTCGAAAAGTGATCTTATGATCATTTTTAGGCACTCTCCTTTTTGCTCAATTATGTTCAACTCCAGCTTGCACAACTCTTGCCGGTGCATCCTATTTAGCATTTTCTCTGTTGAGTTGGCTCTGCATCTTTTGCCTCTCTTGTTGAGTTAGATCTCACAGTACGACTACTCTTGCCTCCTGAATGAGGTTCAAAGGCATGGAAGCCACTTTCTGTTAATTGTAATTCTTTTGCATTAGCTTATTCCTCTGTAACATATTAATGAGTAATGACCCTCCTCCCTATAAGATCATGCCTTTTTCAGAAATATATCCGTCGGCCAATTCCTATTTTGATCCCTTGCGAGGATCCTCCTGCGGCCTGGCATGTACACCGTACATTCTTATGTTCCTCTCTTCACAATTTTCTTCTGGTGGTTCCATAAACTTGAAAACTGCCCCATAAGGTAGCAAAGCACGAATATCCATCAAGTGTTGTTGAATAATATCAGAGACTCTTACATGCGAATTAGTTCAGTCAATCTACCCCACCAAACTTGCATGGATTTTTATGACTTAACACAAACCATCAGCTAAATCATTGAATTATTGGTGAACAATTTGGGTACTGAACTCTAGCACAAGTAAATTCTTAGATTTATATACTGGATAATTCACGAAGTATCACCACAGGGAGGTTAGTACCGGGTGAAGAGATAACTTGCATTACTCTGTTACCCTCTTTAACTTAAAATACACAGAAAAGAGGCCTACAAAGCAGAGAGGGGACACTTACCACTTTAGCAAACCCCCAATATCTTGCCGACTATTAATGCATCTGCCTCAGTAATAAGAATGAAAATACGCAGAAAAAGCAACAAAGAAAAAAAGCCTACAGAGCAGACAGGACACTTACCACTTTAGCAAACCCCCGATATCTTGCTGCACGGATTGAAAATAAATGCATCAGCCTCAGTAATAAGATTGAAATTTCTTGCTGCACGGGCTGGAAGTTGGTAGGCTTATTTATTAGGTATAGAACTGAACCTAACAGTGTTTGGTGAAAGAGAGCCGATACGCAACATGGAAACCAGTAGATTCATCCAGATTGACCACAGATTATGGAAATCAACTCAAAGCCTTTCCTATCCCTCAACATGGTTTGGAGACTTATAATAATTTGGAGACGATGATGTAACCAAGATAAAGGAAATAGGGGTTTACTGCAATTTAACACAGAACTTTCAGTTTTCTCTGTATCACATTGTCAATATATTTCAAGTTTCAACTCTGAAGTTTAAGGGAACAATCGAAAAATAATCCTGGGCGCTAAAATTAGACAATGGTACCCACTTTTGAATTGATTTGTAAACTCACTTCTTGGGAAATTTGAAAACCACGTAGAGTCAATTAGTTAAGTTTTAAATATGACGAACTCACAGAAATCGTAAAACTTGGGCAGCATGCTGTTGGCGATCTAGAGAGTAAATTATATATAACCATAAAGGAGAATATGCTAGGGCTTTCTTTTTGAACTCGCGTATGTGGGGCTCAAAAGAGTTGAAGAGCATCTTATGTTAAGTTGGATCAATTCCGAAAGAAGCGAAAGTATTAGTTGGAAAAATCACATCCATTCATTGGGGACGCTACTCATACATCTTTTTTAATCTTCATTTCACATCATACTCTCAGTTTTCCATTAACCATCTCCTTTTTTACTTACTCCCAAAAAATAAGTGTTTTTTTTTTTTTCCTTTTCTTATATCTAATATGCTCTAAGTATTATCCTACCTACAGCACAGTAGTCTTCGACATGACGATCACAGGCATTTCTGAGTCCGCCTTCCAGCACTATCGTCACCCTGAATCTTCCAATGCAAGAGAAACAAGTGAAGAGACTTGGTCGTCCCTACCTGAGCTACTTCTGTGGATGATAAAGGACAAATTGGACATATTCGATAACATGCGATTGGCTGCTGTTTGTCGTAGTTGGAACTTGGCGTCAGTGCACTATCCCAAACCTCTTTATTCTGTTGGAGACGGGGTGCCATGGATTTTGCATAAGAAGTATGGTACGCAATGGGAATTCATTAGCGTTCCAAGGAAACGCAAGTTCGTGGTTGACATGCCTGAGTTCGATGGAGCTATGGTTCTTTGTTCGAAAGAAGGATGGATTCTTCTACGGAGGATGCTTCCTCACAAGAAAACTTCCTCAGAGTTTGTCGAGACTCCATTGATGGTGAACCCTTTAACAAGGGCTATAATTGAACTGCCCGAGCTCACAGGCATTAGAAGATACGATGGCGTGTTTACAACTTGTTGTGGTTATCCTCGCTGTGTCTTCCTTGTCATAAACGAACCTAAGTCTGACGTGATTATTAAAACAGCTTGCCCAGGTGACAAAGTTTGGACTAGTCACAACTTTCCTCCGCTGGGAAGAGCGTGTTCAATTTTGCGTGGTTTCGTTGCTGTTGGGATGAAAGTTTGTTGCAAAGACTTGTTCTCGAATCACGTGACGGTTTTTGATGTGGCTAATAATACACTAAGGGACTTTGCACCCATATCAAGTTGTGGTTTCCTTGGGGAGCATGATGGGAAGTTGATTTATGTTGATCATCGTTGCATCGAAGATGCATACGATTTTACTACGTATGCGGTCTACATGTACAATGAGGCTGCTTCTCCTACTTTCTGGGAAAGGTTGAGCGATGGTGCAGTCACGGATACGAGTTGGTATCTGCAATTTAATTGTTCCTGCATCACAGCTAAGGGAAAAGGTTTGAAAGTTTATCATCTACGTGAGGAGTTGACGACTGTTGTTGATGTGCACGATTTGGTTGGCGGAAGTGTTGAAACCGTTCCTGTCCCATTTCCCGATGACGAATACCCGCGCTGGATTGGTATCGGATGATTGGCTCGCCTTTTTTCTTTTAAATAATATATGGTGTTTGGTTTCTGCATATTTATTCTGATTAGATCTGAGCGCATTCAGTTTTGCGGTATTTTATTCGGGTGTAAGAAGGTTTAATTAATTAAGTAGTTCATGTTTTGTTGTGATCACAATGCATTGCCTAAACAAAGGGAAGACAGAGAAATAGATCAAATGTGAAAAATGCAAAAGAGGCCAAAGTTGTATTTTATTCAAACTGAAATTCATTCAGCATTTGAAGTTATGTTGGGACAATTTTTCTGAAGTGTTGGAGGAGGAGGAGGAAGAGGCAGAGTTAAGGCTGTTGGGAAATGGGAAGTCTGAAGCCCCATCCTAATTTGGAGAAGTTAACTCTTGAAGGTTATCTGTGTGAAAAGTTTCCAAGTTGGCTGGGCAGAGAGAATATCAGAATCTCCCTTCCTAATATTGTTTCCATTCACTTAGAGAGTTGTGAGAGTTTGAGACATCTTCCACCACTTGGGTTACTTCCTTCCCCTTAAGAACTTCATCTTCACGACATGCGTGGTATAGAATCCTTATTTAAGAGTTCTTGTTATCTCGAAGAACTTGATCTAACTTTTTCCCTCCCTTAAAGAGCTCTCCCTCTGGAACATGCCGACGTTGACTATGGTGGAACCAACGTCAACATCCAACACTAAAACCACCAACAACCGACTTTTCCCTGTCTTGGAGAAACTGAAGATTGTGCGTTGCCCTTTGTTTGTTGATGATGGGAAGCAATTTCTTAGCCTACGTGAGGTATGTTTCTCATTTACGGAGACAGTTCCAGCGTGGCTTCAGTATCTTCCTGATTTGCAGACATTGAAACTCGCCGAAATCTACTTCTTGGTGAGTCTTCCAGAGTGGATGGGCAACCTCGCATCACTACAGGAGCTTTATTTAGAAAGTCTCCATTCGTTAGAGTAAATTCCGGGTTGCAGAAAAGAACAGATAATACTAACTGAACCATTGGTTTCTCTTAATCACAGTTTTCACAGATTGTGCAGCATGAGAGACAAATGCATATAAGTGCTGCATGCACAAATGTTTTACCAAATCAAAATGTTGCAATGTTATCAGCGTACCCTCCTACAGATGATCCACATATAGCTGCAAATCATGCACAATCATTTGGTACCATCAAATAGGAACAAGGTCTGCCATCATTTGGCAACACTGGGGATGTCAAAGACAAATGTTGGAAGCTTTGTGACTATCTTTCAAATCATAAACCGAATAGTGCAGAACAGGGAACGAGGCATCCCAAGATCTCGCACTTTCCACACGAAGTGTTTCATTGCGTCTGGCGGGGAACCGTGATACCGTAAACGTATCGGTGGGTTAATGATTTTGTGAAAATCGTCAAAAATTGACTACGTAGCTTATAACCTTACGGCGCTATTCTAACCAACTAATTGATTGACCGAATGAAGAATTCACTTTTGAATTCATTCGATAAAATAAACTGAGACTACAACTTGTTTAAATAGATAAAATTAAACATAACCTTAGACTCTTACTGGCCAGACAAGAAAACCCAATCGTATTTAACTAAATAATGTAATTAACATAATTAACTAATTAACTATTAATTAAACAAACTAATAATTAAAATTAACTGAATACTTAATAAATAATACGGACGACGTCGATCCGTTTGACCCGTATGCATATCTTGGATTTCATCATCACTTTCTCTCCGTTTCAACAAAAATATAACAATCGCCTTCTGTTTCTCGGTAATCCCTTGTAACACCAGTTTTTTGTAGAATTTATGTCGTATTAAGGTCATAATACTATTATGTAGGATCTATGTCGATTTTTTTAAATATGTTTTAAGAAATGTTATTTATATTTTTTATAGCCTATTAATATGACTTTTGTACATGGCTTTTTGGTTGGCAAAAAAAAAAAAAATGCACATTATTCTTCTACACAAAATTTCATCAATGAAGAAAGGCAATTAGCATAAGAATGGTGATTTTAACCCGTACCATTCCGTTCCCTCTCTTTCTCTCCCTGTTAGACTTTTTTACTCGTAGTTGAGTCACTTTGACCCAACTATTTGAATGGCAAAACGATGTAATTTTTAGATAAATTTTCCATGTATTGCAGAGTAATTCTTATTCTACAGCAACATGAAAGAATTGTAAAAAATTACTTCGTTTCGCTATCCAAATTACCGGGTCAAAGTGACCTTGTGAATAGTGATAAAAGTCATAAGGGAGAGAAAAAGAACGGAGTGGTATTGATTTTTTTTAGTGGTATTTAATTTGAGTGTGTGAGTAAATTAACCCAACATTTAACTTAGAATTTTATGGAGCTCAATTTATCAACTGCCCAGAACGGCTTGAGCTTGAGAGATACTCCCTCCGTTTCTCCAGGTTCTTCAAAAGTTTATTTGGGTATTAATTGGGCCAAGCAATTTCGGTAGCAAAACGATTCAAGAATTTGACAATCTTTTCATAGTTTCGTACAGTAAACTTTGCTCTATAATACCACAAAAAATTATCAAATTCTTATTTTGTTTTACTAATTAAATCGCTAAGCCCAAATAATACCTGAATAACTTTTTGAAGAACCTGGTGACTTTTTTTTGACTAGTATTTGACTTTATTGGGCTCAGGGGCTCAGACAAGATGCCAACTGGTCCGCCCAAGGGCTTGAGCTCAATTTATCGTTTTTTTTTTTTTTTTTTTGAGAAATAAAAAGAAACAAAAAGATCCCGGTAAATATTAGTTTTTTTTTTTTTTGAAACACCAGTGGAGTATAAAAAACATCTTCGTACAACACGGTCAGTTCTTGCTCAAATTGGTTGGGAAACTGCCAAATTTTGTCTTCCGGTCCAGAAATTTGTGAAATCAGCTCGAGGGTTTCGGTTAAAATCTGATTTTGCTGCAGTTGATACTGAATATATAGCGATAACGTGAGTTGGGAGGATCGGTCGGTCACAATTTGATGGTTTGCCCAGAAGATTTGGATGCGTTACACGACAAAAGGTATTCTAATGGTTTTAGCCTTTTTGATATCGCTTTATGTAAGTTAGAAAAAGAAACATATCCATTGATAGCTAACTGGGTTTTTGTTCCTCCAGGTTTGTCTTGTTGATGGATTCCATCAAACATGGTACCTTTGGTGAGTTTATACACTCCCTAGTAGTAACTGTTTTAAAAAAGTTTAATGTCAACTTGACAGTTATTATCACCAACAAGACAATTGTTGGGAGATTAAGCACAAGCAATTTGGGACACCAACTTATGAGTCCGGGCCCAAATCATACTATATTAACTTTAGACACCATGACCACCTTTTCGATTTGGGACAATCCGCTCACACATAATACCTAACAAGAATGTGGTAAAAAAGGGTTTCTTTTCTGTCCAAGTTAAATTTACGTTGCACCTGTAGCGCAATTATTAGTGGATTTGTTCGTTCTCGTGATAGTTTGTTTATGGAGGATCTCAATACATAATTCTGTAGAAGTTGGTATAGATCTTGTCTATGTCTATACGATTGATAGAAGAAACTTGGCCCTATTTATCAGTTGTGTACTTGTGTGTCCTCTATTTTCATGTCCAAGTTAAATATACGTTTCAGAGTTATCACTAACAACAAGAGAATGTGGTAAAAACGGTTTATTTTCTGTCCAAGTTCAATATACGTTGCACCGTAGCGCAATTAGTGGATTTGTTCGTGCTAATGTTCTCCGGTGGTTTGTTTGTGGATAATCTCAGCACATAATTCTGTAGAAGTTGGTTTCCGGATGACTAACATGAAGGAAATAGATATTGTCTATGTCTATCCGATTGATAGAAGAAAGTTTGCCCTATTTATCAGTTTTGTGTCCTCTATTTTCACTCAGACGACCATATATACATGCTTTTGAGTGATAACCCCCCGTATAGTATATGTTCCCGGACAGTGCGGTATATGCACAATGAGAATTGACAGATAACCTCCACACAGTATTGATTTTTACTGACGTCTAGCACCGATATTTTTTATTTTACTGAAATCACACACCAATAGTATGATAACGGATGTCTGCTTTTTTGGGGGCGCGATTGTCAGAAAAACCAATACTGTGTGGGGGTTATCTCTGAACTCTCATAACACATGTATTGCATGGGGTTATATGTCAAAAGTTTAGGCATTTATGTCTATCTTTTATGGTAAACTAGGTGACGCATCAGAGTAAAAGGACCATGTGATCTAACGCTGCAATAGGTGGAAAGAACAAGATACGGGGTTATGAGATATAGTGAAACTTAATTGGGAATTATAGGAACTCTAAGTTTCTAGGGTTGCAACCCAAGAGAACCCTAGGTTTTGTTCCTTTAAGAGGTTCAACAAAAAATTCAAATCCCGTAGTATAGTGTAAAGAATCCATGGGGTTCCACCTCAAAATCAATTGGCAATGAGTGGAGTAGCCCAGGAAACTTATTAGTTATGTTTCTTCTTCTTGAATGTCCGATGTGGGACTTCTCAACATATATTAGCCTTATTTATACTGGAGCTACTAGTTGTTGCCCTCACTAAACAAAAAAGACAACCGTAACCTTACCACTAGGCTAAGTTACTTCAAGGCCGAGTAAGAGTAACCAATTGAACTGAAAAGGCTGCAGGTTAATAGCCTGCGAATAGGTTGATTTAGTTGCAGCTTAAGGCAGCAAGGGACGGCCTCACTTGTCCTCACGCCCGAGTTTTGCAAGCATTGAAACTACTCTTCTCTAGGCCCTTGTCTAGCTCTAGTTTCTGCCACTAACCGTTTGGTTGGTAGTAAAATATATTCCTGTAAAATGTTTCACTCAAAAGATATAAAATGATTTACACGTTTAAAATCTGTAAGCCATTTTCCGAATGTGAAGGAATCTGACTACAACTCATACTAACACCTCCAACACCAAGAACCACTACTCCCGCCCACCTCCACCGTGACTCACCTCTTCCGCCACCCATCACTACCACCATCACCGCCCACTGTTGTGGCAAGTCTCAACCAAACACGAGAAAATGATTGCAGAGAAAATTTTTCACAAAAAATATTTTACGTGTAGAATATATTCCTTTGTAAAACATCTTACTGCCAACCAAACAGAGCCTTTCTAAGAACACGTTGATTAAAAGTTAAAAAATAAAATGTTGTAGTCAACAAACATGTAGATTTTACAAGAATCTCCATGCATCACTATGTTACTGGTTCAAGTTATTGTTTGACTATTCAAATCAGAGACTAATCTTTCAGTCATTAAGCAAAACTTGCGGTGTTCTACATTCTATAAACCTTTGAAATCGTTGTGAAAATCTTTCTCTCTTCATGCAGATGACCAAAATATGATTCAAGTTGAAATCGTTCCTTGCCTCGTGTGCAAGGTGAAAAAAGAGTTATATAATTTAGATAGTAGCAGTGAAGTGGATGATGGATTACGTGAAGTTACTTCTCAGAAACTTGCTGGGTCACTATTCAAGTTGACGCCCTGTACCGGTTCCTGTGTTTTGCATGCTTGTGCTGGCTATCTTCTGATGTTAGATACAATGAGTCAAGGAAATGAAGGAAGAATTGTAGAAAGTTGTCGTGCGGACTTTAGATGTCAACCATCTCAACAATACGAAATGGCCGTCTTTCTGGCTGGGATCAACCGATTGAAACGCCGTCGAATCCAAATCGGGGAGGAAGGTAAATTTTTCAAGGTTCTGTTTGTTGCAATCTCACCTGAGCTTGGAACTTAATGAAATCTGACTAGTAGCAGAAATGCATGTTCGCATCTGAGAGCTGTCTTTTTGCGGTGTCCTCCTCATTTATTCTATCCGGTATTTTTGTCCTAACATGCTAGCCGGTCAAGGTGTTAAGGGGCCCGGCCTACGCTTAAAACCGGACCGGCCCGCACCAAAATGACCCAAAATCCGGCCCCTTAACCCCTTTTTTAGCCCCCAACCCAGTGCGGTTGGCCTCCTACACAGTAAACACGCTGACGAGGCCCGGCCCCCAGCAAAACGGTACCATTTATTAATATATCATATATATTTATGTTAATATTAAAAATATATTATTTAATATATTAATAATTTATATTGGCCATGTCCCCCCCCCCCCCTCCTCAACCCCTAACCCCACGGGTTTAGGGCCCAGTGGGTTCAAGTTTCCCAACCCCTCAACCCGGCCCGGCCCGCTCCCCTCTCCCCCTCAACCCGCCCCCAGCTCAGCCCCCTCCAACCCAGCTCGGCCTGGCCCCAGCCCGCACTATTGACACCTTGACTAGCCGGTGTCACTGTTTTTGCTCTCTGTGCTTCCGTTTTGTTTAGTAGGTATTTTGTATTTCTTTCTCCTTTTTTGTTTCGGAGTTATGATGTCAAATTTCCCTGTTTCCAGTGAAACCAAAGAGGGCTAGAGTTGACGGTTTGCAGCTTGATCTCACAGGTAGTATCCGAACTGTGTCCTTTTACCGCCTTATTATCTCTTTCATATTTATGAGCATCTGATTTGTTTTGTGCTTGGCAGTTGGGAAGATGAATTTCACAGTCCTTTCAGCACCGGAGGAGGTAAAATATGAAACAAAACCCTCTATTCACTGTAACTGCTGGTAGAAAGTAATCAAATCTTAGGAAGTTTACATTGGTTCTCCATATGAAACCTTAGGAACTTCTTCCACCTGGAAACGAAGCATGACCGATATATTGGAGTCCATAAAAATTGTTTCCAATAGACATAGCTGCATGGAGTCAGAGAGCTCATCACATATAGAACGAAAGAGTGAACGATGGAAAAACGAAATGATTGTGCAAAATATTTAAAGGAAATGTAACATTAGTAGGTTCTCCTTTCATATAAAATGAGCACTCAAGGAGTGCTTATGGCATCCGTCTTTTAATTCTACCACAAACGAAATCTGCCAGAAATCCACAATCCCAAGAAGCAGGGATAGAGATATGGATACGGGTGATGGATACAATAGGGGAACATACACCATTTTTCCCCCTCCAATAACTATGGAGCCATTGGTGCTGTTTGTAGAGACAGCAATGCTACTTGGATCTGGGGGCTTCAGAGACGTGTTGCTATTGGTACGGTCGTTCAGGGAGAACTCTGGGCCATGCTTGAGGGGCTCCTAGCACTCCAAGAGCTTGGGTATACTCATGCCATCTTAGAGTCAGATTCTATGGATGCAGTCGCGTTGGTCAAGTCTGCCTCCCAGAACCACCCTCTTTGGAGCCATATCTCCAAAATTCGGGGTCTCCTCACTGTTTTGGACAGTGAAGTTCGCCACATCTGCGGGGAATGTAACTTTGTTGCTGATTCTCTTGCGGCTCATTACTTTTGTAGTAGTTTTGACAAATGTTTTCTTTTTTCTGCTCCTGATTTCTGCCAAAACCACTTGATGCTTGACATTGAGGGTTTGGGGAAGGTTAGGATGCTGTTCTAGGGCCTTGGTCCCTCCGTTGTACCAAAAAAAAAAAAAAAAAAAAAAAAAAAAAGATAACGAGGATACAACATGGAAGGGATACGTCGTCGTCATCATTGTTGTTGTTGTTTGAATATTTTATACTAAAAGATGACAAATTATCGGTTCAGACTTCATTTATTTTTATTCCTCAAATTTTACGGGAAAACATAGATCAAGTATAAGAATGAGAATATAAAGAGGAGTAGCCTATGTGGGTTCAAGTTTGAGGAGTTGTCTGTGAAAGCCTTTGAAGTTTTCGTTCGAAAGAGCAACTTTTATCATATATGTAGCCATCAATTAATCATATATAATTTTAGCTTTATTATTTTAACCCATTTATGGTTAACATAATTCATAAAAGATCCGTGTGAGAGTCCATTAAACACAAAGGGGCGAGTGTCGTCTCTCATTAAGTGTCCCTAACGTGTCCCCCAAGTGTACAGTCTAACAAAATTCTCTAAAATACCCGGTCCCCGGATGCACACTTGTAAAATCTTAATCCAATTTAGCATGTAAATCCCATTCAACTTCCAGAACTGCGTGGATCACAGAAACAACTGAATCAAACACAATCTCATGTCCTTTTTGAGTGTTCAAGCTGGAACGCATACACTTCTTAAATACACATTCTTAGATTTAGCACCACCTTTTCGTTTTCCTATTCTGCATCCGGATGTACTTCCGGTTTGATTGGATTAATATATTTCCTCCTTTTCCCTCAAAAGAAACTATTAGAGGTGTGTTTTAGACATTTTAAACTAACTACATCCAATAGTTCTAACCGCCCCTTTTTACATACTTTATTGTTCAGTTCTTTTTATCTCCCCGGGAAAAAAAAAGAAAAAAATCATCTCTCCTTTTTAAGTTCCAGTTTACATTTACATAATGTCTATCTGTCATGTGTAGTGTTCAAGCTCGAATTGGTCATCGCTTCACGAGCTCCTGTTATGGATGATAAAGGACAAGCTGGATATATTTGATAACCAGCGATTTGCAGCTATTTGTCGCGATTGGCGGTCTGCTTCGGCGCGCTACCCCAAAAGCCTTTCTCGCGTGGGAGACGGTTTGCCGTGGCTCTTGCGCATGAGAAAAGATTTGCCTGAGACTTCGCGAGAGTTTTTGAGCATCCCAAGGAAATCTAAATTTATAGTCAACATGCCGGAGTTATCCGACTGCACAGTACTTTTCTCCAAACAAGGATGGATTCTTCTGCGGAAAAAAGGCTGGTTCTGGGTCTTTGTGGATAGTGAACCCTTTAACTAGGGCTAAAATTGAACTGCCCGCGGCAAGTGGAATAGGCAGCAGGCCGGCTATTGGTTCCTTCACCACTCGCGATGAGTATCCTGAACGCGTCTTCTTGATCATCACAGAAGAGGCTCATCGGGTGACTATCAAAACAGCCTGCCCTGGAGATGAATTGTGGACTGACCATTACTACCCTGGGTTGGAGAGATCCTTTCTCCACGTCTATAAGCATATCACAATTGGGAGCAATGTTTATTGTCGAGACTCTTATTCATATCTAACGGTTTTCAACGTGGCTAACGATTCAGTGAAGGTGGTGCCGCCTGTTTCGAGTTTCGGCTTCATCGCGGAGCACGACGGACAGCTGTTGTACATAGATAAATATGGGTACGAGGAGGACAGTTTCAGGGGGTTTTCCGTTTACAGGTACGATGATTCTTGTTGGGAGAGGTTGGACACGAGTGCGGTGATGAATACGAGTTGGTATCTGTGCCCCAACCATAGTTGTATCAGTGCCGGGGAAAGTGGTTTGAAGATTTACATGCTTGTAAGAAGAAGAGCAGATGCAGAAGGAAGATATCATCGTGGTTTCTCTTCTCCTCGTAGTTGTGTGGTTTTTGTCTATGATTTGCTGGCAGGAAGCATGACGACTCTCCCCAATTCGTTTCCTGGATTGCCATCTTGGATTGCCATTGGTTAATTGATATTATTATATCTCGTCTCAATCTAAACTCGCATCCGTGAGGCCGCCCATGTCAATGGGATTAAGGGCCAGTTTGGGAATGTTGTGGTGGTGCTAGAAGCTGCTGTAGTTTTGGGAATGCTGTGCGAGAATCATTGTGGTGATCGCGATTGGTTGGTGATATATGTTAGCGAAAACAAGAACTTTCAGAAAGGAATAGTTCGATTTCATGAACTTTCTCCAGTGTCTAAAACTTCAGTAGTCCATATTTTCTAACTGAGTTGAACTTGAAACCTTGATGGATAGTCCGCTCGCTAGCCAGCCCTAGGCGGTGGCAGATTGTGACTTTGATGAACAATTTGTTTTGATTATTCGATGAGTGATTTGCATATTCTTTTTTAGGTTTCTCTTCCACCTATTGTTTCTCTTTTTTCAAGATTTGACTTTTTCATCCGTAACCATATATCATTTTGACCCGATGATTTGGACATCAAAAAGTTACATCGTATTGCTAATCAAATCACCGGATCGCTTTGACCCGATGAATAGTGATAAATGTCAAAGTAGAAAGAAATAGAAGAAACTGAGGAAGTATTATATTAGCTTTATTGTGCAAATAATTGAAGAAGTTTTTCTAGTAGTTCACAAAATAGAACCTGCAATTAAAGATCAAATGACATTTAGCAAAACGTGGCAACTATTATGAAGATTTCTCACCAAAAACCAACCAAGTACATAAGACTTTTAAAATTGTAGCTTGCTTTACTCACAACTCTGAGAAACACTACACTTCGTGATTTCCATCTTTCAAGAGAACTCGGGCCTGCCGCCACACTAAAACTCCCAAGCCAGAATAGGAAACCATCCGCACTCACAAGGACATTCATCCCCAACCGGGACAGTGCAAAACTTGAACATAGTTGCTTGAGGATCATCATGTGCATCTGTATGAATTTCTAAGCATTCAACCACATCTTCCAAATATCCTCCACTAGCAACAAATATCCGATTGATCTCATGTGGGTGCATGACCGGAAAGTTTCTTCCGGCTCCGAAGCTGAGGCTTGTGTAAGTCACCCCAGGTAGATCGCCGGCTACTAACTCCACATGGTCTGCATTTTTTCTAAAAGTCAACCGACCGAGATTGTCAGTATCAATCAATTGCAGCTATACACTTCCACCTTCGTCAACAATAAATGACGAGAAATAGATCACTCCATCATCAATATGATCAGCTAGGTGGTAACCCTCGTGTACCACGTCATCAATCCTAAAGTAATGGTACACATTATTTACAAAGAAATGCACGGCGCCGCCGCTAATAGTCAGTGCCTCAATGCTCTCATCAGGCGGTGCATCAGTACCGATGTTAAATCGCGCCCATTCTCCACCACCACGTCGGTGGTGGAGGATTGTGATGAAGGGTGGCTGGAGGAAAAAAAGGACGGTGCGGCATCCCTGCTGTGTCGGCTCGCCCTCAAAGGCTCCTCTAGTACCATGTGGGACATCATTGTACGGCCACGGCGGGAGCTCCACAATCTGGTTTGTCAACTGAAGGACGAACATGATCTATCACATACAGATCTACAACATGAATTATAGCGGAAGATTCATGTGTTTACCTTGTCTTCCTTAGCTCCTAAAGCACAGCGGATGATCGTAGGATGTTTGCTTTCACGTGCCCTTCTTGCTCCCACAGTCTGGCTCGAATCACTAGGACGAAAGCTCTAATCCACACCAAGTTCCACCAATGGAGGCTAGTTAGAGAGAGAGTCTAGGGTTTACTGTATTATGATCAGCACATGATCTCTACAGTAGTGTGTATTATTATTATGACACTCATATAATATGTGTAGGAGGTTGTCTCCTTATATAGACAAACTTATACCCAATTGCAACATTACCCCCTAGGGTTTATGTCCTTGCTACTAACCCCATAAGGTTTGAGTTTGTCTCTCCTAAACCCATAAGTTTAGGATAATTGCATTGTGCACCCCACATGGGCGCACCAAATGCTAACATCTCCACGAGCTTCTCCCTAACTAGGAAAAATTAGTTAGCTCATAAGCTGCCGATCCCTATGGCCTAAGGTGACCTCATATAGGTTGCCTTTTGGTCCACATCTCGTAGGGTGTAGTGGCTACAGACTTAGTGGGTATTTGGTTGATTACATCGACAGCCGTTTAACAAAGCGTCACCTCAAAATAGGGAACATGTACTTTGCACGCACTATCATACATCGAACCATCTTCAGGCTGTATCCTATTCCTCCTATCCGCCACAGCATTCTGCTGCGGAGTGCGGGGAATGCATAGGTGCCTTACTACTCGTTTCCATCACATAGCTCTTGCTAAGATAGATACTCGCAGTCTCATTCTGGCTAAGGAGATATCATTTTGTCCAGACGATTTTCTACCTTTTGTAGATACCTGTCTGAAGCACCCTTGTGCCACCGACTTATGTGGCCCAAGCACACATAGTTGAGATGCTTACAATAATCTACGAATGTGATGGAACAGTAAGAACCATGTCTTAGCTTTAACTTTTAATGGAACACAAATACAACAGAATGAATAATATGTAAAGACTCCATAATCCTTACTGCTTTACTGGATAGTTTGCCTTTCGCCTTTCACGTAAGGCAAGAATCACACACAGGTAAGGGTACATTGGGCATATTCCAAGCAGGCCTACCTTAGCTAGCTTTAACATCCTTTCCTGACATAGTGTGTCTCAATCTAGCGCGCCACATATCAGAATCATAAGGCACAACCCTAGAGGTGATATCCAAAGATCCTGAGGCGTTATTCATGCTAGAAATCAAGAGTGCATAACCATAACATGACATGACCAATTCCAAAGTAAAACTGTGACCAAAACAGATTTTGGTGGCTACTTCCTCAAAGATAATCTCATGGATCCTTAGACGAGAAGCTAGTGCCATGTCTGGCCTTCTAGTCTTACGAAAACATCATTTTCCTCCTTTGGTTTTCCAGTCTTGGGCTATTGGTCATGTACCAATATTGTGCCCTCATTCCCTTATCCTTGCCCCCACCTGTTCCTCACGGTCCTAATACCGGGATAGGGACTAAATCTGCCGATCATACTTCATTCACAGCCTTTAGCAATCATATATTGCTTAGACTTCAAAAGTATGCTGAACTAGTATACTTAGCAAGAACTTGGTTGCTTAGATCCTAGAACGGAGTGATGTTTGGTCTTATCCAAACATCTTGACACTCTCAAATTGTGTCACATAACGTTTTCATGGCACTTTCATGAAACGTGGCAGAGATAGCAACATATTGCTAATTGGATATCTTAAACATTTCATCATAAACGGCATGAATCTCAGATGCTATAGTTGAGTACTAATCTCAGACACTATAGTCGAGTGCTATTTTTTATGATTGAGTTTGATAGTTTAAGGTGGGATTTATGAGTAATTAATCACAATTTTAATGAGGCAAATGGCTAAGGTGGATCCAAGATTCTTCTTTGGCTCATTCCTACAATCTTTGAATCTCAAAGTGGTCTAGAACTTGCTGATGAGGTCATTTCCCCACCTTGGCATAGCACGCTCTATGACATTTATCTTGACTGCCTCCCACTTATTGGTTAGCCTAAAGATAATGTTCATGTGCTGCTGTGACAACTATTCATCACAGGTTCGACCATACTTGTAGGTGGTTTGACAAACTATGTCCAACGATTTGGTTACATAGTACGATGACTTGTCATATCGTTTACTGTCACTATTTTAGCCTTTACAGTTTCGATTTAGACACGAATGATCTTGAGACATTGCATAGGAAATTAATACTAGCATTTACTTAGCTCCGAAATAACATGATACATGATTAAAATTTCATAGTTCATCATAAGGACTCCACCAAAACCTAGTAGCAATTATAGGAATCAAATATCGTCACCTATGATTCCCTATTAGTTTCAATCATGTATAATCATGTGAGCTCTTTTGTTTTAGTTCCTTAGCATGCGAGGTTGTACAATTATATCCAATCACACGCAGTTATAACATAAAACAAGCACAAGCATAAATAAATATGCAATGGATGTGGCCCCTAAGGTGCACTCCCACTATTGAGAGTACGTCTTGAGCAATTCTTGAACTTCTCGCCTCATGGATCTCGTCTATCTCGAGTGCTCCTTGAAGCTTCCTTGTTCGTCTCTTTGCTCCATGCACCTCGCGCCATAGCTTTTGGTTTGGCCACCTCTCTTGAAGCTTCTAGTCTTCAATCTTCACTAACTATCTTATTTCTAATAAGAAGTAACCTCTAATAGGCGATTTAGATGAGAAGACACTAGAGTATGTAGAGAGGCACGACACGCAGGCCGTATTTTAATTGATTACATATTCAAAACCAAAACCAAATTTAAAAAACATCTAAGCCACATCCATGCATCAAACACATCCATTCAACCCACAACAGCATGTATAATAATAAAATAAACATACTTAAATTTTCAGGAAATTTCCATAATTAAATAATAATTACTAGAAATTAATAAGCGATAAAACAATCAACTAAATAAGATCAAAAAATTTCTCCCAACTATCTAGGATCTCACCACCTATCTCATAAGGTAGGGAAATTTCTAAGTCTCCAGAAAAAATTTGGGCTCAAAAAAGTGTGTTTAAGGACGTCTAACTGCCTCGAGAAGTGTCCTAAACACTAATTAATTATTCTGGAAAATAATAAAATTTTCTGTTTTTCCAAAAAATATGAAAAATTCCCAGAAAATAAGGAATTTAATTCTGAGCATATAGAAAAAAAATTGGCGAAAAATGGTGGCCGGAAGAGGGCTCACGCGCCCACACGCGCCGCCGCGCGTGGGCGAGTCCGCCTCCGTCACGCGTCGACGTCGTCCGAGTGCACGTCAGCATGCCACGTCAGCCATATGCTAACATCAGCTGCTGCCACGCCACCCTCCACGTCATACGCCACGTCAGCAGCCACGTCCGCAGTCACGTGGCTGCCACGTCACTTCCTCGTCAGCCATATGCCTACGTGGCACTGCCACGTCATCATGCCACATCATCCCTAGCAACGTCAGCAAGTCCGCCGCCGCCCTTTGGCGCGTGCGGCGCGTGGCCGCGCGTGGAGGCGGCGTCGGTGGCGCGTGAAGCCCACGCGCCGCCTTCCCGACCTCCTTTTCCGACGATCTTTATATCGACGGACTCGTCTTTTCACCCTGATTCCGATTATGTGTTCAAATCTTAATTTTAACATGTTTTAAAAAAATCTTTTTACAGCTCAGATCAAACAGTTCATATTTATACAGATCCGAATCTTAAAATATTCATAACTAATTCTCTGTTCGTCCAAAAATTACAAAATTTATATTTCTGGAATCCTCGTGAAAAACCCTATCTAACCACATAGGTTTCACTAACAGATTATGAATTTTTGGAAACTCGATTTTTTAAACTGATTTGGGAACGCATAACGAGGCACGAAAAACAAGCCTAAGGCTCTGATACCAATGAAGGACGGACATGATCTATCACATGCAGATCTACAACATGAATTATAGCGGAAGATTCATGTGTTTACCTTGTCTTCCTTAGCTCCTAATGCACAGCGGATGATCGTAGGATGCTTGCTTTCACGTGCCCTTCTTGCTCCCACAGTCTGGCTCGAATCACTAGGACGAAAGCTCTAATCCACACCAAGTTCCACCAATGGAGGCTAGTTAGAGAGAGAGTCTAGGGTTTACTGTATTATGATCAGCACATGATCTCTACAGTAGTGTGTATTATTATCATGACTCTCATATAATATGTGTAGGAGGCTGTCTCCTTACATAGACTGACTTATACCCAATTGCAACATTACCCCTAGGGTTTATGTCCTTGCTACTAACCCCATAAGGTTTGAGTTTGTCTCTCCTAAACCCATAAGTTTAGGATAATTGCATTGTGCACCCCACATGGGCGCACCAAATGCTAACATCAACAAATTCTTGTATCTGCACAAGTTACGGTTTCGCCGGTGGATCCATCCGTTAAGACCACACGCAACCACGAATCCAACCGCATGCTGCAACTCGAGAATTGGTAGCATCAAATCCGTCCGCACGTCATAGAGATCATAAGATATGGCGGGGACTGCGGGGACAACTACCAGTAGTGTGCACGGCACGCCCACCTTCTTGAAAAATGCCTCTCTGTCGCAAACCACCCTCTTATCCATAGAAGAACCCAAATGTTGCTTTTCATTCGATTTGGCGCGTTTCTGTGGTTGAGATGTCGACGAAGAAGACGGACGCTTCGTCAAGATTGAAGCAGACGAATCCGAGGTACCAACTGTTGTGCCAGAAGATGAAAAAAATCAATCAGATTGAATATGATGATTTTCAATGCCTTTAACTAGTAGAAAAACATACATTTTATAACCCTTAAATTTTAACCCCAAATCATTAAGTTTCCTAACTCTAAAGTTTACTGCTAAAACCCAACGCATTTAATCTGGAACCATAAAGTTCAACCCTTAAATTTCTTCAATTAGAATTTAAACCTGAAAATGTGAAAATACTTTATCTTAAGCATGGATGGAGAGGTGAAACAAGTAAGAACTTGAATAGAAGTAAAAATGATACAGTACAATTCTATTTCTATGCAGCAACTAAAATTCAATTAAATAAATATTTATTTAAAAAAAGCAATTCTTAATTATTATGTTTTTTTAGGAAATAATACAACTACAAGACAGTGGACTTCTATACATTTTTTGGGTAAAAGACATTTTCACTCCTTCCAGTTTGGAAAAGGACACTTTCACCCCCTTAGTGCACCCCATTATTGTGACATTGTTACTTTGGAGTTGAGGTATGTCATACAAAAATTGTTTTTTTTTGGGACAGATTTACACCATACGATGTAAAAATATGAGTTTGCTAAAGGGTGTGATGGACTTTTTGCCCGATACGGGGGAGGTTTTATCTCCAAAATTATTTTCAATGACACACTCCACCTCCGTACTAATACTATCACAATCGGAGACGGTAAGTTACTTGGAGTTCGGCAAACTAAATGGGTGGAAGTGTCCTTTTCCAAACTAGAATGGGTGAAAGTGTCCTTCAATCAAAACTTAGGGGTGAAAGTGTCTTTTATCCTATTTTTGTCCATAATTTATTCTAGGGTAAAAGACACTTTACCCCCTCAGTTTTGATGCAAAGACACTTTCACTCCCTTCTTGTTTGGGAAATGACACTTTACGCCCTGAATGTGTCATATCATACTCTAAGAGAGAAACTACTGTAGTGATGGACGACCACCCCGTAAACTAACGAAGTCACAATTGGCGAGAGTTAGTATTCTGAAGTTGGACATACATAAGGGGCGTAAGGGTCATTTCTCAAATTGGAAGAGGTGAAAGTGTCTTTGAATCAAACTTGAGGGGGTGAAATTGTCTTTTTCCCTTAATCTATTTATAATCTATCTAGAAGTACTATCATAATATCATGCAGATGATTAGAGTGTTGTTCAAGAGAGGCTACTTATCAAGTTATCATAATGAATGTTGATTTAGAGGGTTACATTTAGATGGAATTAACCCAAAAAAGCACAAAATAGACAAGTATTTACCCCAAAAATAATAACATCAGATATGGAAGAATGCAGAACTGGATGAAAACATTTGAAATTAAGAATAAAGAAAAAGAACAACTGGTAGCTTTTTTGGACTCACAGTGACAGCAGAAAAATGGAAGAAGCATTGAATCACCAGATTTCTCCACACTGTTGTTGATGATGATTACATCTTCCATTGTTTTTTCAACCTCCTCCTGGTCACTCCCTTGTTTCAGCAGCATGGCATTCAATCTAACCGTGAATTTTTTACAAAGCAATGAATCTGAGGTACCACCTGTGCCAGCAAATGAAAAAATCAATTACGATTAAAGATGGTGATTTTCAATTAGTTAACTAGTAGAAAAACATTCATTTAATAACCCTTAAATTTAAAGCCCAAATAAGTTCACTAACTCTAAAGTTTACTTCTAAAACCTACACATGTAATCTCGAACCATGAAATTTAACCCTTAAAATTCTTCAACTAAAATTATTGGCAAAAAAAAAAAACTTCAGTTAAAATTTAAACCCTAAAATGTGAAATACTTTGTCTTGAGCATGGATGGAGAGGTGAAACAAGTAAGAACTTGAAAAGAAAATGATACAGTACAATTCTATGCAGCAACTAGATTAAATTAAATAAATCTTTATTTAAAAAATATTCTTAAGTATTATGTTTTTTTAGGAAATAATAAATGTCATACAAAAATTGTTTTTTTGGGACAAATTGAAACCATACAACGTAAAAATATGAGTTTGCTGTTTTTCCATAATGCGGGGGAGGTTTTATCTCCAAAAATTATTTTCAATGACGTACCCCACCTCCGTACTAATACTACAATCAAAGACGGTAAGTTACTTAGAGTCCGGCACATTAAATGGGTGAAAGTGTCCTTGAATCAAAATAGAGGCCGCCTTTTTGTTTGGGAAATGACACTCTACCCCCTGAAGGTGTCATATCATACTCTAAGAGATCGAGTTTATCCCCGAAACTACTGTAGTGATGGACAACCGCCGCTACACTAACGATGTCACATTTGGAGAGAGATAGGATTCTGAAATTGGCATACATAGGGTGTAAGGGTCATTTCTCAAATTGGAAGGGGGTGAAAGTGTTTCTCTTACCCTTTAATCTATCTACTACTATGATATATCTACAAGTAGTTTCATAATCTCATGCAGATGATTAGAGTGTTGATAAGGAGAGGCTATATACTTATCAATTTATCATATTGAATGTTGATTTATAGGGTTACATTTAGATGAATTAACCCAAAAAAAACACATAATCATACAAGTATTTACCCCCCCCCCCAAAAAAAAAACACAAAATCAGACATGTATTTACCCCCAAAAATAATAATATCATACATGAAAGAATACAGAACTGGAAGAAAACATTTGAAATTAACAATAAAGAAAAAGAACAACTGGAAGAGTTCTTTTTAAACTCACCGTGACAGCAGCAAAATGGAACAAGCACTGAATCACCAGATTTCTCCATGTTGTTGTTGATCACATATTCAATTGTTTCAACCTCCTCCTGATCACTCCCTTCTTTCTGCAGCATGGCATTTAATCCAACTGTGAATTTTTTACAAAACAATGAATCTGAGGTACCACCTGTGCCAGAAAATGAAAAAATCAATCAGGATTGAAGATGATGATTTTCAATAAGTTAACTAGTAGAAAAACATGCATTTTATAACCCTAAATTTAAACCCAAATAAGTTCACTAACTCTAAAGTTTACTGCTATAACCCTTAAATTTAAACCCAAATAAGTTAACTTGTGAAATTTTTACAAAACAATGAATCGGAGGTACCACTTGTGGGCGCGCCGCCGCGCGTGGGCGACTCCGCCTCTGTCACGCGCCGACGTCGGTCGAGTGCCACGTTAGCATGCCACGTGGCATGCCACGTCAGACCTATGATGACATCAGCTGACACGTCACCCTTCACGTCATACGCCACGTCAGCAGTCACGTGGCTTCCACGTCAGTGCCTCGTCGGACATATGCTGATGTGGCACTGCCACCTCATCATGCCACGTCATCCCTAGCCATGTCAGCAAGTCCGCCGCCGCCCTTTGGCGCGTGCGGCGTGTGGCCGCGCGTGGAGGCCGCGTCGGTGGCGCGTGAAGCCCACGCGCCGCCTTCATGACCTCCTTTTCCGGCGATCTTTATATCAACGGACTCGTCTTTTCACCCTGATTCCGATTATGTGTTCAAATCTCAATTTTAACATGTTTTGAAAAAATCTTTTTACAGCTCAGATCAAACAGTCCATATTTATACAGATCCGAATCTTAAAATATTCATAACTAATTCTCTGTTCGTCCAAAAATTATAAAATTTATATTTCTGGAATCCTCGTGAAAAACCCTATCTAACCATATAGGTTTTACTAACAGATTATGAATTTTTTGAAACTGGATTTTTTAAACTAATTTGGGAACGCATAACGAGGCACGAAAAATAAGCCTAAGGCTCTGATACCAATGAAGGACGAACATGATCTATCACATACAGATCTACAACATGAATTATAGCGGAATATTCATGTGTTTACCTTGTCTTCCTTAGCTCCAAATGCACAGCGGATGATCGTAGCATGCTTGCTTTCACGTGCCCTTCTTGCTCCCACAGTCTGGCTCGAATCACTAGGACGAAAGCTCTAATCCACACCAAGTTCCACCAATGGAGGCTAGTTAGAGAGAGAGTCTAGGGTTTACTGTATTATGATCAGCACATGATCTCTACAGTAGTGTGTATTATTATCATGACTCTCATATAATATGTGTAGGAGGCTGTCTCCTTATATAGACAGACTTATACCCAATTGCAACATTACCCCTAGGGTTTATGTCCTTGCTACTAACCCCATAAGGTTTGAGTTTGTCTCTCCTAAACCCATAAGTTTAGGATAATTGCATTGTGCACCCTACATGGGCGCACCAAATGCTAACATCAACAAATTCTTTTATCTGCACAAGTTACGGTTTCGCCGGAGGATCCATCCGTTAAGACCACACGCAACCACGAATCCAACCGCATGCTGCAACTCGAGAATTGGTAGCATCAAATCCGTCTGCACGTCATAGAGCTCATAAGATATGGCGGGGACAGCGGGGACAACTACCAGTAGTGTGCACGGCACGCCCACCTTCTTGAAAAATGCCTCTCTGTCACAAACCACCCTCTTATCCATAGAATAACTCAAATGTTTATTTTCATTCGGTTTGGCGCGTTTCTGTGGTTGAGATATCGACAAAGAAGACGGACGCTTCGTCAAGATTGAAGCAGACGAATCCGAGGTACTAACTGTTGTGCCAGAAGATGAAAAAAATCAATCAGATTGAATATGATGATTTTTAATGCCTTTAACTAGTAGAAAAACATACATTTTATAACCCTTAAATTTTAACCCCAAATCATTAAGTTTCCTAACTCTAAAGTTTACTGCTAAAACCCTACGCATTTAATCTGGAACCATAAAGTTCAACCCTTAAATTTCTTCAATTAGAATTTAAACCCTAAAATATGAAATACTTTATCTTAAGCATGGATGGAGAGGTGAAACAAGTAAGAACTTGAATAGAAGTAAAAATGATACAGTACAATTCTATTTCTATGCAGCAACTAAAATTCAATTAAATAAATATTTATTTAAAAAAAAAACAATTCTTAAGTATTATGTTTTTTTAGGAAATAATACAACTACAAGACAGTGGACTTCTATACATTTTTTGGGTAAAAGACACTTTCACTCCTTCCAGTTTGGAAAAGGACACTTTCACCCCCTTAGTGCACCTCATTATTGTGACATTGTTACTTTAGAGTTGATGTATGTCATACAAAAATTGTTTTTTTTGGGACAGATTTACACCATACGTTGTAAAAATATGAGTTTGCTAAAGGGTGTGATGGACTTTTTGCATGATACGGGGGAGGTTTTATCTCCAAAACTATTTTCAATGACAAACTCCACCTCCGTACTAATACTATCACAATCGGAGACGGTAAGTTACTTGGAGTTCGGCAAATTAAATGGGTGGAAGTGTCCTTTTCCAAACTAGAATGGGTGAAAGTGTCCTTCAATCAAAACTTAGGGGTGAAAGTGTCTTTTATCCTATTTTTGTCCATACTTTATTCTAGGGTAAAGGACACTTTACCCCCTCAGTTTTGATGCAAAGACACTTTCACTCCCTTCTTGTTTGGGAAATGACACTTTACCCCCTGAATGTGTCATATCATACTCTAAGAGAGAAACTACTGTAGTGATGGACGACCACCCCCTAAACTAACGATGTCACAATTGGCGAGAGTTAGTATTCTGAAGTTGGACATACATAAGGGGTGTAAGGGTCATTTCTCAAATTGGAAGAGGTGAAAGTGTCTTTGAATCAAACTTGAGGGGGTGAAATTGTCTTTTTCCCTTAATCTATTTATAATCTATCTAGAAGTACTATCATAATCTCATGCAGATGATTAGAGTGTTGTTCAAGAGAGGCTACTTATCAAGTTATCATAATGAATGTTGATTTAGAGGGTTACATTTAGATGGAATTAACCCAAAAAAGCACAAAATAGGCAAGTATTTACCCCAAAAATAATAACATCAGATATGGAAGAATGCAGAACTGGATGAAAACATTTGAAATTAACAATAAAGAAAAAGAACAACTGGTAGGTTTTTTTGGACTCACAGTGACAGCAGAAAAATGGAAGAAGCATTGAATCACCAGATTTCTCCACACTGTTGTTGTTGATGATTACATCTTCCATTATTTTTTCAACCTCCTCCTGGTCACTCCCTTTTTTCAGCAGCATCGCATTCAATCCAACCGTGAATTTTTTACAAAGCAATGAATCTGAGGTACCACCTGTGCCAGCAAATGAAAAAATCAATCACGATTGAAGATGGTGATTTTCAATTAGTTAACTAGTAGAAAAACATTCATTTAATAACCCTTAAATTTAAACCCCAAATAAGTTCACTAACTATAAAGTTTACTGCTAAAACCTACCATGTAATCTGGAACCATGAAATTTAACCCTTAGAAATCTTCAATTAAAATTATTGGCAAAAAAAACTTCAATTAAAATTTAAACCCTAAAATGTGAAATACTTTGTCTTAAGCACGGATGTAGAGGTGAAACAAGTAAGAACTTGAAAAGAAAATGATACAGTACAATTCTATGCAGCAACTAAATTAAATTAAATAAATCTTTATTTTAAAAATATTCTTAATTATTATGTTTTTTAAGGAAATAATAAATGTCATACAAAAATTGTTTTTTTGGGACAAATTGAAACCATACAACGTAAAAATATGAGTTTGCTGTTTTTGCATGATGCGGGGGAGGTTTTATCTCCAAAAATTATTTTCGATGACGTACCCCACCTCCGTACTAATACTAAAATCAAAGACGGTAAGTTACTTGGTGTCCGACACATTAAATGGGTGAAAGTGTCCTTCAATCAAAATAGAGGCCGCCTTTTTGTTTGGGAAATGACACTCTACCCCCTGAAGGTGTCATATCATACTCTAAGAGATCGAGTTTATCCCCGAAACTACTGTAGTGATGGACAACCGCCACTACACTAACGATGTCACATTTGGAGAGAGATAGGATTCTGAAGTTGGCATACATAGGGTGGAAGGGTCATTTCTCAAATTGGAAGGGGGTGAAAGTGTTTCTCTTACCCTTTAATCTATCTACAACTATGATATATCTACAAGTAGTTTCATAATCTCATGCAGATGATTAGAGTGTTGATCAAGAGAGGCTATATACTTATCAATTTATCATATTGAATGTTGATTTAGAGGGTTACATTTAGATGAATTAACCAAAAAAAAACACATAATCATACAAGTATTTACTCCCCCCCCCCAAAAAAAACACACAAAATCAGACATGTATTTACCCCCAAAAATAATAATATCAGACATGAAAGAATACAGAACTGGAAGAAAACATTTGAAATTAACAATAAAGAAAAAGAACAACTGGAAGAGTTCTTTTTAAACTCACCATGACAGCAGCAAAATGGAACAAGTACTGAATCACCAGATTTCTCCATGTTGTTGTTGATCACATCTTCAATTGTTTCAACCTCCTCCTGATCACTCCCTTCTTTCTGCAGCATGGCATTTAATCCAACTGTGAATTTTTTACAAAACTATGAATCTGAGTTACCACCTGTGCCAGAAAATGAAAAAATCAATCAGGAAAAAAGATGATGATTTTCAATAAGTTAACTAGTAGAAAGACATGCATTTTATAACCCTTAAATTTAAACCCATATAAGTTCACTAACTCTAAAGTTTACTGCTATAACCCTTAAATTTAAACCCAAATAAGTTAACTCGTGATTTTTTTACAAAACAATGAATCGGAGGTACCACCTGTGGGCGCGCCGCCGCGCGTGGGCGACTCCACCTCCGTCACGTGCCGACGTCGGCCGAGTGCCACGTTAGCATGCCACGTGGCATGCCACGTCAGCCCTATGCTGACATCAGCTGCCACGTCACCCTTCACGTCATACGCCATGTCAGCAGTCACGTGACTCCCACGTCACTACCTCGTCGGCCATATGCTGATGTGGCACTGCCACCTCATCATGCCACGTCAGGCCTAGCCACGTCAGCAAGTTCGCCGGAAGCGCGCGTGGAGGCGGCGTCGGTGGCGCGTGAGGCCCACGCGCCGCCTTCCCGACCTCCTTTTCCGGCGATCTTTATATCAACGGACTCGTCTTTTCACCCTGATTCCGATTATGTGTTCAAATCTTAATTTTAACATGTTTTGAAAAAATCTTTTTACAGCTCAGATCAAACAGTTCATATTTATACATATCCGAATATTAAAATATTCATAACTAATTCTCTGTTCGTCCAAAAATTACAAAATTTATATTTCTGGAATCCTCGTGAAAAACCCTATCTAACCATATAGGTTTCACTAGCAGATTATGAATTTTTTGAAACTCGATTTTTTAAACTGATTTGGGAACGCATAACGAGGCACGAAAAACAAGCCTAAGGCTCTGATACCAATGAAGGACGGACATGATCTATCACATACAGATCTACAACATGAATTATAGCGGAATATTCATGTGTTTACCTTGTCTTCCTTAGCTCCTAATGCACAGCGGATGATCGTAGGATGCTTGCTTTCACGTGCCCTTCTTGCTCCCACAGTCTGGCTCGAATCACTAGGACGAAAGCTCTAATCCACACCAAGTTCCACCAATGGAGGCTAGTTAGAGAGAGAGTCTAGGGTTTACTGTATTATGATCAGCACATGATCTCTACAGTAGTGTGTATTATTATCATGACTCTCATATAATATGTGTAGGAGGCTGTCTCCTTACATAGACAGACTTATACCCAATTGCAACATTACCCCCTACGGTTTATGTCCTTGCTACTAACCCCATAAGGTTCGAGTTTGTCTCTCCTAAACCCATAAGTTTAGGATAATTGCATTGTGCACCCCACATGGGCGCACCAAATGCTAACATCAACAAATTCTTGTATCTGCACAAGTTACGGTTTCGCCGGAGGATCCATCCGTTAAGACCACACGCAACCACGAATCCAACCGCATGCTGCAACTCGAGAATTGGTAGCGCCGTCCGCACGTCATAGAGATCATAAGATATGGCGGGGACTGCGGGGACAACTACCAGTAGTGTGCACGACACGCCCACCTTCTTGAAAAATGCCTCTCTGTCGCAAACCACCCTCTTATCCATAGAAGAACCCAAATGTTGCTTTTCATTCGATTTGGCGCGTTTCTGTGGTTGAGATGTCGACGAAGAAGACGGACGCTTCGTCAAGATTGAAGCAGACGAATCCGAGGTACCAACTGTTGTGCCAGAAGATGAAAAAAATCAATCAGAGTGAATATGATGATTTTCAATGCCTTTAACTAGTAGAAAAACATACATTTTATAACCCTTAAATTTTAACCCCAAATCATTAAGTTTCCTAACTCTAAAGTTTACTGCTAAAACCCTACGCATTTAATCTGGAACCATAAAGTTCAACCCTTAAATTTCTTCAATTAGAATTTAAACCTGGAAATGTGAAAATACTTTATCTTAAGCATGGATGAAGAGGTGAAACAAGTAAGAACTTGAATAGAAGTAAAAATGATACAGTACAATTCTATTTCTATGCAGCAACTAAAATTCAATTAATTAAATATTTATTAAAAAAAAAGCAATTCTTAATTATTATGTTTTTTTAGGAAATAATACAACTACAAGACAGTGGACTTCTATACATTTTTTGGGTAAAAGACACTTTCACTCCTTCCAGTTTGGAAAAGGACTCTTTCACCCCCTTAGTGCACCCCATTATTGTGACATTGTTACTTTGGAGTTGAGGTATGTCATACAAAAATTGTTTTTTTTTGGGACAGGTTTACACCATACGATGTAAAAATATGAGTTTGCTAAAGGGTGTGATGGACTTTTTGCATGATACGGGGGAGGTTTTATCTCCAAAATTATTTTCAATGACACACTCCACCTCCGTACTAATACTATCACAATCGGAGACGGTAAGTTACTTGGATTTCGGCAAACTAAATGGGTGGAAGTGTCCTTTTCCAAACTAGAATGGGTGAAACTGTCCTTCAATCAAAACTTAGGGGTGAAAGTGTCTTTTATCCTATTTTTGTCCATAATTTATTCTAGGGTAAAAGACACTTTACCCCCTCAGTTTTGATGCAAAGACACTTTCACTCCCTTCTTGTTTGGGAAATGACACTTTACCCCCCTGAATGTGTCATATCATACTCTAAGAGAGAAACTACTGTAGTGATGGACGACCACCCCCAAAACTAACGATGTCACAATTGGCGAGAGTAAGTATTCTGAAGTTGGACATACATAAGGGGCGTAAGGGTCATTTCTCAAATTGGAAGAGGTGAAAGTGTCTTTGAATCAAACTTGAGGGGGTGAAATTGTCTTTTTCCCTTAATCTATTTATAATCTATCTAGAAGTACTATCATAATATCATGCAGATGATTAGAGTGTTGTTCAAGAGAGGCTACTTATCAAGTTATCATAATGAATGTTGATTTAGAGGGTTACATTTAGATGGAATTAACCCAAAAAAGCACAAAATAGACAAGTATTTACCCCAAAAATAATAACATCAGATATGGAAGAATGCAGAACTGGATGAAAACATTTGAAATTAAGAATAAAGAAAAAGAACAACTGGTAGCTTTTTTGGACTCACAGTGACAGCAGAAAAATGGAAGAAGCATTGAATCACCAGATTTCTCCACACTGTTGTTGATGATGATTACATCTTCCATTGTTTTTTCAACCTCCTCCTGGTCACTCCCTTGTTTCAGCAGCATGGCATTCAATCTAACCGTGAATTTTTTACAAAGCAATGAATCTGAGGTACCACCTGTGCCAGCAAATGAAAAAATCAATTACGATTAAAGATGGTGATTTTCAATTAGTTAACTAGTAGAAAAACATTCATTTAATAACCCTTAAATTTAAAGCCCAAATAAGTTCACTAACTCTAAAGTTTACTTCTAAAACCTACACATGTAATCTCGAACCATGAAATTTAACCCTTAAAATTCTTCAACTAAAATTATTGGCAAAAAAAAAAACTTCAGTTAAAATTTAAACCCTAAAATGTGAAATACTTTGTCTTGAGCATGGATGGAGAGGTGAAACAAGTAAGAACTTGAAAAGAAAATGATACAGTACAATTCTATGCAGCAACTAGATTAAATTAAATAAATCTTTATTTAAAAAATATTCTTAAGTATTATGTTTTTTTAGGAAATAATAAATGTCATACAAAAATTGTTTTTTTGGGACAAATTGAAACCATACAACGTAAAAATATGAGTTTGCTGTTTTTCCATAATGCGGGGGAGGTTTTATCTCCAAAAATTATTTTCAATGACGTACCCCACCTTCGTACTAATACTACAATCAAAGACGGTAAGTTACTTGGAGTCCGGCACATTAAATGGGTGAAAGTGTCCTTGAATCAAAATAGAGGCCGCCTTTTTGTTTGGGAAATGACACTCTACCCCCTGAAGGTGTCATATCATACTCTAAGAGATCGAGTTTATCCCCGAAACTACTGTAGTGATGGACAACCGCCGCTACACTAACGATGTCACATTTGGAGAGAGATAGGATTCTGAAATTGGCATACATAGGGTGTAAGGGTCATTTCTCAAATTGGAAGGGGGTGAAAGTGTTTCTCTTACCCTTTAATCTATCTACTACTATGATATATCTACAAGTAGTTTCATAATCTCATGCAGATGATTAGAGTGTTGATAAGGAGAGGCTATATACTTATCAATTTATCATATTGAATGTTGATTTATAGGGTTACATTTAGATGAATTAACCCAAAAAAAACACATAATCATACAAGTATTTACCCCCCCCCCCCAAAAAAAAAACACAAAATCAGACATGTATTTACCCCCAAAAATAATAATATCATACATGAAAGAATACAGAACTGGAAGAAAACATTTGAAATTAACAATAAAGAAAAAGAACAACTGGAAGAGTTCTTTTTAAACTCACCGTGACAGCAGCAAAATGGAACAAGCACTGAATCACCAGATTTCTCCATGTTGTTGTTGATCACATATTCAATTGTTTCAACCTCCTCCTGATCACTCCCTTCTTTCTGCAGCATGGCATTTAATCCAACTGTGAATTTTTTACAAAACAATGAATCTGAGGTACCACCTGTGCCAGAAAATGAAAAAATCAATCAGGATTGAAGATGATGATTTTCAATAAGTTAACTAGTAGAAAAACATGCATTTTATAACCCTAAATTTAAACCCAAATAAGTTCACTAACTCTAAAGTTTACTGCTATAACCCTTAAATTTAAACCCAAATAAGTTAACTTGTGAAATTTTTACAAAACAATGAATCGGAGGTACCACTTGTGGGCGCGCCGCCGCGCGTGGGCGACTCCGCCTCTGTCACGCGCCGACGTCGGCCGAGTGCCACGTTAGCATGCCACGTGGCATGCCACGTCAGACCTATGATGACATCAGCTGACACGTCACCCTTCACGTCATACGCCACGTCAGCAGTCACGTGGCTTCCACGTCAGTGCCTCGTCGGACATATGCTGATGTGGCACTGCCACCTCATCATGCCACGTCATCCCTAGCCATGTCAGCAAGTCCGCCGCCGCCCTTTGGCGCGTGCGGCGTGTGGCCGCGCGTGGAGGCCGCGTCGGTGGCGCGTGAAGCCCACGCGCCGCCTTCATGACCTCCTTTTCCGGCGATCTTTATATCAACGGACTCGTCTTTTCACCCTGATTCCGATTATGTGTTCAAATCTCAATTTTAACATGTTTTGAAAAAATCTTTTTACAGCTCAGATCAAACAGTCCATATTTATACAGATCCGAATCTTAAAATATTCATAACTAATTCTCTGTTCGTCCAAAAATTATAAAATTTATATTTCTGGAATCCTCGTGAAAAACCCTATCTAACCATATAGGTTTTACTAACAGATTATGAATTTTTTGAAACTGGATTTTTTAAACTAATTTGGGAACGCATAACGAGGCACGAAAAATAAGCCTAAGGCTCTGATACCAATGAAGGACGAACATGATCTATCACATACAGATCTACAACATGAATTATAGCGGAATATTCATGTGTTTACCTTGTCTTCCTTAGCTCCAAATGCACAGCGGATGATCGTAGCATGCTTGCTTTCACGTGCCCTTCTTGCTCCCACAGTCTGGCTCGAATCACTAGGACGAAAGCTCTAATCTACACCAAGTTCCACCAATGGAGGCTAGTTAGAGAGAGAGTCTAGGGTTTACTGTATTATGATCAGCACATGATCTCTACAGTAGTGTGTATTATTATCATGACTCTCATATAATATGTGTAGGAGGCTGTCTCCTTATATAGACAGACTTATACCCAATTGCAACATTACCCCTAGGGTTTATGTCCTTGCTACTAACCCCATAAGGTTTGAGTTTGTCTCTCCTAAACCCATAAGTTTAGGATAATTGCATTGTGCACCCTACATGGGCGCACCAAATGCTAACATCAACAAATTCTTTTATCTGCACAAGTTACGGTTTCGCCGGAGGATCCATCTGTTAAGACCACACGCAACCACGAATCCAACCGCATGCTGCAACTCGAGAATTGGTAGCATCAAATCCGTCTGCACGTCATAGAGCTCATAAGATATGGCGGGGACAGCGGGGACAACTACCAGTAGTGTGCACGGCACGCCCACCTTCTTGAAAAATGCCTCTCTGTCACAAACCACCCTCTTATCCATAGAATAACTCAAATGTTTATTTTCATTCGGTTTGGCGCGTTTCTGTGGTTGAGATATCGACAAAGAAGACGGACGCTTCGTCAAGATTGAAGCAGACGAATCCGAGGTACTAACTGTTGTGCCAGAAGATGAAAAAAATCAATCAGATTGAATATGATGATTTTTAATGCCTTTAACTAGTAGAAAAACATACATTTTATAACCCTTAAATTTTAACCCCAAATCATTAAGTTTCCTAACTCTAAAGTTTACTGCTAAAACCCTACGCATTTAATCTGGAACCATAAAGTTCAACCCTTAAATTTCTTCAATTAGAATTTAAACCCTAAAATATGAAATACTTTATCTTAAGCATGGATGGAGAGGTGAAACAAGTAAGAACTTGAATAGAAGTAAAAATGATACAGTACAATTCTATTTCTATGCAGCAACTAAAATTCAATTAAATAAATATTTATTTAAAAAAAAAACAATTCTTAAGTATTATGTTTTTTTAGGAAATAATACAACTACAAGACAGTGGACTTCTATACATTTTTTGGGTAAAAGACACTTTCACTCCTTCCAGTTTGGAAAAGGACACTTTCACCCCCTTAGTGCACCTCATTATTGTGACATTGTTACTTTAGAGTTGATGTATGTCATACAAAAATTGTTTTTTTTGGGACAGATTTACACCATACGTTGTAAAAATATGAGTTTGCTAAAGGGTGTGATGGACTTTTTGCATGATACGGGGGAGGTTTTATCTCCAAAACTATTTTCAATGACACACTCCACCTCCGTACTAATACTATCACAATCGGAGACGGTAAGTTACTTGGAGTTCGGCAAATTAAATGGGTGGAAGTGTCCTTTTCCAAACTAGAATGGGTGAAAGTGTCCTTCAATCAAAACTTAGGGGTGAAAGTGTCTTTTATCCTATTTTTGTCCATACTTTATTCTAGGGTAAAGGACACTTTACCCCCTCAGTTTTGATGCAAAGACACTTTCACTCCCTTCTTGTTTGGGAAATGACACTTTACCCCCTGAATGTGTCATATCATACTCTAAGAGAGAAACTACTGTAGTGATGGACGACCACCCCCTAAACTAACGATGTCACAATTGGCGAGAGTTAGTATTCTGAAGTTGGACATACATAAGGGGTGTAAGGGTCATTTCTCAAATTGGAAGAGGTGAAAGTGTCTTTGAATCAAACTTGAGGGGGTGAAATTATCGTTTTCCCTTAATCTATTTATAATCTATCTAGAAGTACTATCATAATCTCATGCATATGATTAGAGTGTTGTTCAAGAGAGGCTACTTATCAAGTTATCATATTGAATGTTTATTTAGGGGGTTACATTTAGATGGAATTAACCCAAAAAGCACAAAATAGACAAGTATTTACCCCAAAAATAATAACATCAGATATGGAAGAATGCAGAACTGGATGAAAACATTTGAAATTAACAATAAAGAAAAAGAACAACTGGTAGGTTTTTTTTGACTCACAGTGACTGCGACAAAATGGAAGAAGCATTGAATCACCAGATTTCTCCACACCATTGTTGATGATGATTACATCTTCCATTGTTTTTTCAACCTCCTCCTGGTTACTCCCTTGTTTCAGCAGCATGGCATTCATTCCAACTGTAAATTTTATACAAAGCAATGAATCTGAGGTACCACCTGTGCTAGCAAATGAAAAAATCAATCACGATTGAAGATGGTGATTTTCAATTAGTTAACTAGTAGAAAAACATTCATTTAATAACCCTTAAATTTAAACCCCAAATAAGTTCACTAACTCTAAAGTTTACTGCTAAAACCTACACATGTAATCTGGAACCATGAAGTTTAACACTTAAAATTCTTCAATTAAAATTATTGGCAAACAAAAAACTTCAATTAAAATGTAAACCCTAAAATGTGAAATACATTGTCTTAAGTATGGATGGAGAGGTGAAACAAGTAAGAACTTGAAAAGAAAATGATACAGCACAATTCTATGCAGCAACTAAATTCAATTAAATAAATTTTTATTTAAAAAAGATTCTTAATTATTATGTTTTTTTATGAAATAATAAATGTCATACAAAAATTGTTTTTTTGGGACAAATTTAAACCATACAACGTAAAAATATGAGTTTACTGTTTTTGCATGATGTGGGGGAGGTTTTATCTCCAAAAATTATTTTCAATGACGTACCCCACCTCCGTACTAATACTAAAATCAAAGACGGTAAGTTACTTGGAGTCTGGCACATTAAATGGGTGAAAGTGTCCTTCAATCAAAATAGAGGGGTGAAAGTGTCTTTTATCTTATTTTTGTCCATACTTTATTCAAGAGTAAAAGACACTTACACACCCTCAAGTTTGATGCAAAGAAACTTTTACTCTCTTTTTGTTTGGGAAATGACACTTTACCCCCCTGAAGGTGTCATATCATACTCTAAGAGAGCGACTTTATCCCCGAAACTACTGTAGTTATGGACGAACGCCGCTACACTAACGATGTCACATTTGGAGAGAGATAGGATTCTGAAGTTGCCATACATAGGGTGTAAGGGTCATTTCTCAAATTGGAAGGGGTGAAAGTGTTTCTCTTACCCTTTAATCTATCCACTACTATGATATATCTACAAGTAGTTTCATAATCTCATGCAAATGATTAGAGTGTTGATCAAGAGAGGCTATATACTTATCAATTTATCATATTGAATGTTGATTTAGAGGGTTACATTTAGATGAATTAACCCAAAAAAAACACATAATCAGACAAGTATTTACCCCCCCCCCCCCCCAAAAAAACACACACACACACACACACAAAATCAGACATGTATTTACCCCCAAAAATAATAATATCAGACAAGAAAGAATACAGAACTGGAAGAAAACATTTGAAATTAACAATAAAGAAAAAGAATTACTGGAAGAGTTCTTTTTAAACTCACCGTGACAGCAGCAAAATGGAACAAGCACTGAATCACCAGATTTCTCCATACTGTTGTTGATCACATCTTCAATTGTCTCAACCTCCTCCTGATCACACCCTTCTTTCTGCAGCATGGCATTTAATCCAACTATGAATTTTTTTACAAAACAATGAATATGAGGTACCACCTGTGCCAGAAAATGAAAAAATCAATCAGGATTGAAGATGATGATTTTCAATAAGTTAACTAGTAGAAAACATACATTTTATAACCCTTAAATTTAAACCCAAATAAGTTCACTAACTCTAAAGTTTACTGCTAAAACCTACACATGTAATCCCTCAAAAAAAATGCACATGTAATTTGGAACCATGAAATTTAACCCTTAAAATTCTTCAATTAAAATTATTGGCAAAAAAATTCTTCAATTAAAACTTAAACCCTAAAATGTGAAATACTTTGTCTTAAAGCATGGACGGAGAGGTGAAACAAGAACTTGAAAAGATGTAAAAATGATACAGTACAATTCTATGCAGCAACTAAAATTCAATTAAAATAAATATTTATTTAAAAAAAAGCAATTCTTAATTATTACATTTTTTAGGAAATACTAGTACTACAAGATTGCAGTAGACTTCTATATATATTTTGGCTAAAAGACACTTTCACTTCTTCCTTTTTGGAAAAGGACACTTTCACCCCCTTAGTGCACCTCATTATTGTGACATTGTTACTTTGGAGTTGAGGTATGTCATACAAAAAATGTTTTTTTGGGTCAAATTTACACCATACGATGTAAAAATATGAGTTTGCTAAAGGGTGCGATGGACTTTTTGCATGATACGGGGGCTAATTTATCTCCAAAATTATTTTCAATGACGTACCTCACCTCCATACTAATACTATCACAATCGAAGACGGTAAATTACTTTGAGTTCGGCACATTAAATGGGTGAAAGTGTCCTTTTCCACACTATAGTGGGTGAAAGTGTCCTTCAATCAAAATAGAGGGGTGAAAGTCTTTTATCCTATTTTTGTCCATACTTTATTCTAGTTCAAAGACATTTACCCTCTCCATATTGATGCAAAGACACTTTCACCCCCTTCTTGTTTGAGAAATGACACTTTACTCCCGTGAAGGTGTCCTATCATACTCTAAGAGAGCGAGTTTATACCCGATACTACTGTAATGATGGACGACCGCCCCTACACTAACGATGTCACAATTTGAGAGAGTTAGTATTCTGAAGTTGGACAGAAATAAGTGGTGTAAGAGTCATTTCCCAAATTGAAAGGGGTGAATGTTTCTGTGAATCAAACTTAAGGGGGTGAAAGTGTCTTTTATCCTTTAATCTATCTATGATCTATCTACAAGTAGTTTCATAATCTCATGCAGATGATTAGAGTGTTGATCAAGAGAGGCTATACACTTGTCAATTTATCATATTGAATGTTGATTTAGAGGGTTACATTTAGATGTTATTAACCCCAAAACAACACAAAATCAGACAAGTATTTACCCAAAAAAATACTAATATATATCAGACATGGAAGAATACAGAACTGGAAGAAAACATTTGAAATTAACAATTACTGGAAGATTTGTTTGACTCACATTGACAGCAGCAAAATGGAACAAGCATTGAATCCCCAGATTTAGTCTCCACATCTTCCTTTGTTTCAACCTCCTTTTGATCACTCCCTTGTTTCAGCAGCATGGCATTCATGGGTTCAAGGGCATTCAATCCAACTGCAACGTTTTTACAAAACAATGCATCTTGCTCCTCTTGTTGAAGAACAATATCTCTTACATCAAATGGTAACAGCTAGTACAACTCAACCAAAATCCAAGTACATTATTTATAAATAAAAAGGAGAAAAACCCTCCAACAACGTTTGGAAACAAAGAAATAACAATGACTAAAATGTCTGAAATGTCTACGTGAAGAAATGAAAACTAAACTTTATTGCTGCTAAACACCTAAGCTTCAACATGTGCGCATTTCCCCCACCTCAATGCCAACCTGCGGGTTTTACAATAGACAAAGCCGACAGCAGAAAAATTTTAATTAGTAAAAACTAAGTAAGCATACCACAACACGTAAAGACAGAGTTTTTGGCTAACACGAGAGTATAAGCAGGAAGATAAGTAGTAACCACAACTTTATTCTTTTATTTGGTTGAGGCATAACACGAGCCCCAACAGGTTCGATGTGGACAGAGAGGTCACGATGGAATAATAATAAAGTAGGGTGCTTCTACGGGATATCACAATCCATCTTGATTCTCCCTAAAATAACTAGTGAGACCTTAAGTGTCGACACCCCTATACAGTTGTGACCCAAATATGCATAGGTAGTACTCCTAGTTTTCACAATAAATAAGAGGGTATATACCCTAGGGGAATCAACGCACATGTGTCCCCGGCCGTAGCCTTCACACGCATCCTCTGTACACCGTTCCCAATTTTATTATCGTACAATTATTATTCAATATTTCACGAGGGTAAAAGATCACAATTTGAAATAGTAACCACATGGTTCTCAAATCATTCGCAATAAAACGCTGGAATAATTCAAAGTATTGCAAAGCGGAAATTGAATTTACAGTTTGAGATAATGCACACGAAACAACACATTTTGATAATTTAAAGATGTTGTGCATATACTTACTTGGATTGACGAGAGCTCCACACACACAAGCAAGCACAGAAACTAGTACTCGTAGCACGGACCGTCAAAGAACAGATCGTCTACGAACTCGGAATCTACAATATTCAAATAATCCTAATATTAACACTTGACCAAACTCATACAACAAATACAATTATGCCCTATATGCAAATGCAAAGAATATTTCCCCGACAAGTTCCCAATTCCATTTACGCAACTCTAGTATTAGAAAAGCGTAATAATTTATAAAGTTATAATAATAAGAAGATAATAAAACAATTAGAAACAACCTTTGAACTATAGTATACTTAAACTTTATTGATAACGGTTATATAGAAAAGATTATAATATTTAGAAGAAAATATACTAATTTTAAAGAAAGTTAATTTAATTACTAAAAGAGTAAATATCTAATTATAAACAATATATATTTTATAAAGAAGAAACTTGAAATAAACCCATAGTATAAGACTATCTAGATATTAGGAAACCCAACTTTTATTTAGCAACTACTATTTATTTTTATTAATAAGACTCTTCACATAAAATTATACTATACAAACTTATATTTATTTTTCATATTAAAAAGAAACTAATTAATTAGAATTAATATTACCAATAAAACACTAGTTATAGGGTAAATAGCTAAACTAAAGAAAACTGTTTCTAGTAAATAACTAAGCCTCCCCAAAGTTTCTGCAAGTCCAACATCCACCCCAACATATTCAGATGATACACAACTACCCCCAGTTCCCTTTAAGCCTTTCAATTTAACCATCTTCTTCCTCTTCCACATACAGTGATATCCAATCACGATTCAAATGAATTGCCCACACACAAACATGAGATCTAAGTGGGGATCATGGAATCAGGAACGAATGGAAAGACAAGAGCGGTTCATGTGTTTACCGATTGAAGGAAGGAGAATGATGCCGAATTGGAGAAGACGACGGCGGCGACGGTGGTGATTGACCAAGATTTCGTCGCTGCTGCTGCTGCTACCATATGGGTCGCCGGAAAATGGAGCAGCGGTGGTGGTCGGGTTTAATCGGGTCGGAGCCGGGTCGGCACTAAAACAGAGCCAATGATGGGCTCTGTTACTCCCGCTGGTTCGCCGGTGAGAAGGGGGAGAGGGGGCGACCTGGCTACAGTGGGTTTCGTCGGAGAACGGAGCGGTGATGGTGATGATTCTCGCCGGCTGGCTTCGCCGGAAACTGGCGATTGAAGGGGCGGTGGTGATGGGCAAAAACAGAGGCAGTGGTGGGTTTTGTTTCTTCGGCACAACAGAGGGTGGGGGTGAGAGTGAGATTGACGAAAGAGGAAGGGGATTGATATATGTTGACTGGGTGAAAGTTGAGGGAGGTCGTGGCATGGTGGTGAAGGTGGTTCCGCTGATTTGGGGGAAGATGGAGAAGAAGACCCATCTGTTAGAGAGAGAGAGAGAGAGAGAGAGAGAGAGAGAGAGAGAGAGAGAGAGTTGTTCCTAGGTTTAGGAAACTACAATTTAACCCCCATAGTTTATAAAAAGAGATAACACTAACCTAGGTAACTACAATATAACCCCCGACATGCTAGCAAAAGATATAACTAACCCATAACCTTAATATTTAACATATAAACACCCTATTAAAATGTAGGGGTATTACAGTTACCAATCAAGTTTAAGGGAGGGTGTTAGATAATAAAATTGATTTACTTTGGTGTCACACATTCTAGTGTGTTACTAGTTTTTAGAAGATGTCTTTTCAAGTGCCACAACTTATCTTATGGTGGGACTATGAGACCTGCACCAAGTAAATGAAGTTTGTGGGAAATGCACCAAGTTGATGTAGTACATATTGAGAGTATGAAAAATTATGGAAGATACTAGATACATGAGTCCTATAAATACCCATGTACATAAGACATTTTTAAGTCAAAGTGAAATCAAACAAGTCTTCTTCTCCTGTCCACCAAAATTGTTGAGTTGCCTTGAGTGTTAGTAGTCCTCTTGATCCAACATTTCAATATATTCTAATTCTTGCGGCTACTATGATTCTTCAAGATAAGTTAAACTTGAAACCTTTTCCAAATGAAATGATTGTTTTCGGTCTCAAAAAAATTGATGGAAAGTCCGTTCACTACACTATGTGATTTCATTTTTCAGCAAAAACCGGCCTGCTGCCACACTTAAAATCCCAAGTGAGAATATGAAACCATCCTCACTCGCAAGGACATTCGTCTTCGACCAGGACAGTTCAAATTTTGAACATCGTTGTTTGAGGATCATTATAATATGCATCTGTATGAATGCCCACACATTCCACCACCTCTTCCAAATATCCTCCACTAGAACAAGAATCGGTCGATCGCATGAAGGCGCACGACCCTGAAGTTTTTTCCCGCTCCTGAGCTGAGACTTGTGTAGGTTACTCTAGGTAGATTGTCGCCTACTGTCTCCAAATGGCCTGCATTTTTTCTACAGCCCAACCGACCTAGGTTGTCTGTATCAATTAACTGCAAGTATATACTTCCGCCTTCGTCAACAACAGACGATGAAAAGTACACAACTTCGTCATCAATATGATCAACTAGGTCGTAAAGCTTGTGTACCAATTTATCCACCCTAAAGTAATGGTAAACGGCATTAACAAAGAGATGTATTATATCACAGCAAATAGCCATGCCTCAATGCTCACATCAGGTTGCGAATCAGTATTGATGTTGAATCGCTCCCATCCTCCACTACCACTGCGCTAGTGGAGGATTGTGATGAAAGGTGACCGGAGGAAACAAAGAATGGTGCGACATCCCTGCTGTTTCGGCTCGCCATGAAAGGCTCATATGGTAGCATGTGGGATGTTATCGTACGACCATAGCGGGAGCTTCACGTTCTGGTTCGTTAACACATTCTTGTACCTGCATTCATCCGTTAAGGCCACAAGCAACCACAAATCCATCGGCACATTGCATCTCAAGAATCGGCAACATCGAATTGGTCTGCACATCATAGATCTCATAAGAAACGACGAACAACACTAACAACTACCAGTAGTGTGCACGACATGCCACCTTCTTGAAAAATGTATGTTTGTCGCAAACCACCATCTTATTCAAAGAATAACGCAAATGCAGCGTTTCATTCAGTTTGGTATGTTTATGAGGTTGATATGTCGATGGAGAGCATGTACTATTTGTTGTGGTTGAACTAGATGAATCTGAGATACCACGTGTTGTGCGAGAAAATGAAATTAATCAATCGGTATGCCAGCAGGATTGAAGCAGATGATTTTCAATGCGTTAATAGGAGAAATCATACATTTTATAACATACACTTGTAAACTTAAACCCAAAATCATTAAGTTTCCTAACCCTAATGTTTACTTCTAATGCCTAAACATCTAATCTATAACCCTAAAATCGAACGCTTAAAATTCTTCATTTGAAATCTAAACCCTAAAATATGAAATACTTAATCTTAAGCATGGACGGGGAGGTGAAACAATTACACCTAATAGAACTTGAATAGAATTTCTAGGTCATAAGAGAGGAAAAATAGTGAAAAAATGGACAGGTGTCATGGCATAAGTAGTCAACTCAAATTCTGTTCGTATTTATGTCCACAAAACGTGTGTGAAAGAGAAAGAGCAGGGCCGATCCACGAAACATGAGGGGCCTAGAGCAAATAGTAAACTTGAGGCCTCAAATTAGAAAAAATAAATTACACGTAAAAAAGTTTATATAAACAAGAACAGTTGTAGACTTTTAGTACACGCGTGATTTAATTTGATTTCTAGACAATAGATTAAGTTAGCTTTAATAAATGTTCACTAACCTTACAAAATTGACAAGTAAATACTACAACTATAAAATACGGGACCCTGCCGGCCAGGGGACCTAAGGCGGCTGCCTTGACTGCCTTCCTATAGGGTCGACCCTGAGAAAGATTGAGGAAAGAGAGAAATAGAGATTTGTTAGAAGTAAAAATGATACCGTATAATTCTATGCATGAACTAAAAATTCAATTAAATAAATCTCTATTAAAAAGACCATTCTTAATTTTTAAATAAGATCGACTTTTGAGAAAATAATATACAACTGCAGGGCTTCCATATATTTTTGGGAAATGACATTCGCACCCCTGTAGTGTGTCGAACTTCAAGTAACTTAAATCATTTGATTGTGAAGTCGGTGGGGGTACATCACTAAATAGTTTTGAAGACAAATTTACACCTCCTATATCATGCAAAAAATCTTATGCCCCTTAGATAACTTCTAACATTTTGCATAATGTTGGGGCAACATTGTCTCAAAAATCGTTTTTAGGGATATATTCACCGGACTGACAGTGTTATTAATAGAGGGTTTAAGTGTGTCACAATAGAGGGTATAAGTTTCTTGAACTTTGCAAACTGGAAGGGGCGAAAGTGTCCTTCAATGAAACCCGAGGGGGTGAAAGTATCTTTTAGAGCATCTCTAACCCATGACTTTTTCTCCCTCCCTTCACGTCCCCCTCCCCCTCCCCTCACGGGCCCACCATTTCCCCCCTCCCCCTCCCCCCCCCCCTTCCGCCAAACTACTAATCGTCTCCAACCCATTTCTTTCCCCCACCCAAAAAATTAATTTGTAATATATATTTAATGATTTAAAAATGAATTATTAATACCAGAAAAAGTAAATACAATTTTTTTTACCAACATATATACACACACACACACACACAAAGATGTTAATAATAACAACAATGATATATTTTGTATTGTTATCATTGAATAAATTTGATGTTTTTAACCGTATATTTTAATTATTGAAATTATAATTGTTAACAATATGAAAAATAAGTTTTATTAAATTTCAAAAAAAATAAGATAACGATGACATTTCGTAAATATAATTTTCAATAATCGTGAATACATTATTAATTTTAAAAAATAATATAAAATAAAATTTATTAATCATAATAATAAAATACATAATATAATCACAAAATATTAGTATGTGTAATCAAAATTATCAAATGTTCAATTAATTAATCATTTTATGTAGGGGTAGGGGGAGGGGGAGGGGATGTCCATGGGGAAATCCTCCCTAACCATCCCTCACCCAGGGCAAAATTTATCCCCATATCACCTCCTCCCCCTCCCCCATGGGGTTGGACATGAACAATATTTTTATACGATTTTCCCCTTCCCCCTCTCCCCATGGGGTTGGAGATGCCCTTACCCATTTAAGCGTATGTTTGGGAAGTTGGTTTATGTCAAAGGGTATAACAAGTATCGAGAAGTTTGACACACTACAGGAGTGAAAGTATAATTTTCCAAATACGAGGGAGTAAAAAGTCTTTGTGTCAAACTTTTTTTAAGGGGGGTAAAGTGTCTTTTACCAATAAGATCCGTGCACTTTTGCTTAGCGCTTGGAAACTAAGCTCTTCCTCCTCCGTACGTAAACCCTAGCTCCGCCATGGACGGCGTCGCCGGGAGCTCGCCGTCGAACGAGAGAAGTGCGTATAAGCTGAAAGGATACTTCGATTTGGCCAAAGGAGAGATCGCCGAGGCGGTGAGGGCTGAAGAATTGGGTTTGACTGATGATGCCGTCGCGCATTACCGGACGGCTCACCGGATTTTGACGGAAGCCGCTTCAACCCCTGTGCCTTCATACATCACCTCTAGGTACCTTCATCTATAATTTTTCATCATTTTTTTTTTCTTATAAATTGTCAGTTTTTATGAGACTTCAGTTCATACCAGTCCGTCCCAGCTCTTTCTTCCCATCTGACTTTTTTGACTTGTATCTGAATCACTTTGACCGGTTGATTTGGATAGCAAAATAATACGATTTTTTGATAACTTCTTCCCCATATTATAGAGCTAACTTTTACTCTACAGCCCAATAAAAAAAATATCAAAAAATTATATCGGTTTGCTATTCAAATCACCGGGTCAGACTGACCCAGTAAATAGTAAATAGTGACAAAAGTCAAATTGAGAAGAAAGAGCAGGGCATTACTGGTACTGATGAATACAACTCAGTTTCTTCTGGTTTGTCTTACTTTGACTTTTTTACCCGTAGTTGAGCCACATTGACTCGATGATTTAGATAGCAAAACGATATAATATTTTGAATTTTCTTTCATTCTATTATAGAGTAAAGTTTACTCTACTAGACCATGCAAAGATTACCAAATTCTTGTATCATTTTGCTAATCAAATCACCGGGTCTAAGTGACCTAGTGAATAGTGACAAAAATTGAAGTAGGCTGAAAGAGAAGAAACAGAGTTAGTATTAGTGAATGTGGTGGTACTGGAGATGGTTTACAGTAATTGAAGATGAGTCCAATTTGAGGTTTCCCTATGTGAAAGGTTAAAATCATAAAACTTAGTTACATTAGTTGCATATGGACTTCAATTCGAATTATAATAAGACAGAAGGGTATTGATTAGTTAGAATCAGGTTTGAAGGACCATAAGAGCACCGGTGTCGAGTTTGTATCTGGTGAAAGAAGAATTGAATTCGATAGCATTCGCTGTAGTCGTCTAGGTGTATTTCATCATCTCCCATAATTCAATGGTGATAGTGGTCATAGAGAATTGGGTCTTAACCCGGCTGGTGAATTTGAATTAGGGATACAATAAGAGCACTGGTATCAAGGATTTAAATAACGGTATCGCTCACGTATCGATTTCAGCCGCGGATAACGGTATCGGCTCGTACCGTAGTGGAAATCGGGAACCAAGCGCGTGAATGTTAACCAAGGGTATCACGCAATATCGGAACCTACGCCCGAAAACCGGGGCATACCACGCGAAAACGTACCGTATCGCCTGTTATCCGAGCGAAACGGTCCGTATTTATGTACGTGAATCGGGTTCACACGTACCGTATCGGGTGAACCAGTTTGTATCTGGTGAAAGAAGAATTGAATTAGATAGCATTCACAGAAGTCGAATGTGATCTTTCGTGTCACTTTGTATGCCAAAATAAATCAACTTTTTTATCTTCAACTGATCTCCTTTCCTGTTAAGTGTTAATTAATGCTACATCCATTTCTCCTGAATCTTTTCAAGGCACTATTCACCGGGTCACTTTGACCCCAGCGGTTTGGTCAAAGTGACACTCAAAAAGTCAAATTCTTACATCGTTTTGCTATCCGAATTTGCCGGGTCAAAGTGACCCTCTAAAAGTCAACTGGAAAGATTCAGAAGAAACAGAGGTAGTACTGTAGAACATTAACAACGATCTACAAAAGAAAATAAAGCAAAGTATTGCCACTCTCAATCTCACCCTTGGCACATAAAAAGAATCACCTCCAAGCTATGCAAACGAGAGAAAATAAAATAGAATGAATGAAGGGAAAGAGACGAATCTGATCTGTTGGTTGCTCAGTTCTTAAAAGACTAATCTTCCTGGAAGGTTGGAGCTAAGGTTTGAAGCCCAAGACTCAGCCACCCCTTTGGAGTAGCATGATGTAGAGGTTCAGCTGTCAAATCAAGAGAGAAGTATCCTAGAGAGATATTGAGCTCGGAGAAGCTTGGAGTTGATCATCAAGGCACTCTTAACTGGTTGATAATAGTTGGAAGATGTTAGGCAGATTGGGATATGTTAGCCTCTTTGGAGTGTTGGAAACTGCTTTTTTTTTCTTTACTTGAGAACATGTTCCCTCGTTCTTCATATTACGAGTTGGCTAACCAGTGTTCTGGTATGACTCTATGAGGGTTATGTAGTTGACATGACGAACCGATTGTTTTCAGCACACGGGATTTTGTACAATGAGAACACCTGATTGTGCTGAAATCATTTTGTAAATGTTTACATTGTTTATGAAAAGGCTAAGCATTTAGTAAGGGAACTCGAAGAGCACCAACTATTCAGCAGTCACAAGTAAGCAATATGTAGATATCCCGCGCGCCGATGGGTATTGAGATGCAAATGTCGAATAATCTTGTTCTTGTTGATTTAAGCAAGAATCCCTTCAGCGTATTTTGAGAAACTATTTGAAAAAACTTTTCTCTGAGTTCAAGATGGGGAATGAAAGATGTTCAAACCCTTTGGTGAAAGAGCCTAAACTAACACATCCAAGGTGTATTTTAGTTTCTCTGGAGGTGCATGGGTGAGGATGAGCCAGAATGAATCTTAAAAGTGCTTGTGAGTTGGCTTGCTCCCTGGAAGAAACTCATGCGCTCGACTGAATGTTCCCTTAAGTTAATTAATTATGCAAAACTATTTCGGAGAGGAGTTACTCATTTGTCCACTGCATATCCAGTATTCCAGAGTTATTTTGTGGTGAAAGTTACTGTAACATGGCTGACCATTATTCATCAATTGTTGATATAAAATACTTTTATGTGCACGGGCCTGCATTAACTTATTGTTACATCATATACTCGTATATATTCCAGCACAAACTTCAGTATGAGCTTTCTCCCGACTGTGGGCTTAGTCGGTTAGTCCCGTGACCTGTGGAATAGAACTTTTCAGGTCTTGAGCTAGTTGGGTTGAGCATCGCGATTCCTTGGTATCCTAGTTACTCTACTCAACCAAAAAGAAATCACCTTCCGCACACATGCTTCTTTATCAGAAGTCATATTCTTGTAAAATCTTTGTAAAATTTCTTATATTTTGAGAATGCTAGCTTTTGTTGTTATAATATGGATTATTATGAATTCGTCTTCGTTAAGCCCTTACGTCGCTGTATCAGTCACCTCATCCCCGAGATAGAGGTCTCTAATCATCCAGTTGTGATTATAACCGACTAAACCTAAACAGACTGAACTTACATTTTAAGTGGCTATATCCTAGAAGCCTTTATGTACCGTTTTGGATTGATTTTCACCCCAATATGGAATTTGTTCCAATGCTATAGAGTTTCGATGTTGATTTCTCAGTGCGGTTACTTTGATGATAGTTACCTTGTCTTTCCTAAATCAAATTGTGCATATTGGTGATTTTGTTATATTTTCTCCTCCAATCTGACGTCCCTTCTTATTAGTGAACACGAGAAGGTGAAGTCTTATCGCCAAAAGATATCAAAATGGCAAGGACAAGTTTCAGAGAGACTTCAGACTCTAGGACACCGAACAGGTTCACAGTCAACCTTTTCAACAGCATAATGACTGTCTATTATTTTGTTTTTATCTGGTTGGAAATTGGAGATTGCTGACTCTCTCTCTCTCTCTCTCTCTCTCTCTCTCTCTCTCTCTCTCTCTCTCTCTCTCTCTCTCTCTCTCTCTTTCTCCAGGTGGTAAACACACGCATAAGGTATGGCTTGCTTGGTTGCAGATATGTATTACAGTTATCTACAGAATTTTGATTAGTCGCTTGAAGCCCACAAAAAAATTTAAGGTATTTCCTGTTTTAAGAGACGAACATATTTGGTTAAAAATTACAGTGGACAGAAAAATTTAAAATAGTTATGAGTGAATCACAAAGACCTTGTAAAGCCTTTGGGTGCTTTAAACAAGGAGATCCTTGCCTTGCAGAGATACCAAAGACACTCATTAAGCAGCCATGTGATGTTAGCAATAGTTGAAGTTCTATGATTTCTTCTCCTCGATAGTTGACGTAAAAACTACACGTCTACACCCTGTAAGAATTGTTGATCCCTCCAACACAACTATGAAAACACTTTCTCCGGCTTAGTTGGAGAAAGTTACATTGGCAGGTCTCCAAGATCTATAAACAGATGGCAAAAAGTTCCTCTTTTACCTTTCCCTTTTCAATATGTGCAGATGGCTTTTATGTTCCTCTTTGGTCTTGCTTTTGTGTTGGTAGGTTTTAGTTATAAGTTATAAAAGCTCGAATGACATTCTGGGACAGCGATTTTCAAATATTCTAGGACTTCTTGAATCATTCTACTATCTGAGGTTGTTTCTTTAACATAGTTATTATACCTTACCATGCAGACCACCTACACCCCCGGACCAACTTCAACAATTCCAACCACCTCTGTTCCTAGAGGAAATTCACTCAAAAAATCAGCCGGCTCCTTCAATTCGGGCTCTGCTGTGAAAAATGAGCGTGATAAGGTCACTACCTCAAAACCTACACAGGGAGCTGGCTCTGGTTCTGATGCAAATCTGGTTGAAATGATAAATTCTGTGATTGTCGATAGAAGTCCTTCCGTCAAATGGGATGATATTGGTTAGAAACTATCACTACCAGGTTTTTGCTTGTACATGTTCATTATGAAGCTGCAGTTTTACTCTCTTCATCGTATGTGCAGCTGGCCTTGAAAAGGCAAAACAAGCTTTACTGGAAATGGTAATCCTACCAACTAAAAGAAAAGACCTGTTTACTGGTCTTCGCCGTCCTGCTAGAGGTGATGGATGACCTACAATTTGCATTTTGTTTTCACCTTCAGAGTTCAGCCAACAAACTCGTGCCTGAATAACTCCCTCATTAACAGCTTTTAATGTTCCTCAGGTTTGCTTCTGTTTGGTCCACCTGGTACTGGGAAAACCATGCTTGCCAAAGCAGTTGCTACAGAGTCGGAGGCAACATTTTTTAATGTGTCGGCTTCTTCTCTAACCTCAAAGTGGGTATGTCTGTCGTAAGCTTACTTTATCTGATCTATGTTGCTGGAGATCTTCAAGAGTGATTCTTCTGACAATGAATCTGATTTTTATGTCACCTTGATTAGGTAGGGGAAGGTGAAAAGCTTGTTAAGGAACTGTTTAGGGTTGCCATATCCAGGCAGCCCTCTGTGATTTTTATTGATGAAGTAAGTCACTCCATCTTCGCATAACTGTTTGGATTTCTTCTAGACGCGTTCTGTTGCTTTGTGGCCCTGTTTGACCACAGTGAGGCTAGAAGCGGAGCATCTTCATCTTACCAGAGTTTTATCGAAGTTTGAAATTCTTTAATCCGCAAATTTCAACATTATGGCTCTAGAGGATCATTAAAAAACAGATTAGTAAAGAGCCATAATGTTAAACTTAGTTTCAGTGTGTGTGTATATATATAGAATTTCAAAGCATTTTTAATTATTTGTAGTTGTTTCACATGGATTCATAAAAATGGTCCAACCGAGTTATTAGTGTTTATCATGCCATCTGGTAGTCCATGACCGATTTTATTAGACCTTTTTCTTTTTGTTAATCATATGTTTGGTGTCCTTTTCTTGTGAATCATATTTTATGTGTATTGTTTCCCATTCTCAATGCTTGCGCTATTATCATTGCACTGCTGAACCTATTGTCTGCATAGTTCAACAGTATCTGGTTGATTGGCTGTACTTATCTGGATCACATATGAATTCTATCGCATGTCACATTGTTCAAGAAAAGCTTTTTCATTCTTTTCATGTTGCTTACAGATTGATAGCATCTTGTCTATGAGGTCGACTACCGAACATGATGCAAGCAGAAGGTTAAAGTCAGAATTCCTAGTTCAGTTTGATGGTGTGACGTCGAATACGGATGATCTGGTAATTGTGATTGGTATGCAGTCTTTCAATGTATCCTAAAGTTAACTCGATAGGGAGCATCTTATACATTTGACACCCTCTGTTCCGAATTTTATTTAATATTATTTTTTATATATTTTTTTCCCAAAATTGTGTCTCGTACGAAAATATAACTGCCTTTTACCACCACTCTTTCCAATTTTACCCTTCTATAATCACTTTATTTTATTCTTTTTATACGGATCCACATGTACTACCATATGGGACAGAGCAATTTTGGGAGTGCGTGGAATCTTTTTTGAATGCCTTAATATGTGTGAAAAGTCAAACATAACTAACATATGGGACAGAGGGAGTATACAAGATTCACGATTTCTAGGAGCCATGAAACTAGTGTATATGGAACACACTTCTTTGGGGTTGCTTCGTTCTATATATTGATCCATATCTATTGAGTTCTCAATCAATCGGTCACACAGTTGCTTGACTTTCCTTACTCTTCGGATAGAAAACATTTTGTCACGATAGAGCATACTTGAACTGCATTCAGGAAAAAATTGTTGTGCCATGCCCATCCATTTGACTAAGATTGCAGGAAAGATCGCTTCAGGATAAGGACAGAAACTCAAGGAATCCATCTGACTAACAATTTTTTTCCTGAATGCAGTTCAAGTATGCTCTATCACGATAGAGCATACTTGAACTGCATTCAGGAAAAATTGTTGTGCCATGCCCGTCCGTTTTGACTAAGATTGCAGGAAAGATCTCTTCAGGATAAGGACAGAAACTCAAGAAATTCATCTTCTCCCTAAGGATCTTTTTTCTGTGTGAATCTTGTGGCAACTAATCTGGGTTTGAACATATATTGGGTATGAGCTTATATCTTTGAATCGATTGTCCATGAGATGTTTTTTCACTATAGCACAAACTGAATGATTGACGTTCTCAACTCTAACGATTTTATTGGAAAGTGAAAAGGCAAAGAACAAAATAGTAAACGATACGTTAAGACGTCACTTGTTTAATACTTGCATCTTCCCCATAAGTAGCTGGAATTCTAAAGTAGGACAAAAGTTATGGGACGGGTGGAGTAATTGGTCAAATTGACCCATTTGAAAGTGATAGCAATAATTTTACATGTGCACTGTAGATAGGGAAGCAAACCATCTATCATGGGTTTTGTGACAATGATTAAGTGTGACGTCATTTTTTACGTTCATGCAGGTGCAACTAATAAGCCACAGGAGTTGGATGATGCAGTTCTTAGAAGATTGGTTAGTGTGCCATATCATAATATTCTATTATTTCTGTACGAGCTTGAGTATGAATTCCTATGTTGGTGAAATGTATATTTGGATTTCTCTCTAAGTTTTTTTTTTTTTTTTTTTCTTCCAACATTTTCAATTTCTGCACCACTTTCTTTGTTCAACCATGTAATGGTATTTTTCCCCCTCTGCATCATGCTAGAGCCCAGATAGGATTAAAATTTCCTAAGGAATTTATGTGAAGACATTGAAACCTAAAGCTGAACTTTTATCTGGGTGATTGAAGGACGATTTACTAGTCGTCTAAAGTTCTGTCCTCCTGGCGAAGTTTGAAGGCAATTTTCTTACTACTACCACTTTCCCTATTTATCAATTATTACTGTCTGTGAAACTACATGTCAAACTAGGGTTATATGTCCAAGATTTTTGCATAGTGGGGGCTAAATTATTTAGTGATTTAGATAAGGGTGTTTTAATAAATCAACTTAAGTAGTGGGGGTTTATCATGTAATTTCTGTGGGGGCTAAAGTGAATTGAATTCCCAAAATACAAGGGGAAATTGTAATTTTCAAAAGTTGAGTGGGGGTCTATAGCCCCCACGTCTCTACACTTGGATCCGCCCTTGGAATTGAAGGGGTTGGTGATCTGTAGATATATTCTTTGACGCCCAATAACAGCGTAATCCAGTTTAATGTACGTGACAGAGCACACAAAAATAGTCATGTCAGTGGGGTGCTATTGATTTACTGATAGTGTCATCAGCTTGGAATGTTCATGTAGTACAAAGCTTGCAGTTTTTGTCGTGAAATTTTGTTTTTGTTGTAACCTTGCCTATTATAATTCTGAACCAGGTGAAAAGGATATACATTCCCTTGCCAGACACGCATGTCAGGAGAGTTCTACTGAAACACAAGCTTAAAGGGAACCCATTTTCCCTGCCTGGTAAGATAGCGTTCAGATTAAATTTCCGCCTCATTTGTCTGCTTTGTCTAATATTGCAATTAGCAATTTAGCTTTGTTTCCTTATTCTTTTGGTCAGAGTCAGCTGTGGAAGCCAGTGTTATGCGCAGTTTGCTTGATAGATTTAGATATATTCATTAGTGATTAGTCCCTCACCTCTTAATTTTCCGTTGGCATTTTCCAACCTGAAACTGTATATTACTTCTGGGATAGGATAGTTACGCGAGCGAGACCTGTTCAAAGGGGTGAAACTGCACCTAACATCTCATGCTGTGTCTGGATACTCCCAGTAAACGCTCAGGAAACCTAGTACATTACCCTCTCTGCAGTTTTGTTCACAGTGAAATTGATGCACTAGCAAAACCAGCCAAATGAAACCACATTTTCTGGGCACATGAAGTGGAAAGGCAAGGTTTGTGGGCAATAGAGAAAGCTGACTAGGGATGGCAGTTGGATCAGATCCGATAGGGCATCCGGCATGTCCGTTCCGGTTCGTTTACAAATGGATTGGATATGGATAATAGGTTTTGTGATCCGTGAAATCCTATCCGATTAGATTATTATGCATAATAAATAAGTTCAACAATATACATGTATTAATATAATTATAAATATATCATTTATTATTTTTACTTTTTTAGAGAGATTTTTATATCTTTACTTTAGATAACATCATACAAGTAATTTTTACATAAATATGCGTTTGTTATGATAAAATTGATGAATTTATTCTTGTAAAGCGAAATTAATCTAATTTGTATTGTAATTCATGATTATCTTAGATTAGACGAACTAAAAAGTTTCTTCTACTATGATGCGATGGATAATCCGATTTGTATCCGGTGAAACCCAGATCCGAATATGATCTGGTCCGAATTCCTGTGGATCGGATTTGGATATAGGTTGATCCATCCAAACCCGATCAGTTATCTTCCCTAAAGCTGACACCGAAGAAGTTGAGTGATTATAAGAGAATTAGGAGATATTTTTGCTTAGCGAATTAATTACTTGTTTAATCCTTTTTCATTTAAGATGCTGTATATCGATTTCCATTTTATCTTTGTTGCCCTCTTTTTTTGTTTTTTTGAGAATTTTTTTTTTGGGAAAAACTTTGTTACCTTCAAATCTTAACCATGCAGCCTGCCTTTTTCATTTTATCAATTTTTTTTGAGAAAAAATCTTTGTTATCTTCAAATCTTAACCACACAGCTTGCCTTTTTCAAATAGCTATTGGGGGCATATTTGTCAATTCATCAGTAAACATTGTCTTTTCTCCATTTATAAATTTACCTCCTTCAATGGGTTTGAACTCATTTATTATATGAATTTGCTAATTAAGTACAACATGTGCTAAGTACTGGGTTTCCAGCAACTTCACTATTTTGCCCTTTATTAAGGTTTAGTAGAGTGACAGTTCAGGTCAAACTCCTTGCTAACTTTTTTGTTACTGAAACCCATATGGAAATAAGGCTTCCCATTGTTGAGGGCTATGTTGCACGGGTGCTTCTGATTGGTCACGCACCCGCACCGGGTGCTTCCGGGTGCTTCGTGGGTGCTTGGGTGCTTCATGGGTGCTTTGCGGGTGCTTTGTGGATAAGACAGGGTCACTTTTGAAAGTTTTAGTCGAGAGGTCTTCCAAATACAACTAGAAATTAACAAAAAGACGTGCATCTATGTGAACATTTTTAACCCTTAGATTACTCATCTCTCCATAGCTAAGAACAACGAGATGAAGAGATTATACTATTGATATAGTAACCTTGTATCTTCGTATGTGTGTATGAATTTATGTTCGATTATAATATGATCCCTATTATTGTCGTTATTATATTAGTATAATGGCATCACTAATTATATGAGATGAAAATATAAATAATGTGGCCGCACCCCCGCCGCACCCGCACCCTTGATTTTTGGGAATTCGCCGCACCCGCACCCAGTTCCCGAACCAGCACCCGCACCGCACCCGCACTCGTGCTACATAGGTTGAGGGTGAACACTGAACATTCATATGGTTTTGCATGGTCTTTTGATTTTTGTCTGCTTTCAGAAACTTGGAATTATCCAGTGGAATAGTTTTCTTATCTTTTTTTCCTTATTATAGCCGGAGATCTGGAAAAGCTCGTCGAGGGGACAGAAGGTGAGGCTCAAACAATTTAATTGAAAGTGGCAGTCAAATGATGAAGTTACTCAAACAATTTAATTCATTATTCTTTATAAAATAGCTCATTGGCTCACCAATTAAGGATTTCTTTGATACTATATCGATGGTCAAGAAGCTCCATTGTAGCTGAATAAGTGTTGTTGAATCCTTGAACTTGACAGGATATTCTGGAAGTGATTTGCAAGCCTTGTGTGAAGAAGCTGCAATGATGCCTGTGAGGGAGCTTGGATCAAATATTCTCACCATTAAGGCAAATCAGGTAGGCGATTTAACAATAACCCTTGAAATATTTCTTTTGTGCATGCCTTTACAGAAGTTATAATTGTATAAATTCATGTCTATTATTGAAGTTATTATGTATAATAACCTAATCGGATCGGATTGGGTTTAACAGATCTCAAAACCTGTGATCAATATCCTATCGAACTAAAATAAGGGAAAGCTCTTGCAGTCCTGCGCGATTGGATCGCATCTACTCCATTAGTTACGGATCATCCCGGATATCCTACCAGATCCGGGATGGCAATTGGTTCCGATCCGATAGAGTATCCGGCATAATCTGGCCCTAATGTAGCAGATCTGATCCGGTCTGTTTACAAATGGATCGGATGTGGATCACAGGTTTTGTGATCCGCGAAACCTGATCCTATCTGTTTAGGTTATTATACCTAATAAGTTCAATGATATACAATTAACTATCTTTACTATCAATAACATCATAAGTTTTACATAAATATGCTTTTGTTATGATAAAATTGATGAATTTATAATTGTGAAGTGAAAATTAATTTAGTTATGATTGTAATTCATGCTTATATTAGGTTAGATGAACTAAAAATTTCGACCCCTGTGATCTGGATCTGATGGATCAGATCGGATCGGATATAGGCTCATCCGATCCAAACCCGATCCGTTGTCATCCCTAACAGATTGGATCCAATTGCCATCCCTACAAGTGACATTAGTAATCACCACATTTGTTTGGCCTGCCATCTCCATGATAAGTTGTTCGTGTTATGAATAATATCCTTGTATTGATCCCCTTAAAGCCTTCTATGTCCAGTAACTGTTTATACCTACTACCTATTCCGTTTGTCTTGAAGTGGCCATGTAGTTATATGGTCATGTACATCAATGCACAAGCACGAGAATGTATAGCTCTTAAGATGGGTAGGGGGAGCTGTCATTAAACTCTCTCAGTACATCAAAACACTCCTAAGTGGCCATATAAATTTTCCTTCAAAATTATCCACAAACTTATGCAGCTATGCTAGATCTTACGTGAAACCCCACTTCATCTCCAGAGGAAAGGGTGATAGAGTTGTAGAAGAAGATGGTTCTTAGAATTACTTGGTACCGCAGAAGAACCAGAGTTACTTCTATAAATGGATAAGAGTTACTGTTTTGGAAAAGAATTAGTCCGATGGATTTCAGTAGTGGATTTATCATGGGGTGGACCTTCACAAAAAATTATCAAATGTTATTGAAGAATCACTTCTCTCTTGTTAAAGTACCTAGTGAACTCAAAGAAAGTTGCGGCAATAAAAATGTTAAGAGATTGCAGTAAATATCGAAACTTACAGTGGTCCAAATGATGAAACAATCTAGTAGGATGGAAGTAAAAGAAATTTCGCTGTAGAACATTTACGGTCTTTTACCTGTAATCCACAAAACACGCAAACCATTTTGAGGTGAGTAAATATAGAACATTTATGGATCTTATGTTACGAATGTGTGGCCATTTAGAACAGTTATAGATCTTCTCAAGCATTAGGCATGCGTATATCTTCTACATCATAAGGGGCTATGGAGAATTTACTATCCCCAAAATATGACATGTTCTACCAAACAATAATTATGCACACCAAACAGTAACTTGCAACAAGGAAGTTGGGATAACAATTCTCATTGGTTATTGAAAAGTTGATTGGACAAGTTTGATTCGGCAATTTCGAATTCCTAACTTTGCAAATTCCTAAATACCCAAAATTTAACATTTCGGAATGCGCTCGGTTTACTTATTTTATTGGGTAATGCCTCGGGTGCGGCCAATGCATTAGTGATAACAATAGTTCATTTAAAAAACTCATATTCAAGTCTATTACTATACTTTTACCAGGTGAGGTCATTAAGGCTTGAGGATTTTCTGAAGGCAATGACTGTTATTAGACCTAGCCTGCAGAAGAGCAAATGGGAAGAGCTTGAACAGTGGAACCAGGAGTTCGGCTCAAATTAGTTCACCAGATTTGATACAAGACGCCGGAAGATTGCATTGCTTGGCCACATGATGGTTAAAGGGAAAATCGCTTGTTCAGCACCTCAATATACATACATAGACATGTAAATATATCCCATGTTAATGTACATGGTACGGTTACATTAATTCAGTCACTTGTTTTGTACATCAATTTGTTAATACATCCTTAATCACAAAGTGCAGGGGTGGCCCTTGCCCCGCGCACTTCTAATTTTGAGTATTTTTGCAGTGCTACACGTTTAATTGACTTTACATATAATTTTGCCCCCCGTTGTTTCTAAATCCTGGCTCCTGCACAAGTGCATGTCAGACTCGGGCAATGCCTTCATGTAGAAGAAACTGCTTGTGGTAATGTTGAGCGAAATACATTCAATAGACAAAGATCATTTGGTGCACAAGTGCATGTCGGACTCGGGCAATGCCTTTGTTCATGTAGAAATTATTGGTTGTGGTAATGTTGAGCGTAATACACTCAATAGACAAAGATCATTTGGTGTTTCAACGCAATGAGTATGATTCAATTCGTTTGTAAAAGTTGTGTTCCCTTATTTTTTTATTTTGCAAAACTAAGCTAGCAACATTAAGTTTTTGCTAAGTTTCATCGGTCACGAAAGAGATAGATTCAATCTCTACGAACTTGATTTCTAAATCCGCTAACAATAATAATTTGAGCAACTAAGATGATTAGTTTCTAACGTCTGATGAAAATCTTTAAATTGCAAAATCGAAAGAACATGAGCTATTTACAAAAAAAAGGAAAAAAAGAACATGAGCTAATATGCAAAGTGGGAGATTGCATATTAGCATATATTTCAAGTTGTGTGTGTGTGTTTTTTTAGAAACCAACTTGTATTAGAAAAAATAACTAGGACCAGGGTCAATTGTACATCACATATTCATCAGCCATAAAGGGGGGTCAGATTTCCAAGCTTGATCAACCATTCCCTCTTTTATTTGTTGTGCAAGACCGTGTGAAACTGAGTTGCTTTCTCTTCGTGTGTGCGTTATCTTCCATTCTTCAACTGTGTTTAGCAGAGTCAGTAGGTCCTCGATGTCCTCTTGAATTTCTGTGATGTCCATAGGTGGCAGGCCCTTCTTTCTTCTATCAACCTCTTCCAGGTGAAGGTGAGTGAAGCCTTCATTAACAGCTATGCTTGCTCCTCTAATTGCAGCTTTTATCTCCGCTCTTTTCCCGTAGTGTACCACCCTGTATACCAGGACGTCGCCTGAATGAGATTGCCATTATTATCCCTTATAACTGCACCCCCATGAGCCTCACCTGTTGATTGCTCCCAAGCTCCATCGAAGTTTACTTTAACCCACGACAGACACGGTTTTTCCCACTAATAGACTCTGCGAGCTGAGGGGTCTCTCTGTACGGAGTTCAGCTCCTTCTTTGATGCGCTCCAGAATCCTCTCCGATGTCAGCCTTGTGTTTAGCTCCACATTATTAAACTTTGTTGCGGAATCCGGCTATATCCGCTTCACGCCAGAATCACCCGTGCACTGGTGAAACCAAGCTTACACACAACTCACAGAAAGAAAAGGTTGAACACAGAGATTTACGTGGTTCGGCTGAAAGCCTACGTCCACGGAGCAACCAGAAATCAGTATACTTCACTCAGAGAAAGATTACAATTCAGGCAGTGTTACACACCGCGACTCACTCTAAGTAATTCTCACTGTTTTCTCTCTTCTGCTTGTAATTGCTACAACTACAAGATGATTGCTTGATTCATTCAGTACAACAACTGACAAATATATAGAGCTGAGTAGTAGTCTTCCATTTGTTTTCTTTAGACAGCAATCTAGGCGCCGAGATTTACTTCGGCGGAAAACCTCGCGTGCTCGAGATTCTTGACTTTCGGCACCGGCCAATTTGTCAAATATTGTGAGCCACCGCCCACGTGCTTACAATCTCCACCTTGGCGAACAATCGATGAGTTTCGAGGTCCATCGTGTACTGAATTCTGGTTGCTCTTCCGGTGCATCTTCATACGACTGAGATACGAGCCAAGTCCACACACCGTGTAAACTTGACCCCGCTGACCACCTTGGTCAACATGTCAGCTGGATTTTCTTCAGTGTTTATCTTCACTAGACCAATACCGTCTTCATTTATAATCTCTCGGATAAAATGAAAACGAACGTCAATATGCTTTGTCCTGGAGTGATATACTTGGTTCTTCGCTAGATGAATAGCACTCTGACTATCACAATGTACCTCCACCTGCTTCTGATGCACCCCCAAGTCTGATATCAATCCACGAATCCATATGGGTTCTTTAATGGCTTCTGCAACCGCCATATATTCTGCTTCCGTGGTTGACAAAGCAACTGTTGACTGCAGCGTTGACCTCCAGCTGATCGGTCCATGGTGAATAAATAACCTGTGGTTGATCTTCTTTTGTCCAGATCACCTGCATAATCTGAATCAACATACCCCACAAGAAATTTATCATTCTTCAAATTCTTCTTATACACCAATCCCACATCTGTGGTACCCTTAAGATACCTCAATATCCATTTCGCAGCTTCCCAATGCTTCCTTCCTGGATTATGCATATATCTACTGACTACTCCAATAGCTTGTGCAAAATCCGGTCTTGTACATACCATCATATACATCAAGCTCCCAATTAAGCTAGCATATGGGACTTGTTGCATATAATTTCTTTCTTCATTGGTAGTAGGAGATAACTGAGCACTTAGCTTAAAATGGGATGCCAAAGGAATACTTACAGACTTTGTATTCTTGTCCATACCAAACTTCTGGAGTACCTTCTTCAAGTACTGCTTCTGTGTTAAGCTAATCGTGCCAGCGTTTCTGTCTCGGGTAATCTCCATTCCAAGAATTTTCTTAGCCTCGCCAAGATCCTTCATCTCGAACTCCTTCTTCAACTGGATTTTCAATTTCTCAATTTCTTGATTGCTTTGTGCTGCAATCAACATATCATCGACGTACAAAAGCAAATATATAAAGGAACCATCATGCAACTTCTTGAAATAAACACAGTGGTCATACTGACTCCTGCAGTATTTCTGCTCCTTCATAAATTGATCAAACCTTTTGTACCATTGTCGTGGAGATTGCTTTAGTCCGTAAAGCGATCTCTTCAGTTTACAAACCCAATCTTCTTTACCCTTAACCAGAAAGCCATCTGGTTGAGACATGTAAATCTCCTCGTCCAAATCTCCGTGCAGGAAAGCTGTCTTCACATCCAGTTGTGCCAGCTGCAAATCATACTGTGCTACCAAGGCTAATAGAATTCTAATCGAACAATGTTTCACAACTGGTGAGAATACCTCATTGTAGTCGATTCCTTCTCTTTGTGCAAATCCCTTTGAAACCAATCTAGCCTTGAACCTGACACCGTTCTGGGATTGTTGATCTTCCTTCTTCGCATAGACCCATTTGCAACCAATTGCTTTTCTTCCATTAGGCAATTTCATAAGTTCCCACGTTCCATTCTTGTGTAAGGACTCCATCTCTTCACACATTGCAATGTTCCACGACGTACATTCTGAGCTCATCAGGGATTCTTTGTAGGAGCCTGGAACATCGTCTTCAATAATGGGAAGTGCGTATGCCACTGTATCTCTGAATCGAGCAGGCAACACAATCTGCCTTCGGGGTCTATTCAGTGCAATTGATTCATGTTGTTGAGGCTCTTCTGATGAAGTCTCCTCTCCTTCATCTTCTTCGTCTTCTTCAGTTGGTGGTGGTTGTTCACCTGTCTGGGATTCAGTAGGGGTCTTTTCTACCTCCACCTCCAACACGCCTTTGTTGGCATCGCCGTCTTCTTTGGGAATTTCTTTCGGCGAGCTCTTCAACAACTTGCCTTCGTCGAAGGTCACATCTCTGCTAAATACCAACTTCTTCTGTTCTAGCACCATAACCTGTAACCCTTTACACCACCAGAAAAACCAAGAAATACGGCTTTCTTTGCTCTAGGGTCAAGTTTACTTTCTGTCACATGATAATAGGCAGGACTACCAAATGTTCGCAGAGAATCATAATCAGTAGCAGGTTTTCCAGTCCATACCTCAATTGGTGTTCGACCCTCAAGTGCTGCTGAGGGTAACCGATTCACAAGATGACGTGCATATGTGACAGCTTCGGCCCAAAACCTCTTGCTCAAACCTGAGTTAGATATCATGCATCTAACCTTCTCAAGCAAGGTTCTGTTCATTCTCTCCGCCACGCCATTCTGTTGCGGAGTCTTCCTCACGGTGAAGTGCCTTTTGATTCCTTCATCTTGACAAAGCTTCAAGAAAGGATCATATGTGTACTCGCCACCATTATCTGATCTCAAGCACTTTATCTTTCTACCTGTCTGAGTCTCCACCATCTTTTTCCACGTCAAGAAAATAGGGAGCACCTCATTCTTGTGCTTCATTGTGTATACCCAGAATCTTCTGGAGAAGTCATCAACGAAAGTAACGAACCAATGCATACCTCCCAAAGAAGCATTTACTGTGGGACCCCATACGTCTGAATGCACGTAATCAAGGATTCCTCTCGTCTGATGAACTGCAGTTCCAAACTTCACTCTGGTCTGCTTCCCCAATACACAATGTTCGCAAAATTCAATCTTACAAGTCTTGACACCTTTCAGGAGACCTTGCTTTGCTAGTCCTTGCATCGCCTTCTCGCTGGCGTGACCGAGTCTCATGTGCCAAATTCTCGTCGTGTCAGGAGCTCCGTCAGCTGCAGCTGCAGCTCCACCAACCACGATCTTCCCTTGTAAGTAATACAGGTTTCTCTGTCGAATGCCCTTGAGAACAATCAGGGCACCCTTTGAGATCTTCATGACACCGTCTTCAATAGTGATTTTGAATCCCTTGGATTCTAAAGCACCAACAGAAATCAAATTCTTCTTCAGCTCAGGTACATACCATACATTTGACACTAGTCGGATGGTACCGTCGTGTAGCTTCAGCTGGATTGAACCCACTCCTTTCTTCTCGCACGCTTGATCATTACCCATGAGCACAGTACCACCGTTAACCAGTTCCAAACTGGTAAACATGTTCTTGTCGGGGCACATATGGTATGAACATGCTGAGTCGAGTATCCATTCATCTGAACTCTAGTCGCTGGTAGAAGCAAGGACAAAATTAGTGTCGACGTCATCGATCTGAGCCACACTTGCCTGCGTTTTGTCCTTCAGCTTCGGACAATCCTTCTTCCAATGTCCCTTCTGGAAACAGGAACCGCATTCATCGATTGCTGGCATTCTTCTCCGATTTCCTGAACCTCTCGATTTGGATCGAGAGTGATTCTTCTTCGACTGATTTCTGTTGTTGGATCTCCCCCTGGCGACCATGACTTCAGATTTGTCATTCTGAACGGCTCTATCCTTCCTTCGAACTTCGTTGTTCATCAAAGCGTCTGACACATCTTTGTAACTGATCGAATCTTTCCCATAGAGCAGGGTGGTAGCAAAGTGATCATATGCATCAGGCAGGGAGCATAACAAGACCATTGCCTTGTCTTCGTCATTGATATCTTCGTCAACATTCAATAAATCCACTATCAACTTATTGAAATTATTGAGATGATCAACCATGGGAGTACCTTCTATGTACTGGAACCGAAACAGCTTTCGCTTCATGTACAGTCTGTTCTGGATGCTCTTCATCATGTACTTGTCTTCTAGCTTCTTCCACAGCACCTTGGCCATGCACTCCTTCATGACAAAGTACTTGACATCCTTCGCGAGACATAGCCGAATCGAGCCACAAGCTACTCGATTCAGGTTTGTCCATTCTACTTCTTCCATATCACTGGGTTTGGCCTCCAGTGTTATGTGCAGTCCTTGTTGAACGAGAATATCCATAACTTCGCATTGCCACATGCCAAAGTTAGTACGCCCGTCAAATTTCTCCACCTCGAACTTCGCATTCGAAACCGCCATTCTTCGTGTGCTCGTACTAGAAACGGATGGAGCACTGTTGGTGGTGGTTTCCTGTGAGGCTGCAGCAGGCTCCGGAATTGATTCCGTATCAGACATTTAGGTTTGTGCAAAATGTCAAAATTCTGCACCCACCACTGAATTCGTAGTGTCTGAGAATTCTAAACAATACTTCTTCTGAAAATAGTGCACTGCTTTTTTCTACCAGCTGCTAAGTACTGTACTGCAAAATGGTGTACCAAGTACACCCAAAATGTCTTCTTGTGTGACTGAAAAATAAGCCAACAAACCCACGTGGCTTTGATCCAAAAAATGGCCTAAGCATTTAATGCTCCTGAAACTTGTCTCCAAGAAAGCTATTGGTAAGTTTTGACTTTTCATTCAAACAAGCCAACACTTCATCATTCACTCTTCTTCAACAACAGAGAGTGTTCTCAGTTCTTAGAAAAAAAATGGACGGCTCACTTTAGTGTCTTCGAGCCCGGCCACCTTCAACTCCCTTTTTTCGACTTGAAAAAGAAAAGGAGTTTAGCTCTCTCGGGTTAAAGCAACGGCAGCAGGTACGTGCTTCCTTTTTTTTTTCAACTTCTCGTCTGGAGCTCTACTTCTTCTGCCGGAAAATAATTTTGGCTTCGCCGAAAAGCTATAATCTGGCTCTGATACCAATCGTTGCGGAATCCGGCTATATCCGCTTCACGCCAGAATCACCCGTGCACTGGTGAAACCAAGCTTACACACAACTCACAGAAAGAAAAGGTTGAACACAGAGATTTACGTGGTTCGGCTGAAAGCCTACGTCCACGGAGCAACCAGAAATCAGTATACTTCACTCAGAGAAAGATTACAATTCAGGCAGTGTTACACACCGCGACTCACTCTAAGTAATTCTCACTGTTTTCTCTCTTCTGCTTGTAATTGCTACAACTACAAGATGATTGCTTGATTCATTCAGTACAAAAACTGACAAATATATAGAGCTGAGTAGTAGTCTTCCATTTGTTTTCTTCAGACATCAATCTCGGCGCCGAGATTTACTTCGGCGGAAAATCTCGCGTGCTCGAGATTCTTGACTTTCGGCACCGGCCAATTTGTCAAAGATTGTGAGCCACCGCCCACGTGCTTACAAACTTCTTATCATTTCTAGCTAGCCAAATTGTGTATAAAGTTGTGAAAACTATTTGCAATTCCTCCTCCTTGAGATTGACAATCAATGCTCACAACCAGTTTGAGAAGTTACCATTCGTTCTTTCCAGAAAATTTGAGCCCATCACATCACTCCATATTTGTTTCGCCAGAGGGCACTGTAGCATTAGATGCTTTAAAGTTTCATGGGCTCGAGAGCACATAGTGCACCTAGCAAAAACCTCAATTCCTCTACTTCTGTGTCCACAGCCCGTAGCAGTTGCGTTGTTTAAGCATCGCCAAACAAAATGATTAATCTTCTTTGACACTCGAACCTTCCACAACTTTGAGAAGATCTTTGATGGTTCAGATCCTTCACCCCCAGTCATGCCTCTGAATGTTTATGTCCTCCGCCAATCAGTACCCCGTTCTAACCGAATAATATTCATTCTCCGTTTCCCTCAACACACGACAGTCAGGCTTTGGAATTCTCGGTAGCTGAATTCTTTTGATTACTGCAATGTCAAAATCCCAGAGATAAAGTTGAAGATTCTGGTCGTCCCATGTATTCTCTCTCCTTCATTAGATCTCTAACTCGCAGATTAACACTTGGTGGAAGGATTGTGAAGATGCGGCCACTGTTTGTACTAGGGTATCTCGGATGTCAATGTCACAACCATCCCCTACCTTCTACCGGAGCCCTTTTTGGAGAATCTCTTATCCTGCAATGATCCCTCGCCAAGCATAAGAGGGTGAATACCCTAGGTCCGCTTCCATGAAGTCTTTATTGGGAAAATACTTAGCTTTCAGAACTCTACTATTAAGCCGTCCTTGTTTTTCATCAACCGCCATCCTTGTTTCGCTAAGAGAGATAGGTTAAACGTTTGAGATCTTTGAAATTGAGGCCCCCTCTGTCTCTATTTTGTTGGATTTTGTTCCAAGCTACCTAGTTGATACCTTTGTCACTAGAAGAGTTGCTCCACCAAAACCTTCTAATCATCATCTCCATTTTCTTACACACCCCATCCGGTAGTTTGAAACACGACATTGCATAAGTTGGGAGGGCTTGAGCTACTGCTTTTATGAACACTTCCTTACCTCCCACTGACAAGTTTCGCTCCTTGTAACTTTTTAGTTTGCTGCTCAACCGATCCCTCAGTTTATTAAAGGTCAATGCTCTGTTCCTTCCCATTGTTGTAGAAAGACCCAGGTGTTGATCATGTTGCGGACATTCCGGCATTCCTGCCTGCGAAAGCACACTGTTGGAGAAAAAATAACTGTCGATTTATCAACATTGATTTGCTGGCCTGACGCCCTTTCATAAGATTGAAGTAGCTGAATCAGGGCATTAATGTTCTCCGGATTAGGCAAGATCATAGTTGATTATCAAATTATAATATCCAATAAACAAGGCTGTTATTTACATCCCTCAGAAGTTTGTAAAATTGCAACACGTCTCATAAACTTTGTACAATGTTGTTATCAGTGTCTTTTTTTTAGAACTCAATATTAATAAAAAGTTTAAGCTGGAACTGCCTATTTCATCAGACATAAAAATTGAGTAGCCCACTGAGGCTCTTCACTAATCTAGATATGCCAGTTTGATAAGTCAAATCCGTGTCTAGCAAATTGATATGCCGTTTTGTTGGTGATGCGACCGATGAACCTGAACACTACTCCTTCGAATTCTCGAGAAAGGGAACAGTTGTCTTCCGTTATCACTCATGTGTCGCAAATATCACCGCATGGTGTCTTGAACCGACTCATCATTTCCGCAGTTAGTTTTTTGGCACCAGTTTTTATCTCCACTCTTTGAAGATCGAGCTCTGGAAAGCTAGTCTAATGCCCTCATTCATTGCCAAGCCTTAACTTCCTTGCCTGAATTCATCTATGCATGATTATGGAAAGAATAAAAGAGAGAATTTCAAGGTAGTCGAATTCAATAGTGATAATAGTTTTGAGGCCACACTGAAATTGTTGAAATAGTTGAGGCCAAAATGGAAATTCTCAGAGACGTGATTCTATGTAATAAGATATTTGGGTAAAAGCAGTTTCACCTTACACCCTTTTAGTGTGCCAAATTTTAGGATACTTACAATTCCAGTTGCGTCATCCGACTAATCCCATACTGCAAGGCGTCATTCGGGTAAGGGATAAAATGAGGGATATGGATGATAGTATACCTCCTGCTTCTTATACTGTGTTCGGGTGCGGTTTAAGGAAGAAGTACAATGATTCTTTTCTTATCCCCTTCATTTTTTTTCTATAACCTTATACCACACATGAGGAGCTACAAGCTAGGATACGAAAATAGAGGATAAGGTGGGTAGTTGGTAAAAAGACTATACTACCGCACTAGGTCGTTCCTTCATCCTCTACCGCATATCCCTGTGTCCTATCAAGTCACATAACTTGCTCTAACTAAACACTTAGAACTAAAAATCATTTATCTCGTCTTGTTTCAGTACAATCATATCCTACCTCATATCCTAAAAGCTCAAATTTTTCCTAACAACTAGGGGTGTAAACGGTTAGGTTTGGTGCGGTTTGTGCGAAATCCATAAACCAAACTGAATACATCGGTTTACTGATTTTGTAACCAAACCAAACCATTTGATATCCTAAAAGCTCAAATTTTTCCTAACAACTAGGGGTGTAAACGGTTAGGTTTGGTGCGGTTTGTGCGAAATCCATAAACCAAACTGAATACATCGGTTTACTGATTTTGTAACCAAACCAAACCATTTGAAAGGATGAACCGAACCGAACCGAACCAAACCGAAAAAGTGGGTTTGGTTTGGTTCGGTTTGGTCGGTTTGCATAAACATTATTGAATGGATATTATATATTGCATTGTCAATAAATTTCAAATTTAAGTGAGAAAGAGATTAAAAAGATGTATCAAAACTTAAACGACTATTGTTTACGATAGAACGTGAGAGAAATGAAAAAAATATTAAGATTAATATGATGATTTTAATCGAATATATCTACTTGTGTTCCATGTTTCTAGATTATTTAATATATATATATACATTAATAAAAGTACTAGGCACATATCGATTCGGTTTGGTGCGGTGTGATATTTTTACTAATCAAAAACCGAACCGATTAGACTTGTTTATGAAAACTTGAACAATTCGTAAACCGAAGATCCAAAAAAACCATCCAAAATCATAGATTTCGGTTTGGTTCGGTCGATTTGACGTGTTTGTTCTTTTTTTTTGAGAGAGAAAGTTTATTCACTTTTTCTTGCACCCCTATCAAAAACTATTATTTGTAACTGAACTCCCCACTTAGGCCCTTACTAACGGCGTCACAGTAGGGAGTGTGTATGTGCTTGAAATTTGCTACAGAAAGTGTCATTTCCCAAGCTAAAAGGGGTGAGAGTTATCTTTGCCTCAAATTTGAGGGGGTCAAAGTGACTTTTACCCCACATCCTAGGGTTTCTCCAATCAAGAACCGGCAAAGCCCAGAGAGTGAGAAAAAAGAAGAAAGGTTTAGCCTTTTCTGTGTGTTGTTCGATCGATCGCAGTGTCCTTTCTGGATTTGCGAAAAATGTTCAGATCATTCTATCGTTTAGCTCAGGAGAACGTCGTCAGAACCGCTCTTTTAGAAGAGTTTTCCTACAGCAACATTCATCAGGTAAGACCAACACACATACTATGCTTGATGAATGAATTCACTGGTGTAGTTCGTTCGATTTGTGTTCTTCCGTGTGATTTAACTGTTCGGTTTCTTCTATTTGTTTGTTTTCCTGCTGAGAAATTTTAGGCAAATAGAACAGGAACAGTGATTAGACAAAAGATAATGAGTTCATATGATAATGTTGTGTGGTTTTCTCTGATTTTAATTGTGGTTAGATTTGGTTTTTGGTTGTGGGTAGGGGTGGAAATGTGAGGAAGTGCGTGGAATTCTGTTTGGAAATGTGGGTTTGATTGTAATCACTCTATTGTAGAGTCAATTAATTTTCGAAGTTGGGATGAAGTTGGTTTTGGGGATTTTAACTCAGATTGAAGGTAGTTTGATGATGGGAAGAGAGAAGAATGATAGTTGGATCTTATTGGATACTACATGGGTTTGATTGTAATTGGTCCGTTGAAGAGCAAAATCGATAGTTCGGATGTGTTGGTTTCAAATAATACTCTTAGATTGTATGTCTAGAGGCGGGTTGGGGAAGGGGGGATGAAAATGGGCTCAAGCACAAATGGGTTCAACCCGTTTAACCCATGTAACATCAATCGGGCAGGTTATGGTGAGTCAATAGAAATGGGAACCCTCCCGTTTGGCCTATTTAATATTAAAACTCGTCAAGAAACACACCACCTTCTTTGGCAGCTCGCCGCCACGCCAATTCACGACACTCGAGCACAAATGGGCTGAACCTGTCTAACCCATGTAACATCAATCGGGCGGGTTATGGTGAGTCAATAGAAACCCGAACCCTCCCGTTTGGCCCATTTAAAATTAAAACTCGTCAAGAAACACACCACCTTCTTTGGCAGCTCGCCGCCAATTTACTACCTCCCTAACTTGAATAGGACTCGAGCATAAATGGGCTGAACCTGTCTAAGCCATGTAACATCATTCCTTTAATCGGGCGGGTCATGATGAGTCAATAGAAACCCAAACCCACCCGTTTGGCTCATTTAATATTAAAACTCATTAAGAAGCCCGCCACCTTCATTGGCAGCTCGTCTCCAATTTACGACCGCCCTAACTCGAATAAGACTAACCAACGCATCAACGCAAAGATAGAACTCCCAACCTCTACTGCCATATCACCATCTGCAACTCCTACAAAAAATGACCACTCTTGTACCCACAATGCATGTTTATCATTCATAACATACCAACAAAGCCGCCACTAGCTCACTACCAATGTCGTCAAGCACCCTTACAATTAGATCAGAACCGAAATCCCCAAATCTGAAACTTTCTAAGTTTCAGATGAAGATTCGCAAATCGCCATCACAATGAGACCAATGCCCCTGCCCCCACATCACCACCATCAATACCACCACATTACCGCCACTGCAGTTTCTCTACCACCAACAGGGATTCACAGCACAAATCCACCGCACAACAGCACTATGAAATTGAAACCCCATATTTGAAAGCCTCAGAATTCGAAACCAGATCACCTCAAATCGAAACTCACACAGCCGTAAAATAAGCACCTCCAAATCAGAGACTTGGGTTTGGTGGGAGAGGAGGAGGAGGATGCACCCAAATCGTCCATGACTGTAGATGTTGACTGTGTCGGCATTGCACGGTGGTGATGGCGCTGTCGTCTCAACTTTCTGCCTTAGCCTGTAATGACCTAATATTTCAAGTTTCTGGTAACTTTTATAGTGTTTATTTATTAATATTTTTTAACTTTAGCTATCTTTAAGAAAATGAGTTTTAGAATTATCTTAATGTGAGTGGCATAAATGACATTCTCCAAGTTATTTCAATCAAAACAGGGTTTCAGAACTAAAAGTAATAAATTAAATAATTTCAAGTACGGCTTTAGACGGTATGATAATCATTAACCTACCACTCTAACCCGTTTAATATACGCGTTTATATGGATGGGCAGGCTCAAGCTTTTTATGGGTTTGAATCCATTTAAATGTGACTTGACATTGGCTGGTTCACGGGTTAGGGTCCCAATTGACGCCTCTAGATAGAATAGAGATAGACAGGTTATTGGATTTTGGTAGTCTGTTCAAGATTTTTAAGATCTTAAATTTCTTCATCTTATTGTTTTTGAAGTTTTTAGCTGTGTTCGCGATTTGGTACTCTTCATCTCATTTAAGGTATCAAACAGAGCTGGTCTGCTGTATCTGTTAGACTAGATGGAAAGACCGGTGTTTTTTATTTTGGAAAAGTGTGGTAAATGTCAAATGTGATTTAGCAATATGCCCGGGCTTGATTTTCTTAACTAGTAATTTCACTTCTTTCAGTAAGGAAATTGACTTTGTTCTCCACTCTATCGTTTTAGCATATGCTGTTTGTCTATCTAAAGTGCAAGTTTTTGCTTTCTTCTCTTGTAATCAGTAACCTGGATGAGTCCATCTGTCTAAGCTGATGTTCTGAAAGGATCTCAGTTCCCATTACACATTTTTGAGTCCTTTTGAAGTTCTGAAACATGCTTTATCTGCCTCTCTCCTTTCCTTGATTCATTTCATGTATATATAGTTGTTAATTTAAGAGTACGCGGTTAACTTTTCAATGTTTCTATTTGGTGCATGACCAGGTACCAAAAGTTGAGAGGATTATAGTAAAACAATTTATCCCAGATGCTTCCCAGAATGCGAGGGCCGTGGTTGCAACAATTAATGACTTGACAATCATCACAGGGCAAAAACCTGTAAAGTCGCGTACAAATAAGGCCTTCTCCAACTTCAGGAACAGAGAGATCCAACCCATGGGAGTTTCTGTTACCCTCAAAGGAAATGTAAGAATTCATCTCTCTTCTTTGTTCATCTTCATTGCTTTCCCCTCTCCAAATATGAAAGATATACCTATCTATTATTAGAATATTATTACTTTGGCATGGTTCGTGGGTAGCATGACACTGAAAACTTGAAAGCCGTATCTAGTATCAAGCTCCAGCACATATATAGCACTGAAATGGGAACATGGACGAGACAAAACGGGAACGAGGACGCCGGCAATTTTCAGAAATTTTGGAGACGAAACGCCCAGGGAACGGCAGAAATATTTATAATTATATATATATATATATATATGTATACACACAAAATTATTCTAATGTAAATGATACCTAAATACACACTTATAAGTTATTAGACGAAATTGAAAGACAATAATTAAGAGCAATGCAAGGAGAACACATTTACTCGATAAATATGTGGAGGTACTTGAGAAATAGGAGGTCCACAAAGTCTTTGAGGTTTTCTGGAAGTCTTGAAAGTATCCAAATTGTTTTCTCTCCGTTGAAGTATAAGCGGCTAGGGCTCAGGAGTTGGGGATCTTGATAGGATTAGTAATATAAAACATATTTTATTTACAAGTAGCATCCCTTATCTTTTTAACTTTATTAAAACAAACCCGAGTGATATTTTATAACCGGGGACGTCTTTCGAAAGGGGGAACGCGTCTCCGTGAAGTTCCTCATAAATTCCGGACTTGTTCCGGGAGCATTCCGGGGAGTTGCAGCGGAGTTCCAGAGTTCGGGACGTTTCTGGAACAGGTTTGTCACCCTACATGGAGTTCCCGTGCATCATAGTCCAACACTGATGGACTTAGGTTGTGGCTCGCGATGAGTCATTTCACTTGTTGCTTGATGCTATTTTGGGGTTAAAATGAGTATGATGTCGAATGGTTGGATGTGTATGTGTCATTACACAATTTAGGTTTAGCTACTCCATCCATGAATGTCTTTATTTATTTTATTTTAATCCAGGAATTAAAGATATACCTTTTTATTATAATAGAATTACTCTGCTGGACTTTGGCCCTAATAAGACCTTAAAATATGTAGATTAGGTCTACGTATTATTATTGTAAATTCTCGCATGCCTGTTCATGTGTACGTTGTTAATTTGAAGAGTACACAGTCAACGTTTCAGTGTTCTTGTATCTTTCCATTTTCTGAATCAACTCGAGCTTCCATAGAATATGTAGACTTAGGTCGCCAAAACCCCTTACATTGTTCATCTAGGTTGTGAGGTTCATAATGTCCAGTGTTATCCGTTTGCGCATCAGCCCTCAGACGACTCTCTAGCTTCAGCGATTCTGGTCACAAAATGCTTTATTCGATATAGTAGCTGTTCCATCTCGGATTAAATGTAAATTAGAGGATTCTATCCAATAGAATTAAAACAAGGATCTCCACGAAGTCATTCCGTGTTGACTTTGAGCTTTGAAGAATGTATTGTTTGGTGCATTGTTTGTTGATAGAATTCTAGTACCAAAAGCTAAAATATGGGTTCAGTTTAGAGCTGTCAAAAATAACCCAGCCAATTTGCCCGCCCTTGCCCGTAATATTTAAATGGGCTAATACCCGCCCGTTTTAAAAAAATGGATTGATAGTGCCCTGCCCATTTGGTCCCGCATATAAATGGGTGGGCGTGGGCGGGTTCACGAGCCTCACTGAACTCAAGTTATTGTTTTGGTTTATGGAGAGATTAAAATAATTTAAAATAGGGACGCTAACTTGAGCAAAAATCGAATATGAAGATGAATTAAAGATTGGACGGTCAAAAAGATGCCAATGATGAATATGATCATCAGGAGTTGGCTGGTGGTCAGAGGTTCCGAGCTCTCTCTTAAGATGGTCAAATTTTGGATTCCCTCTCACGCCCCGGCAGCAAAAAGTAAGGGAGAGTGGGAAAAGAATACCTAGAAAATAAAAGAAAGAAAGATAAGTACGAGTCATCATCCATTATTTTGGATCCATGATATACAAAACTAAAAATCCAGAATGATAGATTGAAGGCAAGATCTTGAGTTTTTTTAGCACTTATGCAGAAGTAATCTATAAAGACGATTAATACGATGACATGTTGCTTTGCAATTTGGCTGTTAAGATAATTATTGGATTATAGCTGAGATGAAAATATTAAGGTGAAATCAGAAGGAACCGGATGCAAATAAGTTCACAAGGAAGAACCTAATGCTTTTTATGAACCAGGTACAACGAGGAAAAAGCTGTAGTGGCCGTGCCATGCTCACTAAAGTCCCCTTTATACCATAGATTTAAGTTTTTTGGTAATAATTTAATATGTGCGGCTTTGCCAAACGGAATTAAAGGAAGATGGACACCAAGAAAAACCTGAATAGGAGACATAAAATGATACCACACAGCATCAAAGGAGATTTAACCTTGGAATGGAACAATGATGGTGAATTCATGGTCATAAAAAAAAAGTTTTTTTGGGTGAAATTAGAATGTCTCTTCATGTAGTACAGCAGCACGACACAAGGGTAATGAGTGCATTGCATGATAATGAGCCATCCAATTTACTCACGAGTGTTATGGTAAATGCATTTCCTAATGACACCGGTATAGAAAATAGGAATATATAGCATGAATGTGGACATGTGGAGGAGATGCAGTTGTAAGAGATATAGAATCCATACCCGAAGACCTTTCTTGGTTTTGTTTTCTGGGAAGTTTGCTTGTGCATTTCCAGGCCAGTTCCCACGCTGAGAAGCCTCCCCCGGGGTGATGGCCAGGGGCGGATCCAAGAATCCGTTACTGTTGGGGCTAAAATGAAAAATTTAATAAAACAATACTCTATTATGAATTTTGGAAAGTTTAGTTTGGGGGGGGGGGGGGGGGGGGGGTGGTATAGCTCCCACTTGTCCTAAAGTAGCTCCACACATGGTTATGGGTCTAGTATGAATCAAACACAACCTCGTCTAGGGGTCACAAACCGCTTACCATTTGGCCCAACCACCATGGGGTTAAGGCTTACTCTTATAGAGAACATACACATTCTCCATCTGACAGCTTCTCCGCCTCTAAGTCACTGCCTGATTATCGCTTGCAATCTGTGTTCGGATAAGGCTAGGTAAAGGGTTATAGAATAAGGGTAATAATATGACAGACAGAGGATAATATCACTCAAGTATGCACCAGAGAGATTGATCATGGCTCAGTGGTGGAAGTAAGCTAGCTCACAGAGAAAAAAGGGAGACGGCGGTTACAATAACTGTACTCAAGTGGGTGTAACCCTCCTGATATAGGGGATGACCCCTGTATAGGACTAAGACACATAAAGCTTGGGTCCCACACAATGGAGTAATGGGTAGCGGTTACAATGGGGCTGTCTGACTGAGCTGAAGTAAGTGAGCGGTTTAGCTAAAAAGCTCATTTTATGTGGATTGTTTGGATATGATGGATTATTGTAAATTATTAGTAAATCTTTTGTTAAATTTTTCTTACAATCCGGAATTTGCCCCAAAAAGTCTCGAAGCCCCCCCCCCCCCCCCAGATAATCCGGAATTAAACCCCCCCCCCCCCCCCAAAGAAAAAGGTCCGAAATTCGGAATTCCGGATTTTTAGCCGAATTTTTGGGAATTTGTAGAGGTTTGATTGAAAACTCGTGATTTATGACATTCCTCTACCTCTAGTTTAGGCTCATCCAAACAGGCCCAATAACTGCTCATAGTAGGAAGTTCCGAAGGAGTCACCGTGCAATGATCCCTAAGCTCTGTACAGCTCAGGTCATGAAGGATTCTTCTGTGCTTATGTTGTACAAGTATAATGCGTAGGCAACCACGTGTCATCACTGTATTGGATATCAATGTCTTCAAAGCTTACGTGGCACAGCTGGAACCATGTATATACACATCTAACTCAAATCCGACAACCCATTAATAAGAACAAAAGGGCGCATTGCCACATATCAGATTCAAATATCTTGGATAGAAAACAGAAGTGTTAAAAGCCATCATTTTATCGCGATAAACCTCACACATCGGGACTTGACAAGGCAACAATGTAACATTTCATGCCAAGCAAATTGAATTTGTGATTTCGACTGTGAGACACCTTTGCTGTGTGTGTTAGGGAGTCGCAAGTGCTTCATCTGGATTGTGATGTCTTGATTGTTTTACTGTTGAGCATCTTCACAATTCCAAAGCAACGATAATGGGTGAGTTTGGTATGACTTATAAGTAATTTTGGATTATAAATTCAAGTCAACTTATAAATTGTGTTTGGCATGGACTTGCAAGCTGGAATTTTGGATTTGGTACGACTTATAAGCAGCTTATAGAGTTTTTGAAACTTTTCTTAGACTATGGTGGAGTTTTGGTATGACTTATACGCTGCTTATAAGGAAGTCAATTCTGGATTATAAGTTGAAGACAACTTATATGTAGTGTTTGGTGTGTGACCTATAAGTTGAACTTTTGGATTTGGACTTATAGGTTCATAGTGTAAAAGTGAGCGTAAGAAAAAGTTGTGTTTTGAAGCTTTTTTAGAACTTTAAGACTTCACAACCTTTACACCAAACACACGTCGTTTTTCTTATCTTTTTTGTCGTAGATTTTTTTGACATAAAATTATAAGTCAACTTAAGTTGCAAATAAGTCATATCAAACTCACTGGATAAACTTTTTCACCAAACACACCCATCTTTTTTCTTCTGCTTCTTGTCACATAATTTCTTTTTTATGTCAATTTAAGCTACAAATAATGTCTTGTTTACTCATCGTTTGATCTGTAATATGACAGATGATGTACTCGTTTCTGGACCGTCTGATCAATTTGGCCTTGCCCAACACGGATTTCCAAGGCAGCTTCGACGGGCACGGCAGTTACCGCGTCCGGTTCCGTGAACAAGGCGTCTTCCCGGAGATCAGCCCCGAAGCAGTAATCGGTAAGCAGAGGGTACTTGATGTTTGCATAGCTACCACAGCTCAAACACAGAAAGAAGCCCACAAGCTTCTCGCTCTCATGGGACTGCCCTTTGAAGAAGCCTTGAAGAAAGCGCCACTTTGATACGAAATCCAGGGTTTTGAGGGCCACTTCGATACGAAATCTCGGGTTTTGAGCGCCACATCGATACGAAATCTAGGGTTTTGAGCGCCACTTTGATATAAAAGAGACCGGAAGTTTCTAGGGTTTAGACGGGTAGAGATGTTGTGTTTTGTTCTTGCATCATGAACTAGACCTTTGTGGTAAACCTTACTATTATTGGTTTATGTGATCGATAATGAATTAGTTTCTGTCAGGCTGCCATCATTTCGTGCTTGTTGCAAGTCTTGTTTTCAGTCTAGGCATTGAAAATCTCTGACTACTAATGTGAAGATTGAATCATCAATCTCATGCAGGGCTTCACTTTTTATTTTAGATCAAAGTTAAGAATTTTATTAATAAAATAAATAGTACAGAGTATATAGTGAAAACATCTGTAGGCGAGAATCTAAAGCTACTGTCGGACAGGATTCCTACCATAGCCGGTATGGGGACGTGCAAAAATGGCTGGATGCTTTGATAGAGTCGGACGAGAATCGAAAGCTACTGTTACTTACAATCTGGGTAAGTTGGCGCAGTCGAAACCTGCGAGTGTTTGAAGGCTTTAACTCCTCAACAAAAAGCATGATTGAGAGAATTCTTAAGTATAGAGAGGAGCTCGACATGGTTCAAGTTCAGCACCCAGCAAAGGAATCTTCGACAAACCAGCAGCAACCCTCGACGCATACCACATAAATTGGGTGGGAAGGGCCGGCGATTGGTTAGGTAAAGATTAATGCGGATGCCGCTTGCAAAAAAGGATAAATGTCGTCAATCGGAGTTTCCGTGAGGGATCATGTGGGAGGCCAGGTTGCTGCAATGGCAGCACCTACATCATGCACGACGGAACCAAAGCTTGCTGAAGCTCTTGCTGTTCGTGAGTCCTTAGCGTTGGCGTGGCGATTAAATTTGAGTCGTATCGAAATCCAGACTGTTCTCCAAACCATACCAAGATATCTCTCCGGGAAACATCCATTGGCCAATGAAGATCGATCAGCGTTTGGGCTTCTTATGGCAGATTGCAAACAAATGATGCAACGTTTTGGGGAATCTAGGTACAGTTTGTCCAAGAAACGCAAATTTACAGGCTCATACTTTAGCAAGGTTTGGACTAGATTTAGATGCTCCAAAAGTATGGGTTGGTGTAGTGCCTGATTGTATCAAAAAATTGATTGATTAATGAAAGATCTGTTTACTCACAAAACATCTGTAGGCCTTCATAGAGAGACATTTCCTTGGATGTATTACCGTCGGTATTTGACCACCAATGGGAATTAGGATTGATAACTTACATTAATTTGCTCTATTCCGCTTGCGGTAGACCCTTTGGCGGACTGTAATGACTTGTTTATGTTTCATTTCTTTCTTCCTCTAAGCACATAGAACATCATATAAAGAATATAATTCTATTATACACTATTGCTACATGGGATGTCCGAATTCAAAACCTCAATGAACTACGTCAGGCTTTAGCAATTAGGCGAAACATCTTGTTCTACTTGCTTCTGTTTCTCTTCAGTGTTTTTTGCACTTTCACTGAGTAGATGGATTGAACAGTTGATGTTTAGAATCTATGTACATCTTGATAGTAAAAGAATCTATGTTAACTGAACTCGGGTGCGGGCAAGGACAGATTTACATAGACAATTGTGGGGGTTGTAGGCCCACTCAACTTTCAAAATTTGTGATTTTACTCTATATTTTCTGTATAGTATACACTTTAGCCCCACTGAAATTACACAATAACTCCTTACTAGTAGCTTTTTTTTTTTTTTTTTTTTTTTTTTTTAATGTCCACTCTCTTAATTTTAGCCTCCACTGAGACAAAATTCTGGATCCGCCCCTGGGTGCGGATGTCATGTCGGGTGTGTATCCTAGAGTCGTATATGCCAATTTCATTATTTTTCGGATACGGAGATTGCTAAAAAGTGTCCAAAATATGGATACGGGTACGTGGATACTGTGTTATTATATTTAGTATATAATTATTTATAAAATGAATTATAAAGAACTCAACGAAAAAGTCATTATTATGTAATACATGTAAACTTCAAGGACTATAATCTGTTTAATGTATTTGACAGCTAGAGATGGCGATCAAGTCTTTGTCGGAACCACGTGTCTCTTTAGTCAACGTGTCCGCCGAGATATAGCCACACCCGCCACACATCCCAGACCCACACCAGTGTCATATCGTATCGACATGGGTACATCGGTGATTTAGAAGAGTCCGGGTAACGTAGAAGAATTTATTATTGATACTTAAAGTAACAAAAAAAATCATTATTTACTTGTCTTATACTACCTCCGTGTTTATGAGATTTTCTTAGTTGACTTTTCTTACCCGTATCCATGTCACTTTGACTAAGTGATTTGGATAATAAAACGATTCAAGTCTTTGGTATTTTTTAAATAGTATTATAACGTAAAATTTATTCTACTACACCATAAAAAGATTACTAAAAATAATATAATTTTGTTAATCAAATTACTGGATCAAAGTGACACAGTGAAAGATGAAAAAAAATCAACTATGAAGATCCTTGAGAAACGGAGATAGCATTTGCCTTGCAGTAATGGAGATGCCCCAAACTGGCAATTACGAAACCCTCCGGATGTCTTGTCTAGTAGTACAACTTCCATTTCAAGTCAAATAACTCCTTTACTCTTTTGAAAAGAAGTCAAAAGGTTGTTAATTGCGACTAATAACGACTTAATGAACTTACTGCTAAGTTCTAACTATCTTTTTAAAACGACGAATGATGTTACCGTTTGTAATGGGCAAAGGACACTTTGACCCCCTTAAGTTTGATGCAAAGACACTTTCATCCTCGTAGTTTGGAAAATGACACTTTCATCTCTTTAGTGTGTCATATTTCAGGACACCTAGGATTTATTTGTTCTTTTACTTGATTGCAAGAGATTGATAGTATTGAGACATTAGTACAAGAATGATACTGCTAGAATTAATAGTACTGAATAAAATGGAAGATGATTAAAAGAATGTAGAATTGCATAGGATACATTATCATGATGACCACTTTTACCCTTTATAATTTCCGTTAACTTATATTTTTTAGTTCTAATTCATTTTGTCAAGTTGCATAATATATTGAGATCGAGAAAATAGTCTAAATCTTAAAAAAAAAAAAAGAGAGAAAGAAAGAAAGAAAACGATCTAGTATCGACATAAGGAGGATAGATGATTTTGTCATCGGATAATCCGACTTGAAGCAATGTCTGACAGTAGCATGTATTATTAATCATGCATTAGTGGATTCAAGTGGGGATAAAAAGTTCTCATAGTCCCACACTTCTCTTCACCATACATCGACTTTACTAGGAATTCCTCTTAATACTTCATCAACAGTAAAACAAACAAGATCCTATGCTCTCGAATTGTGACACTATTGTCTGAGAGTAGGTCATTAATACTAACTTTTATGACAAACCGGGCCTTTTAAGGTCGTTGCGACACCGTGAGTTTGGAGGCTGGTCACTGATACTAATTTTCGTGACAAACATGGCCTCTTAAGGGCGTGTCCTCATGTTTCATTCCCAAATTGAAGGATTCATACATTCAATAAAAAATTAGATGGGTTCAAAGTGTCTTTATGTCAAACATGAGGGGATGATAGTGTCTTTTACTTGTTTGCAATTCGTCCAAGCTCCAATCTCCACACTCCAAAGTCCAAACGCAAAAAGTCAAAAAAGTTTTTTACATTCAACTTAGATATTTATCCTCCTACGTGGCACCACCAAGTGTATCACCGTTACACCCAATACTTCCCTCCAGCTGCCACCTGTACTCAATTAGTGAGAGAGAAACAAAACCTCTCTCAGTCTCTCTACAGACACGATACAGTCTGTCACTTCAGAGAAAAAAAAAAAAACTCTCTCTCTCTCTCTCTCTCTCTCTCTATTTCCACTCGTTTCTTCACCACTCGGTGGTCTCACTCACTCACCTCCATTCCCAATTCGCCGATTCAACTCGCTCCTCGCCGGAAACCTCCTCTCCGGCGACGACAATGCTCTCTCAGTCCACTTAATTCGACTCCATCACTCTCCGATTCGATGTCTGTGTACGACGCTGCGACGGTGAACAACGAGCTCTCGAAGCGTACCTCGATCTTCGGCCTCCACCTATGGGTGGTGATCGGCATCTTCGTCGGCGCAATCATCGTCCTCATCCTCTTCCTCCTCTCCCTCTGCATCACCTCCCGCCGCCGCAAGCCGCCGCCGTCCGGCGTCGCCGAGGCGACGCCGGCCGTGTCGAAGGAGATCCAGGAGATCGTCCACGTGGCGGCGCCGGATCACCGGCCGGCGGCTCCGGCGGGGAAGGAGATCCAGATCGACATCGGGAAGGCGGAGCACCGGATCGTGTTCTCGAGCGGCGAGAGCCGGAGCGCGGCGAGCGGAGCCGGCGGAGATACGGCGTCGTTCGGCGGGGGAGGGATGCCGGAGGTGTCGCACCTAGGGTGGGGGCGGTGGTATACGCTGCGGGAGCTGGAGGCGGCGACGAATGGTTTGGCGGATGAGAATGTGATTGGGGAAGGAGGCTATGGGATTGTGTATTATGGTGTGTTGCCTGATAACACTCGCATTGCTGTGAAGAATCTGTTGAATAATAGGTATATGACATGAAAACTCTGCTTAATTGCTTCAATTCTGTGTATGTAGTTGTACTAGTACTCTTTGATTGCAATTTTGAAATGAACTCATTAGCTATTACGGTGTGTTGCCTGATAATACTCGCATTGCTGTGAAGAATCTGTTGAATAATAGGTATATGAAATGAAAACTCTGCTTAATTGCTTCAATTCTGTGTGTAGTAGTAGTAGTAGTACTCAATTCACTTGCATTGCTGTGAAGAATCTGCTGAATAATAGGTATATGATTATGAAACTCTGCTTAATTGCTTCAATTCTGTGTATGTAGTAGTAGTAGTAGTACTCAGTTCACTCTCATTGCTGTGAAGAATTTGTTGAATAATATGTATATGAAACTCTGCTTAATTGCTTCGATTCTGTGTATGTGGTAGTAGTACTCTTCAATTGCAATTTTTAATGAACTCAGTAGCTATGAGCAGCTACTGTGTGTGTTTTGAACTGTAACTGCTGATATTGGGGAAAAACATGAACACAATCTATGATGATGCTATTAGTAGTAGTACTCTTCAATTGCAATTTTGAAATGAACTCAGTAGCTAGGAGTAGCTACTGTGTGTGTTTTGAACTGCCACACTGCTAATATTGGGGAAAAACATGAACACAATCTATAATGCTGTGTGCTAATGTCTGGGGAAATTTCAATTTCATTGTGTAATTTTGGTGATTCAATGCACAATTTGTTATGTGAAAGAGACTCCATGTTGAGGCTTAATGCTGAATGCCTTACATTTTCCTCATATATGCTGAATAGTCTTTGTTTTAGTTAAAAAACTGTAGATGTCTAGTAATCCAATCCTCTTCTTCAACTGCAATTTTTGAAATGAACTCACCGGCTGTGTTTTGAACTGTCACTGCTAATATTGGGGAAAACATGAACACAATCTATGATGCTGTGTGCTAATTTCTGGGCAAATTTCAAGAATTCTGTATTGCCATTGTGTCATTTTGTTGGTTCAATTCACAATTTGTTATGTGAAAGAGACTCTATGTTGAGGCTTAATGCTCAGTGCCGTACATTCCTCATATTTGCTGAATAATCTGGTTCTTAGTTAGTCTGATTTGGGATCACAACGCTGAATTAATGATTGCAAGACATTTTCTGAACATGGAAGCATTGTATCCTCTTGTAATTTTTGCTTATGTATGCACTAGAAAACTTTCTCGGAATAATCTAAAATGATTTTTTCAAGTTTGATAATTGTCATGACTGCAAAACATGAACACAATCTATGGGTGCTATGTGCTCATTTGTGAACAAATTTCAAGAACTCTGTATTGCCATTGTGTCATTTTGTTGATTCAATGCACGATTTGTTATGTGAAAGAAACTCCATATACTGCTTAATGCTTATGCTCAATGCCTTTCATGTTCCTCATATTTGCTGCTTTGTATTAGTCAAAACTTGTAGACACAATCATACAATGGCATATGCGTCTTCTGGTTTGCGATCCCAGCTCTGAATTGGTGATTGCAAGACATTTTCTCAACATGGAAGCTCTGCATCCTCTTGTAATTTTTGCTTACAAATGCAGTAGAGATCTTTCTTTGAATAATCTAAAATGACTTTTTCAAGTCTGTAAATGGTTATGAAAGATTGTTTTCTGCGTGATCTCTCTTCTTTCTGTATTGTCACTGTGTGGATAGCGGCTTGTCTTGTTCGTGAATTTATTATTTTGTAGGAGTCACCCTCGTATTCTTTGTATGAGCAAGCTATTGACCTGACTAAAAACTGCGCAGGGGTCAGGCGGAAAGGGAGTTTAAGGTTGAGGTGGAAGTGATTGGACGAGTAAGACACAAAAATCTTGTCAGATTGTTGGGTTATTGTGTAGAAGGAGCTTACAGGTATCGATATTGATCTTTCTAAGCAAAAAGTTGAACCTAATCCTGATTCAGCGTCTTCATCGCGATGCATGGTTTTGACTCTTTCTTCCATTACTCAGGATGCTTGTATACGAGTTTGTCGACAATGGAAATTTAGACCAGTGGCTTCATGGAGATGTCGGAGAAGTCAGTCCTTTAACTTGGGATATCCGTGTCAATATCATTTTGGGAATGGCAAAAGGGTATGCTGTTATTGAGTTATACATTGATTTTTGGTGACTGTAGCTTTCGTTTTCAATATATGGTTTTCTCATTCTTGCAGATTGGCATACCTCCATGAAGGTCTTGAACCGAAGGTTGTCCATAGAGACATTAAGTCGAGCAATATATTACTTGATCGTCAATGGCACCCTAAGGTCTCTGATTTTGGGCTCGCTAAGCTCTTGTGCGCCGAGATAAGTTATGTGACAACTCGCGTGATGGGAACTTTTGGGTTAGTTTCATTTCCTTGATTCCTTTTATCCTTACTTTGGTAATTCAATTTTCTTGATATTCATACGGGAATAAATTATAGGAAAACCACTAATATCTTGTATGATAATTTCTAGTTATGTTGCACCAGAATATGCTTGCACGGGTATGTTGAATGAGAAGAGTGACATTTATAGTTTTGGAATCCTTATTATGGAGATAATCACCGGAAGAAGTCCTGTTGATTACAGCAGGCCACAAGGAGAGGTTAGTCCTGGAACACAATAGTTTCAGGTTTTTTCTTCCTTTTTTCCTTTAAGCAATAATTTGCAATCCTAATTGAACGAGTAATTACAGGTGAATTTGGTTGAGTGGTTGAAGACTATGGTTGGGGCCCGCAAATCTGAGGAAGTGCTGGATCCCAAGATGCCTGAGATGCCTTCTTCGAAAGCTCTGAAACGAGTCCTGCTTGTTGCTCTTAGATGTGTTGACCCGGATGCTCAAAAAAGACCCAAAATGGGTCATGTGATCCACATGCTCGAGGCGGATGATTTGCTATTTCGTGATGTATGTCTATCTTATTCTTCCCATAACGTTTCTCCAAACTTGAGTATCTTGTTGGTCGGACATCGTGGTGTCAAAGGGCCGGGACGGGCCCGGCCGGGTTTGGAGAGGGCTGGGAGGGGCGGGGCGGGTTGGAGGGGGCGGGCCAGGTTGGTGGGGAGTAAACATAGGCCCGACCGGTCCTAGGCCTAAACCCCACGGGTTAATGGGTTATTAGGGGTCGGGCTGAATAAAATAATATTTTAATAATATATATATATTTTTAATATTAATTTATATACACACACACACACACATATATAGATATATTATTTTTTTAACGGATTGACTAAATAACCCCCAAAATAGCATTTTTTTTTTTAAATGGGGGTCAATTGCCAATTAATCAGTTTTTTTTTTCAAAAAATCAACGTGCAGGGAGGGCCCGGCCAGGCCCGGAGGGGCAGGCCAGGGGTGGGAGGGGCCGGGCCGGGCCGGGCGGTTCACTTGGAGCAAAAACGTGATACGGTCCGGGTTAGCCCTAGGGGCCGGGCTGGTTATGGGGTGGGAGGGGGCTGTTTAGGACCGGGTTAGGGGAAAATTTAGGGGCGGGCTGGTCCGGTTTGCACCGTGGGCAAGCCCTATTGACACCACTAGTCGAGTAAGGCTAAGGAAAAATGGACATTTAATTGATTATATCTTTGATTTGCAGGAAAGACGAATTGGCAAAGAGCCTTCACGCTCTCAACGAGATCACAAAGAACAGAAACTTGCTGTGGAGAAAGTAGATAAACCGCTCGGTGAAGGTGCTTCAGATACAAGTGAAGGCGACATCAGTAGGAGACACGACCAGCCAACACGGCAGAGATAGCCTCATAGACGTGTTCAATCTTTAATTCGAGGTGCCTTCTGTGTTTTGAACTTATTTACACATTTTTCTTTCTCTTCTCCCACTGGTTACCCGTAGTTTCCCTTTTCCTTAATTTAATTTCCACTTTGATGTTTCTCATATGATACGATTAGGTGTTAGTATATCTTTGTTGTATCTGTATATTTACATAAAATAATTCAACAGTTTTATAGTATGTAATGTATCAATTGATATCTCTGGTAATGTTACCAAGTCCTAATCAATTTTCCCAAAGATTTCTTCCTCATTAATCTTTATACATTTCACGAAGTTTGTTCTCTTTGTTACGCTGTCTTTTGTTGTGTACTTGTGTTCAAACGGACGGAAAGATGAAACAATGTCTGGTTGTTTCCCATGTTTGGAAAGTTCTTTGAGTTCATCGAAGATGCAAGTGGGCGGCATAGTTTGGTGGGTTTATATAGGACAGGACCCGACCCGACCCCTATGGGTGGGGCCGGTCCTAGCCTGTGGGCTCTTTTTTATTTTTTTATTTTATTTTTTACTTATATATGTATATAGGGCTAGCTCGGTCCCGGGTTGGGCCGATCTAGGCCTAGGCAGTGCTCCAGCCCAAGCTCCGGCTGCGTAACATTGGTATCTATTTGGAGAGACTAAAGAACAATCGAGCCTGTTCTATGATTCTATTTCATGCTCTGCTGCTAATTTTAGTGCTCAATTAGGTTAGGTGATTGTTCCCATCTATTCTCCTGGAGGAAGGTCAGCATGTTTACCAACTGATTGATACTCCAATGGTTGCCTGACAGAATCCATGTTACTTTAATTAATAACTATGATTTGTGGTGGTCCTTAAAAACTTTTCATGATTACTTTTTGTACTCTTATTAGTTGGTTGTTTTTATTATCTGTTTACTTTTGGAATAAAGTAGTAAAGACGTAGTGCTGCATTTTCGTTCTTCCTTTTCTTCTACCACTAATCTTGATAGCTGTGGTGTTAAGTCTGCTTGCCCGACCTTAACTAAATTTACAGACCCTGACCCAACGAAGCCTCTGGGTCTTTTTTCGTAGGGTTTGGAACCTTGGACTTGGGCGAAAGCACAGTAGCACACCCTATATTAGTAATATTGCTTGAAACATTTCCATGTTACCTTTTTGTGCCGCTAACTATAGTACAAGTTGGTTGGTGGTTGTTTTTCCTATCTATCTTTTGGAATTGATTTAGCTTAAGATATGTAGGTACCACTCTGTCCCAGCTCTTTCTTCCCAATTTGACTTTTGTCACTATTCACTGGGTCACTTTGACCCGGTGATTTGGATAGCAAACCGATGTAATTTTTGATAATTTTTTTCATTGTGTTGTAGAGTAAAAGGTGCTCTATAATATGGTGAAAAAATTATCAAAAAATCGTATCATTTTGCTATTCAAATCACCCGGTCAAAGTGACTCAGATACGAGTCAAAAAAGTCATATGAGAAGAAAGAGCTGGGACGGACTGGTATCTGTCAGCATCTAAGCTCTGTCTACTCAACTCCTTATCATCAGATAGGTACATTGCACACATAATGGAGAGACCCCATCTAGACCATAGAATTGCTGGGGAATCCATTTGCATCACTGGCCACTTCCCCCTATGGATTTTTCCAAAAGCTATGTGAGAAAACTGGACCACCAAAGCCAGCTAATTTTGGTTCCCATCACTTTTAAGCTGCCATTGGGTTGTGGGAACCCTCCTTCATTTGCCCGTTTGTACTTGTTAGGCCCTACTGGCTTTTGGTTTTGTCTCGCTACCTTTTGTCTTTACGTTTCGTGGTGATCTTGCGTAAATCTCCCTGGTTTTATCGCTTCTCCTTGGATAAGGTTTTACAGAATGGAAAAGGACATTGATGTATGATGAGAGCGCTTGCCGTGTATTATGGAGGAGATCAAAAGACGGGTGGAATTCGAAACCTATTTAGATAAGCGAGAGCCTGCTAACGTATCAGTTGTCGGCTAACCCATGTGTGTCTACATATTATTACTACTCCGTGTTTATATAAATGGTTACTGTTACTGCCTTATGAAACGCCCAACCCACCTAAGTTGGTGCCTATCAACCTCGGAGTTGCCATGGGGGGTGGGAACCCCATCCTTCCCTAATATGGTGGTTTCTTGATGTAACATGTCCACATTTTGTAGCAAATATAGCTTAGTCCACATTGTTAGGAGCTAAGGTGGGCATGATTAGTATTAGGCCGTGTTGTCGGCTAAGGTTTTGTGGTTAAAAGAGACCTGATATGAGTTAGGAGGGTATAAAACTTGTACTAATGTCTAATAGTATGTTTTCCGATAAGCTATATATGGAAAGACGAGACACGGAATGTGATTATGTGTATGATGCGTGTTTAGGCGGCTCCCTTTTTCCATTATCAACCCCACACCGAAGAAGACTTCTGGGACTGGATTGTTCGAACTTCAGAAGCAGAAGTTCGGTATTGTACGTATGCAGTGGCGGATCCATAATTTTTATCAACCACGTGATCATTTGTTTTTGTTGTTTGTTTTGCAATTAATTTCGTTTTTTATTAAAGACGATTTTATGCTTGTTACTTTTGAGGAAATGAAAAGAAAAAAGTGCGTGGTTTCAAGAGTTAGATCCAAGTAGGGGATTAAGAACTACGTCAAGAAATAAAGAACTTCATATATTGAAGGGACTCATCCTCAAGACTGACGACGCACAATTAAAGTGACTTTGAACCTGTATCATACGTTGTAGGGCATGTTTGGTACCTCCTGAAAATTTAAATAATTAGCTGAAAATAATATGAGAAAATAAACTGGTGGAAAATGTAGTTAAAAATTCTAACGCTTCTTCTAAAAATTTACGAAATTAGCTGAAAATAATTTAAACATTATTTTTAAACACAAACAAACATTTTTCTAATCTTACTTCTAAAAGTGTTTTTCAGTATGATTTTCCACTATTTTCATGTTTTTAAACGGATATCAAACAGGCTCTTCAACTGTTATATCTGTATCCCTCACCATCTGACACAGATGTATTATTATTTGACCCTAAAAATGCGACGAAGAGTTAATTAACGCTAATGTTTTAGTTTGTCGGCTTAGAGTATCTCGTGATCTGATCTTGTGCAGGTGGAACCTACTATCTCTGGTTTGATCATTGAGCTATTATTAATTGTAGTTTAGTTGAGAAATTATTTTCAAATGTATCAACAATAGTATATTTAACAACCTAACAACTTGATAAAATTATGAACTTAGAATAATCTCGGAGAGGCACAATAATGTGAAGCAATCTGGCACATTATTAGGAAGTTTGTGCATCTTTCATGTGAGATTGTGAGTGTTTTAAATATAGCAATTCATATTCAAAGAAACTTCAAATTATTTTAGTGACACTTTCGGCTATGTTTCTTCTAGTGTGACACTTTTTTTTTTTTTTTTTTTTTTTTTTTTTTTTTTTTTTTTTTAGCATTATGAAAGAATCTAAAAACAATTAGAGAATCTAATACTAGAAATTAGTTTTAGGATGAGAAGAAACTAGAAAGTGTTAGAGCTTGAATACCTTAACTTGGTGTCGATCTGTGATGAGTACTGGAGTCTGAACGTGAGCTTGTGACAATCTTGGACTGACGACACAAGTTGCCAAAATGCACATGTTTTGGGAAATTGTTTTCCACGATATTCTCTAGCAGGTTTGGGCGTAGTTATAGCATTTCTTTGTTATAGTAAGTTGTTGTATTTTCAGACAGACCCTTATTAATCCTTGTTATACTGTTCGGTTGGGAGAAAGAAAAGTTCTGGAAGAAAATAAACATGTACACTTTTATGAGTTCTTTTATGTGGTCAAATGTATTTGAGATAATCATGGTGCCTCCACGGGTAAAGTTGGCCCAGTACGCTCCGTTGACCCCAAAAACACCAGCCCACCCCCATCCGACCATCAGCTCCAACCCGACCTCGTACACACTAGCTTGACCCCTGAATTGATACAGGTCGCGTTAGCCCCCTGCAGTCCGGCCCGACCCCCACACCGAATAAGTACCCTTCGGACTAGCCTTCCCCTCCGGACCGGCCCTCCAATTGTCATTTTTAATTATTTTTGTCGGAACTGGCCCGGCCTCGAACCGGCCTCGAACCCAAATGTTTTAGCTCCTGACCAATCTTGATCACTTTCCTCTCCCAACAGACTGACCCGACCCCCTGTTGGAACCCGTACAAGGATCTGACCCAGTAAAATAACAGAAAAGGAATAACTTACAAACTCTGGAATACTGCAGTAAAGCAGAGACGATCTCGTGCATGAACACGATGGCCTTAAGGCTTTACCCCCTGCAGTCCGACCGGACCCCCACACTGAATAAGTACCCTCCGGACTAGCCTTCCCCTCCGGACCGGCCCTCCAATTGTTAATTTTAATTTATTTTCGTCTGAACTGGCTCGGCCTCGAACCCAAATGCTTTCTTGACCGGTCCTGGTCACTTTCCTCCCTCAACAGGCGGACCCGACCCCCTGGTGGAACCTGTACAAGAATCTGATCCGGTCAAATAACAGAAAAGGCTTACAGAGTCTGGAATATTGCAGTAAAGCAGACGATCTCGTGCATGAAGACGATGGCCTTAAGACTTTATTTGCTCCCTACATGTACTGCTAATCTGCAACGAAGGCCTCCCAAGATAATCGCCTCTCACTGTGCAAACAGAAGTACCGTAGAATTACACCCTACGAACCTGTGAAATGGTGTGATATCTCTCACTGTTTGGAGGAATGAACTGGATTTCGGAATACAGAAACAGAGAAAGGAGTCTGCCTTTTAAAGAAGCCAGACGCCTGTCAGGAACGGTTGGAACTATCGGAAAATGAAAAATGGTTGCAATTGTTGGTGAAGAGCAGTTACAACCCACTTGAGGTAGCCATCTTCACCCCTTGAGGTAGCCAATTTTCATTCCCCGAACTCAATTTGGGTCGAAATAAAGTAGTAGATGAATTTTGGTGTTGGAATGAGGTTAGCTGCACTATGTCTATCTGTATGAGGTTTCCAAAACTACTTTCACATCGACGAATCGAAAACCCGATTCTTCACAAATCAGGTCCAAAGTCGACTCGAAATCAAAGTTTTTCCAACACCCCTCCCCTCTCGGCCCTCCTCCGAGCCTGACCCCCATTCCAGCCCGTATTGGCCCTTTGACACCCTGATTGAGATATGACTTTTTCAGAACAAAGAAAGTGAATATTAATTCTCAAAAAGAAAATTAACAGGAGGAATGAGAATGTTATTTTTTACTGCATAAGGAATATCAGCAATACAACTTGCATTCACCTATTCGCCAACCAGGGAATGTTTTGAGACACGGTTTCTTCTACCTAACCGAGAAAAGCTACGCGGTTCTTCATCCTCCGATACAAAAAATGCTTCAGTTTTTGCTATATGAGCCACTCCCCTCCGAAGGGAAGAAAAAGGAGCAAGTGAATTGCTGTCCTGGCCCGATACAACAGCTAAAGAAATGATAGTAGTTTGGAGTCTGCCATATTCCTAATCTGATGGCAGCGAATTACCATTTTTATTTATCAACTATTGTTAACGAAAAAGATAAAGAAAGAGGGAATGGTTTGGTTTAAGGGCTATGCAAATTGCCAAAGCGGAAGTGCGAATCAATTGGGCAGCCCATTGTGTGAGAATTGTGCCCACTTTACTATGTCTAACTAGACCCAAGTGGTGATTGTGGCTTCGCTACACTGAGCCTACTTGTATAACTTTTTTACTTTGTTTTTACTTTTTCTTTGCTCCAAAAAAAAAATGCTCTACACGTATGCAGTTCAAAGTTGTTATCTCCGCGCTTAAGTTGTACTCCCTCCGATCTCTCAGATTCTCCATAAAATTATATGAGTATTATTTGAACTTAGCGATTTGTTTATCAAAACAACGCGAGAATTTGATAATTTTTTGTAGTATTGTAGAGCAAAATTTACTCTACAACACCGTGAAAAGGTTACCAAATTGTTGCACCATTTTGCTAACCAAACCGTTAAGCCCAAATAATACCCATATAAAATTTTGACGAACCTGAGAAAACGAAAATAGTAAATACTATTCCATTGAAATAACACACATTTTTGTACACTGAACCACTTCAAGTCTAAAACTCTGGTTTGATTTTAGAGAAAGAAATAAGAATATCAAATATGTCCAATCAGACTAGTCTGCTAACATCTGCGAGTTTCTAATGTTGGTGTGGAATATGATTTCATGCGTCACACAGTTTACGATTAAATAGAAGTGTTTTTTAAAAGATGTTTACAACTAAACCGTTATAATTATAATATGACTTTTACTCTATAATATCATAAAAATTTATCATAAACTTGATTGTTTTGCTATCTAAATAACTGGGTCAAAATGACCCTGTAAGTAGTGACCTACATAGAGAAGTAACGGTTACTGAGGAAGTATCTAAAGCTATACATGAAGACGTCATAGCATCAGCTCTTCCGCGGAGTTAATTTGATCCAACGTCTAGATGATTCCATGACACAACAAAATCATACATCCACTAATAAAAGGAACATGTACAACACTCTTTTGAAGCCCACATGCTATTTTTTTGAAAGTTTCCCACATGTTATTTTAGATTGTCTTTGAAACAAAAGCAACACAACCCATCCCATACCAAAATGCAAAGTTTTAAGCAAGTCAAATATATTTTTATAATTCAATGTCAAAACATTGCGAAACACAAACGATTCTTTAGGTTAATTTTAACATTAGATCAACTAATGATTTGCGTAGAGCCCAAATAATAAAAGAGACCCATTTTAAACTCTGATGAGAATTACGTAAGTAATTTCACATGCATATATTACATTCACAAATTTTTTTTACGATAATTCGTCTTTAATTTTCAACTTTTTTTATCCCGTATTTTGTTATACATGTTTTTCTGTTTACAAGAAGAGCCTCTGGAAAACTAGAGACAACCTCGACTATTTTTAGAAGGACCTAAAGAGAAATCTCAACTCTAAGAACTCCCACTCCCATGTGCGGATGTGGTTGATGGACTGGTTAAAAGACATTATTATTGTAAGGCTAAAAACAATAGAATCCCGGACTCTATTCACGAATTTTGTTGTTTTGATGGTCGGCTCTAAATACCAATCACATTCAGAAGCGTGACAGAGACAACTTATATTTCGTAATACACAATTGTTAACATCCAGAAACCTTATTTTATAAATTCAGAATCGTGTTATTGAATTTCAGAACACAATTTTATATTATTATTGGATATCGTACAATTATTCGAATCATATTACTCAATTGTTCATCTCATAATCTATCTCATCCAAGCAAAGACATCATCTGATAAATTTCATAACACAATTTTGTAATATTATTGAATGTTTTAAAGTTATTCGAATCATATTACTCTATTGAACATTTTAGAATCTATCTCATCCAAACAAATACATCATCTGCACTCATGGGCGGATTTATATTGAGAATGATGGGGCTATAGGCTTATAGCCCCAACTCAATTTAAAAAAAATTACAATTTTTTACCTCTAATTTTTATTTAAATTATGATGTAGCCCCCATTAGCATTTTAGAATAATCACCATTATTTTAACAATTTATAACTTAGCCCCCACTATTGATCGTTATTTGCCTAGTTTTAATTTTAACCCCCAATACTCCAATGTCTTTCTACATCCGCCCCTGTCTGCACTGATGTACAAACTTGCTAACTGATCAAGGTTATACTATCTCCGTTTATTCTCTTTCAACTTATGTTGACTTTTTTACTCATATCTAGATCACTTTGACACAGTGAATTGGATTGTAAAACGATGTAATTTTTTGACAATTTTTTTCATAGTATTGTAGAATAAGGTTTAATCTACAGGATCATGCAAAATTACAAAATTCGTGTATCGGTTTGCTAACCAAATCATCGAGGTCAAAGTGATTTAGTAAATAGTATCAAAAAGTGAAGTAAGGTGAAAGAGAAGAAACATAGATAGTAGTACCCAACACAGTATTTACCAATGGACTATTTATCATTTACCAGTAAAATAATTTTTTTTTTTTTTTTGTGAAAAATTATTTTATCGTAAAACGGGTTTAAACCTGAAACCTCATGCAGAACTTCCAACGCTCTACCGTTACACCCTGGAGCTGCTAAAAAAAGATATCGTTTTCAGTACAACTGTACAGCACAATGAGAGAGTAGTACCGGGTCCACGAGGAAAACATTGAGAGAGGAAAAGGGCAAACAGTGGATGGAGTGAAACGTGTGAGGAGTCCATCACCATAACCCTAAAACGGTCACCAAAATCATTTCTTCCTAAAACCCAAACACTCCTCAAAGATACCATACGACTCCTCTCTATCCCCCATCATCGTCTTCGTTCATACATAACTTATCTTCTTCTCACACCAATCAACTACTACTATTTCAGGTTCGTCTCTCTCTTCCTCTCTCTCTGTACTTCTGTCAATGATCGATTAATCGTCAACTGTTCCGTATCTCAGTTTCGGATTGCGTTCTCGTTTTCAGACTAGGTTAAGAGGTGCTCAATTCGAGCTGAAATTGGCGATTTCTTCCGAGATCTAGCGTTCCTGTGAGTGTCTCCGTCCGTTGATTGCTCGGATTTGATATTCATGTTTTATTTTGATGAATTTGTTGATGTTTGTTTGGATGTGTTTGTTTTCAACTAATTAGTGGTTGGAAATGTAGATCTGGGGTCTGTTTGGAGGAGAAATGGATGAAAATTTTCCGTTGAGTGTGTTTTTCCCTAAGAAGTTGAGATGTTTGACTTTTTAGGGTTTGAGGAATTGCTTAAGTGATGAAGCTGAGGAGATATGAGTTTGTTTTTTGTGAAATTGGTTTGTGGTTGTTGATATATAGGGGAAACACTTTTACTGGTAGATTCATAGCCCATCTTGTTTTTGTTAAGATTGTTCACTGAGTGATAGAGAGGGGAATCTATGCGTTATCTCAATTTTAAGATTATGAAATGTAGTTTGAAGGTCTAATATCAGAATATGCAGTAGGTTGTGAAGGGGAGTGCCGAAATATCCAGTGGGTGTTCATACGAGGATTCAAATAACGGTATCGATCGACGTATCCGTTTCGGTCGCGGATAATGGTATCGATCAGTATCGTATAAACCGTAACGGAAATCGGGAACCAAACGCCTGACTGTTAATCAAGTGTATCACCCGAATACCGAGGGTATCGGAACATATTGCCCGAAAAACGTACCGGATAGCCCGTTATCCAAGCGAAACGGTCCGTATCGGACGTTATGCACGTGAATCGGGTTCACACGTACCGTATCGAGTGAACCGGTTTCGGTGGCTACCGTTACCGTTCCGTATCGCCCCATACGTTGCGATATGCCCCGTTATTTGAATCCTTGGTTCATATATAGGGGAAATTCTTGTACTGGTAGATTCACAGCCCCTCTTGTTTATGTTAAGATTCTTAAGATTGTTCACTGAGTGATAGAGAGGGGTATTCGCGCATTATCTCAATTTTCCATGATTACGAAATGTAGTTTGAAGGTCTAATATCAGAATATCCAGTGGATTGTGCAGGGGAGAGGTGAATTGATGGTTGGACTTAGAGAAGGAGCACATATGCAAGCGGTATACGGTCAAGTCGAAGAAACTATGTAATAAAGGTTTCGTAATAACTTCAATAATAATCAGGGAAATTTAAAGGTACGATTGAGAATGGAGTAAACACAACTAAGTTGAAGATTTATCAATACATCAACTTAATATCCTGAACAGGGGATTTTTCGTAAAGCTCCTCTATTATATAGAAAGAATGGGTTATTACAACCCTGTGAGAATCAAGATGAGAAGGGAGTTATGCTGGTTCCTATTAATTGGCAAGGTAGTGCTGTAATTATGTCCTAGCCTGTGTCGGTTACCGCCATGGTTTTAAGAAAAGCTACCAGCCGGCGTATCGGGTTTGGTCGTGGGTAGCCATATCGGCCCGTATCGGAGAAACTATAATGTGAATCCCGAGCCGAAGACGTGAATGTAAAAAAATCGTTAAAAGCAAAAAATAGTTAAAAGTTTTCTAAAGAGGTAGGAAAAGACTAAAAATAAGGTTTTAACTCTAAAAGTACTCTTTCCATCTTTTAACGATTTTGTACATTCACATTCGGTTCCGTTACAGTTTCTTCGATGCAGGATGATTCTGGTACCCGCGACCGAAACCGATACTTCAGCCAATACTGTTTTTGAAAACCATGGTTTTCTCGAGTATGGAGAAGGTGCCAAATTATTTAGCGGTTCTTCTAAAATGAAACATTTTGATTGTATATGGCCAAAAGTAAATGATATGCACTTACTAAATAATAGCACATCAGGCTGTGATCTTCGTTTTTCACTCACTATAATATGGTCTCTGGAAGAGACATTACCGAATACCGATTACTTCCATGGGGATACTTTTACCTTGCACCTGTGAAGGCATGATTAAGTATTTAAGGTTGTGGACAGTTAAAAACCATTCAGGGTAACTGGAACTCGCTTTTGTTTCTTGAACTAATTGAGTGAAATGCCGAGATATATAAATATTATCCCCTCTTCTTCTATGTTTGTGTTACTTCGACAGTTACTGTTAAAGAAAGAGCTATATTCCACATTACTGTCTTTTGCTATCCTGACTCCCTTTGTTTTAGATTCTCTGCAGATCATTTACTGATATGAGCCGTCCCCATGAACCACATCGACATTTGTTCCCTTTTGGGAATCCTTTCAAAAGGATTTTGCCAAATGGCTCCTCTCTTTCTCCGAGGCTTCTTGCGTTGTTGAACAACTTCGAAGAGGCATTGGCTGAGAGATTTAGGAAGCTTATGCCAAAAGACAGGGAAGACATCCTTAGCTTATCATGGATGAAGTTTGCTATGCAGTTGCTTTGTGAAACTCACGAAGACATCAAAATTCTTATAACTGAGCTCGAATTACCTCTATGTGACTGGGACGACAAGTGGATCGACGTGTACTTGGACAACAGCGTCAAGCTACTCGACATATGCATCGCTTTCAGTTCCGAGCTTTCGCGGCTGAAACAGGGCCATCTGTTGCTACAATGCGCTCTTCACAACTTGGATGACTCCAATTCAAACCAGTTCATTAAGGCTTGTTCTTCGCTCGATGGCTGGAGGCAGCACATTAGTTCGAAAAATGTCAGAATGAACAGTTGTTTCTTCATCTTAAACAATCTGATAGAGACACTTAACCTACCCAAAGTTAAAAATTCGGGCAAAGGGAAGGTCCTAATGCGAGCCATGTACGGAGTCAAGATGCTAACTGTGTTTGTCTGTAACATCTTTGCCGCTGCGTTTTCAGGTTCTGCGGAAAGACTAGTGGACTTGCAGGTCCGCGATACCTTCTTGTGGGCAGAATCCTTCTGCAAGGTGCAAACTTGTGTAAATGGAGAAATTAGGTGTATATATGCTAGTGGGAGGGTCACTGTGCTGAAGGAACTCGAAGCTGTTGACGGAAGTGTCAAGAAGATGTACCCCATGGTACAAAACGGGACCGGCCTCACTGAAGCCAGAGATCTCCAAAATACTATTTCTGATTTAGGAAAGAGGGCCGATAATCTTTCACAGGGGCTAGATCTTCTTGTGAAGCAAGTGGACGGATTCTTCCAGATTCTTCTGACTGGACGCGATGCTCTACTCGGCAACCTCAGAGTTGGTACCAACGACGTTGAAGGTCAAGCTGCAAGGTGAATGAAGAGGGAATCACTCTTCTTATTGCATGGTAATAATGGTATGGGCTCTTCTGTCACATGTTTGTCGAATATAAACTATGTTTTATGTAGTTGGTTTCATAATGTTACATGTTTTGTTGTCATTCGGGAGGTGTTTGATTTGAACGTTGGGACGGTATGTATATGGGTCGGTTTGTGTGATGTCAATTATATATATACTGTCTGTTGCTTGAATGTTTTTGCAAAAAAGTTTGCATCGTGGATGATCTTTCTTCACATTTTCCCGTATTTCATTATTCGTGAATCTTGGCATAAATGCTATTGATGTTTCATTTGTGAATCTTGGCATCATGGTGAATCTTCTTAACGTTTGTGTGATGATGCTATAGATGTTATCTGAAGCGATGTACAGAAACGAGTGGGGTTAAGTCTAGCTTTCATTGGATTTAGTTCTTTTATTCCGTGTGTGGTTGGTTCTCCGCTTGTATTGACACCTGGTTTGTGTATACTTTAGGCTGTTCAGGAGGAAGCTGCTTCTTCCTGGCTGGCATTTTTGCAAGGTGATGAACCGGCAAATGCTGGTCATGGAGTTCCTTCCTGTTTCCTCTGCGACGATCTATTCAGGACAAGGTATCACACTCGTTTGTTACATATTTCGTAACTCTGTTTATACGAATGTGCCTTTGTTAATAGGACAGATACGGTTCTTGTGACACAATTAAGGATAACATTGGGGATGGGGTGATGCAAGAAGGTATACACCAAAAAATTGCACATTTTTATCTCTTGGTGCAAGTCATAACCTGTTGGGGGATAAGTTACTATTAGGGTTTGTTGAAATGCAAGACGATTTGGGGGTTGTGTGCGAAGTTTGAACGAACAGGGTAGTTTCAGAACTAGCTCTTGTTTTAGACGACAGTATGAGATGCAAGAGGGTATACACTGATAAGGTACACATTTTCATACCTCTTGGTGTAAGTCATAACTGTGGGGGATAGATTACTATCAGGGTTTGTTGAAATGCAAGACGATTTGTACCCGGGTGTTGCGTGGGAAGTATGAATGAGCGGAGCAGTGTCAAAACTAGCTCTAGTTCTAGACTATATTTCAAGTTTTGTATAATTGGTCATGTATTACTTTCTTGCCCCTTTGTCGCGTATTGTAGTGTATTAACACGTTTCCACCGAAAATTGTTACAGCACATTTCGCTATCAACCATCCTAGTGGGTTTGGTTAACCAAACAACATGGTTCATAGATTAGGGTTTGCTTTAAACTATAGGGTGTTTGTTGGCTACTGTTCCCCAAATGTTTGTGTGGTTTGTTGTTTAGGCTTATGCTGTTGGTTTCTTGAGTATGAGATGGGTTTATCCAATACCCTCTTGTCATTATTCACCAGTGGAGTTGCCCAACAAACGCTTTCCGTTGAGCGCATATCTGTCTTTTAGAGTTCAAGGCCTTGTTTGAGATACTGCATGGATGCGCATTTCATTATTCGTGAATCTTGGCATAGATGCTATAGATGTTTCATTCGTGAATCTTGGCATCATGGTGAATCTCCTTAACATTTGTGTGATGATTCTATAGATGTTATCTGAAGCTGATGTACAGAAGCCAGTGGGGTTTCATTATAGCTTTAGTTGGATTTAGTCCTTTTTATTCCGTATGTGGTTGGTGGTATCCTCTCTAATTTGGTTGACTGCTTGTATTGACACCTGGTTTGTGTATACTTAGGCTGTTCAGGAGGAAGCTGCTTCTTCCTGGCTGGCATTTATGCAAGGTGATGAACCGGCAAATGCTGGTCATGGAGTTCCTTCCTGCTTCCTCTGCAAGATCTATTCAGGACAATGTATCACACTCTGTGTTACATGTTTTGTAACTTGTTTATACAGTTGTGCCTTTGTCCATTGTACACATACGGTTCTTGTGACACAATTAAGGATAACATTTGTGGCGGTGCAAGAGGTTATACACCCAAAAGTTGCACATTTTTATACCTCTTGGTGTGCATCATAACCTGTGGAGGATAGGTTACTATTAGGGTTTGTTGAAATGCAAGACGATTTGGGGGTTGTGTGTGAAGTTTGAAAGAACAGGGTAGTTTCAGAACTAGCTCTTGTTTCTAGACATCATTTTGAGATGCAAGAGGGTGTACACTGATAAGGTACGCACTTTTATACCTCTTGGTGTAAGTCCTAACCTGTGGGGGATAGTTTACTATTAGGGTTTGTTGAAATGCAAGACAATTTGGGGGTTGTGTAGGAAGGTTAAATGAACAGGGGAGTTTCAAAACTAGCTCTAGTTCTTGACGACATTAAGTTTTGAACTTGTAATTGGTCATGTATCATTTCTTTGCCCCTTTGTTGCGTAATGAAATGTGTTATAACACCTTTCGCTATCAACCATCCTAGTGGGTTTGGTGAACCAAACAACATGGTTTCGTGGTTTGTTGTTTTGGCTTATGCTGTTGGTTTCTTGAGTGCAAGATGTGTTTATCTAATACCTCCTTGTCGTCATCACGAGTAGAGTTCGGTGATTTATAGAAAGACGTTTATAAATGTTCAGCTCTTGACCAATATGACGAGATACCTTATTTATTGATTATGGTCATAGATGGAAGAAAAGATTTTCCAAGTTGCACAACAAATTTTGAGCACATTTTTCCTTTTAGAGTTCACGGCCTTGTTTGGATAAGGTATAATGAGGGAGGTATAGGGATTCATTATATACTTAGTCTCATACTCTCATAGTCTCATATGCTGAGTTTGGGTGCGGTGTAAAAGACATGTACTAGTACAATTTATTTCACCTATCTCCTTTCTCATTTTACCTAAAAATTTAGAGTGGGTTGTAGTGGAGAGTGAGTGGTAGGAAAAGACTAATACCCCCTAACAAATCTAAAGGTTATCTCAATACCTTCCCAATTCACATATAATATCTTATCCAGCCTTACATCCTGCTCACCCAAACCCTGAAAAATAATAATTTCTTATCCTGCCTTAATTCCTGTAGAGTCATGCCCTATCTCACATCGCATCATGCCTTTCACCCCTCTTTCTAGAACTTACCAAAACGAAGCCCAAAGGTAAAAGTGTCTTTCTTGTTAGAATTTGAGGTTTGCTTGATTTGCTGTTCATTAGGTGAGAAGGAACAATTTTATGCCAGTTCATTTCGCTTGAACTTATCTATGTCCACAAGACATAGACAAGTGGTGAGAGCAGCAAAAATCGTCGTAAGGGTTTATATATGCTTGGCATCAGTATTCGGTAGTCCAACTACAGGCTGGAAGGCTGCTTAAACAATCCAGTTGCAGCGCAACTAGTCGTCTGATTGAAGACAGGTTAGGCTGATAGCCACTTACACTTGCTCTGCAGTCGACCACTAAGCATTCGTAGATTGCGCGAGATCATCAACTTTTTTTGCGTGAAAATTTGTCTTGAGATTGATGTGTAGTTAGTTCTGCATCTTGACCAAGTCTTCATTTACTCCTGAATTTTCCAGTTTCTACAGATTTATATCGTGATTCATATGGTAGGCTTCTTCAGATGTACTTTTGCATGTTCGAGACTTGGCTCATCTGTCACAGGGATGTTTCACAAGATGCTAACATCTACGTTTTCACTGTCATATAACCGGAGCGTACGTGTAGATGTAGGGATAGTTTGAGAATGCCGTGGCGTTTTAGAAATAGGAATGCCGTGGCGTTTTCACTGTCTTTCTTGTTAAGTGTTTGGTAAACTCCGTATATAACTTGTGGAAAATTACTTTTGACATTTTGTGTTTAGTAATTATTGCTCTAGACTTATCGTTAGTGTCAAAATGACAATATCAGACATGATACAATAATTAGTGTCATTAAAATAAATGATTATTGATATTTATAAATAATGAAAATATCCATCGAAAAAACAACTCTTACTGCTGTAGGAAATCAATTGCTGTTCAAAAAGCAGTTACACTACACATCATTACTGTTTTTAGCATTAAAAATAAGAGTCATTCCTCGCATTACAAAACGGACTCGTAGTTGGTTTCGAGTCTCGCTATTGACAATTTTCCCTTAATGGTTGATCTATAAGTCCTTCTGTGATGACCCTGAATTGGAAGACTCCCGTTCTCCTTAGTATCTGGTGACAAAAGGAAGAGAAGTTATCATTCCAGTCAGCATGTTGATATGATCGTAGTCGTTTAGCAGATAATGTCAACTATGAATTGTCTAATTTTAATTTGGGTACCCGTTTGTTGGCCGAGGAGCGATTGACAAGTCTAACCAATCGATCATTTTCATCGATTTCACATTTGCGAATTCGTCTAAACTCTAAACAAATGAGTTCATACGTCAGCTAAAGTGTCGCCCGTAACCTGCTAGTAATACATTACTCCATGATTAGTCTACAATTACTACTTTATGAATAATTAGTCTGTTTGACAAAAAAAAAAAAAAAACGATTAGTCTACAATTACTACATTACTCCATGATTGTCTACAATTACTACTAAGGCCCTGATCTTCTATATCGTATTGTGTCCTTGGCATCTTTGGACTTCAACAAAAATCATCCAAGTTCACGTTTATTCAATTTTGTTTGACACGATAGATGCGAGACATTGATCTGGTTGACCTGTTTTGAACATTACAGTTTCACGGATTTGTCTTAGTTAACTCTAGTTGATATATTTGGAACTTTACAGTTTCACGGATTTGTATTAGTTAACTTTGTAAATTCATACAATGTGTTAGATACTATTACACTTTCTAAGAAGCTTGTACGATGCACATATTAATAGGAAAATCCGACACTTTGATGCGTCGAGCTAGTTTATCCATGTTTACTCAACCTTCCTTCTCCATCCATAAATGATAAAACCGGACACTAAAAAGGATGAACCATTAAACAAGTGGATCATAAGATTCATCGAACCACAAATTCGAGTGACTAATTTTGTAGCTGACATTTAGTGAATCATCTTTCAGCGTGGACTTTAAGTTATTTTATACTTTAAGTTAAATTATGGAAATAGAGTTTCGAACTAAATCTCATAGTGTTGTCTGTTGCTGTAACTGTCACGTCAGCGGTTTGGAGTGTAAAAATCCGAGTTTCGATGTTTGCGAAATACAAGGATTTATGCATATATTAGGCCCGACACATACTCGCGACTTCAGAGAGTGAGACTTCAAGTCTTGTTGTCTGCAAAATACACAGACTCAAGTGCTCATTCGACTTTACGCAGACTCGTTCAAGTCTGATCACAAAAAGGACAATGTTTAATATAATCGAATGAGATGCAAAATACACAGATTTATGTGTTCATACGACTTTATGCCGACTCAAATCAAGTCTGACCACGGAACAACAATTTTCAATTGACATGGAGACATTATGCAATTTATATGTCCATAGATTCGTTGTTTGCGAAATACAATGATTTATGCGTATACTCGGCTCGGCTCGACACAGACTCACAGCTCCGGAGAGTAAGATTATAAGTCTTTTTATCTGCCAAATACACAGATTCATGTGCTTATTCAACTTTACGCAGACTCGTATCATGCCTGATCATAAAAACGTCAATTCTTAATTGACTGAGATGCAAAATACACAGATTTATAAGCAAATTCGACTGTACCCAGAACAATTGACTGAGACACATTACGCGATTTATATGTCCATTATCTCCGTAGATTAGGAATGAGGTTGAAGTAGGGATGACAACGAGTCAGATTTGGTCCATCTGGATCAGATCAGACACTTCCCGATCCAGATCAGACTAAGAGAAATGGGATCCATAACGGATATTCGTTCGGATCGTCACCGAATTCGGATCAGAATGCATCGAATTTCATTCAGCTGATTTAAATCCGACCCATTTTCAATTGGGTCGGACCGCTCGGATCTCAGATCCGATCGGACCGTATTGTCATCCCTAGGTTGAAACTTTAAATTACCAAAATGGAACACTAATTTGCTGGTCAACAAGTTCATACGATGGTGAAAGAATAAGAAAACCTTTGACTATTCCATACTAGAAGCACGAACCCAAACCAGAAAGATAAAAGAGAAGAAGAAGAAGAAAGAAGAGAAAAGGAAGCAGATTTCTTCACGGGTATCACCACTTTTCTCCATTTCCAAAAGCTTCCCTTGAACAAGAACTAGTTCACTCTGTCTCTCTCTCTCTAACAAGCTTCCCTTTTTATTATACTACTCGCCACTCGTTGAATGGCCACCCACAACCGACGACCAAAACAACAACAATAATGTCAATTAACTCTTCACCTTCACCCACCACCGACGCCTCCTCATAGCACCCTCCGATTCACCGTCAAAATCCTCTCTTTCAATTGGCTTGGATGGAATCGAGCTCTGCATCTTCCGGCGTTCCGACTCACGGTGGTGGGTATGTGCAGTACAATGTGTACGGCAACCTCTTTGAGGTCTCCAACAAGTACGTCCCTCCCCTTCGTCCCGTCGGTCGTGGTGCTTACGGCATCGTCTGGTGAGCAACTACTCAACTGGGTTGAAGCTCTTTTGTTCTGTTGTTAGCTCAATTTTGTGTATCAAATGGTCAATTTCTGTTTCTTTTTTTGCATCTCTAGCTGTTTTTCAGTTCTGGGTTTTTGTCAAAAACATGTTTGTGATTATTGGGTGTTGGAGTAGTCATTGAGTCTCAGTGGGAATTGACTTAAATGTGTGATTTTTGTATGTTTTGCTGTTTCTTGTTCTTGATGAACTGGGTATGAAGCAACAATGGCCTTTCTTTGTATCTCTAGTTCTGGGTTTTTGTTCAAGACGTGTTTGTGATTATTGGGTGTTGGAGTAATCATTGAGTGTCAGTGAGAATTGACTAAAAGTTGTGGTCTTTATATGTTTTGCTGGTTCTCGTTCTTGTCCATTTTTTTGTATCTCTGGTTGTTTTAGTTCTGGGTTTCGTTCAAGACGTGTTTGTGATTATTGGGTGTTGAAGTAGTCATTGAGTGTCAGTGAGAATTGACTAGAAGTTGTGATCTTTATGTGTTTTGCTGGTTCTTGCTCTTGATGAACTGGGTTTGAAGCAACAATGGCCATTTTCTTGTATCTCTAGCTGTTTCAGTTCTGGGTTTTTTGTCAAAACCGTTTGTGATTATTGGGTGTTGAAGTAGTTGTTGAGTTGCAGTGAGAATTGACTAAAAGTTGTGATCTTTATAAGTTTTGCTGTTTCTTGTTCTTGATGAACTGGGTTCAAGCATTTGTGGGCTGTTGTGAGCGCAATTTTGTGTATCCATTGGCATTTTTTTATGCATCTCTCGCTGTTTCAGCTCTGGGTCTTTGCCCTAAATTGTTTTCGATTTAGTGCATTTCAATATAGTGGTTGAGAACCGAAAAAAGTGGTCATCTTTGGAGGGTTTGCTCGTTCTTGATTGAACTAAATTGAATGTGCGTAATCAACTAATCAAACACTTGGGATAGATCATCGTCGTTTGTCATTGTTGTTGTAAGTGTTGTAATCGTTAGCTGAAGGTCCGTAATTTGGGGGTTGTTTTCTGTTTTCAAGTAAATAGGTCATGTGATCAAGTAGTTGGGGGCTTTAGCTCGGGTTGTCACGGATCTCTTCTGTGGACAAAGGGTATATGCCTATATGGAGATGGCACTTATTGGGGATGCTAGATATCTAGTGTGGAATAAATCTTTGTGTAAGAGTTTCCCTATTTTCATGTTCGTAACGGAGTCAAACGACGGCTACATTCTATTGTCCCATGAAAAATTCACTTACCTTGGTTTTGTGCAATATGTGAACTTGAAAAATTCACTTACATTGGTTTTGTGCAATATGCAAACTTTTTTACTCCGCAAGTGACTTGACTTCTCGAAATGGTAGTTACATGTCTTGTGTGATGCTTCGATTCCACGAGATTACGAATGATCTATTTATTTGGCCAGTGTTCATCTGCTTAACTCACAGTTCACTCTGTTTTTCTTTTTATCGACTTTGAAGGACGGTTATGACTTTTTAATTTGCATCAGTGCTGCAGTGAACTCAGAGACACGCGAGGAAGTTGCAATCAAGAAAATCGGCAATGCATTTGACAACAGAATAGATGCTAAAAGGACTCTAAGAGAAATTAAGCTTCTTCGGCACATGGACCACGAGAATGTAAGTACTTTTCCCCATTTTTGGCCCCTGATTCTTTGTACTTCTTTTGACGTGACTTGATGATCTAATTCCTCCTTCTTTTTCGTAGTTCTATAAAAGAGGCAGATAATGCTAAATATATCCGAAAATTATTGAGAAAATTTGTAACACAAAGGAACAACATAAGGCATCTTTGATGTCTTAAGCAAACTTTAAGGATGTAGCTCAAATGTTACATGAAAGAAGTAGTTTGGCCAGCTTACTGGGAAAGAAGTTTGATTTGTTGCTTCATGATTTCCCGTCCCTTGAGGGTGTGCTTGAAACTTCGAAAATGAGATGGAAAAGAAAACGAAACAAAATCCGTCAACGCTCCATTACTTTTCCTTTGTGTGTTATGACAAGAAAACTTCCGGATAAAGAAGATGACTATACTTTGCTATATTAAATTATACCGTTATGATTACAATTATTATGCTTATGGTCACAATATTGTGTGTATTTGAACGACTAGTCCTCGTAGGCTTTCAATTTAGAACTAGTCCCCCCCCCCCCCCCCCCCCCCCCCCCCACCCCCGAGCACCCTGAAGGCCAAAAGCACCCCACGACGCACCATTTTTCACTGCTTCTCGGTGAACCTAAGCATACCCACCTCCGCCGCTGCGCCACCGACAAACCGACACCGGACTGCCGTTATTATCCACACCATACAACCTCACAAACCACCAGAACCACCATCACTACTGCCCATTCAATTGAGTCTTCCATCCGATGTCACCCAACATCTACAATACCCGTCACTTACAAAATCCGATTTGAGACCTTACTCAATCCCAAAACCAGGACCAGCGAAACTACGTACACCACGATTAGACCCCCCACACAAAGAACTAAGCAAGCATCATACCATTATTCCTATTGTCCGGAATGGCAGAATTGACAATTCGATCCAAAGCTAAATCAATTAATGGGCCTCTTGGATATCATCCCACATAACTAGTCGTTGATCTAGAATCTCTTTGCCATTGTCAGTGGTTATGGCGCTTCATAGCCAGAGAGAGGAGGCCAAATCCATTTTCCTTCCATTTTCTAGGTTCCAAACATACCCTAAAGGAAAATAAAATAAAATAAGAAACCAGTGAGTAGTGCTAGCATTTCTGAAAGCAGCCAAGAGAAACCCTTATAGAAGTGCTTCATATCAAGTCTTGAACAACTAAGCGAGCATAAATTTTTTCCTGCAATGTTGTTACAATTCTGGAAAATCATAATTAATTAGAAAGTTTAAAAGTAGGAAATTCTGTTGATAACCTTTTAGCTTTGACGGGAAATACATCTTCAGTTTTTGAACTTTAAAGGGGACGATGGTTGGTTGACTGCACTGATGAGGTGTTCTTGACATGGACATAGATCTTGAGTCTACCATATGTGTGTGTGTGTGTGTGTGTGTGTGTGTGTGTGTGATGCTAACCTGATTACTCACCCAGATTTATTGCTTACTCGACATCTCAATGCTAGTAATAGTGCTTACTTAGTTTTGCCAGTTTCTTCGTCTACTGCCTACAGTCCGAAAGAAAGCTAGACTTCAGGGAAGGCCATTAAAGATGGATACTCGGTGACAATGGGCTTGGTCAATTATTTGATATTTAAACTAGAGTTTTACTGAAAGCTAGAGAAGGCTCTACTAGTGTACGATGCAAGAAGCTTTGCCTCCTTAGCGAGAAGCTATTTCAAAGTTGAGTAATTGGCAAATACAAGGAGTTTTGACCCACTGGATAAGGACGGAACTTATCCTATGTAAATCACTATCAAAATCTCCATCTCCATGGTGGCACAATTCATTTGAACTTACCCTGCTCATTTATAAATAATCCTCACTACATTATCTTTCCCTCTTACACAGCACGACTCCAACTGCATAGTCTCTCCTGTAGCACATGAGCTTGAATTGTATGTATGCATACATACTATAAATTCATTTCATTTAATTTTGTATATTCTCACAGTCAAGTGCATTTGAAAGATAGAGAGTCTTTTTATCTAGATCGTATCCAACATTGTATTTTTGTTGAGCCACAAGGCCTACAATACCGGGTTGACCATCCTTGGCCGGTCTCACAGCCATGCAAGTCGTATACCAATTCAGTTTTCTAAACAAAGAATCCTGCTTGAGCTCTATCTCAGCGAAACCGGCAAAGATAAATTTCACAACAGGAACTCCTGCCGTCTGGTTCTTGAAACTCAAATAGTAACATAAAACACTGTCATCTGTATTCTTGTCATTAGTGTACCATCTCTTCATTGAACTACCAATCAAGGAGCTTACTTTTTCTTTCAGTACCTCGTATGCCACTCTAGGGAGATATGAATTCGTCGCTCCAGAGTCAATGACCATGCCACCCCTACCGGAAGACGATCTTTGAAATATCTGTGAGTCAATATCTAGTAATTCCTTGCCCACCCTAATTCCTTCCATGAACATGTAATAGTAGTCTCGATACACGTCCAAGGGTGTCTTATAACCAAAGAATTTTGCGCCATCACCTATGATTAGTTGGTTATAGGGGTAGCTACGATTATTCAAGTCTCCGATGCAGTACGAGAATCGCCGGCCTTTTTGAGCCGGTAGGGACAACAACCCAGCGTTGAGTCCAAGAATACCACTTCCATAATCAACATAAGGATTGACGACACTGTTTTCCATGCCACAACCATATACCACACCACCCTCAGTCATTGTTCCGTGACCGGACGTAGTAAAGGTAAGTTGATCAGTGCCTAATATTCCTTTGCTGCCAGTCTCATCCAAATATTTCACCTCGTATGTGCATATTTTACTCGACTCGTTACATCCTAGTGTATGCCCGCAGAATTTAGAACTGCAATTTACGCCTTGGTATGTTCCCGATTTCAAAGGATCATATAACTGAGGAGATTGCTTAAAACACTTCGTGCAAGAGGCACACTGAATCCATGTTATGTCACTCCCGGTGTCCATTCTAAGCAACTGGGGAACGGGTGGATTTCCAAACGAAATATTCACAAGCATGGTAACCGAACTCTCATTAGGTATTACATCTGCTCTCAGATGATCATTCCCTGCTTTGAATCTTTTAACTTCCCCATGCCACGGTTGCATATAAAACTTAAGAGGTTTGTGAGGTGAGGTGGTGCTGGCTACCCCATCGTACGATGAGACAACATATCTGATACACAAAACAAGATTGAGAAAGGAGCAAATTGATAAATATTTGGACTCAGAGGCCTTCATGATAGAGGGTTTGTTGTTTCTGCTATATATCTTCGAAACGATGGTTTATATAAAGTTGAAGAGAGGGATTTTTTTAAAGGGATAGAGAGGGGTTCTTACAATGTCTTTATTCATAGATTTAATGCTTCACCGATTTTGTGTATTATTTTCAATGTACATCATAATCATTCCTTGAACGTTTCTTCAATGTACTTAGTATCCAACCACTTCTTTTGGCAAATTGTTCTAAATAAGGTTGACTTCTAATAAATATTTCGGTACTTCCCTTATTTCTGAAATTGATAGTAATGTTTACGTTTGACTGCAAGTAATGTTTAGTCTTCAATTTCCTAAAATCTAAATGTATTCTTCAATTGCATTTAATAATGTTTATTGTGGTTGTTCAGGCAAGTACTTAAACAAAAATTCTAAAATTTTATTTATTATTTTTGACTTACCTGGTTCATCTATATCATACCAGGGGATAGTTCGTGCCCTCGGAGCACTATAAAACCGAAAAACATTTACGCTAAATGCCAACTTGTTAATTCTATATTACTACCTCCGTCCCGCGAGGTTCTTCCTATTTTGTTTTTACCTGTTTACCGAATCACTTTGTGCACGTGCGTTGCACGTTTATTATATACTATACAAATTTACATATATATATATATATGTCTATATATGTGTGTGTATATATGTTACACTATTTTCTTATCCAATGAACAAGAAATTTAGAATAAAATATTATGTGATGAAGTGGAGTGGGCTAAAGAAGGCAAAAGCATTGCTATAACTTATTGGGTGTGATTCTCGATTGTTATTGTGCATTTCTGATGAAATATGCAAGGTTATTAGTTAAAGCATGCTTAAATACTTGGAAAATATCCTCTTTTGTGGCCGGTAATCTCTCGTGGAGTCTTTTTCCATAGCAATTGTCAAACACACTACACGGTATATTAGTTATAATCCATTCAAGTGTTACCAAAAAACTTGGGTAAAGAATTATCTCCCTATCTGAAAGTTAAGTTCAATCATTTTAGCTTAATTCGCCTCCTTTCGATAGAGAATTGTTTTCCTAATTTAACCATTTTAGACTAATTTGTCTCAATTTTTCATATCACCTAATTATGTGTCATTTTCTTTTACCGTTTCATATCAACCCTCTTGTTTTGTTTACATTCAACAAAATAACAGTGCTTTAAAAAATAGCATTAGCCAAACATGTAAAATGATGATTTGATCGATAGTCAAGAGTTTCAAGACCCCCATGGAGGGTGATCTCTGAGAGTAGGATAGAGAGAAAAAAGGCCCTACATGTTGGATCGACAACAAAATTGAGGTGTAAGAGGGTGAACAAAGCAAAAACAATTTGTAATATACCAATGTCGCTCTAAAACTATTTGTTTAAGTAATTCATAAATACCTTCATAATCATATGAAATCAAGAAGGTCATCAATCACAAAAGACTCGATATGAAATGAATGATAATCTCAGTCTTTTGTACTATTACTATAATAGAAAGACAACTAAAGAAGGCTTCCACAACTAATGGCTTGAGCGAAATCACCCCGCAAGGACTATCCACCATATGAAGTTGTCCTTATTGAAATCACCCCAGCTTTTAAGAAAAGAAAGAGACTTATTATAGTTTATGCCTACTTGAATTTACTAATAAATCAATCAGTTACACCAACAATGTGAATTAACTAAATAGATATCTATAGGAGTTAGAAGTTTCATATTAACCTGCATTAGGTGCAAAAAAAAAAAACAAATAAATTAAAGCTCTGAAGACTACGGTAATGCACAATTATATTATGTGAATATAACTATTACATTGACAAGTTACTCTGTTGGAGTCTGGCCATAAAAACAGCATTTATCGGGATTTGTGTGCAACTTAGCCAAGTCAAAATTATCTGTAATTGGCTTGAAACAGAGTAATAATTTATGAGAGACTTCTTGTTCCTGAAAAGGCATCAAGAATAAAGACAATGGTACTATATTAGAACAACAATTTAGTGGTATCAGATAATTAGATTATCTTGAGAATATTGCAACCTACCTTGTACATAGAGCCAAATTAATTTCTACCAAATTTTATGACGGGAAAGAAATGTGATACATACCGACGGCAGCAAAGTTGTTTAGTAGTGCCATAAAAGTACAAATTTTGCAGCCCACATACAAATCTTTTAGCTACCCACAATTCGAAAATATATTAGATCCGATGTTTATGAGTTCTTTCTTTACATTCCCTTTTCAGTCATTCACAAAAGAAACTGGGAAATTTCTTGTAAACTTGTTTAAAAGACTTGTTAAATTGTTAGTGATAACGTAGTGGTACTTTAAGGGGTAGTGATCTCCCACCAATGTTTTGGCCACAACAACTCTTCTTCTATATGTAATATAAATCAAAACTTGTAAAGTATGAAGTACAAGAAAACTTTACTAATGAAATGAAAATTTACAAATAGAAGCTCTCATTAAAGGTATATGAATTCGGGTTAAATTCCTCATTTTCTCATTAACTTCTCCGGGTTTACATAATTTGTCAGAACCATTGTCATGACATGTATTCAAAGAAACAACATTAATTTGGGCTTGGGCAATCTTCCACCCTGATTTGCTAGCTTTCAAGCCAGTAAAATATCTATGATCTTTAATAAATCAAATACAATTATGATAGACAGCTTGACATTGACAATTTTCATTCAGTAGGTGGTCACTATATAAAATATTAGAATAAGACTTTCAACTAAACAAAATATATACACATCTATATTGAAGATGCATAATTCACTAAGATGAATAGGGGTTGAGATAGTGAACTTACCATGTCCATCACTGTTTTTAGAAAATGCAATATTTCATCAGGCCTCGAAAAAATACCATGTATTGTAAGGAAAATAAACTTAATGTTACAGAAATAAAGAGTTGAATTAGAAGATCTGCGCAAATAAAAAGGAGATAAAAAAAATCTCAGAACCTTACACAATATGTCGTTCGTACATGTAAAAGTGGGTTGAGGGATTCTTCCGTTCACCTCCAACAAAATTAGAGAAAAACCAATTCAGCAAATGAAGGAATTGAGAGGTACACTGACTTTATGAGAAAGATTAATGAAAAAGAATAGATTTATTCACGTGGTAAATTGTGAACAAAACTTAAAAATGTAAAATACAAATGGAAAAGAAAGGAACTGCTAAAATGAAATTTTATACAAAGGGCTAGAATTTAGAGAAACTAATTAGAATTTAATGCAAAATAACGTTTACGATTAGTATCAATTGGCAAATGATCAATACCTAACACAAAATTATTAATTATAACATACGTTTTAGAAACACAAGGGTCATGGTCAAAGAAGTTTCACTATGGCATTAAAAGAAAAATCAAAGCTATTTTGAGGGTGTAAATCGGTTTGTTTGGAGATGAATGTAATTGAATAATCATTACTAATATTATGAAGGCAAGAGGTAGCTTATTACACAGTAAAAACTTGTTGAAGGAAAGGGTATTTTTGACATGTTGTAAAGTGTAGGAAACACTTCTAATGACAAAACACTTTTGGTGGTTAAACACTCATTGGTTCTTCACTCTTTTTAGTAGTAGAGATTATGTTACTTTCAAAAAAATTGGATTATCGGGTCCAGATCAGAAATTTCTAATTTTGGGGAGTACTCATTGAATAAGGGCCAAATTATTTGCATGCTGGCCTTCTTGTTACATCGTGTTTTATCCTTACTATGATATAATGAAATCCCCCAATGAACCTAATTAAAGCTCAAGAGGTTAAGGGCTGTGTTGATTGAGCGAGGCATGGAGAAAGGCCTTATTTATTCCTTAATGCGTCGGAGGAAGAAAGTTGAGCTTGGCGTGCAGATTAACAGACATAAAGAGAAACAAGAGTAATTATGAAGCATCAGTAAAATGATAGCTGCGATGTTATGTTCTTTTTAAAAGGGCTAGATTTGCAATTATTCACATGGAAAAATGAAAACGTATGGTTAGATTTGCCATTAATGATGGGAATATGGGTTTCCATAGAGGCTTGCAACAAACTTGCATGAGTTTCAGTTAGGTTGGCTTGGATGGAATGAAGCTTCCTTCTCTTTCCATAGGAGGCTTAGGTGTTGTGAAATCCTCTTTTGGAGAAAGAAATGAAGAGGCGGTGGTCAATTGGGGATGAAGGATTTGAGCAAGGTGATTCTACAGTGTTATTTTTCAATAAGAGAAATGTGGTAAAGGGTAATATGCTTTTTTCACACCCTTAGGTTTGATGCAAAGACACTTTCACCCCTTCAAGTTTGGGAAATGACACTTTCACCCCTTTCGTGTGCCAAATTCAGGACACCTACACTCCCAAATTGTAGGGAGGACTCAGTGTCTGGTTTATCTGAACAAAACTATACGCCATACTAGACTTGTATTAGGGTTATGGATTTCGTGAATTCTTGACTTCATAGATGAATATAAAAAGCAGACACATCCAGAATTGAAGTTATAAGAAATTAAGAATTGTCTTTGTTGGAAAATTTTACACTTCTCGAGCTTACTGAAGTAGTGGAATTTTGTTTCTTGCTCACCTGCTGTGAAGTACAGTACTTCATATTGAAATTAATCTCAAAAAGACGTTTGATATTTTCTTTATAGGTTATTGCACTCAGAGACGTGATAAAGCCTCCACAGAAGGAAAACTTCAATGACGTGTACATTGTTTACGAACTAATGGAGACCGATCTTCATCAAATTATTCGTTCCAACCAACCATTGACAGATGATCATTGCCGGGTTGGTTCTCCTTCTTGTTGGTTGTTATAGTGAGTTACATTATTTGTGTAGATAGACTCTCTGAGCATGATACATTTATCCTATTACGTAAATGACTACTCCCTCCGTCCCATCTATATTATAAAATAAAGTAGGATGGTGCGGATTCTCATGTTTCTAAAATGACTTTTGGTCCATTAGATCAAATCAATTCGAACCATTGGATGCAACTCCGGATGGCAACGGGTCGGATTCGGATCGGATCCACCTGTATCCAAACCCGGATCCTAACATGAATGGTCGGATCTTAAGCGGATTCGGATTGGATCCGGATTGGATTAAATTTCTGAAATCCATATTCAATCCGCGGATTCGCAATCTGCATAAATGGATCGGACCTGAATTTGAATTCGGATCCGGATCAAATAAAAATACAAGAAAATCTAGAAAATTTTAAAGAAATGAAGCACGCTAAAAAGAAAAAAATAGTACATCCTATTTACCAACACCAGATTATTACAAACTCAAATTCACCCAAAGTATATGTAAAATCACTACAATACTTAATACATCCAATAACTCAAAGGGTATTTTGGTCAAAGTATATGTATTCGGATCTAGTCAGATCAAATATCCATCGGATATCCTGTCAAATCCGAATTCGCATCCGGATCCGATCGAATTTTAGATTTTAATATCCATATCAAATAGATCGGATTCGGACTTGATCCATTCGGATCGAATCGCTCGGATCTCGGATCGGATCAAACCACATTGCCATCTCTAGATGCAACCTCTTAAGGAAACTTTTCTGAAAAAGAATGAGACATGAGAAACTTGTGTCATAAAATTATCTTTCCAATCATTATTTTAACAACTTTTTCACACCCACTTGGAAGTTGAAGTTTGGAAAAATGAGAAATGTAATTATTACATCGCCACTAACTTTGTTTGACTTCCCACTATAATTTGATCAAACGAAATCGAACCGTCTCTTTCTGGTTTGACTTTTCATCCTAGTTGGGTCACTTTGACCCGTTGATTTGGATAGCAAAATAATACAAGTTTTTTCTAATTATTTTATGGTGTTTAGAGCAAAGTTTTAAAACAAGACCATGCAAAGATTACCAAATTCGTTCATCGTTTTGCTAACCAAATCACCGAGACAACGGCGGATAGTGGTAAAAAAACAAAGTAGGAAGAATCGGAATGGATGTGGTAATATAGAATCAACATGTAGGCCTACGCCGTAATTTTTGTGTGTGTTTTTAGGGTAGTGCCCTTAGGGCACGGGCTATCCCCTAGTGTTAAATACTCCCTCCGTCCCAATTTTATTGTCTAGTTGGACTTTCACAAAGTTTAAGAAGATGCTTTTGAATTTATAAATTTACTTAATTGGCCTTTGTCTTGTGTCCTTTTGTTTCTTGAAAAGTGAAAAAGTATGAAAGAAGAAGGGTATGTAAGGAAGTAAAGTGAAAAGTAGGTAACTTTTTGGGATTTCCGTTTTAGGAAAGTATGACATGATGACATTAACAGTGGGACGGAGGGAGTATGTTCCTTACCTAAAATGGATGTCCCAACATGAGTGTACTACTACCAAAAAGTTACCTACTTTTTCACTTTACTTCCCTCCATACGCCTTGTCCAATCATTACTTTTTCACTTCCAAGAAAAGTACAAGAAAGGACATTTTAGTTAATCTAACACGTCAAAACACATCCTTAATCTCTGTGAAAATTCTACACCGACACTCAAATTGGGACAGAGGGAGTATGCTTTTACTTAAACAAAGAAGAATGTATGATCTTATTATTGAAAGAAACCCTTAGCGTGTCTGTGTAGAGAAAATGCAGAGAGGCGAAGAAGACGAAGGTGTATTGATTCTGCACAACATAATGAAACCCTAATACAGAGAAGAGATATATATATAAGAACTGTTACTGCTGGAATTGTACGGCCGAGATCCAACAGGTGGAAATGATCTTACGGTAGGATATAAGTAGGGTTTGGTATAAGGTATAAAAAGACTAAAAGGCCCTTATTTAAATGGGCTGTTACAAATGATGGATCTGGACCATGTTGTGGGCTCTGTATTTGGGCTTGATACTGTGAAATAATGTAGTCCATCTAATAATTATCTTTCACTTCACTTTCGTCTAGTGTCACCTACGGTTACCCATTTTGGTTTTGAAGTGGACTACCTGCATCCTTTCACAGTTGCCTACTACTCCTCAACGTGACATGTGAAAATTAATTTCATTTCAGTTCTAGATATTTTCTATCTTGATGGTAAAATTTATTGAGTGTCACCATCACATATTAACAACATTTCAACTTCCGAGTCTCGTCATTAGTTATGATGAATATAGTTATGGAGGTTGGCCTCTTGAGCATTTCAAAGAAGTCGTGAAGTTAATAATGTGAAGACTTGCATATTCTTCGGGCGACTTGCAAAATGCTGCTCAGAAGCTATGAATGAAACTTGTAAAGCTAAAAGTACGACCAAAAAATTTTAATGTTATTTTGAAGTGAATTGAGAACCTCTCTGTCAACTCTCAGGGTATAGAAAATTTTGGGACTCCTTTCTCTTCATGGTGTCAATAGGGCCGGCCCACGGGCTAAACCGGCCCAGCCTGACCCCCAAAACTCCACCCCAGCAATTTAATAGTGTACTCACAATTCTCTTTGAAATAAGTTGTTTACTTACATTGATTCTTTTATGATGCAGTTCTTTCTTTATCAGTTACTACGAGGACTCAAATATGTTCATTCCGCAAATGTCTTGCACCGTGATCTCAAACCTAGCAATTTGCTCCTCAATGCGAATTGTGACCTAAAGATTGGAGATTTTGGCCTTGCAAGAACCACATCTGAAACAGATTTCATGACTGAGTATGTTGTTACTCGCTGGTACAGGGCTCCAGAATTGCTTCTCAATTGTTCGGAGTACACTGCGGCGATTGATGTTTGGTCGGTAGGTTGCATACTCGGCGAAATTATGACGAGACAACCCCTCTTTCCTGGCAGAGATTATGTACACCAGCTTAGACTTATAACTGAGGTATGTATACATTTGATTTTCTACTTTAGTGAGGTATCATTGTTATTCCCATAACCTGTATTTTGAGGGATGTTGCAAATGGCCGATTCTTTGAATGAATTCAAACTCTTACTCAAACTTGGTAGACTAAGTTTCTCTCTCTCTCTCTCTATATATATATATATATATATATATATATATATATATATATATATATATATATATATATATATATATAGGGAAATGCTAAACGTCACCCCTTTTTCTTCACCCTTCAAGTTCACCCCTTATGTGAATGTATTTGATTGGTGATGTAATTATAGAAATGTCTTAAAATAAAAAGTTACAACAATCATATGTTGACACGTAGGAGGTGAATTTGGAGGGTGAAGAAAAAAGGGTGAAGCATAGCGGCCCTCTATATATATAATTATATATATATATATATAGTAGGTGCAATTTTAACATTAAGTTGATAGTTGCAGTGGTTGAGTCTCAGGTCTCAAATACGTTGATTGAAGGGCACCTTATTAACTCAGAGTCAGACTTGAAGTAGCAATTTGGGAGCTTCTAAATCAAATCCTTAAGATGGAAAAGAATCCTGACTTTAAAACATCTGAATCCCAGGATTTTTAGTCACTTATCCTAAAATATTGAAGTTTAAAATGTGCATAGTGCAGGCTTTGCAGTAATTTTAGGGTTGGCTGTATCTTATGACGTCAATTTGACCTTTTTTTTTTTTTTTTTTTTTTTTTTTTTTTTTTTTTTTTTTTTGAGGAACTCCTTTTGTGTCAACTCTGTGTTATTACTTATCAATGGGGAAAAGGTAAAGATAATTTTGATAATCATGTTCATTTTACTTTTGAATGTAGCTGTCAAGCCATGCGGCTTAACAACCTTGTCTCCTAGTTTATCCTCAGCTTTCATGTTGGCAATAGGGCCGGCCCGCCCCCCAGACCACCGGGCCGGCCCCCTACCACCCTAGGCCCCGTAACCGGTCCGGGTTGCATTTATGCACCAGCACCCTCCAAGTGAATGCTCTCTCTGTTCCCCCCACCCACCCCCCCCCCCCCCCCCCCCCCCCCCCCCCCCCCAAAAAAAAAAAAAAAAAAAAAGCCCCTCCGATTGACCATTTTAATCCGGCCCCGAACCCAAGGGCTTTTAGCCCCTAACCGGTCTGGATCACCTTCCGCCCCCAACAGCCCAGCCCCCAACTAACCCGGACCGGCTCTTTGACACCATGACTCAACTTGCCTAAGGAGCTCTTTTATCTCTTGCCATTAACTACTAAGTACTAAGGCTATATTTTCGACTCATAATCTGGACAGGAATACGAAAGGAAAGAAAATTTGGATTTCTTTTGGTGTGAAGATATCGCTCATGGAATTCCGGGTCGAGTCGGCAAGGATAAGTCACTTCAGAGGAACTTTTCAAGAAAATATAATAATTTTACTTCAAAGCATATTAAAACAACCTTTTTAGTTGAATTTTCGTAACTATTTTCTCTAAATAACGTGCAATTGCATCAATAGTCCTTATGCTCTTTTTTATCTCACACCATTACCCCACACTATTAATCTGACTGGTAAGTTGTGGAAAAATAATCGCCACAGAACAAGTTGAAGACAAAAGCTGTGTTTTGTAAAGAAGTTTGTGCAGTTCAAAAGCGAATGATGTGATGGTGTTTTTGTCAAGTGCCAATTACCATGACATATCCTTGTTGTGTTTGTTGTTGACCATAAAGGGCGAGTAATATGGTCTTTTTAACATCCAGGTGAAAAAAGCTCAGAAAAAGTTCCGGCTTTTTCTACTGGCTGGTTTACACGATGGACTTTAAGTCAAAATCCAACATATCAGCTTTTAAGTACGTAAAAACATGACTTATAAGCTAATTCCGACATATAAACTCAAAGCGACTTATAAGTTCAAAATAAGTCCATACCAAACTCACCCCAAGTACCACCCCCACTCACAAAACCAAGAAAACCACTACGAGCATAACCATTCGTGAGATCTATATGAAATACTTTAGAAGAAAAGAAGAGTGGTTTATATTTGGATCCGAGACCAAATCTATACACTAGAATTTTTAATGTTCCGTTGTAGTATATAAACTAGAATTTAAAGGATACATGATTAACCAGTGTCCTCTAATATATATTTTTCTTGGGGGCAAAAATACACTTTTACCCCCTCAAGTTAGATGTAAAGACACTTTCAGCCCCTTTAATGAGCCGAATTTCAGGAGACCTACACTTCCTAATTGTGATGCCGTTACTCTGGGTGTGGGGGTCTGTTTAATTTTGTGACAAATTTGCTTCTTCAAGTACGGAATGACACGATCAGGGGGGTGCAAGTTTCCAGAAGTTTGGCACACTAAAAGGGGTAAAAGCGCCAAACTAGAATGGGTGAAAGTGTCTTTGTGTCAAACCTTGGGAGGGGGGAGGTAGAAGTGTATTTTAAGTTTTACCCTTTATGTTGAGAAGAAATGTCATGTCGCATCCCAGTTTCTAGTATGGTATTCAAGAGAAATGGTCAAGGCATCCTCTAGATGAATACACTGCTTCTTCTTTTGAAAGATCCAAATCTGAATATGCATTTATTTCTGTTTATGTGTAGCTTATAGGTTCACCGGATGATGCAAGTCTTGGATTTCTCCGGAGCGAGAACGCGCGTAGATACGTGAGGCAGCTTCCGCAATACCCACGGCAACAATTCTCTGCTAGGTTTCCCAATATGTCTACTGGGGCGCTGGAGTTACTTGAGAGGATGCTTGTCTTTGACCCTAATAGGCGCCTTACAGGTATATCACATTATGAACTCTGCTTTTTGAATCCTAATATCGCAAATTTGATCTCACTTTCATTAGTTCACAAAAGCAACTTTACAATGTTACTTGCATTCTGTTTGATCGGATGCTATAGTTGGTGAAATGCAGAGTCCATTATCACCTGATTTTTGATATTTAGATGGAGAGAAAAATATTTTTGTTAATTTTCACCAGGAGCATGTCCCCCACCACTCCCGGGGCCTTATACAAGTGCCATGGTGCCGAGGGAAGAAGTACAGCAGGGGTGCATTGGGGGTAAGAGTGCGGGCACTTCTTGCCCCCAACACCGCCCTGACCGGCCATTATTACCCTTTAATAGCCTACGCTGCCGACTGCCACATGGGCGTTGACCTATACACGGGAGGTTTGAAATACATTTTATGAACAATGTTGTGTTCCTGTTTAAACCTTATGGTGTCAAGAGGGCAGGCCTGCAGGCAAAACAGGCCCAGCCCGGGCCCCTACCACCAGCCCGCCCCCTATGAAGTAGCCTGGCCCCGAAACCCGTTCGGGTCGCATGTAGCCCCCAGCAGCCCGGCCCGCCCCCCTCCAAGCTAAAGCCCTCTCCGGATTAGCCGTGCCCCCTCCGGTCTTGGCCGGCACCCCCAAAGAACCCTCCAGTTGACCATTTTAATCCGGACCGGCCCGGCCCCCTCCTGGCCTCAAACCCAAGGGTTTTTAGCCCCTAACTGGTCGGGATCACTTTCCTCCCCCAACAGCCCAGCCCCCTCTTTCCCGGACCCCCACTAGCCCGGCATCATGACGGCCCGGCCCTTTGACACCTTGATGTCAACCTGAGGAAACATACACCAAAAAGGCATGAACAATTTCCTGTCACAAGCCTTCAAGAAGTACACGAACAGTGTCCTAGCCATTCTAAGAACCCAAAGCCACGACGCAGGGGAGAGCCACTCAAGGAAATGGGCAGCCCTTGTCCCCCTTCCCCTCGAGTTTCCAAAAACTCCACAACTACCCCTAATTTTGAATGTTTCACTAGTGGTACGCATTTATTAATGGCACGAGTGCCCCGTTTGATCTCGAACTCTTACGACTTTCATAGAATTCTATCCTTGCTGTTCCTACTTCCTGGCTCTGAGCCACTGCCACAATGGGTGAACATGCTCTCTTTGAACCCCTCCAACTTCATCGACTTGAGAGGAAAGAAAGAAACCCACATATATGAACAATACCTAAACGCTAATGTTTCCATCTCCTCTATGCATATTTAAAGAAACAAAAAATGGTCACAAGCTGTTTCTTCATTCAACATCCGCAACATGTGTTTTCCATTTTTATCAGAGATGGACTGGCTATGTAAATTTTGTCCATACTCATAGTTCATATACAATGAATGCAAGTTTCCCTCCTCCATCGTTCATTATCTTGCTCTTCTTTCTTTCACAGTTGAAGAGGCTTTGAACCACCCGTACCTGGCCCCTCTTCACAACATCAATGAGGAGCCGGTTTGCCCCAGGCCTTTCGTTTTTGATTTTGAACAGCCGTCGTTCAGTGAAGAGAACATCAAGGAACTCATCTGGAGGGAGTCTGTAAAATTTAATCCCGACCCTCCTATCCACTGAGGTAAATAGGCTGTAGGAGATGTATATGTTGTGCCATTGATGTATCGGGTGTTGTGATGTAGTACTATTGATGATATACTTTGTTAATCTCAGTTCAGTGTAGAAATAATTGTTACATAAAGAGGTAGGTTTGTAACACATTGATATTGCAAATGTTGTTGTGCCACGGACTCAAAGCATTGGGAATGTACCTGTTGTAAAATGATGATTCATTGTTGACAAACTCCTCTAGACTGTTTTGGGATTGATTTATTGATGGATGTTACTCGTTGAAGATTTCTGTTTCTTTCTGCGTCTTGTGTCATTGCAAATGTAAAAGCAGAAGCTGCAATTTTATGGAACTGTTCGTGTTGAATGTCTTACCCGGTTGGTTCAATTTATCAGCAATCACAGTTACTTTCATGTTTTGGTATGCTTGTGATCGTTTAAACGATGATGATATTCTCAATTTAGGATGTAACTGGACGACATAGATCAAATGAACTCTGTAACCAATGTTGGTATTAAAAAAACTGAATTTTAGACTGTGCTTTGATGTTTGTTTGGATAAAGAGGGGTTACCGTTGGAGGTTTGTTGAACGGATAGTTGCAGGAGGATTCAACACTGCCATATGCTCATGAAGGTTCGTTGTCAGGAATCGCCATAGGGTTGGGATTAAATACTGGATGATTGCATTTCTCAATCTCAATACTTTACGAAATCTATGCTACGCCTAGGTTAAATAACCTTCCCTATATGATTAATTATCTATGCAAACATATCATTTTCAATTAACCTTACATAAATATGGATAGTACATAACCTGACAGTTTCTGAACATGAACATTAATCTCTAATGCCAAAGTCATTGAGCTTATTAGGTGGAACTCCTTCCTCTACTCTTACATCAACTTGAGTTCAACTATGCCCAAGCTCTATAATCCGTAGTAATAAAACCGTTCACCTATGCCAAAGCTCTAGAATTTATAGTAAACAAAGGTCCCAATCACCTGGGTGTTTGAAATATCTTTTTGAACTGAAAGATACTACTTTGGTGAGATGTTATATTTTGTTCGCATATCCTACTTTGGTGAAATGAAAGTTTTTCTTGTGCTGCTAAGAGGTACAATGCAAACTCTAGATGCAAGATGTATTGAGCAGTCGCTAAGAGAGGGATACCGGAATGGAACATGTGATATCGAAATGTTTGTAGATGGAGCTTCTGGAAACAATCATATAAGGGATAAGTCAACTTCTGAAGATTATAAATCAAGTTCTGGGAGCACCGAGGTTTTGGCCTCTGAAATGGTACGTGTGCTAAACATATTGCATGACTCAGAGCTAAACTTGTTTTAGACATCTTATTTGTCCATGATTTTTTATCGTAGGCGGCATCTTTATAAGAAATCAACTTATTTCTTGAAGGACTAAGAGAAAAAAGGTTTGTTGAGGAGCATTGCTTGTGTGCCGCCACCCACCTTTTGGATACGAGATTGTAGACATTCTAACTGGAAGAAGCTGCTATATGATAGAAGATAGATGAGGTGGGTTTAGTACACATACTGCACTACCCACATACTTAAATTGTACTAGAGTCGACACAAAGTATCGGTAAGGATTTAAAAGTAAATTGCCACCCTTGTAATGCCTGCCGGTCCACCTGGTGTAAATAAAAGGTTTTGGTTTCCTCCAGTACATCAGTTTTAGTGGAATTTAAAAAAGCTATCCATTGATCTCAGATTTAACAATCACAACTTCACTTGTAAAATACTCGTTGGCACTTACGAAGCTAAACCAAACTTGACATATATTACTCATAGGTCCACACTTATTGTATGATTGAGTGGTTCTTAGAGTATAATGAACAAAAGAATCATGCAATTAGGTGGTAGATGGATATATATACATCGAGGTAGGGTGGTATATGTCTTGCTTACATGGATGTAGGGCGGTATATGTTTTTCTTATTATTAAGATCTGGACTCCTAACGCATGCTTATAAAAGAAAAAGAAAAAGAAATTCAGCGATGACGACAGTACATAAGATTTAAGTTGTCTTGCCGACAGAGACTAATAGAGCTTATAAAATCGACATTATACATAAAGCTTTAGAATGAGTAACATACATGTACATATGCTGCTACAACGGTTACAATAGTTTCGCTCTCGATGAGTATGTTGGATTAAATCACCAAGTAGAACCTCACAACAAGCTGAGACGTTGGGGAAGATAGGCCACATGTCTGTACCCTCATAATAGAAATATGTTTCATTAGTTGAATAAATGTGGGTAAAATCCGTTGATAATAACCTGAAATATGGGTCTCGAAATAAGGCACCAAGCACTACAACAAATATCCTGAAATAAAATGGGAAAGAGTAAGCTCGGGCACGTCTTGCCCCCAACACCACTTGAGCGGCTATTCCCCTTTGGCAGCCTACTGCTACATGGTTGTTCACCTATACAAGGGAGTCTGGAAATATCCTTTATGAACTGTAACGTGTTCCTGTTCCAACCAGGTGGAAACATACACGAAAAAAATACACGAACAATGTACTGGCACATGTCCTAAAAAATACGCGAACAGTGCCGTGGTGAACGTGCTCTGGTTGAACCCTCTAATTTCACGGTCTTGAGAGGAAAGAAAGAAACCAACATATATGAACAACACCCAATCGCTAATGTCTTAGACTTGGAAAATGGGAATTGGGCTTTACCAATTAACAAGTTAATAAATAGATTGGGTCCTCTCCAATCGATAAATGAGTACTAGTTGAACTTCGTCTGTTTAAGCCCGAAAATTAAATGGGCTGGATGGCGTTTCGTCTATGCATGTTTAAAGAGAGAAAAAAAATGGTCACAATTCTTCTTTTACCATACCGCAATTCATATGTTTACTATTTCATCCGAGAAAGCAAGCTAAGTTAGTAGGCTTTCTTTTGTCCTTAATTCCGAAGATGGACTGTTAGGCAGGATTCGTGACTTCATCATTTGATGGAAGATTTGACTATCAACTACCACTCCGTCCCAGGTCTTTCTACTCAAACAGACTTTTGTCACTATTCACTTGGTCACTTTGACCCGTTGATTTGAATAGCAAAACGATGTAATTTTTCGATAATTTTTTCATGGTATTATAGAGTAAAAGACTCTCTATAATACGGTGAAAAAAATATCAAAAAATCATATTATTTTGCTATCTAAATCACCCGATCAAAGTGACTCAAATACGAGTCAACAAATCAATTTGAGTAGAAAGAGTCGGGACGGAGTGATAATAGTAAATATCTCTGACAAACTCGGGATAGCATAACATTTTAATAATGTATGGCTAAGGCGGCTAAACAAATTTGTTTGTACTCATAGTTGATATACAATGCTAGTTTTCCTCCCGCGTCCTTCATCATCTTGCTTTTAATCTTGGTCAATTCCGTGTACAAATAATTGTTACGAAAAACTTTAGGAAAAATCTTGAGTACAGCAGTAAACTGTTGAATTTATCAAAACAAAAAAAAAAAAAAAGGAAAAAGGAGTAAACTGTTGTACTAGAGTTGGTTATGTTATCGCGTGTCATGTGATATTTCAAATGTTGTACAGGACCGTCTCAAGGTTTTTGGAGGCCCTAGGCAAAAGATTGAATGGGGCCTGCATTACGCATTTGTATTCTTCGGGAGTCGCGACCTATATTACGTTGGTCAATTTTATACATGTATATACCTTCTTTATTCCAATTCTTTTTATTGCTACTTCATGAAAACATTCTTAAAATGTAAATATTTTGTATTTAGTTCTCATGTAAGGTGCTGGGATAAAGTAGGCAAAAATTAAAAGTAGTTTAAGAATTGAGATGATATCACAAATTTTATTTGTTTGAGATTTCATAATTTATTCTTTTGAGGAATAAGTTAACTTAAGTATCAGAATGTGGGAATAGAAAAAAGTCTGGTAGAACCGTCTCACCCAATAACATAGAAGAAAAATAACCAATAACATAAAGATAATACAATACATAAGTGGTTCAAAAAAAAAATTAAAGTAGAGAGAGAAAAGACATCAAAGGGTATATAACAAAAGAAGAGAGACAAAATGGTAAAAGAAGTTTTTCTCTTAATTTCGTGCCCTCCCCAAGGGGGAGAAAGAGAAGAAACGGAGTGGTATCTTCTTTTAGTTAATCACTAATCCTAACTAATCTCCTCTTTTATCTCTCCATTCCCTCTCTTATCACCTACTCTTCCTCTCAATTATTTCTCTCACCTTAAGATTATTGTTGTTATCTTCGGTTTTTTCTCTCTTTTAACCAATCAATTTCTCACAAACATAACTTCGAATACTAATTTTCCATAATTTGAGGCCTTCCCAGATTGGAGGTCTTAGGCAATTGCCTAAGTTGCCTAGGGGATGAGCCGGCCCTATTGTTGTACCACGAAGCTGAAACAGAGATTCTTGAAACTGGACCTGTTGCGAACATATTGATTCAATGTTGACAAATAAATGTATATTTTTCGAATACACATGGATACACACAAATGTTATGTGAAGGAGCACAAGCTGCACTTGGGGAACCATTCTCGTCGAAGGTGTCTACTACCACTCCGTCTCACGTCAAATGCACCGTTTGGACTTTTTCACCCGTAACTGAGTCACTTTGACCCGGTAATTTCAATTGCAAAATGATGCAATTTTTCGATACTTTTTTTTATAGTCTTGGAAAAAAAGAGTTACTCTATAACATTATGAAAAAATTATTTAAAAATTGCAAAAATTTGCTTTTCAATCTCAAAATTACCCTGTAAATAATGGTAAAGTCCAAATGGTACAAAAGATGTGAGACTGAGCGGCATGTGACTAGGAAGTGGGCATGTGATTTTTCACTGGCGTGATTATTTTTACAAGGCAAGAATGCTAGCCCAGTCTTAGCTAGAGGTAGGGTATTCGAATACCAATGAACTGACGACTATAAGGGCATGGTCACCCGTTGAGGCACCAGGACAGGAGGCAAGGGGCTCTGGGGCTCTAGGACAAGTCACTGTTCACTACTTTTTGAAGTCTGTTTCCACCCGTTGAGGCAGGGAGAGAGGCAAGACACTGTTCGCTACTTAAAAAATTATAAAAAATTGTATTTTGTATTTTTTTTGCAAATACTGTATTTTGTATTCTAATAACACTATTATTCTAATAATACTTGAATTGAAATGTTATTCAAAAACAATTTTTTCAAAACCTGTTTTTAAGAAACAGTTTTTCAAAACTTGTTTTTCAAAAACAGTTTTTCAAAACTGTTTTTCAAAACTTTTTTTTTTGTTTTTATCTCAAAAAACATGCTTTTTGTTCAGAACTGTTTTTTCATAACAGATTTTGAAAACAGTTTTTTTTTCAGAACTGTTTTTTCAAAACTGTTTTTTTAAGAGCTGTTTTTTTTTCAAAACTGTCAAAACTTTTTTTCAAAACTGACAGTTTTTTAGAACACTTTTTTCAAAACTGTTTTTTTTTTCAGAACTGGTTTTTTTTTTCAAAACAGTTTTTTTTTTCAAATTAGTTTTTTTTTTTAAATATTTGAAAACAATTTTATGTTAAACAATATATTTTTTTCTTACTAGGTTTGATGTTATGCAAAAGTAGTATTTGTGGATGAAAATTTGGGTGGAATACCTATGTGGCAAAAGGGCTAGAAGGCAAGACAAGAGGCTAGAATTGCCCAAACTCTTGCCTTGGGGCAATTCTAGCCTTGGCAAGATTTTGTGAGTGGAGAGGTGAATAGTGAGAAATAAGGGGTTGGGAGGGCTAGGGTGAGGTGGTGCCAAGACTTGAACTCCTTGGTGGACATGCCCTAAGGCCTGCTTCCACTTAGACAGCCGCCAAGTTGCGTGAGTTATCAGTACCTCTACTACAGTTTGTAAAAGACATTTTTCACCCTCCATTTATAGATAAAATACATTTTGCCCCCTGATTTATTGGAAAAATACCTTTTGCACCCCTGTCAGAGTTGGTGGACTAACGGAAGAGAGAAAAGACAAAAATACCCCTGAAATGTTGATAATTACCCCACTATAAATGCCTTACCTCTCCGCCTCAAAAATAGTAAAGAAAACAAAAAAATTGCAATTTTGATATCGGATCGCCGAAAACTGACGTCGCCAAGCGCCATTGGCTCTTGCTTGTTTCTGTCTAGCGATTATGCATCAAATAAGGGTGTACCTACCCTGAACGGGACACGTCGGTTCTGCGTCAATTCCTTAACGTAGTCTTAGACCGAATATGTCTGCTTGAATCTTCATTGCGTCTCGAGCCTGGCGGGACGCATTTCTTTACAGGAATTGAGACTTCAATTCATCCTTGAAATTCTCCCACGTTACAATTCTGGCCCACCTCGCGATCGCATCCTCGAAAACCCGCGTGCGCTACCAAAGTTTGGAGTCACTCGCCAAATAAATTGCTTCCATCGAGACCTTCTCGTCGTCCGCAACCTTTTCTGAATAAAAATACTCATCCAACTCCAATAATAAGTTTTCCGATCCCTTCGCGCTTCGTGTACCCTGAAACGATTTCAGTTCATGAATTTTGTGTTTATTTCTGGCCCCTTCTGCACCTTCTTGCGTTCCCACGACTTGGCGACGAAACCCCACGTCTATTGCCACCACCTTGTGCTCGTTGCGGAGCGCCTGCAAGTCCTCGCGGACCAATTGCACGTTGCATCCAACTTTTGCACGGACATCGTCTACGTTTGCCTCTACCGTACCCTGTGATGCACGTACTCCTCAATTGTGGCGTCCTGCAATGCCAATCTAGCTCTGAGCGTCTTAATCTCCGTGGCCATTCCGGCCATTTGCTGCAACAAATTGAGGTCCAGGCTATTTTCCAGGGAACCACCCGACAACGCCTCAACGCGAGACAATCGTCCTAATATTTTTGCATTTTTTGTCCAACCATCGTTTGCTACTTTTGATCCGATACTAAATGTGTCAAGGCCATATTTCATGATTTGATTTTTTTTTACGAATTGGCACAAAGGTTTGAATTTCAGAGACTAACTTGGTTCAGCCGTTACTCGTCGTTAAGGATCGTAAGTAGCGAAGAAATTAAAGGACGAAAGAAAGGATAATTGTAGGTTGAAAATGCACTCCTTTATTGCGACTTAAAGAGTACATTACTACCAAAATTCGTCCAAAAATATATCCCGAATAACAAGATAATCGACTACTGGAAGAAATTTGAGAAATTGTACGTAACTCTTCTAGTTTAGAAACTGACCCTTTTTTGAAGAATAACAATTTTTACCCCTTCATTGAGCCAAATTTGCGACACTTATACTCCTAACTGTGACACTGTTAGTTTGTTCCACAAAAAAAAGTGACACTGTTAGTAAGGGGCGAAGGTCTGTCACCAGTAGTACTATTTGCGATAACTTTTCCCTTTTAGGCTTTTAGAGCATTGAATAAATAAAAGAGTGTGTAAATATTGTTGAGCTTTGACACACTAAAGAGGCGAAAATATTCTTTTCAAAATTAGAAGGGGTGAATGTGCCTTTTACCATACTAAAAAAGTTTGGGACTGCATTAGTGCATTGTTGTGTGCTACGAATGGGCGAGCTAATTGTCATTTTCTTAAGGTTACATTGTACTGGAAAGCTTTTGTGATAAAATTGTCAGTTTAAAGTAAAAAGAGACACAATTACGGAGTGCAAGTGTCTTGGAATTTGTTAGACTCATTTGATGAAATGTTCAATCTCCAAACATGAAAGGGGAAAAGTGTCTTTCCCCTATTATGATTATAAAAGACACTTACACCCCTCGAGTTTGATGCAAAAACACTTCCACCCCGTCCAGTTTGGTAATTTACACTTTCACCTTTTTAGTAAGCTAAATTTAAGACACGTACACTTTCTAGTGCAAGATCGTTAGTATTTTTTTCAGAATTACAACATATAGTTGGGTTCAAACACGGAACCTCATGCAGGGGCTTCAAACGCTCTACCACTGAGCTAGCACCCATCTGCGTGAAATCGTTAGTTTTGGATGGAGGTCTTTCACCAATAGGATTTGTTTTTTTTTGTGTGACCAATGTTATGGAATGACACAATTATGGAGCGTAAATGTCCTCAAGTTTGTCACTCTCGAGGGGGTAAAAGTGACTTCAGTCAAACATGAGGGCGTGAAATTGTATTTTAACCTTAAAATTGGGGCTACATTAATGCATTGCAGTGTGCTATCGCCAGGAGCTAATTGATTCTCTGTCATTCTCATAGAGTCAAATGATGTACTACCTATGTTTCTTTTCTTTCACCTTACTTCACTTATGGATACTATTCATTGTGTCGCTTAGATCCGGTGATTTAGTTAACAAAAAGATACACGAATTTGGTAATATTTACATGATCTTGTAGAGTCAAGTTTACTCTACAATGCTACGAAAAAATTAACAAAAAATTACATCGTTTTGATATCCAAATCACCGAGTCAAATTGACCCGATTACCCGATTACGGGTAAAAAGGTTAATTGAAGGGGAAAGAGAAGAAACAGAGCTAGTATTTGCAAGTTACATTTAATCTATCACACTTCAAAATTATACCAGATCTGAAATGAACTGAGTGCATTGTAATGTGCTATCGATGGCCAACCTAATTGATTCCCTATCATTATTCCTAAAATCAATTGATATTTCCAAGTTGCATTTATATATCACACTCTGAAATTATATGAGATCTGAAATGAAATAGTCTTAATTCATTAATCAATTACACGCTTCGACATCAGATCACTTCACATAATATAATATCAGAATTGAGATAGTCTTCGTTAATTAAACTAATTTACTAGTAATTATAAATCAAGTTCAATGAAGGGCTATAAATATTGGTTCCATCCCTTTTCAGTTTGGAAAATGACACTTTTACCCCTTTGAAGAGCTAAATCTAAAGACACTTACACTCTCCAACTGTGACGTCGCGCGTTAGTCGGGGTGGAGGTCAGCCACCAATAGTAGATATGATATAAAAAAAATCTTATTCTTTTAGACCATGAAATGACATAATTAGGGAGTTTAAATGCCTGAAGTTTGTCAAACTAGAGGGGTGAGTGTATTTATGTCAAACTTCAGGGGTGGAGTGTCTTTTAACCTTACAATTAGGGGGGCTGCGTTAATTCTGTAATTTGCAGCAAGTTACATTATTTAAACTAATTAATTAATAAATTGATTCATCACACTCTCCTATATTAATTCAGATCTACTTTGAAAAAAAATACTAATTTTGTCTGAAATAAAATAGTATTCAATAATAAAATGAACAGCAACCAAGCTCATGAAAGGGCTATAAAAAACCTGATACTTCACTAAAGTTTTGTACAAGCAAGCAAGCAATTAAGCATAGTATCACTCTAAATTCATTTTAAGTTGATCATCACCAAACATGGCCAGGAACTGCAGCAGCAACTCATCCGCGAAGATATTCTCTTTTGTTGCGTATTTTCTGATGCTTCTCTTCGTCATCATCGCTTGCTCAGGTCAGTAGCTAATCTTGTAACTCGTCGCGTGCGTAATTTATTAACTTAGTTCATGATTAATTAGTTCATGAACTTCCTTGCAGCTGGAAAAACCAATGCATGCGACTTATGTTGGCCCCCCTGCACACCATGTGACCAAGTGGATACCCCTCTGCCTTTAAGTGTTAGCTTGGACGAATGTATACCGTCCTGTTCTCCCAAATGCATATGTTAGGGACTTCGATTTCCCAGAATGTCAAACGAACGAACGATATTGTCAGGAATAATAAAAGATGGTGCATCATGGGTCATTCCAGTTTAAAGGAACGACACCAGCAAGAATAATGAAGGGTGGTGATGGGTTATTCCTCGAATCTCAACTTTTTCTGATTTGCTTCGTAGTTAGTTGTGTACTACTGTGCTATTAATCGTACTGTTTTATATTCTCTTTGCAATTGTATGTAGAGTGCGGTTGATAATAATGTTGTTGCTCCCTAGAGCGTCGCTACTTGAAGTCAAAAGCATTCGTTGATGCAATTGTAATTTATCTGTTTTCTCTGAAAAACAACTGCTTTCCCACCTCATCTTCTCTGAAGTAGGAGAGATATAGCTTCTACCGATATATTTTTTGATAATTTTATTAAAGCTTAATTACTTAATGCATATCTTACTATCACATTGCAATCCACATTCCTAGAACTACCTTATTGCAACCCCCATTTACAAAGAAAACGTCAATTTCAGATTGGTAAATAATTTCATCCAGACATCTTGCGTTATAAAAGGGCAAACTTGTCAATATAGAAATTATTGATTAACATTAAAATATAGAAGTACAATAAAAAAATAAAAGAGAAACTTAAAAATGAGATGAAGGTGGGGAAGAATCCGAAGAGGATGAAATGAACATTTTCTGTTGCTATCTCTCGCTAACACCGCAACAGCTCTCACCTTCGCTTCCTCAATCACCCACTCGACCGCCATAACCATTAAAACCAGCGGCATATCACCGCCGAACCAAAACCCGACCCATACCCAATATGCCTTTTGAAAGTTGTAGCCGCCATGGCCATCAAAACAAGTAGTCTCGTCCGCTGATTGGTGGCCGGCTTCAGTTTTCCAGTTGTTGAGGTTGATTCTGGGTTGTAATCACTTACACTATGTTCTTGCTGGGTTAATCTCCTGGCGATGTTTCCTTTGGAAGATCATTCAAGATGTTGTCGTTTGATTTGAAGAGGGACTTTTACTATCTCTCAGTTTCAGCAGAATGTAAAAGTGAAATTTTGGCCGGAATCTGGGTTGACGGTGGCGGCTACGGCGGCATTGGGGGTTGTTGTGGTGGGGTTGTGACGGTGTTCTTATTTTTACGGAGTGGACATATTTACCCTTAAAGAAATGGACTTGATTGGCAACTAACGGAATGTTCTGTTAAGTGATAGGACGGAATTTTTTTATCAGTTTGTTGACGTTTTGTTTGCAAATGGGAGATGCAATCAGCTAGTTTTAGGATTGGGGTTGCAATGTGATAGTTTCGACAAACTGGGGTATGCATTAAGTAATTAAGTCTTTTATTAATACTGGGCGGTGCCCTTCGCTAAAGCGCGGGTTCACAAAGATAAATTGTAATTAAAATATAATGACACTCTCGGCATTTTTGTATAAGAAAATATACTCATTTTACCTTATGAAATGTGTATAATAAATATCATTGGTCCTAACACACTATAATTTTATTTAGACACATAGCCCAAGAATTTACGGTATCAGGGGTAAGAATTATAAGCATTTTAAATGTGGTCACTTACAAAATTCAATACTAAATAATTTTTTTAATATGTAAAAATATAGGTTGTATGAGTGACATGGAAATAAATGGTGACTAATTTGAATACATTTTCTTTATACTCTGAACTAAAATGAGTGATTTTTCTTTACATAGCTTTTGTATTTTGGGGATGAATGCATGAAGGTTGCGTGGTTCTGAAAAATAAAAAATGTATACACTTCATACTCGGCAACATGCATTTTGTGCTTTTAAATTTACTTATGCCCCATCTATGGTTTGTATCAAGTTAGTGGGGGATCTATTTTAGTATCAGACTTATGTGGTCATACGTCTCCATTAGTTGTATAGAGATACACTACGAATAATTAATTAAAGTTAAAGTAAAAAATTAAAATGAATATAGATTGTCTCACATATTAAGACATGCAGCTTGATGAACTGTTTAGTTTCTTACCAATCGCGAATCCTTGTTCTATATTATTCACATCATCATTGTCCATGTGAATGGGAATTTTGTGAGGACATAATGTTGTGTTGTAATTTTTTATCCAAATATTTTCATTCATAATTCTTAAGGAAGTGTCTTAATTTTTGAATGATGATAAAGACATCACCTAAGTACGAATAAGAATCAAAATCCTAAAATATGCAAGATGTGAAATTTAGTATAGAAATTTAACTTTCAATCCAAAGACAGTTCTTTAATACCATAAACTGGGTCGATTTCACCACATTAACTTTCAAACTCATTTCGGTATGAAAATATTGAGTTGAAAATACTGCAGCAACAACTACAACCATCAAATGCGTCACTCTCAACTCTAAAACATGATCTACGATGTAAAAAAAAAACAGAAGTTAGTCCACCAAAGTTAGCAATGCCTGCAATACATTAATCACAAAATTTTGCAGATAATTATATATATATATATTCCTCTTAACGGTATATACATGACAATAATAGATAGGTCTACAGTGACAATGAAAAGACCCCACTTGATACACATATCAGTTTCTTTCAGGTGAGACATATTCATGCTATCTTTTAATCTAGTTTCAAGAAAATGATTTTTTTTTCTTTTCTTGATATGCTAAACCTTCACCATATGGATAGTTATGAGTAGAATATATCGAAATAGATAATCTGTAAGTAAGGCGGAATAATAAACTGAAAAACTATACTCTAGATTTTCTGATAGAAGGTTAAGAGCATGTTTGGTACCAGCCGAAAGTATCAATAATCAGCTGAAAATAATCTGAAAAGAGAATCAAACTTAATATAGATTCACAATCTGTTTTGTATGAGCTGAAAGTGTAGATCACTAACTTGAGTCACTCAACAAAATCTAAAGAGATCTAAATTCAAGTATTTGAATACACGTATTTATAAATGAACTAGCAAACCGTCCGTGCATTGCACTGAATATATTATTATAATAATAAATATCAACAAATACTATTTATTATAAATTTTTTTCAAAAAAGGTTCAATTTACGTTCTTTTTATAATTTCTCAAAATCTGTAAACACGTTCTTATATTTTGAGAGATGGTGTCCATGTAAATTCAAATTTAGATATCGGAATTTCTATTGATCTATATAAAGATTTATATGAATGAACTTAATATGCTTGCTATGATAATGACAGTAATCACGTCGCCTGCCTTTACGTCGTCTGCCTCGATTTGGTACCGCAGCAAGTAGAAATTTATCGGATAGAGAACAGTGAGTTGTTTTTTACTTCTCCTCATAAGGTCAATGAGAATTGGTTAAGTTGATAAATTACTTCTCTTCCCTAACTTGAGACTTGAGTTTTCTCTCCTTTTTTTTTAGAAATTATTTTTCTTAATGTTAACATTGATGAAAAATAGTTATATATCAGAGGGAGACTTTGACAATAATGACCAAATCTAACTTAATGATGATAAAATAAATATCAACAAAGATGAAATAATAGCTAATGTAACTTTTTAGCATCAATTTATCCAAATCTTCAGTAAAGATTAAGAAAATATAAGTTTGAGCATTATGCATATTCCTCACAGAGATTAGTATCTATAAATGTTGGCGGATTAAAAAAAATGGTCAAACTTAAATTCAAAATATCCAACCCCACATTTTTATAAAGTCTGAAATTCAAATATGCACAGACTTGAGAAATTAAAACTCTGCTTACAACAACTTTTTTAAGAAGAAGTCACTGCTCGAAGTCATAACATGCTTATAAAGAGTAATTTGTATTAACTTACACTACCAAACCATGCATGAAACGTATAATATTAAAAAAAAAAAACAAATATGGATTGTTATTACTTTTTGTGGTAACTCAAGTGAAATTTACACTATTTTTTATTATTGCTTAAAATCTGTAAGCATGTTTTTTCTACTTGAGAGATACTGTCAAAGGTTTTTTATATTAAGATATCAGACTTTTCCCTTGATCTATATCAAGATTTCATATAGTTCAGGTAAATATAGACGACTTTAATATGCTTACTATGACGAAGATAGTAATCACATAGTAAAAATTTATTGGAGAGAGAGAAATGAGGTAGTTTTTTATTCTCTTGATAATGTCAATGAGAACGGCCAAGTTAGTAAATCTCATCTCTTCACTAACTTGAGACCTGGGTTTAATACAACCGTTGATTGTATCTCTTAACAGATATGTAATTCATTTGTAAGATCTTGTATAAGGCACACATTATGCCCTAATCTGAGATGAAGAAGCCTCAAATTTGTTAGGATTCCAATACGCGAGAGACAAGAGAAAGCAAGAAAACAAAAAGCAAAATCAAGACGCACAAGAATTTACGTGGTTCACTAATTTTGAGATTAGCTACATCCACGGCCAAACCAACCAATTTATTGATGAGAAGCTAATACCAATTACAAGCACACGCCAAGTCATGACCCTAGCATCTACTTATATACTAGTAAAAGACTTGGAGCCCAAGTAATGTCCAAAACTAATCCGAGACAAACTAGGAAATAATTCCTAAATTGTTTCCTGACCCAAAAAGGACACTACCAAATATATTAGTCAAAGTAGACCCCTACAAGGAATCAAAGAGATTCCATGTTGCCAAAGTAATGTAATTACTTCCAAAAACTACCCTTTGACCATTCCATGATAGGATTTTAAATCAACCAAAAAATCCCAACAAACCTCCACCTTGATTCAAATCCCATAGCTACCGAACCAATTCTTCTCATCAATCCAACAAACCCAACTCGAGTGTATTCCCAATATGCGGAATTGAACACACTCCCAATGCGCCCCAACAAGCGCGTCTATGCGTCTTCAACAAACACAAAGACAATGCGTCCCAATAAACGCTCCCTAATGCACCATGACTAATGCATACCCCAACGTCACTACAATGACACTTAGTGACAAAAGTGCCTATCAAACAATGTCATGCCAATTTGCGCCGCCACCCACACCAATGCGCACAAAACCGATAACCGAAGCGCGCCAATCCAAGATCCAATCGTGCCACCAACCAATGTGTGCACAATAACACACCACCAATCCGCGTGCCCAATAACACGCACCCATGCTCCATGCCCGGAGCCCGAACCGCCCTCAAGGGGCCTAGAGAGTTTCATCGTCAACCTTGAGCGTCCCTCCTCCTCCACCTGAAGCGAGATCTACAAGTGAACGATTTTTAGGACACTCCCTCTTCCAATGACGTTTCTCCCTCAGTTTGCTAGTTGATTCGAGTCGCCTCCACCTAGACTTGAATCCTCCTAGTTGCCAAATCCAGATATAGATCCAGATCACTCGCCGGGTTGAGCACGCCATATCGATTGACGCATGCCGGAACCGAAAGCGTGCCGGATGTACTAAAGCTAGATCCACAATTCCCATGCTCCACAACAAGAGCCCAATAGCTCCTCCAACAAGGAACCCGATAGCCTCCCAACAAAGGCTTGGTGTGCTTGCACCCCCTGTTTCAGAGGCTAACCAGCGGAAACCCAATCTTCCCATCAAACCCAGATCTTGATCATGAACTCGCCAAGCTCCTCTTGAATCTCGACGTAACCAGGCTCTGATACCACTTGTTAGGATTCCGTTACGCGAGAGACAAGAGAAAGCAAGAAAACAAAAAAAACAAGATCAAGAACACAAGAATTTACGTGGTTCACTAATTTTGAGATTAGCTACATCCACGGCCAAACCAACCAATTTATTGATGAGAAGCTAATACCAATTACAATCACACGCCAAGTCATGACCCTAGCATCTACTTATATACTAGTAAAAGACTTGGAGCCCAAGTAATGTCCAAAGCTAATCCGAGACAAACTAGGAAATAATTCCTAAATTGTTTCCTGACCCAATAAGGACACTACCAAATATATTAGTCAAAGTAGACCCCTACAAGGAATCAAAGAGATTCCATGTTGCCAAAGTAATGTAATTACTTCCAAAAACTACCTTTGACCATTCCATGTTAGGATTTTGAATCAACCAAAAAATCCCAACAAAATTTCCATTCAACTTTTTGACGCCGGGTTATTCGCCCAAGCGTGGGTTCACAGCGGAATCAACAATGAAAAAGGGCAAAGAAACTAGGGCAAAAAGCTCTCTAGAATTCAGAAATAAAATATAATCGAAGTCTGCTGAAATTTACCCACAAGCCGGGTATAAATAGCTAAAAAACATAATTTTGTCAAAAATAGAAAAATCTCAAAAACAATCCTAAATTAAAGTTCTAAACAAAATAAAGACTCAGCAAGAAGATTCACCCAAATCGGGTTTTATTTGACCTCCTAATTAGTGAAATAAATATTACCAAAAATGAAAAAACGCTGATTTGGACCCCTAAATGACCGAATTTGACCAAATTAGGGTGGTGCCCGTGATTAATCAGGGGTTCTGTTTAGAACGTCGTTTCCACTCAAAATAGTGTATGATTTTGCGCGAATCCGACACCCTTCAATTCTGCCCCTGATTCCGCGTTTTGACTGAAACAGCTTTTCTGAATTTGACGAATTAATTGTCCATTTTTCTCCTGCATCACTTTTGTCGAGTAAATACATCATTTTCCTAAAGGGCCAAAACTTAATGAACTCATTGAAACTTAACCTGAGTTACGATGGTTTAGGATTGTAAGCAACACTGGTTTTTACTTTTTACCATTGGAAAAATACTGCAAACAAAATTCACGAAAGTGGATATTGTAAATTTTCTAAATAGTAAGTAATTCTAAACACTAAATAATACAAATGAAATTCCTACTAAGATCCTACCAAGACTTTTTCGAAACACGAATTCTAACTATTTAGTACACAATACTATATATTTCCGTATGCAACATACTTTAGATATCAAAGTTCTAAATTAGAAAAGAGATTCACCAATAACATGTGAAAATTATCAAACGTTATCGTTAACGAAAAGTAAATGCAAACAATTATAAAGCCTTTGTAATGGTGCAGATATGAGGTTATGAGGTGTATACAGGACCATATAAATAGAGAAAAAGATGAAGGGAAGAGATAAATATGTAAGAAACAAACATATAATTATGCGACGATTTTATACTCTGAAGTAAAGTCCCGCTTTGTTTATAATGTTCTTTGATGTATATCATTAAGATCGTCTAATTTGATAAAATATATGTATGTTGTAAATGTTGATTGTTGTCTCACACAATGGCTCCGCCAACACTCTCATAGCCTACTCGAAAAAAAAAAACATAGTTTGACATTAATGAACACCGATCTACAAAACATGAAGATATAAAAAATCAAACTTGTCATCTCAAAACTAATAAACACATAAATTTATTTCTTAATCTTGAATGCGCGAGAAACCGTTTCTCTTGGCCATCACTAGAGTCTCCCACTTCAACCGCTTTCGTTAGGAAAAAGATAGACAGGGGGTGGCCGTTCATATGAGTAACGTTGCTTCTTTCTGTTGACGTAGAAGCTCAATTGCAGTATAAAGCAGCCACCACCCAAATCAATGGCCCGGAACCGTATTGCAAGATACCTAAATCGGTGAGCGGAAAAAAAAAAAACTCATTAGGTAAATAGAGGAAGAAATGAATTGAAAATTTACACCAGAAAAAACAGAAAAAATATATTATAATAGAAGTAGCGATGCAGATGTTTAATTGCGATATAAAGAGACGACCACCTAAATCAACAGCGTGAAGATATATTTACAATATACTTAAATCTGTGAGTAAAGAAAAAAAAATCATTAGGTAAAGAGAGGAAGAGAGGAACTGAAAATTTACACCAGAACATAAATAAAAAGGATGAAGCCTCCAAGTACAGAGAGAAAAAATTAAAATTGTGACAGAAGTAGTGACGCCATGGAGGAGATACATGGATAGTAAATTGATAATGAAGTCTACTAACTATATATAGAGGACTACGTACATAGATAAGTCTCAATCTGAAAAGTTTAATCTTAATAGTAAACCAATTATTAAGGAAACCATATCATTTTTTAAAATACATATATTATCTACGTATATCTTCAACTCAACATTGTTTTATCTTTTCGTTTATCAACAGATCACAAATATTTTAATTATCTTGAAAAAATATTCGAAGAATTACACAAATGTTGTGAAACGAGAATTGAGAGATGCAAGAAATAAAGAGAGACAAATATGTGTGGGGAGAATGCTAGTAGATGTATATTATTCTCCAACCCTAAGCATCCTTATATAGGCATTAGGTGGGCTTCTGGACCAGAATTTTATTATACAAAATACACCCAACTATGTGGTGGATATTCACATCAGTCCAATTACATATTTCATAACACTCCCCCTTGAATCTTCACCACTACGATGCCTCGTTAAAACCTTGTCATGAAAAACCCAGTGGGAGAAAATCAATGACTAAGGAAAAAGAGTACATCTAGTGAATTCTATTAGCTCAACATAGGAGATGACATTCTTCTGGAACGCATCTGGATAATCTTCGCAAGCCTCGTTAAAACCTTGCTAGGAAAAACCCTGTGGGACAAAAAAACCGTAGCGAAGGAAAAAGAGTGCCGCGCTTTTAGCATTTCATTGGATCTCCCCCTCATTGGAACATCCTTGTACCTGACAAACAAAACTCATTGCAAAAACAATAATATAAAAATAGCCGATTAACAATCATAATCAATATAATGCATATGCACCTAAACTACTCGCGAGTGTACACTTTTGATTTGCTCAGGCAAATAATATTTCTCATGGGAACCAACCTCCATGGAATCTCACAAATTTGTGATTCGTACGTTCGTATTGTAACTAGTTACTTTTCAACCCATATTTTGTTGTTCCTTAGTCCCCGAGACTAATACAACATTATTATCATTCTCTCCACGAGAAGATTATATTAGTGAGAATTTATCATGACCCATATATCATGTTTCTCATTTTACAAGTCCCACGCTTAACAGCGGACATATATCCCAAACATAAATCCCACGCTTAACAGCGGACATATATCCCATACATAAGTCCCACGCTTAACAGCGGACATATATCCCACGCTTGGTAGCGGATTTGTAATATCTACATGGATCCCACGCTGAACAGCGGATATGTAGTATTCTCATATATTGTAATTATGCATCGGGTTGTTAGTACTATGAGTACTGTACGTTTTGCTCTACATAATTATGTAACCCGAGCAATAGTTTATGCGTGTGTTGACTTTGTTTTGGCCATTATCTAGTCAACACTTTTTCCTTTAACCCATATGATTTGTATAGCGCTTAATATAATAATCATTAATTGTAGGATCATATGTAGTACTGAGGTACCTTTAGCTACTTCCAGAGCTTTATGCCTCTTCCAGGGCTATGAGCCTCTTCTTGGGCTATTCAACTACCAACGTTGGCTTTGATCCATATTAATGATAACCTTCAAGATTTTCCTCATAATCTTGTATTCCCATCTTGTAGAGCAATATATCAATATCTCAACTTATTTTGGATGCTTTTATTTATGTTCCCCTTCTGGAGGATCAACATATGTACACAAGCAACCCTTTTATGCTTAAAGTGTGTACTCAAACCGACACCTATTTGTCGAGAAGCTATCCATTTATTGGGATTTTGCATTAGTACATACACGTAGAGACAATGATAATTTGGTTCACGTCATGTAATATGACCCATTTTCCCCCTCATGACGTGAGCAATATGATCATAACCATAATGATACTTTGTTGATGCTTCAGGCATCAATTTGTTCCATATGTACTATGTGTAAACCAATTCTCAAATTTAAACAAAAACATTGACAATAAGCAATCTCTTGGACGCCGTAGTTCTCTAATCAAAGTTTCGCCAAGAAACCCAAAAAGAGACGTAAATGTCAATACTTTTATTTAAAAGTGAGTGGTGTAGATTCTCTCTTCTGGGAGATCTTTTGATGTAACTCCATGTTATAATATTTTCATAACTTCTGGTATGAAAATCACTTCTTACGCATATAAATTGCTTATATCCAATAGACTATGGACTAAATACATCTTCTGGATGTTTGTGCAAAAGAAATACCGAATAAACAAAAACTAATAATAATAATAATATAGGCATAAGTGTAAACTGTAAAAGAAAAGTAAAGCGACCTCTTCAGGAGGGTGGATCATTATTCCGTACTTTTAAATATCTCTTCAGGAGATTTCTTAATCAAAATATTATAGAACTTCAGGTTCTAATATTCACAACTGCGGGTTATGAAATCATGTAATATGTCACTTCGAGTGCATATGACTTGGCCAGATTTAACATCGATGGCGATTACGAATGCTCTTCAGGAGGTTCGTTTTTGATCCATAATAAGTAAAAAAAAAATTGAGTACAAAAAAAACAAAAACAAATTACGTGTATAAAACTTAAATAAATTAAAGAACAAGAAACGCTACCTCTTCAGGAGGTTGGAATAAATACAATAATTGTAAAACATCTCTTTTGGAGATGTTACAAAATATGTTATGACTTCTGGTCATAAAAAATTGTGTCGTAACTTCAGGTTACGGTTAGACAATCATATAGTTCACAACTTCAGGTGTGAAAAGATTATTTTTGTAAGCGTGTGAAAAGTTTAGACCATTAATAATGGCCATGGGTAACGACCTCTTCCGGAGGTTCCTGTCTGACTATGACTTCAGGTCATAAAGAAAATAATGTCGCAACTTCGGGTTACGATCAAGTTACCATGTAGTCCATAACTCCTTGTATGGAAAATATAAACTTTGTAATCATATAAAGCTTAAACTCACATATGATCATCGATTTAAACCCTTGTATGTAGGTTTTCACTCTTCTCAAAATTGCCAAACAGCAAGTAAAAAAAAACTGAGTGAACACACTCTATAACAATACATAGATTCAATTCTAATTTTCTTTTCAAACATGGGTATCTTACACTGCATACAAACACCCATTCACCATAACAAATAAAAAGCAGACAAAAAAATTAGGTGACAAACAAAATAAGAATTTTGGTCCAGGGTGTTTGAGTACAAAACCTTTACAAAAACCCACAAATTTTAATCTTGTTTTTTCTTTGTAGGCCATAAACAGATTTGGCCGGTAAAACCTCGGCGTGATTCAAAGAAAAAAAAAATGAACTTTGATAGTACTCATGCTTACTGGTATGGCTGGGTTTGAGTTGAGCCTTTCATTTTTTTTTTCACAGATTTTAACTATTAAATAATGAAACAATCAAACTTAAGGTTATGTAAGCACGTTAGGGCAACAAGTCTCCTTTTCTTTCGTAAATCCCAACAACCAATAATACTACCAGCAAAATTGTTCTGACTTCCAGTGCTGTTCAACAGTTAAAAATCGAAATCTTTGAAGATTAATCAAGAACGGAAATTATACTTTTCGTATGACTATTCTGTTTTTGATTTAAAATGAAATTGAACTAGTTTTCAATAAAAAAAACGTACCCGTTCTTCAGTAGAGCTTTCGTCTCAAGTAGAACTTCTTCACGTAGAGCCATCGTGCTGATAACGTGTTGTGAAACGAGAATTGAGAGATGCAAGAAATAAAGATAGACAAATATGTGTAGGGAGAATGCTACTAGATGTATATTATTCTCCAACCCTAAGCATCCTTATATAGGCATTAGGTGGGCTTCTGGACCAGAATTTTATTATACAAAATACACCCAACTATGTGGTGGATATTCACATCAGTCCAATTACATATTTCATAACAACAAAGATCAGATTATTAGGTGTTAATTTTTAAAATTAAAATTACACATTCATAAAGTGATAAGGGTGTCATATAACTTTAATATTTAGAAAGTGATTGGGGTGTATCAATTAGTTACATCAATCTTATTAATTTCGTAAAATCTTTCAAAAAAGGATATCGGGCGTTTTTCTAAAAAATAAATAAAAGGCAAAAAGTTAGATTACCCATTTAAGCTATAGGTTTGAAGTTAAAAATAACCCTGAACTTTAATTTCGGTCAATTTCAACCCCAAACTATTTTTGCGTCTGCTAAATTTGTCCTTCCGTCTAAATCCAACAGGAATCACTCAATTTACGTTTTTGCTTTTATAAAAAAATGGTGGTCAATTGTTGAAAGACCATTTCACCCCATAACTGTTAACCCTCCCACCATCACCAATCCCCACCCCCGCTTCAAGTTTTTTCTAAATATAATTATTTTTTCGGAAATTGCAATCTGGATGATATGTGTTGAACTCGTATCAGTGGTTGCAGTATTGTGAATCAACTGGACATTTTATTAGAATGAGTTTCAATTAAGTCATAAGATTTTGTGTTGTTAGTCGCCGAGTTCAGCTATGTTATGTCAAACCACCTCACGAACGAAGAACGAATAAAAGAAAAACACGAGTATTTTACGTGGTTCGCTAGCAAAATATTTGCTAACTACCTCCACGGCGGAAAAGCACTCTTTATTCACTTAAGAGGAACAATTACAACTTGTATTGCATACCTAGTAGAGAGACTACTAGCTTCTTTATATAGTACCCTAGAAGAAACTCACAGGCCGAAGGTTTCCAAAACCAAATTGGAAACAAACTTGCTGCCCATAAGTTTCCATCTTTGATATGGAAACAATTCCTAACAATTTCTACCTCATTATTCCACCGTCTTTGACTAATTCAACACATTCAAGGCACCTCCTCAACAAGCTATGCGAAAGTGGGTTTTTAGGAACAGCGTGTCAATGGCGGTGGGGGTTATAGTTGGTGGATCATGGGCGATTGTAGTATGGCTTGGCTCCCATAGGTCCGTCGCAGAGAAGAGTATAAAGGAGGTAGGTGGGTAAGGGGAAAATAAACATAGAGGATATAATAGTCATTAGCCACTATTTTGTGAAATTATAAAATATAAAATTGAGTGACTAACGGATGATGTAGACGGAATGGTAGTTGTGAGAGATGGAATGATAGTACAGGGTTGAAAATGACCAAAATTAAAGTTTGGGGTTATTTTCGACTTCCAATTGATAGTTTAAGGGGGTGATTCGATTTTTTTTTGATACCAGGCGTTAAATTCAAATCTTATATTTTGAATTTCAAATCCAGCCGTCATTTTTGAATTTTGAATTGATAAATTCATTTTTGGAAAGTGAGTAAAGGATAGGGGAGTGAGATATGGAAGTTTTTGTAAACGTTCGTTCTGCTATCATATATATAGATTCTGATCATGCCAATGTAAAAAAATATGAAAATTAATTTTTAGAGATTTTCATAAGCATAGTCCCCCAATTTGGAGATTCTACAACTGCACGTAGATTATTTATAATCTGCAGAATCAAAGTAAAATTTGCAGGCATAACAAACAAAATTGTTGAAAAGATGCCAATTTTAATCTAACGCACTGAGAGTTACCCCAACATGATTCATTAATAAAAACCTCAAGATAAATTAGAAAGAAACTATTGTAAAAAGAAAGGGAAGGTATATGACACACTTAAAAAAATGTTCAATTAGATATTGTAAAACCTTAAAAACCATAACCCTCTTGAGCAAGAAAATCTCTTCCGATATGATTGATAAAATAATTCCACATCAGGATTCTCCAATGTGCTAAAATTAATTGTTCCACAACTCTTTATGTATCTTAACAGAGTTAAAGAGGATGATGAGCGCTTCACGTCTTGCGTTTGTTTGTTAAAATTTTGAATATCCTTTTTCATCAATTTTCTTATAATTTTATAAAATAACCATATTTAATAGACCCTTTTAGGTTAAAATTGAATACTGTTTCATTTTAGAGGAGACCAAAATAAGGAAAAGTCTAAGTGAACAAAAATTCATACAAAAAGTTGAACATAAAGTGATATGTATGAAAACATGTCATTAATGAAATTCCGTAGTGAAGATTATGAAGGAAATAGAATTAATAAATATGGGTGATATTTAAACATCTACTGACGTGGCATATGCCACGTCACTTTTTGTTCAAATTTTTGTTTGATTTTTTGTCCCCCTAGCACGGCTCCCAAAATAATTAGACAATTTTGTTTTTTCTCTTCTCATTTTTTCACTGAAGATGTTTTTAAAGTATAATAATAATATTTAGAAGCTCTGTTTAAATAAGATTTTATACTAATTTCACTAACTACATAAATTGTGTAGTGTAGATATTTTTTAAAAAAATGTTTTCTTTTTATATACTTGGTAAAAAAATAAGGAAAAATTTTTGGGAAGAAATTCATTGGCAATAGTTATTGTATACCGTTGCTTTGCAGAGGAGGACCAACTTAAGTCGGACTCTATTTTTTGCCTATGATGATTATACCCTTTCTTTAACCAATTTTGTTATTTTAGGGAAATTTGTTATGTTAAGTGGACAATGACTCACGATCATCCGATAATAACTGCCAAGGTGTAAAATTATTTACACATTTCATCACACTTTTTTAACATTAATGTCATATAATGCTGACATTAATTGGTTAATAATGATTATTTGATAGAGTTACACTATTTCCCTCTCCTACTAAATCTTTAGAAAATATTTTAGTAGGAGAGGAAAATAGTGTAACTCCATCAAACAATCAATTATTAACCAATTAATGTCAGCATTATATGGCATTAATGTTAAAAAAGTGTGATGAAATGTGTAAATAATTTTACACCTTGGCAGTTTTTTATTGGATGATTGTCACTACAAGAGATATGGTCATTAGTGTCAATATTCTGTGTGACAAAATAGAAATTGCCATTGAATGAAGGTGTTTTGTGACAATATTTGATATTGTCAAAGGGTGCAAAATTATACAAGTCAGTGGCATACTTGTAAATTACTGGAATTATTTTCCACTCACGCGTAGAAGGCAGGACAATTTCTTTGGGTTCTTTTTGACTTTAATCGTCACAGGAAATTGGTGAGAGTGAAAGGGGGGCATCAAGCGAAAGGGTTTCCTATTCATCTTCGAAGCCAGATCCATCCTCTCGTCGCGTTGGATTTGTCCGTGCATCTCTTGGAGAAACTTCAAGGTCTGGTATTAACGGCCACCTCTCTACAGTAAGTTATCTCTGGCCTAAGTCATTAGTAATGTTTTGAAATTCCTTGCATCAGATGATTGATTAGTTTGATGATCTTCAATGAAAAAGGTTGGATCAAATGAAGGCTCAAGGGATAGCAGAGAAAAAAAAATGATCGAAATATATTGGGTCCAAGAGCAAGAGGCTGCTCGTGAGCAATGAAGATGTGACGTGTCTGTGACTGACTTGGAAAGAAGAGCACTTAAGGTGAACACAGTGTACTTAGAAACATGTAATTGGGTCTTATTACATGTTTCAGGAACTACTCAACATTGTGATATAACATGATCCATGCACATTTCCCTTTTCTGCCATGAAATTGATGAAGAAACTATGAAACGTATGGTGGTTGTGTGTAGCCAGTAAAAAGAACTCATCAATGCCATTACCATATAGAATGTCAGAACTCATATATACAATCACACGTAACACCTGTACAAGATTTAGTTAACTTGAAGAGTCTTACAAGGAGGTAGTCGATGGCATTGTTGTAGAGTAGGTTTATTCTCCATTGTAATGCCATTAGAGTGAATGTCCTGCTCTTCATTTTCATTTTTCTGCAAGGCTCTTTAACTGCTAAGCATCAAGTATCTATATACGGACCTATGAATGTCGGGTTGGTAAAGTATATATAAGCTTTACATGAAAGGAAACATAAACCAGCTATTCTAATATTAAGAGTATTGATTCCAATATGAAAGGAAAAACATAAACTGAAGTATGCAAGTCTTTAGCTATACTTTTCTTTTCAGTTATCTATTCTCTGTTTTCAGTAGCATGTTGCGATGACATAAGACTTCACATGAACATGAAACTTGTGAAACTGTAAGGGACGGTCTTATAAGCTTGAAGCTCTGTGAAGTAAGTTGGCTTTCTTCACACTGTTTTATGTTCTTTTTAACCTTACATATAGGCTTTACATCAGTAGCTGTGTGATACTGTTAGCGTGCAACCCCTGCATTTTCATGTGAGAATTATGCAGGTACAGATAGTTGTTTTCTTTAATTTAACAAAGGAATCTTTACTTTCCTTTATGTTACCTTGTTATTTGTGTTATCACCTCTTGTCCTATATATCTCTCAAGTTTAGTGGCTGACAGAATCATGAACATGAATAGGAATACTTGAAATGTAAATCAGGTAGATGATGTTGTAGGTATGAGGTGACTTGATCAAGTAATGCGGATATTGATTTTAGTTCGTACATGATAGCTAGAGTTGTTTTGCGGAACTCTGTAGTCCATCACTTTATACAAAATGCATACACATATTTCCAGCTTTGATATGTCAGCTACATTACATTCTCTTATGGACAGAACTCCAGAACTGTTAGCATACTGAATCAAAGTAAGCGAAATCCATGGCAAATCTCTCCAAGTGTCTTGATCCTAATAACCTTTGGAAACAATGTGATATTTTTCTTTTATTTTCTGATTTTGAAAGGTACTGTAGAAAGAGCTATGTGCCTCATCGACAGTGCTCTTTTCTTGCAAGCGAGGTTCGAAACACAAGTATGTGGCTCTCTCAAATTTCTTACCTGTAGACTTTGAGAAGGGGGTTGATACACACATTGTAATTTATGACCTGACATTGGTTTGTTTCTTTCGTTTATATGCAGTTAAAGGATGTCGATCATTCAAGTTTCTTTGAGATAAGACACAACTAGAAAAATAGTTTGGAGGATTGTTTTTTGTTGGTGATTCTACGTTTTTTTTCCTTGTTTTTAGTTTCGGCTCGCTTTGGACATCGATGTAGTATTGGAATGCTTCCATATTAGTATTCCTTATGTATATGTATATGTATAATCTTGAAAACATTAGATGTAAACCGATTTAAGTTTAGTATGATTTTAATTTTACTATCCCAAGTTTGAGGTTATTCGACATCCAGCTCTATAAGCATATACTAATTGTATTAGTTTGTATTTGCAGTTAGATATTGTCACAGAATAGTTCAACTTGTCACTAGTAAAAGCTTGTAGTGACAATATTCTTTGTCACTAACTCCCAAAATTGAGTGACAATTTTAATTTGTTGTCACTAATAACAAGCAGGCAGTGACAACATTTTTTTGTCACTAACTGTTCAGTTTGTTAGTGACAAGTTTGTTTGTCACTGAAGTTCTTAATTTTAGTGACAATATTTGTTTTCTTGTCACAATGATGTTAGTGGCATATATTTAGTGACAACATAGTGACAAAAAATATGTTGTCACTAAACCTTTTAGTGACAATAATTTGGCCTTTAGTGACAACTTTTTCTGTCACTGAACACATAATCTGTTGTAGTGTGTGAGTCAATGTCCTTTTAAGATAACAAATGGCAAAAATTTTAATTGACATGTGGCTTTCCTCACTTTCTCAATTTCCTTCATCTTCTCCTTCTCTTTTTGGCCCTAATTCAAATTCTTCCACATGGTATCACTTCAATTGGCCATTTACGCAATTTAATGTGAGTAATGCCTTCCCCATGGTCCTTTGACAGAGACTATGTATACGTTTGAAGTTTCAACCTCCAGCCATGTGTTTAAAGAAGATTTTATATGGCCTTAAAAAGGCTCCAAGAGTCTGGTACCAAATGCTACACAAGTTTCTTTCTGGTAGGGGCCTCCCCTACAGATACCTCACTCTTCTACATACACTCTTCTAATAGGGTTAACATTCTTCTTGTTTATGTTGATACAATAATACCAGTCAGTATCTTTCGAAATCCTACAACCAAGGTAATCTTTTCTCATTACGGCCAGCCTACGGATGGCAATTCCCATCTTCTAACACCAAAATTCTCCTCCATTGCTTAATGGTATTCGAAAGGATGTGGGAGGGAATACACTGGCAAGTAGGGAATGATCGTCTTATAAATGTTGGTTTCTCCTTCATCCATTACAGCATCTTTTAAACACCTCCGCCCTAGATGATTATCTGGTAGTAGATCTCATCTCATGCCAGCATGACTGAATATGTTGCGCCATTCACAAGATAAGTAGTCTCATCCCTCCACCACTTGCGCGCATTATCTATGCAATCCAGCTTACCCAAAGCGGACACATAAGACAGGCTTATCTGGCCGTTTACAAATATTGGGGAATATACTTCTAAATCTGGTAACAGATGCTAGAAGCGGCAAGCGTTCTTGTTTTATTTATGCCCAGCAGGATATATCTACCAACCCCTTCATTTGGAAAGGTCTATATGGCTCTGTTTACAAGAAGTGGGGAATCACGTTCCGCCGCTATGGAAACACTTGAGTACGTCCAACGTCTTCAACATCAGTGACGGATTCAGGACATGAGTAAAGTGGGGAGGGCAGATATTTAAAAAATGAAACTCAGGTACAGATGTCAAAAAATGGGGGGACACTTTTATATGTTTTATAGGGGCACAAATGAACATATGTCAGGAAAATAGGGGGTGCTCTAACACTCTTCACCTTGCAGCCCATTTTGGAGTTTGTCTCGTATTACAAATAAGAAAGAAGACATATCCTTCCATCGTTCTTCCATAATCCAGCAACGCTTATTAAGTGCTGAGCATCAGCCTACAACTTATGTTCAGAGGTCTCTTGAACTCCGCTGTAATGGATCTAAAGAAGATCACTAATACAACATTTAATATGGAGGAAGGAATATTCATTTCAAACAGACTCCACGACTCCACCCTTTTCCAATTATCACGGAAATGTCCCGCTTCTCCGTTGCAAGCTAAACCAGATATTCTTGGAACTATACCTGTTGCAAAAATATTGTTTCATTGTTAACAAATGGATGTTTACTGTTGGAGATATCTGTTACTTTTTCATGTATCACGCAAACGTTTAAATGAAGAGCAGAAACTGCACTTGGGGGAAGCGTCTCCGTTCTATGCGTCTACTGTGTGAGTAGCATAACTAGAAAATGGGCATGCAATTTTTCAATGGCGTGATTTTCTATACAAGGTAAGAATACTAGCCTAGTCTTAGCGGGAGGAGACTCGAACCTAAACCAATGAACTCGCTATAAGGCTCTATTTCGACTCGGTGAGTTATCAGTACCACAACCGCAGTTCTAAGAGACATGTGTAAATAATTGATTTTGGTTTCTTCCTATAAATCAATCATTTCGTTTGAATTGAAGATTTGACCTCAGATGGCGATCACAACTTCTCTCTAGGTGGTCCGTATATATCTGACGCAGATCGAAGAGCGATTAAAAACGTCAAATGACAATCTCCATAGAATAAACGATTCTCAAACAAGAGAAAAGTGAAATATTATTGATAATGTGGTAAAAGATGCATTGGCCAATAGCCTACAACGGTTTAAATAGCTTAAAACGCTAAAAACGGAAAAATTACTCAAAATGGCAAAAACAAACTAAAAAGATATTCTAATAATGTAAAATATTCTAAGAATGTCCCAATTGACGGAATTTCAATTGGACTTTCCTACAAAGAGAAATTCATAAATCAAATATTTACAAAAACGGCAAAAACGCTGATTTGGTGGTCAAGATGGACGAATTTGACCAAACTGACATGGTGCTCGTGACTATAGTCACGAGTTATTCTCAAAACTTCGTTTGGAGTCAGAAATATGTATGGTTCGACCATATATCGAATCCATTCAATTATGCCCCTGATTTTGCGTACTGACGGGAACTGTTTTCCTGAACTTGATGATATTTTCCATAATTCGTGTCCTACATCAGTCACCCTTTCTTGGAAAGAACTCGTCCTCGAGTTCACTTTAGAGTTTTGATACCTTCCACTCCAATTAAAAGATACTTCAAATATTTTACACGCAAAATCTTCATCTTGTCAACATAATTGCAATTATCCAAGTTCTGCATCCTCTCCATATGTTTCAGCTCTTTGACAAGATTAACCAATAATGGAGATGCAAAACAAAAATAATCAATTCCACAAAAATCAGTAGTACCATGAGTAAGACTTGAAGTCGGTGTAACTAGCATCGTTGAAATTTCTGTGTTAGTTTTTGAACATGCTCCATCCTCCTCAGCACTATCAATCGTATCCTCTTGCAATACGTTGGTCTTTTCAATCCTCTTTTCTTCATTATTGGATTTCGCCTCAACCTATCTTGAGCGAATACCAATCTTGTGAGATTCCCACATGAATAAAAATCCCTTGTGAACTTCGTCATAAACACCGTTGACACTATATTTCCATGGTCGCCCAAGCAACAAGTGACACTCTTCCATATCACACACATCACATAAAATTTTAGATTTATACTTTTTACCAATCAGAAACGAAAGTTGACAAGTCTTTGTGATTTGGGATATTCGTCCGGATCCATTAACTCCTTCACAAGTGTAGGGTGACGGGTGATCTTCCGTATGCAAACTAAAATACTCAACAATTTTGGTGCTAACAAAGTTAGTATGAGCATCATCAATATCCAAGTTGAATACCTTATTTTTGATGATACAAAGTGATTGAAAACGATCCACCAATCGTCTCCTCCCAAGAACTGTCATAGATCGCTCAATAGGACTGCCATGGCTATCCATGTGCGGGGTGCCTATTGAAGACAGACTCCCGAGAGAACCTAGGGTTCCTAACCTGCGACCAACGTCAAAAGGGATCTCTTCTCCACCTTGCCTAGCAGTCATGAGCTAGGCCAACCAGACTCTGATACCACTTGACGCAGACCGAAGAGCGATTAAAGACGTCAAAAGACAATCTTCATAGAATAAATGATTCTCAAACAAGAGAAAAGTAAAATATTATTGATAATGTGGTAAAAGATGCATTGGCCAATAGCCTACAACAGTTTAAATAGCTTAAAACGCTAAAAACGGTAAAATAAAAATTGCAAAAACGAACTAAAAAGATATTCTAATAATGTAAAATATTCTAAGAATGCCCCAATTGACGGAATTTCAATTGGACTTTCCTACAAAGAGAAAATCATAAATCAAATCTTTCCAAAAACGGCAAAAACGCTGATTTGGTGGTCAAGATGGACGAATTTGACCAAACTGGCATGGTGCTCGTGACAAAAGTCACGAGTTATTCTCAAAACGTCGTTTGGATTCAGAAATATGTATGATTCGATCATATATCATATCCCTTCAATTCCGCCCCTGATTTTGCGTACTGACGGGAACTGTTTTCCTGGACTTGATGATATTTTCTATAATTCGTGTCCTACATCAATATCACTCCCATATCCATGCTAATTTAATGACATGTTAGCTTAGTATCTTCCTTTGGACATTTTATTTCGCCTCATATATAAAATTAGGTTAATTGAAATCACTATTTTCTAAAATAGCAGATGGTTGAAAACAAAGGACAAAACACTCATATGGAGGTCAAAGTCACAAGGAGGGCTTGGAATTGAAATTAGATACTGGGTCGAGCATTACTAGAAGCTACTTGTTGGCGGTGTTAGAAGATGTTGGCCCTGATTGTTCTTATTAAAAGAAAAATTAGAACGCGACCAAATAATAAAGCTTGTAAATTGAAACTTACTGAGTGAAGTCCAGGTGAAAGCAGATATGATTTGAGGGAAAGTCTTGTACAAAGATGATCTCCGTAAAGAATTATTCACCCCATATCGTTGGTGCGCCGTTTGATTTATACTACAAAGTCAAATTGCTTCTCGGAATAAAGTTTATCCCTGCACTGTAGATGAAACACCAGTCTACAGTACACATCGAACGAAACTAGCGTAAGAGAATTATGGAGAGTTAGGGTATGAAAGCAATGAATTCTAAATGTTTGGGCCAGTAAATGAAAGCACCAGTCTACAGTACACATTCAGAACAGTTGTAAATGTTGATACAGTTACAACTGTTATGTTAAATATGAATCAGAATTGTATATTGGGTTCCAAAATATAAATAAAGTTAGTTTCTGGCCCAAAAAGTAAACCAACGCCACAGCCCTATCCGATTTGGCAGGAGGGACGGCGGCGGCAGCGCACACGCGTGTGGTGGTTCGGAATTTGTCTACCTCCTCTGCCCCCCGATAAAATTTATATGCCCAAAGGCTTGCCTTTATATTCCAAACTTGGAATAAATATACAATCTCAATTCTTTCCTCACATAATGTGGGACACTTTCACATTCCGGAAATGAGAAACAACCAACAGCTTATTTTTCATTTATTACCGACCGGTTTTTTGACCAGTGAGGTCTTGAATCGATGCTCTACTATCCTAATTTATAAATATATTGTATGTGTTAGATTAAGTTCTTAGGTGAGCTCTTGCTATACCGGGTCCATATTTGGGCCTAAAACCTATTTTCGTAGTCCCCCACATGAATGACATATGAGCATTGGAGCTTTAAATTTCTGTCAGTATGGTGGATACAATGCTCTTAGTTGGTAATTAATTGTCTTAAAAAGCATCCATAGACCTTGAACTTTTTCATTAGTGAGGTAATATTGGTTATAATGACTAGTTTGTATGCGGAACGTTTTGAACTGCTTTTCTGAGGTGTATACTTGTTGATAGTAACCACATATTAATATTTAAGAACGGGCCATTCTTATGGTTGTGTTAATTTACGCCTTGAGACATTCTTTCCTGGTTATTCATGAATGTGATGAGAGGAACCATTACAAATGGTTACTTGGTCTGACCTAAAATATGGAACAGAGAGAGAGATTCCTAAGTTCACCAGTCGTATGCGTAGATTCTCTTGTTTCAATGAGCCAATAATTAGGAGAGGTCATATGAGGTTGAGTGCTTGCAGCCCACGGAGGTGCTCAGGAAGAGTGCGTCATTGATAGGCATAGTCCATTTGGTGTCAATAGTCAAGCGCAGAATGATAATCGTTACCACATATATGGCAATTGATTGGGGCTTACCATTCTTCGAACCCATAGAGGAAAGATTGCCAGAATAGAGATAGTTGATGTTGTTTTGGAAGCAGAGACATGACCACCTCTGTTAGAGTCAGGTGTTTGTTAATAACCACTACGGTACCCAGATCGGCCCCCGTGTGGTCAAAACGACCACCTCGCGGACCAGTTTGGCCACCGGTATAACCACCACGTAGAAAAAATTACCAGAACGACCATGAGGGTTTGGAAAATTGTGTTGTCGAGAATAAAAGTAGTAGGAACGCCATAGTGTGAAGAAGAGTTTGAGATTCGAGCATTTGCTCTTATGATTTTAAAAGCACATGCAAATCTAAAAAAATTAAAGGTGTAGAATATGCAGACAGTTTATCACACAAAGTTTTAGGTTTCTGCATATATAATCCATAAAATTAATACAAACATGTATCGTTCCCACTTATTGCTATGGATAATCCCATGTATTGCTACGGATAAATTAAAACTAAGCTGCAATAATAAACTGAATAAACTCAAAAAAATAATTCTTGTTCCATGATTAAACTGAACAACTAAACTGTTTAGATAGTAAGATAAGCTAACTCTAACATAGACTGCTTGACAGAACGGGCTCAGCCGGTCTACTAACTAAATGAGCATAAAATATAATAAAATAATTAGTAATAATAATAATTATAATTCTAAGCAATGATAATAATTATATTGTGGATTTGGATCATATGGTCGACCCGTACCAACTCCCCCGTGGTTAACGAACGCCTTTTCCTCAAGCCGGATCGAAGAAGTAGTCCCGTGCACAGGACGGTCGTGGATACGATTCCACATGTACTGTGATGGGTAATCACCTCCAACATGCATTTTGACAGTAGTTGGGCTTTTTTGTGTAGTGGCTGGACCGAAATTCTGTTGTGGGCATAAATAAGAAGGGGAAATAAAAGTGGTTGTAGGCCCTGTAGTGATAGATGAAGCAACATGCTCTTTATTAGGAGTGGACTTTCCAAAATGAGAGTATCCCGAATAATCTGAGTTGGGTGGAATCGAAGAATGAGAAGTGGAATATGCTAAATTGGGTTGTAAGGTGGCGTAGGGCCCAAAACGATAAGCTGACCCAAATAAAGACGAGGACCCCAACCAAAGTTGAATTTGCATTTGCTAGAAGTTAGCAATCGGGTCTGGGGGTTTGGGTGGTGTACGTCGCTGGGAATCGTCGACGAGGATCTGGTCACTGTGGAGGGCTGTGGACAGCGATTGGAGCAGCTGTAAGGCAGCAAAAAAGGTGGCAAACGAGGCTGGGAAGTGGGAACAATTGGTCGTGGCTCAACTACGGTGACAGAGCTGGGTCGTTCGCCGGCGCAAAGGCCGCTGTTGGCAGCGCTTGGGAATGCAAAGACGATTCTGGGGGTTCAGGTGGCTTCGCCGCCGCGTTCGCAGGCGTTGGGGACGAAAGCGGAAGCAGGTCTGGTGGTTCAGTCGTCCGTTGCTGGTGTGGCATCGTCTGGACTTGCTGCTCCGGTTGAACGGCAGCGAGGGAGTGGCTGGCCTCCAGAGCCTTGAGGCGGGAATCCAAAGCGGCTACGGCTGCTTGTATGTCTGCTTGGCCGGTTTCCAACGCAGTGAAGCGTTGTTCTTGTTGTGCAGGTGGAGGACAATGTTCAAGAGCTATGACCCTGGTGTCGAGATCCGTGAACCTTGATTCGATTTTGTCCATCTTATCGAACATCTGTTTTACGAATTCGTTGAGCTGACTGAGTTCATCCATCGCGTCGTTCGACATGGTTCACCAGTTGGATGGTGAAATTAATGAAAGTACCAGTTGATAAAAACCAGTATTGTTTCCACGTATTGCTACGGATAATCCCACGTATTGCTACGGATAAACTAAAACTAAGCGGCGAAAATAAACTGAATAAACTTAAAAAAAACAGTTCTTATTCCATGATTAAAACTGAACAACTACACTGTTTAAATAGTAAAAATAAGTTAACCCTAACCCAGACTGCTTGACCTAACAAGCTCAGCCCGGTCTACTAACTAAATAAACACCAAATTAAGCTAATTAAATAAATAACGTAATAAACTAATTAATAATAATAGTTCTAATAAATGATAATAATTATATTGTGGATCCGGATCATATGGTTGACCCGTATAAAAAATCATAATGCTTTTTAATGTTTTGTAAATTTGATTCAGCTGTAAAATATGAGAGCAAGACATAGAGGCATCTCGAGATTCAAGGGTTATCCAGGCGGTTTTAAAATCCGAAACACCATTAACATGAGTCAATGCTTCTTATTGAGGGTTGCATTGATCAAAGTAAGGATGACCTGATTTTGGATCTGCCAGGCAGAGAAAGCAGGGTTGGCTGTCGCTGTGACACAACCGTCATCAACGGCGATGAACTGCGGCTGACATGGAAGAGAACCATCAAAGTAAAGAGCGTCTGGGTTCGAGGAATTGATGTGGGTTGGTGCTTCCAGATCATATAGTTACTTCTATCAAGTTTGTGTTGGATAAGTTTTTGAACATTCGAAATAATAGCCAATGTAATCGTTGGGGCTGGTGTGGTTGCCACAGAAGTGCTAGAGAGCATAACGAGGAGGTGATACCATAAAAGAGCTTTTAGAGTTTCTGCTAATAATTAAACGAAGATACAAGGGACATAGAAAGAAAAATGTAAAGTAAATGAATTGTATTTTCAATGAATCATCGAAACGTCTGGAACGATTCGGGTTAGGAAAATAGGGAGCCAAAATAGGGAGCTAGTTTCTGATTGCTTCTGTGGACTACAGTGCCTTTCCTGTAGGGTTGTAGCTTCAGAAATACCAGATCACCCACATTGAACTTTCTTTCACTCCAATGCTTGTTAGCATAGTAACACATCCTCTCCTGGGCTTTAGCCAAATTCTCCTTTAATAACAACATCATCTTCTTCCTTTCTTCCATAAAGTGATCAAGCTCAGGGATCCCACTCTTATCTAACTGATGAAAGGAAGGGATGGAAGGACAATAACCATAAAGAGCTTCAAATGGAGTTACCTGCAAGCTGCTGTGGAAAGAAGTGTTGTACCAGAACTCAGCCAATGGTAGCCACTTAGACCACATGTGAGGCCTGTCAGAAGTGACACATCTGAGATAATTCTCCAGACTTTGATTTAATCTTTCAGTCTGGCCATCTGTTTGTGGATGATATGCAGTGGAATAGTGCAGTTTAGTACCTAACTGATTGAACAAAGCACTTCAGAACTGACTGAGGAAGATGTTGTCTCTGTCACTGACAATGGTTTCAGGGAGACCATGTAACTTCTGAATGATATCCAAGAAAATCTGGGCTATGTCAGCAGCTGTATAGGGGTGAGTTAGAGCTATGAAATGTCCGTATTTGGAATACCTATACACCACCACCAAAATGGAGTTATTGCCTGCAGACCTAGGCAACCCCTCCACAAAATCTAAGCTGATGTGAATCCAAGGTTTATTAGGAATAGGTAATGGCTGCAAAAGGCCAAGGTAGGGAACATGCTCACTCTTCATTCTTTGGCAAGTGTCACAAGTCCTTACCCAGTTCATAACCTCCTTATGCATTTGAGGCCAGAAAAATACAGCAGCCAACCTCTTAAATATGCCTCTAACCCCTGAATGACCCCCCATACCACTGTTATGTATTTCAGAAATAAGAGTGGACCTCAAAGGAGTGGATGCCCCCACATAGATACATGATCCCTTCTTGAGCAAACCATCAACTACCTGAAACTCAGTACCTGTGCTTGGATCAACAGTGAGCTGAGCTATATGACTAATAGCCCAATCATCCCCTTCATAAGATTTGATCACTTCTTCTATCCATTTAGGCACTGCTACAGTGATTGCTAGGCAATGCCCTTCATCCACCACCCTAGATAAGGCATCAGCAGCCACATTCCCACTTCCCTTTTTGAATACAATCTCATAATCAAGCCCCATGAGTTTACTTACCCATTTCTGCTGCAATAATGTACTAATCTTCTGCTCAAGCAAGAATTTGAGGCTGTAATGGTCAGTTCTAATTTGGAATTTGTTAACTTCCAAATAAGACTCCACTTAGAAACTGATTGAACCACTGCAAATAGTTCTTTCTCATAGGTGGAGTACCCCAAATGTTTGTCAGCCAGGGCTTTGCTAAAACAAGCCAAGGGCCTGCCTTCCTGCATTAGTACAGCTCCAATTCCATAATGGCTGGCATCAGTTTCCAACACAAACATTTTTGTAAAATCTGACATTGCCAGGACTGGGGTGGAGATCATGGTTGTTCTTAGAGCTTCAAATGAACCCTGAGCATCTTCATTCCACCCACAGACACCCTTATTCAATAAGGTTGTAAGAGGTCTAGCCAACATTCCATAACCTCTTACAAACCTTCTATAATAACCAGTCAACCCTAGGAATCCCCTCAAGGCTTTGAGGGTTTGGGGTCTAGGCCAAGCCACCATGGCTTCTATCTTGTAAGGGTCTGCCTGCACCCCTTCACTACTGATCAAATGACCCAAATACTCAATGGTAGTTTGCAGAAATGAACATTTGGGCAGTTTAGCATAAAGCTCATTCTGCAACATGACCTCCAAAGTGGTTTCTAAATGCTGTAAGTGATCATCTGCAGACTTACTGTATATCAAAATGTCATCAAAGAAAACCAATAAAAAATTTATGAGATAGGGTTTGAAGACCTTGTTCATCAAGCTCTGGAAAGTGGCAGGAGCATTAGTCAACCCAAAAGGCATCACCCTGAATTCATACAACCCCTCATGAGTTCTAAAAGTTGTCTTGTGTGTATCTTCACCTGCCATCCTCACTTGATGATATCCAGACCTTAAATCCAGTTTGGAGAAGAACTTAGCTCCATTCAACTCATCAAGCAGCTCATCAATAATAGGAATTGGAAACTTATCTTTAACAGTAATGTCATTCAGAACCTCCAGGAGCCATCCTTCTTTTTGACCAACTGGAGTATTGCCCGTGCCCGAGGGCACTATCCCTGAATTAGATAGTTAATGAGTTTATGTGCTTATTTTTTTAAATGAATTTAGAAGTGTTATCCACAAATAATATTTATAAATGTGGTGAAAAAAAAAGTAAAAATAAAAAATAAAAAAATAAAACTTCCAAATATGGAATGAACATTATAATGGACGTGGTAATAACTCACAACCACTCTCCTATTAGTTAGAGATGTTTTGGTGAGAAAAATCTCTCTCTTATTAGTTAGGAATGTCCAAGAAGAGTGTGTAGTTAAGGATGTCTAAAGAGAGTGGGTAGTTAGGGATGTAATAAGTAGGTGATATCTAATGGTGGGGATGAGGTTGATTTAATCTAAGGGCTGATAATTCAAAAGTTTGTTAAACCATGGTATTTTATAATATAGATAATACAGGTGAGGCAAAGGAACTTGAGCTGTGTTGAATAACACCATTTTTCAGCATTTCTTGTACCAAATTATCAATCTCTATTTTCTGGACATGGGGATACCAAGGCCTCAAACAGACTGGTTGAGCTCCTGGTTTGAGTGGAATATGGTGGTCATGGCTCCTCTGAGGTGGCAGTGATTTAGGCTCTTCAAACACTTTCTGATACTGTTCCAATATTTGTTGAAAGTTCATGGGTAATTCTGTAATTTCCTTAGGCTTAGTTATGGTGATGCTGTAGAGCTGACCCACAGTTACCCCTTCATTTTGTGCACAATAAGTCTGGATGGCATTGTAGTTAGCAGCTTTATATTGACAGTCCTCCTTGTGAGCTTTGAACTGAACTGAAGTGCCACACAAATTAACTGTAACAGTCATCTCCTTGAAATCCAACTCCACAGGGCTAACCTCCTGTAACCATTGTCCCCTAGTACCATGTCACAACCTCCAAGGGGTATGACTCTCATGTAAGCTTCCACCATATGCCCTTGGATTTTAAGTTTCACCTTAGGACACACCCCTGAACTCATAATGTGGCTGCCATTAGCTACTGTAACCTTCATGGAATGGCTGGGGGTAGTCATACACTTAAGTCTTGGTGCAGTATCTTTGTCTATGAAGTTGTGTGTACTTTCTGAGTCAATGAGTATGTGTACTTTCTGTTTTCCCACCACCCCTTGTAATCTAATTGTTTGTGCACCACTATTACCTGTCATGGCATGTAGAGATATCTCCATTTCAGGTGTTTCCATGTTTGAGCTTACTTTCTCTTCTTGCATGACTTTTGTCTGTTCTTGCTCCTCCACCACTTCAAGGTCCTCTTCCCCATAAATGAGGAATAATTGAGGTTTTTTACATTAATGTCCAGGTACATAGGATTCCTCACAAAAGTAGCATAAGTTCTTAGCTATTCTGCCCTTCATCTCTTCTTGAGTAAGCTTCTTAAATGGTAATGCAGGTGCTACTACATTCTTCTTTTCATCCACAAAAGGAGTGTAAGTTTTGAGAGGTGTATTCTTAGAACCAGTCTTCATCATGCTACTCACTGTTTGTATGACATTCTGGTGTTGATGATTGTAACAAACTTCTTGCAGTTTGGACATGACCTTGGATTGAGCCAGACAATTAGGTGCTAATTGCTGCACTTGACTCCTAATTTCCAGTTTCAGCCCTCCCAAGAATGTTTTCATAAAGTAATTGTCATCAGCCCAAGGAAAGAGAGCTTTAACTCTAGGTCTAAGTTTGTCAAATTGAGCCTGGTATTCTGACACACTTCCCTTCTTGTAATACTCCGTATTTTAAATATGGGCAATTTAGTATTTTTACGCGACATTTCCGTTTTTGGCTGCGAGAAGTGATTTGGGTATTTTTTTTGGGAATTTTATTAGACGGGAAACTTGTGTGAGAATTTTATTTTTTCGTGATTTATTCTAATTTTTCTAGACGGCGACGCGATAGCGACCACCGCGACACCTTATGCCTCTACCACACCTTAACATATCCAATTAGATATTAAAAAAAAAAACAACAACATGAAAGCCAGCTTTGTTTTCTCCTTTTTCTTCCTTCGTCTTCACACTCACGGCACCCTCCACCACCCTCAAATCCATCACCGCCCTCACCATCACCGCCCTCATCTTATCTATTTAAACCCAGCAATCCTACCCCCTGGCACCACCAGCAGCCGCCACCACCACTCTCTCTCTCCTCCTTGTCTTCTCCGACGAACAAAAACCACCACACCCATCGACAGTACCATCACCTCAACATCACTGCCTCTGTATTGTCTCTCCCACCGTCTCCCTCTCTGCCTCTCTCAAAATCAGAACAGAGCAGAAAGCAGCAGCATCAACAATTGGTGGCAGCAGCTAGAAGCCACCATCACTGCCGCTAAACCCGACGGGAAACAACCACCGAAGCCAACCACCACCACTGTTTCCCTATATCTCGATCTCTCCCTCTTTCCCTATATACCCAGAACCCAAAAGCAGCGGCGATGAAGACGGAAGCAGCTCAGAACTCGGACACCGCAGTCAAACACCATTAATTCCGGCGACATTTTTGACCCAGCTCGCTCGGGGCAACCCAGCTCTTCCCATCTACCTCTCTCGAGTCCAGGAGGTCCGACCGCCCTCCAGAGGGCATTAGTCGTGCCCAGAAGCCACCGGGGCGCCGCCGTCGAGCTTCACCACTGGCGGCAAATCCGACGACCCGACCCGCCTTGTTTCTTCATCTATCTTTGCGATTTTTGTGACGGGTAACTTCTAAACCTTCCTATAATTCGTTTACAGTAGTCAAAAGTACATTTTTGTGGCTTAGATTCGTATTTTGATCGGTGAGAATTAGTGTTCATCGTTGGTTATGTTTGGGGGAGTTAAGTGTCTTTTAAGTAAATTGTTTCAAAAGTTGGGGTACTTGTTATAGTTTATGCAAATCTTAGGGGGGCTGGTCATAGCTCATGAAAACTACATTTGTTATTGTTTTATTATTAAAACTATTAGCAAAAGTTTATTAAATTGTATTTCAAATAAATAATGGAAGTTTTAGTAGTTATAATAAAACATTTCCTTAGAAAATAATGTTGTTTTAATACTAAATGTCGCATTGGTTTATTTAAATAAATAGTAATAGAGTTTATTACCAACACAAATATTTGTTTAAACTTAACATTATTTTCTAGCCAAAGTAACTATTTGTATATACAACAATTGCTCTCTTCTTGATAATAGTTCTAGTACTTATAATATTACCTATTTATTGTGTTTAATTTCAAACTATTTCAAAATATTTCTTTAAGTATATGACGGGTTTATGGGAATAATTAGGAAGCCTGTGAGTTGAATTTAGCAACCGATCTAGACGAGCCTTCCTTTATTTAGAAATATTGTCGTTGTGACTATAGAATTTGGTAATTGTGGACGACAGGTTAGCAGAGAAGGACTCCGATCAACCGTATGGGCTGTATGTGACAATTGTTGTCGAATAAAGGTGAGATTACATGCTTAGCCTAGCGTGCCTAGCTTCATTCGTGTCATACTTTGATTTTATTTTCTGTCTCAAAATATATAATTGTGGATTACATTTGTCGAACGTGATTTTATACTTGTCTCAAAACTATATTGTTATGTGTTTCTTCATGTCAAACTTTGACTTATAAATACTGTTCTTGGAAACTCTCACAAATTTTAATTCGCTAATAACGTAAAGTGGAACACCGCACGTACCAGATTCGGTTACTATTTGGGAGGCCCTTTGTTGGCCATTGAGGAGGTCCTTTGTTGGCCATTGTTATTAAGGAGGCCCTTTGTTGGCCATTGTTATTTGGGAGGCTTTTTGTTGGCCATTGAGGAGGCCCTTTGTTGGCCATTGTCACTAAGGAGGCCTTTTGTTGGCCATTACTTTTTCCGTTACTGTGCTTAATCACAGGCTCCTTTGATTTTATAAGTAAAAGTTTATAAATGGATTTGTATTCTAATTGGAGAATGGCACATATGAAGGACTTAATTGAAATGTTTAGAGCTTTTGATAATGTCATCCGTGATTTGATTATCACTGTTGCTTTTACCGTTGCAAACTCTGATAAAGTTTTACTTATTCTCTGTCACTTTTACTTTATTGAACTTGTGTCCCGGCAGTTTATATTATCTTTCCTGTTTTACATGCTAAGGTGTAGCTCACTCAGTATTTATTGCTGACTTTGAAAACTGCGGTTCTTGTTGTTTTTCTTCCCACCGCAGGTCTAGGAGCTGGAACTTAAGGAATAGAAGGGGCGCGAGACTCACCTAGACTGATAATGTCATAATTAGTTTCTAATTTTGTTAAGTTGTTTTGTAATAATAAGCACCTTTTGTATAAGACTCTTGTTTAATGTTTAATATTATAAGTTCTTGTTGTGGAATATATATTGCTTTTGATCTCCGCCACTTCTATTAAGCATCGCCCTCCCGGTCTTGTCCCGAGCCGGATAAGGGGGTTGTTGCAGGTGGTATCAGAGCAGTTCTTTCCACTAAAGGATTAAAACCTGTAGGGTAACTTAAAATGAACTTAGGGCAAGATAAAATACTAAAAAGCCGGGTATTTGGGGAGTTATTCTTACTTCATGTTGCTTGATAATTTGCTACGTGTTATCTAACATGATCCTGTTTTATGATTGGGGCCCTAGTGTCGGATCAGGCACATGCTTGTCTTTCTATTTGTGGAATCTTCTATGTGTATCTCAACGAGATTTTTTATGTGATTCGTTGCTATTATCTATTCAGTGGTTGTGACATGCTTCTGAAGGACTTGAATATATGAAAAGTTCATATTGGTGCTTGTTAATGTGTGTTACTTGTTCCAGTGTTTCATGTTAGTTTGAAACAATGTCAGACTAGGGTAATGGTCCTATGTACTGTACCAGTCAACCTCATAGGGTGTCCTTATATTTCGTTTGTATTGATAGCCTGCTAGGCGCTATAGCATTGGTGGTGACTATAGAACCCAAAAACCTAGTTCTGACTCGAGCTTCGAGGACGAAGCTCATTATAAGGGGGGAAGGATGTAATACTCCGTATTTTAAATATGGCAATTTAGTATTTTTACGCGACAATTCTGTTTTTGACTGCGAGAAGTGATTTGGGTATTTTTTTGGGAATTTTATTAGACGGGAAACTTGTGTGAGAATTTTATTTTTTCGCGATTTATTCTAATTTTTCTAGACGGCGACGCGACAGCGACCACCGCGACACCTTATGCATCTACCACACCTTAACATTTCCAATTAGATATTAAAAAAAAACAACAACATGTAACCCAGCTTTGTTTTCTCCTTTTTCTTCCTTCGTCTTCAAGCCCACGGCACCCTCCACCGCCCTCAACTCCATCACCGCCCTCACCATCACCGCCCTCCTCTTCTCTATTTAAACCCAACAATCCTACCCCCTGGCACCACCAGCAGCCGCCACCACCACTCTCTCTCTCCTCTTTGTCTTCCCCGGCGAACAACAACCACCACACCCATCGACAGTACCATCACCTCAACACCACTGCCTCTGTATTGTCTCTCCCACCGTCTCCCTCTCTTCCTCTCTCAAAATCAGAACAGAGCAGAAAGCAGCAGCATCAACAACTGGTGGCAGCAGCTAGAAGCCACCATCACTGCCGCTAAACCAGACGGGAAACAACCACCTAAGCCAACCACCACCACTGTTTCCCTATCTCTCGATCTCTCCCTCTTTCGCTATATACCCAGAACCCAGAAGCAGCGGCAATGAAGACGAAAGAAGCTCATAACTCGGACATCGCCGGCGCCGCCGTCAAACACCATTAATTCCGGCGACATTTTTGACCCAGCTCGCTCGGGGCAACCCAGCTCTTCCCATCTGCCTCTCTCGAGTCCAGGAGGTCCGACCGTCCTCCAGAGGGCCTTAGCCGTGCTCAGAAGCCACCGGGGCGCCGCCGTCGAGCTTCACCACCTGCGGCAAATCCGACGACCCGACCAGCCTTGTTTCTTCATCTATCTTTGCGATTTTTGCGAAGGGAAACTTCTAAACCTTCCTATAATTCGTTTACAGTAGTCAAAAGTACATTTTTGTGGCTTCGATTCGTATTTTGATCGGTGAGAATTAGTGTTCATCGTGGGTTATGTTTGGGGGAGTTAAGTGTCTTTTAAGTAAATTGTTTCAAAAGTTGGGGGTACTTGTTATAGTTTATGCAAATCTTAGGGGGGCTGGTCATAGCTCATGAAAACTGCATTTGTTATTGTTTTCTTATAAAAAATATTAGCAAAAGTTTATTAAATTGTATTTCAAATAAATGATGGAAGTTTTAGTAATTATAACAAAACAATTTCTTAGAAAATAATATTGTTTTAATACTAAATGTCGCATTGGTTTATTTAAATAAATAGTAATATAGTTTATTACCAACACAAATATTCGTTTAAACTTAACATTATTTTCTAGCCAAAGTAACTATTTGTATATACAACAATTGCCCTCTTCTTGCTAATAGTGCTAGTACTTATAATATTACCTATTTATCGTGTTTAATATAAAACTATTTCAACATATTTCTTTAAGTATATGACGGGTTTATGGGAATAATTAGGAAGCCTGTGAGTTTAATTTAGAAATATTGTCGTTGTGTCAATAGAATTTGGTAATTGTGGACGACAGGTTAGCAGAGAAGGACTCCGATCAACCGTATGGGCTGTATGTGACAATTGTTGTCGAATAAAGGTGAGATTACATGCTTAGCCTAGCGTGCCTAGCTTCATTCGTGTCATAATTTGATTTTATTTTCTGTCTCAAAATATATAATTGTGGATTACATTTGTCGAACATGATTTTATGCTTGTCTCAAAACTATATTGTTATGTGTTTCTTCCTGTCAAACTTTGACTTGTAAATACTGTTCTCGAAAACTGATAACTCTCATTTATGAGTTATCTGTGAGCATGTTATATAATTTTTTAAGTTGAGTTTCCATAATATTGAGCACGTTTTAGCCGACAAAGCCTCTGTAGTATGAAAAAGATGAGTTTGAGCTTAATTGTGAAATCCGGGCGTTTTCATGCATAAATTGATGTTAAATGACATATATAATCGCTTGGTATGGTTTTTCATGTTGCCTTCACAGGAACGGATGCTTAGTGGTTGATTTAAGGCATGAAACGAACTTCGGAAGCAACGGGAGCTAAAGCGGAGTAAAGAGACGCAAAGTTGGAGAAGCTAGAATGACCAGTCTCCAATATTTTGATCATATCTTGAGTTCTATAATGAATTTTGGAGTGATACCGGTGGAAAATGAAAGTAGACTTCAAGAGCTTTCCAACGATAGGTCACGGAGCTAAATCGGAGATCGGACGAAGAAGTTACGACGTTTTGAAGTTGGAGCTGTCGCTGATGTGCGTTCAGACGCACATGTTCTGCGTTCAGACGCACATGCACGTTCAAAAGCACATTGTGCGTTCAAACGCAGCCCTGATGTCAAAAAAAACTTATGTCCGCATGCAAGATTGGTGGCCAAACTCAAAAACTGAGTCCCGTAGACCGAAAAAGGGCGAAAATTGGCCAAACGCAGAAAGTGCAGAAAACTGTCTAAGTATGTGCGTTCAGACGCACATCACAGTGCAGCAGCAGAAGACAGGAAAACAGGACGGAAAAAGGACTAAGTGTTGTGCGTTCAAACGCACATCCTGCGTTCAGAGGCAGGAAACTTTAAATTTCAGAAAGGTCAGAATCAGGCAGAAGTCAACCAGAAGACTAAGTATGTGCGTTCAAACGCACATGTGCGTTCAAACGCAAGAGCAAAAAGTCAACGGAAGTCAAAGTCAAAAAGTCAACTCTCAGAATGTGCGTTCAAACGCAGCCGATGTGCGTTCAAACGCATGTCAAGATTTCCTGAATTTTCTGAAGACGGTGGAAAAAGTCAAACTTCATCAAGAAAGTCAAAGGCGGCCAGAATTGAGGACACAACAGGAATTTCAGCACAGGATTAGGGAAACTTCAACAGTATATAAAGCAGCTCTACCCAGCAGTTCAGGACACAGCACATACAACACAGAACAGACAGACAGAGACACATAATTAGAGTCAGACACAGCAGAGCAGAGCAGGAGTCGGAGCAGTTCCGGAAATCGCCAAATTTCCGTCACCTGTTTGATTCTCTTCTCTTCTTTATGTTAGATTTTATTAGCTAAACTTTTTACCTAGGTTAGGGTTTATGATTTCAGCAAATTAGTTTATTTCGACTTTGGATTCATGATTGTTTAAATCATAATACAGTAGAGGTTTTGTTTATTATTGTCTTTGGTTTTTACTGTTTATGCATGAACGGAGTCGCGGACCTGGATTGCTACAGACAGGATCTGGTACGCGAGAGTGGCCAGTGAGAGTTAGGAAGAGAAGACTGAATTTAGTTTCCTGACTTGATGGACTGAGAGGTGAAGAGAATCAGGGGACTAGCCCAGAAGCATTAGACCAACTGCTAGAAGTTTAGGGGGAGACCGAGAGGAGAACCTGTAACCCTAGCAGCCTTAGAACAAACCTGCAGATCTAGGTGAACCAAGGGGATCCGAAAATCTGCAAGAGAGTGAAAGATGCATGAGACCGAGAGGAGATTGTATCATTGGTATGCTCGCATAAACAAAACTGCTGTGTGTTTTTGAATCGGAAAAACTGAAAAGCTGAAGAGTAACCCTAGGGGATCCAGGAATCTTGGTACCCGAAACCCTAGTTTTTACTTCGACTCTATTATCAGAAAATTACCAAAAATACTGTTTAATTCTGTTTTTACTTTCAGTACTTTTTATTAGAACGTGACTCAAAATATTCCTCCTTTTACTTTTTATGATTTTACTCTTTAAGCCTAGTTTCTGATTAAGCAGTAACACTGTCCTCGTGGGATCGATAACTCGGGGTTGAAATACCAGCCCTATATTACTTGAACCGTGCACTTGCGGTAACACGTAAGAAATCGTGTCAGAAACTATCACGAAATAATAATTCGCTAATAACGTAAAGTGGAACACCGCACGTACCAGATTCAGTTACTATTTGGGAAGCCCTTTGTTGGCCATTGTTATTAAGGAGACCCTTTGTTGGCCATTGTTATTTGGGAGGCCCTTTGTTGGCCATTGTCATAAGGAGGCCCTTTGTTGGCCATTACTGTTTCCGGTACTGTGCTTAATAACAGGCTCCTTTGATTTTATAAGTAAAAGTTTATGAATGGATTTGTATTCTAATTGGAGAATGGCACATATGAAGGACTTAATCGAAATGTTTACAGCTTTTGATATTGTCATCCTGATTTGATTATCACTGTTGCTTTTACCGTTGGAAACTCTGATAAAGTTGTACTTATTCTCTGTCACTTTTACTTTATTTAACTTGTGTCCCGGCAGTTTATATTATCTTTCCTGTTTTACATCACTACAACAATTCTGACCTGTGCCGACCATTTTCTTATCGACAAGCAATTCTGTGTCGACAGTTATATGATTTATCTACTGAATTTGTGTTTTTCGATATAACTTGTCAATACTGTCAACTTTTACAAATTTCAAGTTAAAAAATTGTCAACAATTGGATGATCTAAATTTTCCCGCTCCCGATAATAAAATAGGTGACAAACATAATATCTAATGACTCACAAATTCGTCAAAAAATCAAAACACATTATTTTGGAGGGTAATGATAAATTATTCCCGCACTTCTAAAATGTTGGAGGGAATCAGAATAAAAAATTAAACAAAACATTAACTCTCTCACACACACGTTACTCATCACTCTCAACCCCCGTCTCTCAAACTCCCTCTGAAACCCTCTCTCATCAATCTCCCGTCTGTCTCAAACTCTCTCAATCTCAATCTCAATCGAAATCAGTCTCAAAATCGCGTGATTCTCTCTGAAAATCCTTCCATTAATCCCCTTCATCACTCTCAATCTCATTATCTTCTCCATCGGGCGATCCCCTTCATCAGTTTGTGAACGTCACAGTCTGGGTTTCTTGTGGGTCGATTCCCTTCATCAGGTATGATGTTCTCTCACTATTTCCTCTTGTTTTCCTTTCATTGTGTGTTCAATTTATTCTGGTTGATGAACTAGGGTTTCCTAGATGAGATCAACACAGTTTGAATGGGGGAAATCAGGGGTTTTGCAGATTTAGGTTAATTTTGCATATTTATGTTAATTACGAAGTGACTGCGCACATATTTGACCCAATTTTCAGATTGCATGTTCAGTTTATTTTTGTTCATGAACTAGGGTTTTCTGCTATTTCTTAAAAATTGGGGCTTTTATGTTTGTTCTGGAGATTGGACTGATCATTTTTTTTTTCTGAATGATTTGGTTTGTGTTTGTTCAGGTTGCTGAGGTTTTTTGATGAGAAGCTCATTGCCCTGGACCCGATAAAGGTTGGTAGTTAGACTTGTACTTGTTTTGATATATGTTTCGTGGAAAAATTTGCGGCTTTTGCTGTTTGGTTATGATATTTGTCAAATTAAACTGACAAATTTTTGACTGAAACTGCTCATATACGTAAAGGGTTTGATTTGTGATATTGTCAAAGTGAACAATTAAACTGAATAGTCATAGCTGCATATACAATATTCTGCGTAGTTGTATTATTGTTGACGTTGTTATTTTATTGTTGATTCTGTTGGTTGCACAAATAAACTGAATACTCACTGCGCATCGGCCTTGGCAAAGTGTTATCGTTGTAGCTGTTTTTGTGTCTTTGTTAGACATTAGGAAAATCATAGGCCTCCTCTTGTCTGCAGCGGATCGTCTTGCCTTTCAGCTTGTGGTATTCAATGTGCATGTGATACGATTGTATTTGCGAGTTTATTATTTCTGCGGTCAACTTCTGAAGTTGGGAAGTGTAAGGATACTGAGATTTCTTTATTCTTTTGTGATACTTCAAAGAGGAGTTCTATATTTGACTGTAAAGAATAAATGTGTACGACAAAGTCTTGCTTCGATTTGTGGATCTTAAGCTCTGTTATGGTTCAGCCTGTTCAGAGCGTTATATCATGTTTTTCGGTTCTTCATTACTTAATTACAGTTCACGTTTGCCTCTTTTTAATACTCATTGGCCGTAGAGTATCTGTTTGTTATGCTCATTTGCTCGCAGTTGAGTTTGTTTCCTTACGACAATCTGTTGTATCCACAATGTGTAAGTACTGTATTCAGATTTAATTGACAGTATAAACAATGTTTTCTGCTGTATTTCGATTGTACTTGTCTGTGTTAACTCTGTCGTTGAACTGCAATTAATGTATAAGTACTAATCGTCATGTACTGTATTTCAGGTTATAGATATAGTTGAGCACAAGGAAGCGATTACTAATGGATTTGGTGAAAGATCTTGATTAACAGCTGCTTATAAGGTTATTTGTCTCTTCATCTCGCATCAAAGGTAATTTTTCTCACCTACTCGCGGAAAAGTATGTGTTACTTTATACTGGTTTGTGCATTTTTTACAATGCTCTTTCATAGCTTCATACTCCTTATCTGTTGTAGTACTTGATGACTCTGTATTCTACATTTGTGTGTTAATTTGCTTAACACCAACTGTCGTATAAAAACTTACGACGTATAAACTGCATATAGGAATTGATGGATCGAAGTTGGATTGGTTTAAATGATAAATGGTGTCAGGAATATCTTGATGGAGTGTCTGATTTCATTTTGGTTGCGAGTCGGCACACTGATGAAAGGAATAGAATACGTTGTCCGTGTTCTAGCTGCAATAATGTTTACTATTTACCGGTTAACGTTGTAAGAGGACATTTGCATGCAAATGGTATGCTTGTAGATTACAGAAAGTGGGTTTTTCATGGGGAAGATTACGGTTTACGTACGGTTGATGTGACTGATTCGAGGGATGTTGTAGACGATATTCCTGAGACATGTCTTGACGTTGAGGGTTTGATAGGGAACTTACAAGAGGGACTGCTTACTGGTAATGATGGGGATGCTATATCATCCGATGAACCAAATGCAGAAATCGGGGAGGGTGACAAATTTGCTAAGTTGTTAAGCGGTGCTCAATGTGAGGCTTATCCGGGTTGTCAAAACTTCTCTAAGCTGTCCCTTACAATAAGGTTGCTACATATCAAGACGTTATGTATATTGAGTAATAAATCGGTGAACATGGCATTGGATTTGATTAGAGAGTTAGTGCCTCCCGGTCACACTCTACCAAAATCCTTTTATGAAGCTAAAACTGTTTTACGAGAACTTGGTCTTGGCTATGTTAACATCCATGCATGTCCAAACAATTGTGCTTTGTATTGGAAAGAAAATGAGAAGTTGGATCACTGTCCCAATCCTGATTGTAAGGAACCTAGATGGAAGGAAAGTAAGAATACAAATGGAAAGATAATTCCTCGAAAGGTTCTTAGGTATTTTCCTCTGAAACCCAGGCTTCAGAAACTATTCATGTCAAAAACTGTTGCCAAGGATATGCGATGGCACAAGGAGCAGCGTGTCCAAGACAGCAATGTCATTGGACACGCTGCTGATGCTAAGCAATGGCAAGATTTTGACAAAGAACATGAATGGTTTGCTGAAGATCCTCGTAATATTCGATTGGGATTAGCCAGTGATGGATTTAACCCTTTCAGTAATATGAGTAGCACATATAGTATGTGGCCTGTAGCTCTTATTGTATACAACGTGGGTCCTACACAAGTTATGAAAGATCCATTTATTATGATGTCGTTATTAATTCCTGGCCCTAAATCACCGGGAAATGACATCGATGTTTACTTGCGTCCATTAATTGATGATCTCAAAGAGTTTTGAGAACATGGGGTTGAAACTTACGATGCTTATTCCGGTGAAACATTTAAGCTGCATGATGCACTCATGTGGACAATTAACGACTTCCCTGCATATGGTATGTTGTCCGGATGGAGTACAAAAGGGAAACTAGCGTGTCCTCCGTGTAACAAAGAAACTCATCATATAAGATTAAAGTACAGTAAGAAACAAGCATATATGGGTCATCGTCGGTTCTTACCACTCAATCATCCTTGGAGTCGCAATAAAAGATTTAATGGTAAATCTGAGCATAAACCAAAGCCGAAGGAGTTATCGGGGGATGATGTTCTTGATCAGTTGAAGTTACTTCCTGCACATTTAAAGTTCGGAAAGACTTTAAATAAGAAGGGAAAGACTTCAACTAGTAAGAAGAGAAAGCGCAGTGAGCCCGAATTAAACTGGACGAAAAAAAGTATATTTTTTGAATTAAGTTATTGGCGGTCACATCAACTCAGACATAACTTGGATTTCATGCACGTAGAGAAAAATGTTTGTGAGAGCGTGATTGGTACTTTGATGAATATTGAAGGTAAAACGAAAGATCATCTTAATTCGCGTCTGGATTTGGAGGATCTGCGTATTAGGAAAGATCTACAGGTACAATCGGATGGTGTTATTCCTCCAGCACCCTATAGTCTGGATGCTGCTGGAAGGAAAAACATGTGTGAATGGTTAAAATCCATTAGATTTCCTGACGGCTATGCTTCGAATATATCTCGTTGTGTCAGTAGCAACGATAACAAGATAATTGGCATGAAAAGCCATGGTTATCATGTACTGTTACAACGGTTGCTCCCCCTTGCTATACGTGGGAACTTGAGCAAACAAGTTTGCAAAGCATTAACTGAACTTAGTATGTTCTTTAAAGAGCTGTCTTCTGGAACTTTGACGGTCGAGTGCTTGGAGAGATTAGAAAGGGATATTGTGGTCATACTTTGTAAGTTGGAGTTGATATTTCCTCCTTCTTTCTGGGATGTTATGATTCACTTGCCAATCCACCTCCCTCGAGAGGCAATGTATGGGGGTCCAGTTCAATATCGCTGAATGTATCCCATTGAAAGGTAACTTTTATTGATAGGTTTGCGGTTTTTAAATTTTATAATCTGGCATCAACTTCATTTATGATTATCGTATGTATCTTTACCTGAATAGATTCCTTCACACTCAAACAATATGTTAGAAATAAAGCTCGACCCGAAGGTTCAATTGCCGAGGCCTACATCGACAATGAATGTCTAAATTTTTGTTCGATGTATCTCCACGGTGTTGAAACAAGATATAATCGGGAAGATAGAAACCAGGAAGCAGTTAATTACAAGAAAGGAAATACATTGTCTGTATTTTCTCGTCCTGCTCGGCCTTTGAATGCCTTGCAAAATGAAATGATGTCACCTGCAGAATATGATCAAGTCAGGTGGTTTGTTTTACACAACTGCGAAGAAATTGATCCGTATTTAGAGTAAGTCTTTGGTACTTATATTCGTTTGTGAAAATATCAATCTATTGTTAAAAAAACATCAATCTATTGTTCAAAAAATTGACAATTGAATGTGGTCACAGTAAGCATCGTGAAGAAATCGAGTTGAGCGACTCCACAAATGTGGAGCAAAGACATGAGAATGAGTTTGCTGGCTGGTTTAAGAAGCTTGTAAGACATCTTGCCTAATACCAATCGTTATTGTATGTTGGAATTTGTAGTGAATAGGTTCTGAAATGTTTTCTCGTTTACCCAGATGGTTCAAAAGCGCATAGACAAGTCTGCAGAGGCAACTGATGACTTGTATTCGCTTGCATGTGGTCCTGATAAACGCATTAACCGGTACACGGGATGTGTTGTTAATGGAATGAGGTTCCACACTGCTGCACGCGATGAAAATCGCGTGACACAGAACTCTGGAGTTCTTGTCCGAGCCGACCATAAGGGCAAAGAAATAGATTTTTATGGTGTTTTAACAGATATCATTGAGCTAAGTTATTTGGGTGGGAATCGTGTTTTTATCTTCAAGTGCAATTGGTTTAATACAGGAGACACGAAGACAGGGATTAAGAAAGATAAGTACTTCACAAGCGTTAACATAAGTCGTTCATGGTACAAAAAGGATCCTTATATACTAGCGTCGCAGGCTCAACAAGTATTCTATGTCCGTGATGTTATTCTCGGTAAAAACTACTGGATAGTTCAAAAAATACAACCTAGAAATTTGCATGACATACCAGAACTTGCAGAAGAAACAAGTAACCATCAGGGCAAAGACTTTTATGTTGACGATGCATATCAGCAACCATTTAATGCTGGAATTAATGATATGTTTGAAGTTGATGATGAAGTTGATATTAATGAAACCGTTGACGAAGATACAACAGACGATGACTATGAAAGTGACGAAGAACAGAGTTCTGGTGACGACGATTACCAAAGTTCGGGCGACTGCAGCGATGGTAGTCACCGATATGATGATGGTGATGCTGACGATGACGACGACGACGATACAGATTTGGGAGATGACAATTAATTGGATTTTTCAGATATACTTGCCCTAGACTTCTCATGCTGAATTAATAATTTATTCGTCTTAGCTATTTCATCATTTTTTCATGATTAAAACATTAATGTCGTTATCTAAGTTTATTTCGTACATTTATCACGGGTTTTGTGTTGGTTTTGGAACTGCATAGATATTGATACTTTGAGATGAATAATACGTTAACGTTGCTTGGACTGTTTGTACTCTTTATTTTGTACTTGACTCTAGGCTATGGAGACATTTGGAAAGGTACGTTGGTCGCTCCGGTTAACTCCATCCAAGTCCACCAACGGCATAAGTGGACTGGTTACTGCTCAAAAGAAGATTAAGGTGGAGGTAAGGCTCATAATATTTACTTCTGTATGTATAACGTAAACATTTTTTCGAGACTCCTTTGTTTTCTTTATTTTCATATCTGTGTATTTTTAGTTGTTTAACTTGCAGTTAAGTACAACAGTTGTATCAAATTTTTGCAGTGTCGTCACTTATGTCTCTATTTTCCTGTACACAGAATACAGCACGGGCCAGTGGTACAAGGAAATGTTCTACAGTCACCAGTACCAGGTCACCGACTAGTACCCGACAGGAGTCATCGAATCCCACTGACAGCGGAGTGTTGGGAGAAAACATCATAGACTGCAACGCCAAGGGTATAAATTTCTAATTACGTCGTTCACATTTCATTTCTTCATTACTCGTAACTCTTAACGTAAGTTGTTGAGATTAAATTGTGCATTATTCTGTAGGGTCTACGGGTTCACAATTGCAGAAAAAAAGTAACAACTCCGTTCGACTCCCACAAGGATGGTTGGCTGCGAATGCCGATAAGCTTGGTATTGTTCTCTTAAGTCCCTCATTTGTAGTTAGACACATTCTGTTTTGCTTGTTCGTCGATTCCTACTCTGATTTGCATTATGTTTACGCAGGATTGTCCTCCGGGAAAAACCAAAATAACAAGAAAAATGCGCAAAAGTCAGTTACCTCTCAAACCCAGCCGACAACCATGGGAATGGAGCCCGACAATGCAGCTGTGACTCAGGCTGGCCCCGTTTCCCAATCAGCAAGTCAGTGCGTATCCACAAGAAGTACACCAATTACGACAAAAACCAGTGTTGCAGTGGAACATGTTCTGAACCAGTCAAGTACTACTGTCGGCAGGACACAAAAAAACCAGGTTGATAATAATGTTGTGGTACGTAGCTATTTAAGTTAGACGTAACAGAGCTAGTCAAAGTGAATTTCAACTGTCTGTTCTTATGTTTGTGTGTGTACACTGCATACAGAACATAGAATCTCAAAGACGTATAAGGAGATCCCCTAGATTGACTCCCAACAGGAATATCACTACTCAAACAATTCAAGACCCTACTTCTGACCGAAGGGAACAGCGTAATCTGAACAATTCAACCGGTACCGTGGGAGTGGCAGACGGAAATGTAACTGAACGTAATGAGGTAGCTACAGAAGCAGTTTAATCGTGATGGTTCATGTTTCAATAACTTGTGTATCTTTATGAACAACCAATTGCGCTTTACGTGATGGCACAGGATGTTCGCAAAAGGAAAGCTGTTCGACTCTCACCTCGTAGCCTGATTACTAGACTAGCTGCAACAGATGTGGTTGCTGATCCTGTCATACGAGAAAGAACCTCTGTGGAGCGTAATTCAGTCAACCCCGGTAAAAATATCCCTTCTTGTACCTGTAGACAATTCCTTGTGATTTAAAGCCACCGCGCTTTTAAATTAATTACTTGTACTTATTGTAATTAATGCAGGATCACAAACCAGGAAAAAGGCGCGGAAGAACTCTGTTGCAACTGCTCAAGTTGAAACTGAGGATGTCCATGACAGTGATGCGGTAATATTGGTGATATCTGTAACTAATTTTGGCTTCATTGGCATTCTTTGCACTGTAATTAGCTTGTCAAACTCTGTGATGCAGGTTGCGACACATGATGTTAGCGCAACAGATGTGGTTGCTGATTCTGGTATACGTGAAAGATCCTCCGTGGAGCGTAATGCAGTCAACCCCGGTACAAATATCTCGTAATAAACCTGTAGATAGATCGTTGTGTTATAAAGCCATCACGATTTCACTACTTGTAGTTATTGTAATAAATGCAGGATCACAGAACAGTGGACAGGCTCGGAAGAACGTTGTTGCGAGTGCTCGATTGGAAACTGAAAATGTCCATGACAGTGATACGGTACTATTGATGATATCTGGGTTTATTTTTTGCTTAATTGGCATTTGTATGCGCTTTAATTATGTTGTGGACCTCTGTGATATCGATGCAGTTTACGGTACATGATGTTGGGACAGCAGATGTGGTTGCTAATTCTGTTAGACGAGAACGAAGCTATGTGGAGCGCAATGCAGTGAACCCCGGTAAATAAATCTCGTATTATACCTGTACATAAATTATTGGATTATAAAGACACCACGCTTTCAAATTACTTGTAATTGCTGTAATGTATGCAGGATCACAAACCAGGAAAAAGCCTCGGAAGAACTCTGTTGCAACTGCTCAAGTGGAAACGGACAATGTCCATGACAGTGATGCGGTTATATTGATGATATCCATACCTAAGTTGTGCTTAATTTCCAGTCCTTACACATTAATTAACTTGTACAACTCTGTGATGCAGGTTACGACACATGATGTTGGTGTAAGAAAATCTCATCGACTCACACCTACTAGGTTGGCGAAAAGAGAAAATCCAGCATCAACTCCCAGGACGAGTGGTCGGACCAACTCAAGGACAGATGTCGAAATGGAAGAGATAAATCTATCTGACAATGACATAGCTACTGATGTAAGTACCAATACATCGGACAAAATATGTTTCTTCAGTCTCTTTAATTACACTATGTGGGGAACTATCTATATCATAGAGTACTCATGATGATTTTTTCTTGTAGGATGCGGTTCGACGACTTTTGTACAGCGCTTGCATGAGATGGTAATGCTTTTAACTTCTCTGATTTTTACATTACCATAACTTTAATGCTTAAACTTGTATTCCACTAAGTGTTTCTGTAAGAATCGGCCCCCTTATCTTCATTTACATGTAACATTCATTTACTATCTTTTATAGGAAAAACCGTCACTTATTGACAATTTCAAGACCACTCATTGCAAAAGTGGCACAAGCATCTGGATGTCGCGGGAGGCCCGTAATCTATATGTATGTTATACATTTCCTACAAAAGTATTAATGTTTTGCCAGGATTTTAAAACTCAATCCACTGTTTTGAAATGACAGAATCAAATGATAGAAATGAGGGACAATGATGTGGATGGTGTCCTAACTGAAGAACAGATGACGGATGAAGTGCTTGGAAAAAGGCGGGGTTTTGTAGCTGGCTACGGAGGCGGCGAGGTACCAAAATCTGCTTGGACTTACGAAGATGGGAGGTCTGAATATCTTGCAAGGCTTGAAGAAGCTGAAAAGATGGCGGAAGCAGAACTAAAAAGGGCAGAAGCTGAACGTCGAAGGGCAGAAGCTGAACGAAGAAGAGCAGAGGCTGCGGAGAAGCGTTCGGAAGCCCTGGAAAAGAGGATGAGCAATGTGGAGGCACTGATACTCAAGACTCTCCCCCTTCCAGAGGAATATGAATCTGAGCCGGAATATGAGCCCGAATCTGAAGAGGAATTTGCAGAGGAATCTGAGCCGGAGTCCGTGTCGGAATCGGAGTCGGACACTTCAGACAGAGAATGAGGTAAGAGACTTGGTACTTAAATTTGTATTTGAATAGAGTCCTAATATTATCGGATTTCTGATATTCTGTCATGCTTCGATTGCATTATTGTGGTTAATTAGGGAGAAGGTTTTTTAAATGCATGCTGTTACTGGCTTGAGCAACCTGCACTTAGTCGTCACTTGCCTGGGGTTTTTTTCCATCTCAACTTTACCTAACTTGACTGAAATTAGAAGTTGTAACAAAGTGTCTGCTGTGGATCACTATTTACGTGGATTGAGTATGTCGGTAACCTGTCTTCATTTGCCAGTTTCCATTCTTTGTATACGTATCCAGTTATTACCAATTTATTAGTTTTGCTCTTTATGCATTTGAGGTTCTAACAAATACTTCCATGGACTTATAACTCCAGTATCTGGACATCCGACTTGTGGTCCGAGATGAAAATGCCCCAATCTGTTAGGCGAATCTTTAATTATCGTAGTAATTTGAACATTAAATAGGATTGTAGTACTATGCGTATGACTGGTTTTGAAGTTCACTAGGACTCGGTTCCTATTTCCGTCGTTCAAGTAACTGGTGAATGGCAATGGGATTCAGTTTAATTGAATAGGATTTCAGGCATCTGCACGAGTCTTTAGTCACGGATTTCTAGAGTTTAGAGCTGATTACATTATGTGAAGTTGATTACACTCAGTCTTGGCACAATCCGTTAGGCGAATCTTTAATTTGCTCCGGGTTAGCTGAGAAATTACATTTCATAATTTCAGAAGTGTTTGTTGTGTGTAACTTGCAAAGGCATGTTGCGTTCGACTTAATTCAGCTATCAAACCCAAATATTAGAATGTTTTGATCAATTCACAGATGTTGAATCCTTCCCTAATCATAATCAAATTCTGTATTTGTTCTTACGTAGTCGTAATTTGCTGTTTGGAAAGCACTTCATGCCGTCCAGAAATTGTTATTCTCAACGGTACCAAATCCTCCTCGATACTTTGTCCAAATGCTTAAATATATTTCTGAATTTAAATTATGTCATCAATTACAATGTCTTTAGGAATCAAGTGCGCAAGTGACTTCATGTATGAATATTTGCTGCTGGGGTTCGTGAATGGATCGAGTACGTACGTTAGCTTTTTCGACGACCTGTTCGTGAATGGAGTGTATATATGGTTCATGCCACGGAGTTTTGGATCCACTATGTCTGCTATGTCTATTATTTCTGTTAACTAGACTACGAACCGGAATCACTTGTGTATTTGTTGAACTTATGTCTATCAGCTCGAATCTGCTGCGACTGAATATTTTGAACTGGGATGTGTGATGTTAAGTTTTATGCTGCTGTTTTGGGCAATCTGTGACATGTTGCTGAATGCAACTACTGTTTATGTTAAGTTTTATGTTAACTGCCTATTTATGGCATCTTGTTTATTTTTGGACACCATGTTTGGATGGTCTTCAAAAGTGCTTTTTTTTATTAAGTTGTGATAAAGGTGACAAGCACGAAGGTCACAAGAAAGATGAAGTACCGTCAAACTTCTCTTCTACTGACTATTCTGGATGTCATCTATCTAAATAAACATGAAAATGTGTTTGTCGCCAGTTTTAAAGGTGACAAAAACACATAGTCAGTAGAAAGAAACTACCGACAGAAATATTTGTCACCGCTAACTCTTTCTGCAGACAAACATGACGTTTGTCGGCTATCACTCTAACGACGGAGCTATTGTGACTACGGATCGACAAACCAATTTCTGTCGGTAGAATATCTGCCGACAAATTTAAGCTATCTACCGACAAATTTTGCTGTCAACGGAGACAGTATTTGTTGTAGTGCATGCTAAGGTGTAGCTCACTCAGTATTTATTGATGACTTTGAAAGATGCGGTTCTTGTTGTTTTTCTTCCCACCGAAGGTCTAGGAGCTGGAACTTAAGGAATAGAAGGGACGCGAGACTCACCTAGACTGATAATGTCATAATTAATTTCTAGTTTTTTTAAGTTGTTTTGTAATAATAAGCACCTTTTGTATAAGACTCTTGTTTAATGTTTAATATTATAAGTTCTTGTTGTGGAATATATATTGCTTTTGATCTCCGCCACTTCTATTAAGCATCGCCCTCCCGGTCTTGTCCCGATCCGGATAAGGGGGTTGTTGCACTTCTGTTCTAACTTCTGCAATTCTGCTAGTACATTTTCATGTCCTGGTTCTAGAAATTCCACACACACCATTTCACAAAATTCCTTCCAGGTGATCTCCTCAAGTGATTCAAACTCAGCACTAAACCAGCTTTCAGCTTCGTCACTCAAATTAAGTGAAACTAGTATGAGTTTTTGCAGATCATTCAAATTCTGAAGCTGAAAATACCTATTAGCCTTCAAAATCCACCCCAGGGGGTCTATTGCAGTGAATTTTGGAAACTCAATCTTAGGAATAGGTAGCACATAGTGATTAGAAGACCTTGTTACCTCATTTGGCAGTTCGTCAACCTTTTCACTTCTTCTAGGGTTGATTTGAGGACCTACACTTTGATTTTGGTACTTTCCTTTTCCCAAAATGCTTGCTGATGTTTTGCTAGTTGGATTAGAGGCCTCCATTCGCTCCTTCTCCTTGCTGTTAGCCATGAGATTCATACAATTTATCAATTTCTTCAGCTCTTCTTTGAGCTCCTCCTGGCTTTGCCGCAGATCTCCAATTTGATTCAATTCTGTCAGTTGTCCATGGATTAGATCTTGACCATGTCTAAACTCCTCTTGAACATGCCGGAGCTCTCCATACTCTCGCCGCAGCTCCATAATGGCCTCATCCACCGCATGTAAGTGGCCGATAACTCCATCCAAGGTTTCCATTTCCACAGTCGCTGGCTTCCTTTGTCCCATTTCTTCAGAATACGCTGGAGGAAGAGGGGATCTGATACCAATTTGTCAGGAACTGAGTAGTTCCTGGCCTGAATTGAAGGATTGCTAGAAAAGAATAGAGAATTTGAGAGAGAGGAGAGGGAATTGAATTGGGAATTATCAAATTTCATAACCCTAGAAAATGAAGAACACAACATACTTATACAATAGGGTCTAAGTACGAATACAAGTAAAAGTTGGGGTTTGAACAGAATTAATGAAAGATAGTAACGGCCTTCCCGCTGACTCAGCTGCCAACTCAGCGATGATGACAACCCTCGACCAATCAACGCCTTCCCCGCTGCCACTTCAACAACTTGAGCCACCTCATAACCCAAACGACGGCGTCCCACTTAACCATTTGAACTTCAACGGCTAATATTTCATCAACGGTCCAAATCCATTACTCCGCCACATCCAACGGTACTACACGAAATTACAGGTCACTAGTTTTGGATTGATTTCACTTCAGTCCTAATTAGAGGTCATTACTTTAGCCGGCATTTCACTTTAGTCCTTGTCCCACTTACCTGACATGTTGCAGGCCTTCGGAGGTTAGATTGGTAGCGTAGGAAGCTTGTGTTTGACCAATCGTTGGCTGGAGCGGCGGCGATGGGTATTTCGCAGTGGACTGAGGCGGAATCGCCGATTGGAGGTGGTGGACGGGCTCAGGTGGTTCGGAGATCGTGATGGCGATGCCGGATGGCGGCTGGGCCTTGGTCTGGAGTTGGTCGGCCATCTTGGTTTGTGGTTGGGGTGGCTTCAGGAAAGAAGGTAGGAGGGTTTGTGGCGGCTGGATCTGATCAAACACGGCACTGGGCTCGGTGCTTTGAAACATGGTGGTTTCTCGGCCATGGCAGCTGGCGATTGTGGCGAACTTGGAGAAGATGGCGGCTACTCTTCAGCGGGGGCTTTTGGCTGCTGAAATTCCGGTGTAACAGCAAGCTGCTGGTCCATCAATGGTGGCGGCAGTTGAATCTTCTTCTTCTTCTCTTGCTCCGCAAAGCACGCCGCTAAATCGGCGAGGTTTGCGAGAGACTTTTGCGCGGCGGCGTCTTCTTATCTCCAACGCTTCTGCATCGTATCCAGCTTGTCCAGGATTCCGTGGAGGACGTCGCGGTCTTGTTGAGTGAGAACGAAATCATCATTGAGTCCGACCGAGAACGGCGCGAGGGAGACTACCCGCGACCGCCATTCTCTCAATGAAAGCACCAATTATTACCCTCCAGGTAACGATCGGGCGCACACACGCACACAGAACACGAAAATAAAATACTAAATAATAGATATTCTTCTTGATTGATTATTGATTGAATAAGCTGGGTATTACATCTTTTTAAATAGCTGAACTGACCTAACCTAACCTAACCCTAGACCTAGCGGGTCAAGCCTGGATTATTAAATAACCTAATAACATAATTAAATACTAATAAATAAATAAATAAATAAATAGATAAATATGGATACGAATACCGTATCAAACTACAAAAGCTTCACTGCTAATCATACTTTAGAATATCCACACATATAATACCAATGAGGTACCCAGTGCTTGTTCTTAGTTCAATCTTGGTTAGCAAAGTGAAGCTAGATTTTTCAGTTAAAAGTGTAAAGTGGGAGCTCAGTATGTCAAAATCATCCTCTCACAAAGAAATGATACTGCATAGTTTCTTCAAAACGATCTAGAAAAGGCATGAAACAGTGGAGAGGCACACGATGCAAACTACACATTCATCACAAGTTAAAGTTCTTCTGTTCTTGTCTATTCTAGATGACATGTCTTGTAGATTACGATTCCGCCTCTAGAGTCAAGATAATCTACATGAAGTTGATGTAGTCCCAACAAAATAAGGCAGAACAAATTCACTTGAGAGATACCACAATTTGACTGAACCGGATGAAATAAGTTCCTCCAAAAATAATTTCCTCCAAAAATAAATTGAAGAATTGAATGGACAAAGTCTTCCAAAACAAATCGGACTAATAAAATCCTCCGAAAATAAATTTAATGTCATGAAAACCTCCAAATATGAAAGGTGAACGATCGACGATCTATTACATACACTGATCACGTCGATAAGAAAAGTATGCAAATTGTTCAAATTTTAAAATTGTTTTTTGTTATACCATGGAGGACAACAATTTAAAGTAGTAGCATCATATGAGTTTTTCTAAGGTTTCTGATGAAATCATTGAATTGAAGAAATAAAGAAAGAAGAGACCAAGGAAGAGAGAGAGAGAATTATTTCTATTGTTAATCAATGAAGGAGGGAATTGGGTTTTAAACCCCGAAGTTACAAGAATTACAGGAGCCACCCCTATATTTCTATTAATATCACTATGGCACTATCTTTTATTTATCAGAAAATACAATATACCACCTTTGTGTTTAACATCCTCCCTCAAAACTAAACTACTTCTTCTTCCAGAATTTCTTCTAGATTTAGTCATTTAAGAAATCTTGAGAAAGCTTAAAATTTACCACTCCAAGATATGGTAATGCTTTCTGAAAACTTGTAATGGACAAGGCCTTGGTGAGTACATCTGCAACTTGATGCTTAGAAGAAACATGAGCTACTTGGAGCTTCTTTGCTGTTACTTGTTCCCTCACAAAGTGAAAATCAATTTCAATGCTTACTCCTGAAGTGAAACGCATGATTGGCACTCAGAAGAAGAGTTGAGATGTTGTCACACAGCAGAAGAGTAGGTCGGGTTGGATGGATGCCCAAATCATGCAATACATATTTGATCCACATAAGTTCTGCTGAGGTAGAAGCCATAGCCTTATATTCAGCTTATGTGGAGCTTCTAGACAACGTGCCTTGCTTCCTTGAACACCATGAGATGATATTGCTCCCCAAGAATATACAGTAGCCTGTTGTGCTTCTTCTGTCTTCAATGTTGCCTTCCTAGTCAGCATCACAGAATGCGGTAATCTCATAGCTACTTGGACTGAATTGAATACATACCATAGTGTAGAGTGCCTTTCACATATCTCAGAATTCTTTTCACACCCATGTAGTCACCATGTCTTGGATCATGAAGATGTTGACACACCTTATTTACTGCAAATTGGATATCTGGTCTTGTTACAGTCAAATGTTGTAGACCTCCAACAATACTTCTATAGTGAGTAACTTCAGAGTAGGGCAAAAGATCTTCAGGTGAGAGGACTAATTTGGGAGAAATAGGAGAATTACAAGGCTTGCAATATCTCATGCCAGCTTTGGACAACAAATCTAGGGCATACTTAGATTGTTGTAAATGATAGTCTGCTGCAGTAGTACTGATTTGTATGCCTATAAAGTATGAAAACTTTCCCAGATCCTTCATAGCAAAGACAGTGGACATATGATTGACAAGATCAGAAATTAAAGAGACCTTGTTACCTGTAATGACGATGTCATCAACATAGACAAGTACTACTATTGTAGTGTCTGTGAAGTGATAAACAAACAAGGAAGCATCTGCTAAGCTGAGCTTGAATCCAGCTTTGAGTAGAAATTGAGACAGCATTGTGTACCAGGCTTTTGGTGCTTGCTTTAAGCCATACAATGGCTTGTGAAGCTGACACACCAAAGTAGGATCTGTTAAAAAACCTGGAGGTTGAGCCATATACATTTCTTCCTCCAAAGTTTCATGGAGAAAAGCATTGCTGACATCCAGCTGTCTAATATCCCAGTGTTGTGTGAGAGCTAGACTTAGTACAATTCTAACAGTTTGTTGTCTAACTACAGGGCTGAATGTCTCTGCATAATCCAATCCATATTGTTGATGAAACCCCTTAGCAACCAGTCTTGCCTTATATCTTGCAACTGAGCCATTTGCATGTCTTTTGATCTTGAATAACCATTTACAACCAATAGGTTTCCTTGATGGAGGAAGAGACTAATGACCAAGTGTACTGTTGTTGGAGAGCTTGAACTTCTTCATTCATGGCCTGAAGCCAGTGTGAACTCTTCATAGCTTCAGTGTATGTAGGTGGTTCTGAATCAGTATAGGAAGTAGTGCAAACACTGTGCACATACTTAGGATTGGGTTTATGAATACCTTCCTTGGATCTGGTTGTCATGGTGTGAGAGGTTGGTATGGAAACTTCACTAGATGAAGTGGAAGAATGAGATGAAAGAGGTGATGGTACCTGTGGTGATGGAGGTGGAGAAGAGTAGGTTGAGGTAGGTGTAGTAGTAGGTGGATTATGTGAATGAGAAGATGGTGAGGTAGTAGGAGGCAAAGGAGTGAATAAAGGTGGGAATTGTAACCATGTGGAGACATAAGAGGGTGTTCTAAGAACATTATAACTTTTGCCAATTTTAGCACCAAAAGGAAAAATGTGTTCAAATAATCTTACATGTCTTGAGACATAGACTACTGATGAAGATATGTCAAGAAATTTATACTTTTGTGTTAGGACAGTACCAAGAAAAACACAAGCTGTGGATTTGTGTTGTAATTTATGTTTGGTATAGGGTTTAAGCCATGGATAACATAAACAACCAAACACTTTAAGAAATTGATAATTGGGTGATGTGTGAAAAGGTACTGCTAAGAAGAAATGTAATGAAGTTTCTTATTGGGTTGAATATTTATGAGAAAGTTGGTTGTGGCCACAACTTCTAGCCAATATTTGCTAGGCATAGAAGATTGAGCAAGAAGTGACAATGCAATTTCTATAAGATGCCTATGTCTCCTTTCAACTCTACCATTTTGTTCAGGTGTATAAGGACAAGAAGTTTGATGAATAGTGTCTTCTTGTTGTAGATAAAGACCAAAATCATGATTGACTAATTCAGTTCCATTATCAATTCTGAAAACTTTAATGGATGACTGGAATTGAGTTTTAACAAAGGCAGTGAAATGCAAGTAAGCATGATAAGCTTGGTCTTTAGTAAGTAAAGGATATAGCCAACAATATCTAGAGCAGTCATCTATAAAAAGAAGATATTATTGATATTGTGAGCAAGATTTGACAGGTGCATGACCCCATATGTTTGAATGAACAAGATCAAATCAAGTAGAAGACATAGAATTGGATTCTAAAAAAGGTAGTTTATGAGATTTAGCTACTTCACAGGAGTTACAAAGTTCAGCTAAATGTTTCACACTTGGTAAGTGCACCAGAGTTTGTAATTGATGCCAGACTGTAGTAGAAGGATGTCCAAGTCTTTGATGCCACAATGCAAAAGAAGATAGAGTAGAAGATGAAACAGAAACTGCAGCAGACACGATAGAGGGAACATAAGTACATAATGAAGAATTGGAAGAATGTGAATGATGCAAAGGTGTTGTGCTAACCATGTTCTTAGGAAGCAAGTCGAGACCATTTTTACAATGGCCATGGCAAAAAGAATTGTTGTTCAAATCCTTGATTTGAAAACTCTTAGATGTAAAAGAGACAACACAACTATTTTCATGAGTTATCGAGAGATGGATAACAAATTAGAAGTAATAGAAGGTACTAGTAGAACATTTTTGAGTAAAAGGTTACCCTGAGGTGTGGGAAGGAGACCATCACCTAAATGTGTGATAGGAAGAGAAGACCCATTTCCAACAGTCACATATTGACAACCAGCGTAGGGCACAGCTGTAAGAAGAAGGGAAGCATCATTAGTAACATGTGCATTTGCTCCAGTATCAAGAATCCAATAAGAGCTAGTAACAGTTGAACCATTAGTGTGTGAGAATGTAGTATTCTGAGAGCTTGTGTCAGAGAAGCCTGAAGTGGTTGAGTCATTGTTTAGCACAGGAACATGATTGTATTGAGCTTGAAAGGTTGTTGTAGAAGCTCTGGGAGAAGGTCCTTTTGTCCCTCCAAAATTCACAGTATCACTTCTATACCAGCAGTCAAGAGCTGCGTTCCTTGTTTTACCACAAATCTGACATGTAACATTATGCATAGAAGGCCTTGTCAAAGTTCTTCCAATTCCTTGATTGAACTGAGATGGAGGTCTAGGTCCAGTCCAATTGTGAGATCCTCCTGAGTTTGAGTAGTTAAACTAACCAGTAAATGGTCTTGGGTTGTAAAATCTACCACCTCTTCCATTGTAACCTCTTCCTCTAGAATAATGTGGTTTGTAGGTAGCATAGACTGTGAGAGGTTATGATTGTTGAGAAAAAACTTGGGAGAAAGTATTGGAGGTGCTAGTAGATGCAGTTTTTGGAGCTGGAGTAATGTGTAGATCCTCAGATAGAAGCAATGCAGAGAGTTCATTGACAGTAAGAGGAGTAGTTATGAGTCTAATATTTGACTTCACATGATCATAAGATGATGGTAGTCCACGCAAAATATACAGAATAAGATCCTCATCAGAAATATGTTCTTGAACTTGAAGTAGCTGATCCCAAGACTCTTAACAAAATCAAGATATTCAGTCAATGTTTTAGATCCTTTGTGTAAACTATATAGTTGATTCTTGAGCTGATGAATATGTGAGCATGAGACAGAGGAGTTTATTTGACTAGGAACATGCCATATTTCATATGCCGTAGATAGATGCAGAATTAGAGGAAGTACAGAAGCAGAAATTGAAGCTATCAAGCACGTATTAAGGTGTTGATCAGTCTGTTTCCAGGTCATGAAGAGAGAGTTAGGAATCGAGTTACCAGATTCATCAGAGAGAGCAGCTGGTGGTGGAGGTGTTTGGAGGTAAAGAAGGAGGTCATTAGCTTGAAGAACAACCTCTAACTGAGCACGCCAGAGAAGATAATTGGTGTTATCAAGCTTCAGCTGAACCAGGGAACGCAGATTCGCAATCAAAAGGGCAAGACCAGGTGCAAGATCTGTAGTCATGGTGTAGAACAAAAGAACTCGGTTGAACTCAGTAACTCGGCAAAACTCGGTTGATTGCGTGAATTCCAGAACCAAAACTTGACAAAACTCGGTAAAACTCGGTTGCGTAACTCGAGCCTCGGTAAAACTCGGTTGCGTAACTCGAGCGATGACTTAGAGTCAGTGAATCGTCACGTAGAACAAAGCTTCAGACACATTAATGGTGTTTCCGAAGAAGAAAAGCATTTTCGACCGAAATCACAGTCAGATTCGTTCAGAAAACGAAGAAAACTCCGGCGATAGTGAGAAATTAACCGCAATCGACGACGAAATTGAACACCGTGAGAACAGAAAACTGGCGAGAAGCTTACAGATCGATGACGACGAGCCAGGTTGGCTCTGATACCATGATGAAATCAGTGAATTGAAGAAAGAATGAAAGAAGAAGAAGAAGAAGAAGAAGAAGAAGAGGAGGAGACGAAGGAAGAGAGAGAGAGAGAATCATTTCTGTTGTTAAACATTGAAGGAGGGAATTGGGTTTTAAACCCCAATTACAGAAGTTACAAGAATTACAGGAGACACCCATATATTTCTATTAATATCACTATGGCACTATCTTCTATTTATCAGAAAATACAATATACCACCTTAGTGTCTAACAGTTTCAACCAGCTAGCTGACCTCGTAGAGCAGAGAACGAGATCAACTTTCTACCAGAGTATGCTATTTTCCCTTTCTGTAACCTTTTTCTATTAAAATGAATTCTGCCTTGTTGTACTCTTAGGCATAATGTTCAATAAAGATCCACCGGTTGATGCTGCGAGACACGTCAAATAGTTTTTCATGGGGAAATACATACATGTCAATCTCACTAGATGTTATTACCGGAGCCTTCTTTCACTGAATAGCTTTTCATTTTTTACTTATTAAACTTATACTCTTTTCTCGTTTAAACTACCACGTCAAAATAGCCTCGAAAAGCATGCTTACTATCAAGCTATCATCACACTCGGTGCTTTTAGTATCCTCCAATACATCAACATCAATACACTTAGTTGTACTTGTATTGTCTGAAGATTATCAATCCTTGACCTCCAAGTAATGTAACTACTTCAGCTAAAGGACTGAATTTGAAGTATGAGGTGACTTGTTTCAACAAATATGAATATTATGCACAATAGTTGCATGAAATTTCCATCATGCAAGTAATGTGTTTCAAGGATGGACATTATCGTATCGATTCTAATCTCCAATGGTTTTTTTAACTATGGAATTTCCTTTTTGTAAACACATTATATGATTTTTTTTTTTAACTATGGAATTTCCTTTCTGTAAACACATTATCACCAACAGCTCTCCCTTCTTTCTTTTCCACTTATTAAAATTATATAATTTTCTAGCTCAAGCCACAACGTCAAACAACCTCAAATTGTATGCATTAGTATCCTTCAATGTATCAACATCAATATATTTTAGTTGAATAGATTTTTGTGTTTGAATCATTGACCTCTGAGTATTGTAACTACCTGAATCTGAAATTTGATGTACAACAATGAACAAAGTTTCAACAAATATGACACTAATATTCACAATAGTCGCATGAAATTTCCAACATGCAAGTAATGTGTTTCAAGGACGGACGACATCGAAATGATTTTAAACTGCGGTGGTTTTCTAGAAATGGAACTTTCATTCATCTGTATCATACCCTATCAAATAAAGAATCCTACCATGTCTATAGAATGCAAATAATCGTAGAACGGGATATAATCAATCTCATGTCAACTGCACGAGGCATTTGCAAGATCACGTATCACTTTTATGTTCAGGAACGATAAAAAGCCAAGATTCAGAACTTTGGAGGGTAAAGTAAATGAGACAACCTAACCACCCATGCAATGAATTTAAAAGCCTCCATGAACTCTCTACACGATCAACACATGTTTCTCATAATCCTGGAACTATTTAACTGATCAAAACAAGTTCATACAGAAACCACCAAAAGCTTCTACTATCTTGATACATCGTGATTTCTTCGTGTCACCCACATCATTATGTGGACTAATTGCATAAGAGTGTTTTGATCTCCTGCTCCAATTTGTCCACAAGAATTGGGGATGTTACAGCCTATTACAAGTATGATCGGTTGATCAATCAAATCTAGACATTCTATGTTGGTGATTTTAGTGTCATCGGCCATTTGTGTAATCGGATTTACTTACGACTAAGTAGACATTGGCATTACGTTGTACACGTTAGGAGGTGTGGAGTACACGCGTGCACACAACTATGTTAATGACTTGGACAAGGAACTCGCGGACGACTGCGGGGGTTCGGGGGCGGAGCCCCCGACGGGGGTCCGGGGGCAGCGCCCCCGGTGGGGTCCAAGGGGCAACGCCCCTGGCGGCGGTCGAAAATTGGATTTTTGACGTTTCAGTGCTTCACAAAAAACGTCTCCGATTTAATTTTCTGTTAAAAAAACGGACTGAAATCTGGCGGTTGTAACCGCCAGATTAACCGCCTTCTCCCTCCCTATTTGTCAGTTTGGTCGAATTCAGAAACATACAGGAACTCATATTCGTTCTTGAAGTCTCTGTTTTATCCGATTGGAGATTTCGTGCACAACGCCGAAATACTTTAATCTGAGAGTGATATCACGACTCAGAGATCATCCAAGTACAATTGTTCCCGTTCTAAACACTACCCAGATTTCCTACATTCTATGAGTTAGTGCACTCCAATACCCCAACCATAGTTGTAAATTTCGTTCCGGTCGCCGTTCCGTTTTGGTCTTATGGATCGGAACGATCCCCAATTCGGACGGAACCACGATCTGTTCTGGATTTACCGCACATTTTATTATATCTTATATACATACAACATACATATTATATAAAACAATAATGATACCCCAAAGCAACATCAAAATATATTTTTTTTTTCAATATTGGTTGACATTGCAATGCATATTCACTTAGCAAAAAGTTTCTTAAAAAAAAAGCATAAATTACATTAAAATTATTTTTTTTTGTCTATGTAAACATGTGTTTTGTTTTAAGAAGACACTCATTGTTCTTATACCATTGGTGAAACAGCCAAGGCATCCTAAAGATTATAGACCGATTAGCTTATGCACGGTTATCTATAAGATAATTGCTAAGGTTATCGCGAACAGAATCAAAACAGTGCTTGACGATGTCATCTCACCGTTTCAGAGTGCCTTCGTATCGGGGAGATTGATCTCGAATAATGTAGTTGTTGCTTATGACGTGGTACATACGATGACTACACGAATGAAGGGTAGGAGGGGTTATATGGCACTTAAGGCCGACACATCCAAGGCCTATGATAGAGTGGAGTGGAGTTACCTAAGGCTTATAATGCAGAAAATAGGCTTTGGTGATCGTCTGGAACCTCATTATGCGCTGCGTCACCTCTGTAACTTTCTCGTTCGTCAGAAACGGGGAGGTCATAGGGGAGGTTATTCCACAGCGGGGGCTCCGGCAAGGCTGCCCACTCTCACCTTACTTGTTTCATCTATGCACTGAGGAGCTCTCTCATACTCTAGTGGTGGCTGGAAGGAACAATATCATCACTCCTGTTATGGCATCCAGAGGAGGACCGTCGATTTCTCATCTGTTATTCGCGGACGATAGCATCTTCTTTACAAAAGCGACACAAGGTGAAATTTCAGCTCTTGTAAATATTTTGCAGGATTATGAAAACTCCTCGGGCTAGAAGATAAATTTGCATAAATCCGCTGCAATGTTTTCTAGTAATGTTGATTCTGACACTCATTTACAATTATGTGAACCTCTTGGGGTTCAATGTGTGCCGTCTTTCGACAGGTATCTCGGCTTACCAACAAAGGTTGGGCAGTCGATGATGGGTACTTTTGTTGGTATTCTGGAGCGAATCAATGCTAAAGTCTACGGGTGGAACGAAAAGTTTTTATCCGCGGCGTGGAAGGAAGTTCTTGTTAAAGCGGTAATTCAAGCAATCCCGACTTACACCATGACTTGTTTCTTGCTCTCGCAATCCTTTTGTGAGCGGGTGGAGGGGATCATTCGAGACTTCTTGTGGAAGAAACATGGGAAAGAGAAATGAATGTTTTGGCTCGCTTGGGACAAAAATAAAGAGATCTAAGCGTCAAGGAGGTTGGGTTTTCAAGATTTTAGTTCCTTCAACTTGGCACTCTTGGCGAAGCAAGGATGGCGAATATTAAACAATCTGGAGACCCTTTTAGCGCGTGTGCCAAAAGCAAAGTATTACAAGAACTCGTGCTTCCTCGAGGCAGGGCTAGGTTTGAATCCATAACAAATTTGGAGGGTTGTCATTGCGGGTCGGAGCATGTTAAACCGAGGATTGTACTGGCAAATTGGGAACGGCGAGTCGGTTGATGTCTTTCGAGATAGGTGGATACCGCATCCTCATAGTTTCAAGGTTATTAGTCAACGACACGACGCTGCCCCAGTGCCGGTTAGTAGTTTGATTGATCATTTTTCAAAGACCTGGGATGTGCAGCGAGTTAGAAATTTGCTCAATGATGTGGATGGTGGAATAGTTCTATCTATTATTTTGCCAACAACAAATCAGCGGGATGTATGGGCATGGTTCTATGACAAAGAAGGTGTTTATACGGTCAAATCTGGGTACTTCGTGGCGGAGGAGATAAGAAGAGAGAAGTCTCAAGTCGCAACGACGGGAGGACGGACAAGTACTTTCAACAGAGCACACTCGTACATCAAGTTATGGAATTTAGTGATCCCGCTGAGGACTATGTTTACGGTGTGGAGAGTGTACCACTCATCGCTTCCAACAAACAAGAATCTCAACAGGAGGGGTATACAAGGGCTTATGAAGTGTTCTTCGTGCGGGAAGGAGGAAGAATCGGAAGATCATATTTTTATGCGGTGTAAGCTCGTGAAACGCTTGTGGGAACTATTTTTCGGACGGCCGTTACAAGGCTACAGCTCCCTAAAAATCAGAGACTAGATTGAGGTTTCACTTGATGTTTTAACGCAGGAACACCGAAAATTATTTGTAGTCGGCGGCCCTCTGGCACTGTCGAAACAAAAGAGTCTTTGAAGGTTTTGAGCATGGTCCGGAATACGTCTTAGGACTTATTAACTACTATGCCGAAGCTAACCAAAACCACGGACTGGTGCGAAGGGTCGACCAATTGATGGATTGGAGTTCTCAGCCGGTTAGGCCATTGGATAACCGAACAGTGACGTCGTGGGCTAGGCCTAGTACCAGTTATACCAAGCTTAACACAGATGGAGCATTCGGTGAACGGGGTGGGGCTTTTGGTGCGGTAATGCGAGATGCGAATGGACGATGGATCGCCGCCATGGCAGGACCATGCGGGAGATATCATCGGCCAAGCTAGCAGAGGCGTTGGCGTTAAGAAAGGGACTTCAGCTCGCTATAAGATATGGTGTTCGACTGTTGGAAGTAGAAGCAGACTTCCAAAAAATGATAACAGATTTGCAGCTCAGGGCTCCTGCGATTGATCGGACAGGTTACGGCTTAGTGCTGGAAGATTGCAGAGTGCTTCTCGGGTCTTTTCATCAAGTCAGGGTTAAGTGGTGTTCTAGAAAATCCAATTGTATGGCTCATCGTTGTGCACAAAGAAGGGCTACGTTTAACAGATCCTAGAGTGTGGATAGCTCATATGCCCAAGAAGGGCATTGGGTTTGGATGTAACAACTGTTAATTACTAATGAAAATTGGTTTTCCTTTCAAATAAAAAAATATGCGATTTTAAATTTTAAATTTAGTAAAACAATACTCACACAATTATTCTCATGAAATTAATAATAATTAAGTTGAAGGTTTAACACGATAATTGATTGTGTTTAATTTGTAGCTTTTGAGTTTAGAATGTCAAGATATCAATAAAATTGCGTGAAATTTGGGTTGATACCCAGTTAGTTCTTGAAGGAGGCTTTGAAAATTAAAATTGTGTGATCATGCTTTAGGAACCTTTAACTACATTTTTTTCCCTATATAATCAAATTTATTCTCTCTTTTAACTAAAACAAACATGTAGAAACGATGATATGTAACTCAAGACAACATGAGGTGGAAGGTTATGTAGTTCTAATTTTTTTTTTTTTTTTGATGAATTGGACTTATATTAAAACTAAGAAACAAAACCAGAACTGGGGTGGTCAGCCCCTACAGCAAGACCAACAAAAGCAGGTAAACAATTTCCATAGGTTTGGATGTCAAGCAACTTTGCTGCAGAAACTCAGTCCTTGTTTAGAAAAAGTGGACACTCTAATAATTTGGTAGTTTGCTTTTGCTTGACAATTTCAGGGTGACGACTCCCATTTATCATCGACTGTATTTATCAGTTTTAGAAAAAAAATTGGTACCTGTGGGTTTCATAATATGTACTTTCTGGATCTGACAACTTTCTGGATTGTTTCCTTACCGATTTTGGTAACTTTTGAGCGTTAGTTTGAGAACAAATCAGTAGTTTAGACCTATATATGGGTGTAGGTCGTGGCTATTAGCTTGTGTGGTGCATCATGGGTAGCCGCTATGGCCTTTGTGGTCATAGTGTTGTGTATCATTGATTGTAATTGACTTTCTTATCAATAAATTGTGTTGGTTTTGGCCGTTGATGTAACTTGTCTCAAAACCAGTGATCCACGTTAAATCATTGTGTGGTCTTCTTCGTTTTGTTCTTCGTTTCATGCCTCTTCTCGTTCCGCATTCGTTTTCTATCAATATGATTATAGAAGAAACAATCCAACTCCGATCTATCAACTACACAACTTCCATGAACAATTTCAGATCCAGAACTTGGCATTGGGAATCACAATAACTAAGTGAGAGCACCACAGAGTTAAGGAAATGCGACAACTAAACCGCTCATACAACGGATTCAAAAGCCTCGGTGAAAACTTATAGAATTGACAAATGTTTCTCAAAATCCTCAAAAAGATCTAACAGGTCAAAGTTTTAGTTCATACAGAAACCATCAAAATCCTGTACTAATTAGTATATATCATGATTCCTATGTTATCTCCAGACTGCTCATAGACCGCTTGATTATCTGGACTGATTGCAGACGAGTTTCTTGATCTGCTGCTTAACTTTGTCCCTATGAGAGAGAGAGAGAGAGATTAGATGTCATATGCACATACTTAACTGGGTAAGAAAGACAGGGCATAAACACCATTTTTTTTTTTTTTTTTTGATGAAGGCATAAACACCTTTCACAAACTACAAAAGCTCACTTCTAATCATACTTCACAAACTACAAAAGCTTCACTGCTAATCATACTTTAGAATATCTGTACATAAGACCAATGAGGCAGCCAGTGTCACAAAATGAACTAATTAACTTGCCTCCATAGGGTTTCGGGTGTTGTTAGTTCTTCAATCACAGCAACAACAACAACAACAACAACAACAACAACAACAACAACAACAACAACAACAAAAAAGATGGATAAGTTATATTTTTTCAGTTAGAAGCGTAAACTGGGGCCGAATAAGATGCCAAATCATCCTTTGACAGTAAATGATGCTGCATAGTTTCTTCAAAATGATCTAGAAAAGGCACAAAACTGTGGAGAGGCACACCGGGCAAACTACACATTAACCATGCGAAAACCAATCAACAGGGAGAAAGTATTCATTGGGGCTAGCCCCACCACTGTGGCATGCCTGTGTGGTGGGGCGCGCCATTAAATTTTTGACAAACAAGCAAATTTTGGTAGGTTCCATCTGACTAGTGCATATTTGTCAAAAGTTGAATGGCGCGCCCCACCACGCAGGCATGCCACAGTGGTGGGGCTAGCCCCAAAGAATACTTTCTCATCAACAGGAGATGTCTGATCTCACACATCTCTGGTCACACGAGCTGCCACATGGTAATACATTTGAATTAGTCGGCTCAAATTAGGCGTCTATTTGACTCAAACTCAGGAGAGCGATACCCAGTACGTGTGCACTAGGTGGCTTGGTGTACTCCACCAGTATTGTGACTATTAAGAAACATGTCACTTCTCAAACTCAGAAGAGCGATACCCCAGTACGTGTGAATTAGGTTACCGCTTGGTCAGCATTGTGACACGAGAAGTGACGTGTTTCCTAATATTCGCAATACTGGCGGTGCATACCAGGCCACCTAGTTCACACGTACTGGGTACCGCTCTTCGAGTAAGAAAATTTAACATTTTCAAAGCAAGTATATTTTTTTATATTAGAGCGATACCCCAGTACGTGTGAATTAGGTTACGGCTTGGTAGTGACGTGTTTCCTAATATTCACAATACTGACGGTGCACACCAAGCCACCTAGTTCACACGTACTGGGTACCACTCTTGAGTCTCGAGTAAGAAAATTTAACATTTTCAAAGCAAGTACCTTTTTTATATTTTCCTAAAAAAAAGATAAAAAGTTGCTCAAAATTAGGCGAAGAAATTGGAGTCTAAGCCACAGCCACCAGCTTAAACTTGCTCTTCCAGTAAGAAAATTTAACATTTTCAAAGCAAGTATATTTTTTGTATTAGCGCGATACCCCAGTACGTGTGAATTAGGTTACGGCTTGGTCAGCATTGTGACACAAGAAGTGACGTGTTTCCTAATATTCACAATACTGGCGGTGCACACCAAGCCACCTAGTTCACACGTACTGGGTACCGCTCTCGAGTAAGAAAATTTAACATTTTAAAAGCATGTATCTTTTTTATATTTTCCTAAAAAAGAGATAAAAAGTTGCTCAAAATTAGGCGAAGAAATTGGAGTCTAAGCCACAACCAACAGCTTAAACTTAAGTGGACATGTCTGATGACACATTCAGCACCATACCACTCATTCAACAGAGTAAGTGTAATGCAAAAGAACCCGAAAGACGCGTACCTTTTTCAAAACCCGCGAGTATCACTGACTGGTGGTATCGTCCAGGGTGCTGCCCAAACTAGCACCGTGATTCTTGATAATATCAACTGATTGTAGAAGGATCTCTTGCTGCGCTGAGTAAAATGCATCTTTGCTCTACAAATAACATTGAACAGAGATAGATAAAGAGCGTCGTAAGTGATTAAATAGAAAAAGGGAAGATACGGTTCAATCTTAATTTGAACAAAAGAAGAACCCGAAGAAACTTCAGAAAAGGAAAACATACCATTTGTTTCAAGTTGCATCCCAGAGTCAGTTCCGAATAGGTTCTTTCTATCCTCGAGAGGTAACAATACGGAGGCTCCTTCTCCAAGAAGATTTTTGGATTTGACTTGAGCATGTTCTTTATGTCATCTGATATCAGAGTTACCTTGCCAAGATCATCAGTGTGGAAAGGGATTGTGGTGACTATGGCACGCCAGCCAGCTCGTGATTTATTTACAATTACCTACACAAGATGTCACCCTTAGCTTCCGGGGAAAAAAGATCACCAAAGAAATTGCTCTATGAAAACAAGACTTAAAAATGTAAATAATAATCAACTCCATGATTTATCATTGGATATTTGAGAGATGGAAACTAGCAAATGATCACTGTAGGTTTCAGATTCCAGCTACAGCCTACAAATGACACATTAATGACCAAACTCCAACATGACTTTCAGATGCTAGCTCAATCTTGTGCAGTGCAAGCATATTATTGTCATGCAAAGATTGAGTTTGAGTCCTAGAATGATAGTATGACTTGCTCATATAAAAAGCCAGGCTAAGATGCATGGCCCAATACAAAAGATGCAGAAGTTAAATACAAAATACGTCTGATTTAAACAGCGTATCGAGCATAGATTGTATGTTTGCAGCAAGCACTCTGGAGTCAATTGATTATTTAGAGATCTTTTACATCAAATTGGAATTAAACGCAAATACAAATTTAGCTCATGAATAAATAGTGTATGATGTATCTAAGACAAAAAGTTTTTTTTTTTTTTTTAATTCGAGAACATGCTTTTCGTTAAGGCATTTGGGTTTGCGTATCTGCTTTTGGAATATTTTTATTATAATTTTTTATTTATTTATTTTTTGAGGAAAGCTTGTGGAATGATTCATTTTTACTCAGAATAGATGGCCAAAAATATGTTAAATAATAAGTACCAAAAAATTGACATTCCTTTTTCCAAAAGCAGAAGAAAAGAATTTGGATAAAGTATTCTGAGGATTCCTCCCGCTTAAAGAATGGGGAAAGAAATGTTAATTTCATTATTTCCGGTGCCATATGTCCTAATGTTCTGTTTAATGTAATAACACACCAAGCTTAGCCAAAAAAAGGAAAGAAAAAAAAACGATAGAACACACAAAATTCAAAATTTTGATTTGACAAGCAACAATGTAGTACAAGTTAGCATCGGCATATGTCGTCAATCAACAATATAACAACCAAAGAATCTACATCCAATTTGGAAAAACCAAGCCGATATTTCATGGTGTACTCACACACTTGCACTCTTCAAGTGCCAGAGTCAGAGTGTCAATCAACAACACCAAGAGATAACATGTTATTCTGGGAAGTACATCACACATGCTAAGGAGTATCTTTTTAGTGTCAATGATGAAGACGTATCTGAAGAGGAAGACACCCTATCACACGTATTGGTGCTTCCTGGAGTCCAGATCCATCACATTAGTATCAGTGACTCAGATGCCCCCACAGAATATGTAGATGTGAGAAAAAGTGGATTACAGATTCAAGGTGATCTTGGGCTTCAAGGAAAAAGAAAAAGTACAAAACACAGAAAAACCTACCTGACTTGAGAAGAGTGAATTCGGAACTATGATAGGAAATTTCTCTGCACTTAGCAACGATGTTGTAGTTAGCCCCATTTCCACAACTTGGCCTTCCACAGATCCAGCCTACAGAAGTAGTAATAATTTACAACTAATCAGAAAAGCTAAAGAAAATAAATGAATGTACATCATACACTTGTAACAGTCATTTTGACTTATTACTTCGGCAATCAAGCAATTTACCATAAAGCCACTATTTTGTTGGGGAATTACTCGTCGACCCGAATTCCAGCCGCAACGGAAGCAAAAACAACGCCACACGATCTCACACTCAACACACGCCATATAGGAGAAGAAAAACGACAACACAAGAATTTAACGTGGTTCGGCAAAGCCGCCTACATCCACGGGAGGAGGAGAATTTCACTATATCAACGAGGGAATACATCGTAGGGGAGAGACGGCTCAATCCGCGGACTACGTCGACGCGGTACTCTCATCTTCATGGCCTACAACCATGAAACCCTAACCTCACACATCCGCTCAAAGATATCTCTCACCAATCTCTCTCAACTCAACTCAATTAGAAACAATAGCTAGCACCTCTATTTATACTAATATAGAGGAGGTGGAAAAGCCCACCAAGCCCTAGCCATCACCTCCTCAGAGGAGATCACCTCCTCAGAGGACAAATCAGACGCATCGGGTACACCGATTCGTCTTGCGGAATTCGAGACAAAACCCAACAAACTCCACCTTGGCTTGAATTCTGCAAGCGCCTAGCAAATTCCTCAGCCAACTCCGTTGTTGATGTCAACTCCGCCGCATCCGCCATGCTCCAACTGCATGGACCGCCATCGCATCACCACAGAGATGCTCTGCACCCCCTCCTAGGGCGCCGCCTCGCACCTCCAACACAGGTGCGTCCCAAAGCATGCCACTTTGGGGAGTAGTGTGGCTCCATCTCTCCACCAGCTAGCTCATCACTGGAGAATTCTCCACCAACCACGTCAAGTGCAAACGAGACTCCGTTCCTCTTCACTACTGCAGTAGTTTTCTTCATCATCGTTCTCGTCACTTGAGCACCGTCTCGAACAACCTGCAACATCTGCACAACATGCACTATCGCCATGCTTCAGCGTCCTCACACGTCAACCACGTGTTTCTCTACGCCAGCCTTGAGTGCTTCTCCTTGCATTGTTGATTCTCCTGTTCGATCACACGCCTTCACCAAGACGTCTAGCAAAGCCACCACTTTGCGAACCCGCCGCGACTTACCTCTCTTCTTGCCTCGAGTTGCTCAAGAGTTATCGTCACGAATCCACATAGAGATATCAGGACGCCACCTCGTGCCATGGCCTCATCAACTGCGTCCACCGTATCGATCTCTGCCCCTGGAGCTTCTTGTGAATTTCCTTGCAATAGTTGCCCACGTCTCTGACCAGACTCCTCTGCAACTGTTGCGTCTCGTGCTCACAACGACACACAAAGCCTATTCTTCTTGCCTATGTTGAACAGCAGCTCCACCTGTCAACACACTCCCAAGCCTGCATAGGTTGCCAATCGAACGTTCAATTAGGAAAAACGCCTCTAATTGACCCCACCTGATTGGACTTGAACTTGATTGACCCTGATCGCATCCCGTCGTCTTCGATCTCCCTATCGATATCGATTGATGCCGATCTTCTCAATCAACTCAGAATCTCAAAATTCTGACCGTACTGATGAATCCGCAACGTCCAAAAACATTGGGTTAGACTCCTGACTCATCCCAATCCGATCTACAGGCACGCCGTAACCACCCGAACAATTTTGGACCGTTGGATCTCACCGCAAACTGCCATGTCAGCATTCTGCAAAATCCAGCGACAATTTGCAGAATCTGACCGCGCCATCGCGTCGGGAACGTCCAAAAACCTAGTGTTCACCTCCTGTTCGAGCCCAATCGGACTTACAGACAGCTCAGAACACCCTAAACAATTTGGACCACTCGATTGCGTCCTTGCCGCGCTGGAGCACCACGGATCTTGTCACACCAGATCCTTCCACCCAGCAGCAGCCCCATGTGCTCACCAGCGGCTGCCTTCTTCCCTCCATGACGCAGCCACAAACAACAAAAGAAAAAAACTAGATTTTTCCCTTTTTTCTTCATTGTTTTTTTTTTTCAATTCTTTCCACCGTTTCTTCTTCGTCCTTTCACCTGCGCGCTCCACCAGGATCGTGAACCAGGCTCTGATACCACTTGTTGGGGAATTACTCGTCGACCCGAATTCCAGCCGCAACGGAAGCAAAAACAACGCCACACGATCTCACACTCAACACACGCCATATAGGAGAAGAAAAACGACAACACAAGAATTTAACGTGGTTCGGCAAAGCCGCCTACATCCACGGGAGGAGGAGAATTTCACTATATCAACGAGGGAATACATCGTAGGGGAGAGACGGCTCAATCCGCGGACTACGTCGACGCGGTACTCTCATCTTCATGGCCTACAACCATGAAACCCTAACCTCACACATCCGCTCAAAGATATCTCTCACCAATCTCTCTCAACTCAACTCAATTAGAAACAATAGCTAGCACCTCTATTTATACTAATATAGAGGAGGTGAAAAAGCCCACCAAGCCCTAGCCATCACCTCCTCAGAGGAGATCACCTCCTCAGAGGACAAATCAGACGCATCGGGTACACCGATTCGTCTTGCGGAATTCGAGACAAAACCCAACATATTTGACATCTTTGTGCGGTTGATCAAAAAATACTTGCATCTTTTCACATTAATAACTTACAAAAGATGGGCCAACCCTACCATATAGGCTAAATAAGATACCTTACATCTTTCATCAGGTGGTAATCTTTAACAGATTCAAAACCGAATTAGAGTCCAACAACATAGCATAAACTAGGAAAATGAAAGCCCTCTATCAACGTAAGATGAGAACAGCATGTTACATAACCAAACAAATACATGATAATTCCTCCATTCCATAGATCTTTATGCCATCTAGAATAAATTGTGTGCACCAATTTGTAAATACTTACTACGGAGTGTTTCAAGAAAACTACTATGAAAAGAAAAGAGTATCATATTTATCTTTCTTGCGCACAAGGAAATGAAAATTTAAAATGTTAGATGCCAAACTGAAACTACTGAAGCCAGTATTCTTCGATCCCAAGTAATTGATGTTGGCTACACCGATCAAATGAAAATGGAACGAGAAAAGGAAGGTACATAATATTCACTGATAAAAAGGACTAAGAGGCAAATGATAGTATTTACATACTTTTATGGTATCTCCAAGTGAAAAGGGCTGTGAAACCTGCACAGATAACCCACTAAGAACATTCCCAAGAATGTCTTTAGCAGCAAAGGCAGTAGCAACTCCTGCAAAAAGAACACGGGAAGAAGTATTTCATGTCTCAGTTGAGGCTTATAGCAAAATTAATCATCGTGTATGCCTCCACATCCACACAAAAGACATATAACAAATAATTACACAAATTACCTTTAGGTCTCCAGTATATAAAGTTAGCCTAAAATAATAAATTTCTACAATAATTGAAGGTTGTTACAGTAATGCCAGTATTATCTTAATAGATTCTATTCCCCTTTGATGCATACTTTTTCATATCTGGAAGGTATTCGTCATGTCTTTTTCACTAGTTCCAACTCCCTACTCAATGTCTGTCTTGCTTGAAACAAATCCGCAATAACTAAACCAGAACTTTATAAGGAACCTTAATCCACCGTAAATCTGCCTATGACCTCAAGTAGGGGTGTTCGCGGGGCGGTTTGGGCGGGTAAAACATAAATTTCTCCCCCAACCCAACCACCTCGGGTTTAAAAAATTGCTACCCAAACCTACCCAAGTAATCGGTAAACCCAAACCTAACCGACTATTTCGGGTCGGCTCGATTCGGCTCGGTTTTGGCGGGTATTTATCAAGAAAATATAGAACACTAGCATGCGATGAATGAACATTGGTTAAAAAGTCTTGCTCGCTTAGATAATATTCAAAATAATGTCTACTAGAATAATACATTTATTTCAAGCGATCTAATGTTAATGTTCATGGGACATTTTGGGGTATCCGACGACTTCAAAAAATGAAATAGCTACATGTTTAATGTTGATTTGCATATTATATGGAAATATGATGAAAGGCTTATAAGTGATTTTTTGTGCACGAAGATATCACTACTGCGATCACATATTATTAAGTTATATTAAATCATTATGTAATTGGTTATTGTGATAAATATGTTGAATTAGAACTCTATAGTTACAAGTATATAAAAAAAGAAGATATTACGTTTGGCGGGGCGGTTTGGGGCTAAACGGCCAAATTATTTTGATACCCATAACCAATCGATAATGGGCGGGTTGAAATTTTATGAACCCGAAATCAATCGTTTAACCCAATCCTCTTAATATATCGGGTAGGTTCGGCTTGGACCGGCCAGTTTGGGCGGGTCGCTCGGGTTTTTGAACACCCCTAACCTCAAGATAGCTTCATACCTACTGTAGGGGAAGTCAGGTGTCAAATCCACCAATCAGGACATCCCAAATCTGAGATAGACTTGGATCCCAAAATTCAAGTTGGCCTCTAATGAGGGCATTTTGATTGAGGGTTGCAGGGGCTGGAACTCAAATAAATAACTTTAGTAAGGAAATGCATTCCCTGTTTGTATTTTGGCTATGTTACTAAGAAAGGGCCGGATTTGATGTTAACACTTATACTCCTTCCCTATAATATATCAATCAGGTAGTCAAGGGGTTTCAATGCACAAGTACAATGGCACAAATACATTGATAAAGACAACTTCGCTCCTTTATATGGTCTAAATTAGTAGTGTTAAGTATCTCATTCTTCCCCATTGGAGAGAGAACATTGAAGTTGTTAGATCTATGGTCGAAAAATCGTGGTCCACTCAAGATCATCAAGAAATCAAAGACGAATACACTAGCTATGGACGAGTTTAGTCAAATGCTGAAGTTTTTATATTCGTAGTTATTCTAGATGACAATTTGTGTCTCATAGATTACGATTCCGTCTTTAGATAATCTACGTGGAGTTAATTTAGTTCCAGTCCCAACAAAAAAAGGCATAACAAATTCACTTGAAAAATACCACAAATATGCTGAACCGGATGAAATAAGTTCCTCCAAAAATAAATTGAAGAATTGATTTCTCTGAGCACAAATCGGATGGACACACTCTTCCAAACAAATCGAACTAATGAAATCCTCCAAAAAAAAATTAATGGCATGAAAACCTCCAAACATGAACAATAAAGGTGAACAAATCGACGATCTATTACATACACTGATCTCGTCGATAAGACAAGTATGCAAACTGTTTAAATTTTCAAATTGTTTGATGTGATATCATGGATTACAATTTAAACTAGTAGCATTCAATGAATTTTTCTAAGGTTTCAACTAGTTTGCTATCCTCATAAAACAGGAGTTGAGATTGTATCATTGCTCAAGGTCGTCGTGGGTATATGTAGCTTGTCAAAGGTACACTTAGCATAATGTTCAGTGAAAACATGATACGGACTAATCATTATTTAATTAGGTTATTTATTTAATTAATTATATTGTAATAGTCTGACCGGGTTTTCTTTAACTGTTCGTTTCCCAGGCCGTATTAAGTTGGTCGAACCATTAGGTCTAGAGTTAAGGTTAGATTAAGCTTTGTCTATTTAAACAGTTGTATTCTTCAAAGATGAAATAATAAGAAGAAAATATCTCTAAACCCTAGCTATTGTCTCTCTTTCCCTTCCAATCTGTGTCTCTCAATTTTACTTTATTTATCGATACTGTATCGTATCAAAACCCATCGGGTGATGGTACGAGACACATACAATGGTCTTTCATGGGAGAAAGACATACCTCCTGTCGATGTTATTACCGGAGCCTTCTTTCACTCAATAGCTTTTCCTTCTTGACTTATTGAAGTTTTACTCTTTCTTAGTTCCAACTACCACGTGAAAATAGCCTCCAAATGCATACTGACTAGCAAACTTTTATCACACTCGGTGCTTTTAGTATCCTCTAATACATCAACAACAATACACTTTTAGTTTTAGTTGTAGTTGTATTGTTTGAAGATTATTAATCCTTGACCTCCAAGTAATGTAAGTATGTACTACATCAGCTAAAGGACTGAATTCGAAGTATGATGTGACCAGTTTCAGCAAATATGATTATTATGCACAATAGTTGCATGAAATTTCCATCATGCAAGTAATGTGTTTCAAGGATGGACAATATCGTAGCCATTCTAGTCTCTGCTCCTTTTCTTAACCATGGAATTTCCTTTCTTTAAATACATTATATGATTATAGAAGAAAAAAATCATAGAACTTCAATCTACAGTATACAACATTCAAAAAAAAATCTACAGTATGCAAAATTATCATAGAACTTGGACAGGGCATATGTAAGATCACATATCACGTTCATTTCTGAGAACAACCAAATAGCAAGGTTCAGAACTTTGACAGTAGGAATCAGGGACGGAGCCAGGTATTCGAAACACCTGGACACTCTTGAAAGATATTCAAAATACCTATGGCACTATTTTGGTTTTCGCAAGAGCACAATTTGAATTTTTTATACATCATAGGGTAAAAGTGTTGTTTTTCAAAGTTTTGAATAAGGCACGTGCCTACCCGTGCCGCGGGTTGGCTCAGCCCCTAGTAGGGATCACAATCACCAAGAGAGAATGTAACAGAGTAAAGGAAATGAGAAGAGTGAACCACCTAGACAATGAAAACAGAAGCCTCGGTGAACTCTTATATAATTTACGTGCGTTTCACAAAATCCTCAAAATGATCTCACAGATCAAAGTTTTGTTCATACAGAAACCACCAAAAGCCTCTAGTAGTTTGTATACAACTCGAATCCTATGCATTGCCTAGTTGCTCATAGACCGTTCAATTTTTTGGAATGATTGCAGAAAAGTGTTTTGATCTGCTACTTCACTTTGTCCCTATGGAAGAAAGAGATTAGATGTCATAAGCATAATTTGATTCTCATCAACTTTCACGTTTGCTGTCCAACATTAGTAGTATGTCGATATCTAGACGTTATATGTACGAATAATTGAAATCTCGTTAAAGCCGGACTAAGAGAGCCATAAAGTTTCTCATTCTAATTATGATGGCCTCGCATCATAAGACCACGTACGTTAGGACATTCTATAAATTAGTATTCTCCAATACCTCAATATCAATGCATTTTAGTTGAATTGTTGCCTCCAAGTAATGTAACGAATTCAATTAAAGGACAGATTTTGAAATTTGATATACAACAATGAACGTAGTTTCAACAAGTATGACTATTATGCACTGTATCTGCATGAAATTTCCATCATGCAAGTAATGTGATTTAAGAACGGACAATATGGAAATGCCCTTTGCAGTATCGCACACTTCTTTAACCTCGTCATATTATTATAGAAAGAAATAATCCAACTTCGGTCTCTCAGTATAAATAAAATTATAGAACTTCCATTTTTAAAGGAACAAGAAAAAGTTCAGATTCAGAACTTGGCTTACGGAATCACAATAACTAAGAGAGAGCATAACGAGTTAAGGAAATGAGACAACTAAACCGCTCATACAATGAATTCAAAAGCCTCGGTGAACTCTTATATAATTGACGAGTGTTTCTCAAAACTCTCAAAAAACTCTCAAAACGATCTAACATGTCAAAGTTTAGTTCATACAGAAACCACCGAAATCCTACACTATTTAATTAGCATATATCCTGATTCCTATGTATCCCCTGACTGCTCATAGACCGCTTGATTCTCTGGACTGATTGCAAAAGAGTGTCTTGATCTGCTGCTTCGCTTTGTCCCTATGAGAGAGAGAGAGAGAGAGAGAGAGAGAGGGAGAGAGATTAGATGTCATGCACACACTGAACTGGGTAAGACGAAGTACAAAGACCATTTAAAAACTACTAAAGCTTCACTGCTAATCATACTTCAGAATATCTATACATAATACCAATGAGGCAGCCAGTGTCACAAAAGGACCTAATGAACTAGCCTCCATAGGATGTCAGGTGTTCTTAGTTCAATCACAGCAACAACAACAACAAAAAAGATGGATAAGTTATATTTTTTCAGTTAAAAGCGTAAACTGCGCGCCGAATAAGATGTCAAAATCATCCTTTAACAGGAAATGCTGCTGCGTAGTTTCTTTTTTTTTTTTTTTTTTGGCAGAAACAAAATTTTATAAATCAAACGTTCGAAGTTACACCCTTCCTATCCTCTACTACCAACATCTCTAAACTAGACAAAACTGAATCAAAATTGTCTGACTGAGAACTAAGCAATTTAACAAAACCATCTACTGCACCATTACATTTTCTAGGGATCCAGCAGATCCTTGCTTCTTGTTCTGTGATGAGAGATCTGATCTGGGTAATTAGTGATTCAATCTCCCATCGTCTGCTCCTCCCCTTAACACAATCTACCAAAATTTTGCTGTCAGTTTCAAAGATGCAGCATTTGATCTTCTGAATTTTCAATCTCCACAGAGCCTGCCTCATTGCTAGTGCTTCTGCAATTAAAGCTGAGTGAGCTAAATCAAAAGCCCATCCATACTTTTGTAACAAACCTTGATCATCCCTGACCAGCCATCCTAGAGTAGCTCTCTGTGAAGATTTATCCCAACCTGCATCTACATTGCATTTCCAAGTTCCTCTTGTTGGAGGGTTCCATTTGAAATCTTTAATCACAGCTCCCTGTCTCTGAGGCTGATTCTTTTCTTCATTAGCCTTCTTTATAGTGATGTTCAAATCCACAAAATCTCTATTAATGCTTAGAACAGCAGCATCTGGATTTGGATTTTGTTTTGCAAAAACACAGCTATTCCTCCCCCTCCAAATATTCCATAAAGCAATTATAATGTAACACAATCTAAAAGCTGGCAAATTACCTAATAGGTATTCCTCCACCAATTCTCCTAGCCATTTCTTTAGATTGTAAATCTTCCTGCAATCTTCTGGCTTCAGAACTCCTATACCAAACCAGACTGGGTGAGTCCAGTCACAATGCAGAAAGCAATGCTCCACACTTTCACCACTCTTCCCACATATACCACAGAGCTCTTCCACCTTGCACCTTCTTCTTAAAAGATTCTCATTTACTGCCAATGCATCATGACTAATTCTCCACCAAAAAAGTTTCACTTTTGGGGGAATTTTCATGTTCCACAAAACCTTCCAATAGTCTTTTCCAAAAATAAAAGAGGAAGAGGGGGGGTCTTTACCTGGGTTGACATTCTTTTGACCTTCCTTGATAGCAATCTGGGCCACTACAGTTGCAGTCTTTACTGTAAAAACACCACTCTGTTCCAAAGGCCAAACTAAAATGTCTTCATCAGCCTTGTTATAAGAAATTGGAATTTTCAAAATTTCTGCAGCTTCATCTTCTGGGAATTTTGCTTTGATCATAGACACTCTCCATCTTTTTGTGTCCTGGTTGATCAACTCAGACACTAAACTTTCATCATCAAAATTTGGATTTGGAGCCAATTTAAAGCCTTTCTTTGTAGGTACCCAAGGTTGATTTAATATCTTCACAGCATCACCTCTGTTAACTAACCACAGAGCTCCCTTCTCAAAAACTTTCTTACCAGCACATATACTCTTCCAAACCCAGGCTGGGTTTTGACCCACATTAGAGTCTATAAAAGCTTTGTTTGGAAAATGTTTAGCTTTCAATATTCTAGCCATTAAAGAATCTGGGTACCTTGTTAATCTCCAGCTATGCTTTGCTAGAAGAGCAAGGTTGAAAGCTCTTACATCTCTGAACCCAATACCACCCATCCCTTTCTTCTGAGACACTTATTCCCAGCTTACCCAGTGCATCTTCTTCTCTTCTAAATCACCCCCCCCCCCCCACCAGAAATTTCTGATTAATTGAGCTATCTTTTTACACACTGCTACTGGAAATTCAATGCAAGACATAGCATAACAAGGAATTGCATAAGCAATTGCCTTAAGAATAACCTCTCTTCCTGCTAGAGAGAGGCTTTTCTTCCTCCACCCTTGAAGGATTTCCATAATTCTTTGAATAATGAACTGTAAAGCTTGGGATTTTGACTTACCCCAGAAAGCTGGTAACCCTAGATAACTTGTCTTAGTATCCAGCTTTGGAATGCCACATAAATCAGAGATTTTTTCCACAACTGAGGAAGCAGTGTTTGGAGAAAAAACAATTCCTGATTTGTTAAAATTAATCTCCATACCTGATGCAGCCCCAAAATTGCTTAAAATTCCTAAGAAGCACTCCACTTCTTCTTCCTTTGCTTGTAAGAAAATCAATGAATCATCTGCAAACAGAAGGTGGCTAATGTACAATCTTGACTTTGAAATTGAAACCCCTTTCAGCTTTTTTGTAGAAGCAGCCTTCTTCAAACATCTAGATAAAACTTCCATAATTATAACAAACAAATAGGGAGATAAAGGATCTCCCTGTCTGAGGCCTCTCTGAGATTTAAAATTATCAGAATCAATCCCATTAATCCTCACCTTCATAGAAACAGTAGTCACACATTGCATTACTAATTGGATCTACTCATCAGCAAAACCCATCCTCCTTAAAACCTGTTCCAAGAAATCCCATTCCACCCTATCATAGGCTTTGTTTAGATCCATTTTCAAAGCTAGAACACCCTCCTTTCCTGATTTCTTGTTTGAGATAAAGTGAAGAAATTCTTGAGCAATCACAACATTGTCTTGTATTAATCTTTCAGGGACAAAAGCTGATTGTTCAGGAGAGATTAGCTTTGCCAAAACCTTCTTTAGCTTGTTTGCTATTAATTTAGCAATAACCTTATATAAGAAGGAGCATAGTGCAATAGGCCTAAACTGGGTCACCTCTTCTGGATGATGGACTTTAGGAATAAGAGGAAGGACAGTAGCATTCACACTTTTTAATATAAACTTTGATGTAAAGAAACTTTGAACAGCCTCTACCACTTCATCTTTAATTACCTCCCATTGTGATTGAAAGAAGAGACCAGTATAGCCATCTTGCCCAGGAGCTTTCCCAGGGTCAAAATGAAAAACCACCTTCTTGATGTCCTCTGGTGTGGGGACTTCCATTAACATAGTATTATCTTCTTGTGATATACCCTGTTCAATCACCTCCAACACATCATCCATATTTCTTTGACCTCTTGTGGTGAACAGTTCCTTGTAATAAGAAACAAAAGATTGCATAATAGCCTCTTCATTTTCTATCCAACTGTCCCCCTCACCTTTTAACTTGTTTATTCTATTTCTGTGTCTCCTGAATTGGGTTGAAAGGAAGAAAAATTTTGAATTGCTATCCCCTTCTTTCAAATAAGTAATCCTGCTTTTTTGTTTCCAGAAAATCTCCTCCTTTTTTCTAAGATCATTCAAAGTCTTTTGAATCCTTTCCTGATTTCTCCATGCTTCCTCAGTAAAAGGTTTCTTTTGCTCATGTAGTAGCTCAGCTTCAAATCTCTGAATATCTTTTCTGTGATTGCCTACATTTTGTTTACTCCAGCTGATAAGTTCTCTTCTGCATACTCCCAGTTTGCTACACAACTTGTACATTGGGGAACCATGTTGCCTTACTTGCCAAGCAGACAGAATAGTCTTGTTGCACCCTTCATAATCTAGCCAATTCTTATCAAACTTAAACTGTCTTGCACCTTTCCTTGCTTTGTAATCCAGCTCAATATACATTGGAGTGTGATCTGAATTAGCTATTGCCTCTCTCCTTAATCTGGAATTTGGATGAAGAATACCCCACTCAATTGAGAAGAAAGCTCTATCCAGGAGTTCTCTGACATGCCCTTCACTTCTATTATTTGTCCAAGAATAACTTAGTCCTTGAGACTCCAATTCCATCAAACCACAATCTGACATAAATTTTTGAAATCTCTGCATTCTCCAGTTTTGTGCTCTTTGTCCACCTTGTTTCTCAACTTCTAAACAGTAGTCATTGCAATCCCCAATCATTATCCAAGGACCTTTCACCCCTCTTGCCCATTGCTTTATATCTTTCCAAAAAACACCCCTCTCTCTGTAATTTGCTGGAGCATAGATGAATAGCCAAATCTCCCATTTTGAATTAGACACTTCTATAGAAACACATATTGCATTACTATTTTTCCATAAAATTTCCACATTTATATTGTCAACCCACCATAAACATAAACCTCCTGCTTTTCCATGAGGCTCAACATAACAAGCATTACCAAAATGAAGTCTTCTCTGCAATCTTCTTAACACAGAACTTTGATTCTTTGTTTCTGACAAAAAAACAAAGCTAGGAAGTTGGGCATTAACTAGCCCTTTGAGTCTCTGGAATGTCAGGGTACTCCCCAAACCCTGAGCATTCCAGCATAAACCTAACATTGATCGTGTGGCTGATTTAGGCCAGCCACCACAACCTTTTGACTACCTTCATCTTTCAGATTTTCTTCTTCAACTATGTCTTGAATTAGGGTTTGACAATTCTGATAAAGAAATTTTTGCTCACAATGAATTGAATCTAGTACCTCATAGTGGATATCATTATCTTTCTGCTGTTCAATTAGCCCCACTTCATGACGACCTTCATCAACCCCTTTGAAAAGCCTCCAACTTCGATTCCTAGCAGGTAACCCCAGTTTCTTTCTCAATTGTTTTGCCTGAATAACATATCTTGCATTCGCCAAGATTTCCTTCTGCTTTTTTGCCACAACAGCCGGTTGAATCTCTTGTTCTCTTCTTGCTCTTTTGATCGCTTGAGGGATTTCATCCTCATTTCTGCTCCTTTTCAGAGAAACAAATCGTTTGAAGACAGCAGCGATTGAAATGTCTGTGTAAGGATTTGATGGAGGTTCCACCCCCGTTTCTTCAGACGACGTCGTAATACTTTCCAGCTTTTCCTCCTCATTTGGATTCTTCTCCAATTGGGCCTTAAGCATTTTATTTTTCTTTGGGCTTCTAGGAGCCCAAATTATTTCGCTCTTTGGGCTATCCGGCTCTGTCACATAATAGGCCTGCTGCTCTCGTGGTCCATCAACCTTCTCCTTCTGTATTGTTATTACTAGGCCCAAGTTTAAATCCGAACCAAACCCTTTGTCTTCTTTACTTCTAGAAGGTTCTCTGATGTTATGATACGAGGAATATTCCTCTTCCTGTGGCCCCCTCCCTTGTCTGGTTGGAATATCAATCGTACCGATGGTTTCTTCGCTAATTACGTGCTCCTTTCGTTTTCCGTCCTTATCTGCTTCGTCAGCCTGTCCTTTCTGATTTTTATCCATTAAACCAGCTGTCTTACTCACTGATTTAGCAGACGTGTTCTGAGTTAACACGGCCGACTCAGCTTCCATCCTCGCCGCAATCTTATCCATCACCGGTTGCCATCTCCGCTTCTGCTCTTCTTTCCGGTGGATTTCTCTATCTTTCTCTTCTTGGGTGATCTTTCTGTAACCCACTCTGATTTCTGAATCATATTTTGACCTTTCCTCTTCGTTCTTTGGCAGAAAACTACATTGGGCATTTATGTGTCCCAATCTTCCACATCTGTAACAAACATCACCCAGCCTTTCGTATCTGAAACTAACCCAGACATCCTCTTCCTCCGGCCTCGGAAGATTGAAACCCCTTGGTAACGGCTTCATCACCGGGAGGTTTACTTTAACCCGGAAAAATGGACGGATTCCAAAAACCCCTTTCTCAACACCATCTTGCTCCAGAACTTCACCAATAAGGCCGCCAATCTTGTCTACGTTTCCTTTCGACCTTTTCTCCGGTGGTAGTCCCCTAACCTGGACCCAAACTGGAATAGTGGAGAAATCTAAAGATCGAATACTTCTCCCCAGCATCCAAGGTTTTAGAGATAACACTTGATTCGCCACCAACCATGGTGATTTACTCAACACCTTTTCATAATCTTCCTTCAAATTGAACTTGAAGGTGAAGATATTGCCTCCCTGTATTTCTACCTCTACTTGCCCTTTTAGATCCCACGCACCCATTACAATCGATTTCATCGTACCTTTACTCAATCTTCGTTCATAGAAAAGTTTACCCACCAACGTGGATTCAAGGATCTTTCTTGATATCTCTGGATCATCTTCCAGAGATAGTCTCAAATCTTCACTCATTACAAAAATTGGAGAACACTAAAAATTGGAAGGGGAGAAAAACAAGAACAGAGCCAGAAAAATCTTAGATCTGCTTGAAGAAAACAAAAACCAGCAAAAGCTGTTTTTAGGAAACACTAGATGAAGACAAAATTTTCAGAGAGAAAACCTCTCTCTAAAACTTTCTCTCACTAGAAAATTTTGTTTTTTTATGCGTAGTTTCTTAATATGTTCTAGAAAAGGGACGAAACTGTGGAGAGGCACACTACACATTCACCACTATGCGAAAACCAATCAACAGGAGATGTCTTATCTCGCACATTTCTGTTCACACAAGCTGCCACATGTCATACATTCGAATTAGTCTGCTCAAATGAGGCGTCTATTTGACTCAAACTCAGAAGAGCGATACCCCAGTACGTGTGAACTAGGTTGCTTGGTGTGCACCACCAGTATTGTGACAATTAGGAAACATGTCACTTCTCAAACTCAGAAGAGCGATACCTCACGAGAAATGACCTGCTTCCTAATAGTCACAATACTGGTGGTGCACACCAAGCCTCCAAGTTCACACGTACTGGGGTACCGCTCTTCGGGTAAGAAACTTTAACATTTTCAAAGAAAGAATCTTTTTAATCTTTTCCTAAAAAAAAAGATAAATAGTTGCTCATAATTAGGCAAACAAATTGGAGTCTAAGCCACATCCAACAGCTTAAACTTAAGTGTATACGTCCGATTACACATTGGGAACCGTCAGGGGCGGACCTGTATAGGGACTGGTGGGGGCTTTAGCCCCCACTCAATTTCTGGAATTTGCAATTTTACCCCAAATTTTTATATAAATTATTATTTAGCCCCCACAAACATTTTAGAATTTATAGTTTAGCCCCCACTCATTTATCTATATTTGCCTACTTTAGACTTTTAGCCCCCACTCCAACAAATTCCTGGATCCGCCCCTGGGAACCGTGCCGCTTATACATCTTTACACTATTCAACAGATTAGTGCAATGCAAAAAGGAACTCAAAAGATGCATAATTGCATACCTTTTTCAAAATCCGCAAGCATCAAAGATTGGTGGTATCGTCCAGGGTGCTGCCCAAACTAGCACCATGATTCTTGATTATATCAACTGATTGTAGAAGGATCTCTTGCTGCGCTGAGTAAAATGCATCTTTGCTCTACAGATAACATTGTAGAGAGACAGATAAAGAGCACCGCAGGTGATTAAATAGAAAAAGGGAATCGAAGGTTCAATCTTAAATTGAATAAAAGAAGAATCATTGAAGAGACTTCTGAAAAGGAAACATACCATTTGTTTCAAGTTGCATCCCAGAGTCAGTTCTGAATAAGTTCTTTCTATCCTCGAGAGGTAACAATATGGGGGCTCCTTCTCCAAGAAGATTTTTGGATTTGACTTGAGCATGTTCTTTATGTCATCTGATATCAGAGTTACCTTGCCAAGATCATCAGTGTGGAAAGGGATTGTGGTAACTATGGCACGCCAGCCAGCTCGTGATTTATTTACAATTACCTACAAAAGTTATGTCACCCTTAGCTTCCGGGACAAAAAGATCGCCAAAGAAATTGCTCTATGAAAACAGGACTTAAAAATGTAAAAAATCATCAACTCCGTGATATATCGCTGGATATTTGAGAGATGGAAACTAGCAAATGATCACTGTACGTATCAGATTCAAGCTCCAAATGGCACGTTAATGACCAAACTCCAACACGACTCTCAGATGCTATTGAGTCCTAGAATAATAGTATGAATTGCTCACATAAAAAGCCCAGGCTAAGAAGCATGAACCAATACAAAAATGCAAAAAGCATTAAATGCACAATTCATCTGGTTGGAAGCACCGTACTGAGCATAGTTTGTATGTTTACGGCAAACACAATCCATGAAAGAGATAAGAGGAATAATCTATTATAAGAAGAATAGTGTTTGGCACCTTAAGCTCTGGAGTCAATTGGTTCTTTAGAGATCTTTTAGATCAATTTTTTTATGAAATGAAAATACTAAGTTGATTCATGAATAAGTAGTATATGTGTATCTAAAACAAGTATTATTTTTTTGAAAACATGCAATTGGTTAAGGCCTTTGGGTGAATGGGTTGAATATCTACTTATAAATGATCAATTATAGTCTGAATGATCAATTATAGCTAAAAATAATCTGAAAAGAAAATCCAACTTAACTGAGAATCACAGAGAAAATCCAACTTAACTGAGAATCACAATCTGTTTGGTATGAGCTGATATATAGATTACTAACTAGATCCATTTAACAAAATTTAAAGAGCTCCAAATTCAAGTAATTGAATACACCTATTTATAAATGAACTCTGATAATGCTAATGTAAAAAAATATTGAAATTAATTTTTTAGAGATTTTCAGCTGCATAATCTCCAATTTTGAAGATTCTACAATTGCATAAAGATTATTTTAATCTGCAGATTATCAGATTAAAATTTACAGGCATAACAAACAGAATTGTTGAAAAGAGGTCGATTTTAATCCAATTGGATTAAAATCTTCTATACCAAACATGTACTATGAAGTAACAATGTATGAAAGTTTAGCCTCGTCATACATTCCCAGTCAACAATACAACAACCGAAGCATCTACATTCAATTTCAAAAAACCAAACCGATATTTCACAGTGTACTCAGACACTTGCACCCTTCAAGTGCCATAGTCATACGAACGTCAATCAGTAACACCAAGAAATAACATGTTATTTTGGGAGGTACATCACACATGGACACATGCTAAGTAGTGTCTATTGAGTGTCAATGAAGAAGACGTGTCTGAAGAGGAAGACACCCTATTACAAGTATTGGTGCTTCCTGGAGTCTAGATCCTCCATATTAGTATCAGTGACTCAGATGCCCCCACACCCACAATATGTAGATGTGAGAAAAAGTGCATTACACATTTGCTTGGCGAGATGGAGCAATGAAGATATGGTATCACATCAAAGTAGCCAGATTCATCTTGATCTTGGACGTCTTAGGAAAAAGAAAAGTACAAAAGACAGGAAACCCTACCTGACTTGAGAACAGTGAATTCGGAACTATGATAGGAAATTTCTCTGCACTTAGCAACGATGTTGTAGTTAGCCCCATTTCTACAACTTGGCCCTCCACAGATCCAGCCTACAAAAGTTTAGTTATAATTTACAAGTAATCAGAAAAGCTAAAGAAAATAAGTGAATGTGCAGCATACACTTGTAGCAGTCATTTTGGCTTATTACTTCAGCGTTCAAGCATGTTATCATAAAGCCACTATTTGACATCTTTGTGCGGTTGATCAAAAATACTTGCATCTTTTCACATAAATAACTTACAAAAGCCGGGGCAACACAACTTACCACACAAGCTAAATAAGATATCTTACTTCTTTCATAAGGTTGTAATCTTTAACAAATTCAAAACCAAATTGGAGTCCAACAACATAGCATAACTACGAGAGTGAAAGCCCTCTACTAACATGAGACGAGAACAGCAAGTTACATAGCCAATCAGAGACCTAATAATTCCTCCATTCCATAGATCCTTTCGACATCTAGAATAAATTGTGCGTGCCAATTTGTAAATACTTAATCCGGAGTGTTTCAAGAAAACTACTATGAGAAGAAAAGAGTATCGTTTATCTTTCTTGTGCACAAGGAAAAAAAAAATTGAAATTGTTAAATGCCAAACTGTAATTACTGAGGTCAATATTCTTCGATCCAAATTAATTGATGTTGGCTACATTGATCAAATGTAAATGGTACGAGAAAAGGAAGGTACATAATATTCACTGATACAAAGGACTAAGCGGCAAAGGATAATATTTCACATACTTTTATGGTATCTCCAAGTGAAAAGGGCTGTGAAACCTGCACAGACAGTCCACTGAGAACATTCCCAAGAATGTCTTTAGCAGCGAAGGCAGTAGCAACTCCTGCAAAAAGGACACGGGAAAGCAGTATTTCATGTCTCCAATTCTCAATTTGAGGCTTATAGAAAAATTAATCATCTTGCATGCCTTCACACAGAAGATACATACCGAATAATTGCGCAATTAACCTTTAGATTTCCAGTATATACAATAATAAATTTCTACAATAATTGAAGGTTGCAACTGTAATGCCTGTATCATCATAACAGATTCTATTCCCTTTGACGTATACTTTTTTCATATACGGAACGTATACGTCATGCCTTTTCTCTAGTTCCAACTCCCAACTGCATGCCTGTCTTGCTTGACACAAATCCACAATAACTGAACCAGAGACTTTATAAGGAACCTTCATTCACTGTAAATCTGCCTAGGACCTCCTGCTGTCTCAAGATAGGTTCATGCCTACTGTAGGGGAAGTGAGGTGTCAAATCCACCAAACGGAACGTGCCAAATCTGCGGTAGATTTGGATCCTTGGCCAGATTCCGAAATCCAAGTTGGCCTTTAATGAGGCCATTTTGATTGAGGGTTGCAGGGGCTGGAACTCAAATAAAAAACTTAGTAAGGATATGCATTCCCTGTTTGTATTTTGGCCAAGTTACTAAGAAAGGGCCGAGTTCAATGTTAACACTTCTACTCCTTCCCTTTAATGATATCAGTCAGGTACACAAGGGGTTTCAATGCACAAGCAGGCCCGTCCCTTGCCTTAGGCCAAGTTTCTACTTGCCTAGGGCCCCACCAAGGGGAGGGCCTCATAATTTTAAAAACATAGAAGAGTGTTTTGTAAAAATACTAATTAGCTCTTTTCATTATTACTTATTTCATTATTACTTATTTTAGAATCTCTTATAAATATGGTTCTCCACTAGTTTTCTAACTGACTAATTTGTGCTCTAAATTCTTTATTTCAAAGCTAGTTCTAATAGGAACATGTACCCTCTATTTTTTATTTTTTTTTAATACTGATCACGAAATTCACAATATATTCAGTCTCAAAATATTAAAATAAATGTGAAAAGATACAATAAATATAGAACTAATATATACAGTGCAACATGCTGTTATAGATTTTGAGAAAATATGACACTACAATTACTTAATTTGACAACTACTCATATTTTATTTATGTTTTAATAATTTGTTATGTTAAACTAAATATTGGAGATCAAAATCAATTACATGTGTGTGTATTAATTATAATCTACTTATGTTTTAATTATTCGTTATGTTAAACTAAATATTGGAGATCAAAATCAATTACATTTGTGTGTATTAATTATAACTTAATTGAGCTGTAAATTAACTTAATATTGATTTATAAAGGTCTTAAGTAGAAAAATTGCCTAAGGCCCCGAAAAAGCTAGAGACGGCCCTGTGCACAAGTAATGTGGAGCTCATTGATAAAGACAACTCGATCCTTTATATTGTCTAAAGTTTCAGTAGGGTAAAGTATATAAGTCAACATGAAAATTGTTCATTTGCTTATTTTTCTGATTTCATTGTTAGAGTTTGGTTAAACTTTGGATTAGGAATAACAGAAATTGTTCATGTATATTGTCACAAGTAGTTCAGGAAAATATTCAGCATCCAGCACAAGACGATTTTCTAATCTGTAACAATATCTACCTACAATTGTTTTACTTTTCACTTTCAGCATACATCTATTGACCTTGTCCGTTCCCTGTTCAGGGACTGGAAATCAATATCAAAAACTTGGTACAGAAATCTGTCCCTGTTTGTTTGTCGGCTAAGTTACCAAGAAAGGGCAGGATTCGATGATAACTCCGGTAATCCTCCCCTGAATTATAGCGCAGTTTTGAAATACACAATTCCATGGAAATATGTGAAAATCGGCCTGCAACTATCTTTAAGAAGTGTCATTTACTACTTTGTCCCAACTTTTTTACTTCCGTATAAAAATAACATCTACTTTCAATAGCAAATTAGAGGACTTAACAACTAAAATGAAAAGTGGACAAATATCTAGGGACATCCCAAAAGAGAAAGTCAGAAAGATGTACTACAATTTCGGGTCGGAGAGAGGACAAAGTAGGTAAAAGCTCGCAAATTGGATTCAATCCACAAGTATTGTGGTACTCATTGATAAAGACTTCATAGCGTCTAAAATTTCAGTAGGGTTAGAGTAAAGTATATAAGTCACATGACAACTATTCATTTGCTTCTTCTCTGATTTCATTGTTAGAAGAAGTCTCGAATCGACACCGTCTCTTACATTGACTAAAACTGGGATGAAGAACAGAAAATGGATACGGGTATATTGTCATAAATGTAATTCAACGTTCGTTTCTCCATAAATGAAGTAGTTCACAAGACAATATTCAGTATCCAGCACAAGACCATTTTCTAGTCTGTAACAATGTCTCACTACAATTGTTTTACTTTTCACTTTCAGCATACATCTATTGAAATTGTCCTCAGTTAAACTTAGATACTACTATCATTGCACGCTCTCTTAAGTCTCACATGCTCAAATCCCTCCTAAAGTAAGTCACAATACATAAACAACTCATGGAAAAGGATACAGAATGTTGTAACATGATGTGGTTAAATTGTTTCTACCAGACCACGAAGATACAAATGGATGTCCGGGAACCATTCAGCTATATGTCATTGCAATCATTCCTTCAGAAGTTCAACATCAGATGACACAGTGAAGACTAGTCCATAAGAATCAAATGCATCCAAATTATGTTTATTTTTTCGAATTAGCAACACATGTCATATCATATCTTGTGTAGTTGCAAATATATCATGCCAAATTTCTCCTAAGGCCAGTTATGATGATTCTTGGTATCTAACAAAAAAGTATTGCAGTTGGATAGGGAGCTTACCTCCTATACCACCGACCGTCAAAATAGACTGCACTGCAACACCACACGCCTCCGCGATAGCCATCAATCCAAGAGAAAACAAACCAACGGACGAGATTTTATCCAGTGTAAGCAACTTGGTTCGTTCGCTTCCTCCTAAACTTGTAGCGGTCAAAGCGCGAGCAAACACATTCGTCTTCCAACGATGCAGAAACCAAACAAATGAGATGATAACAGCTCCCCTCCAAGCAGGCGTAATGTATTGCGCCGCAAAAGTCGTTGGTGCCACCATCGCGCCACTGCATATGGATAAAATGATTTAGAAAATTCAAGTCAGTTCATATGTTATTGACCTACAGCATTTAAGTTAAAAATAGGGTACTCGGTCTGTTTCTTCTGAATCATTCCAGTTGACATTGAGGGTCATTGTGATCTGGTGATTGACTACAACACCATGAAAAAATGATCAAATTCTTGCATCGTTTTGCTAACCAAAACACCGCGTCAAAACGACCCTCAAACTCAACTGCCAAGATTCAGAGGAAACGGAAATAGTATATAGAAAGTGAAACTAACATTTGTGAAAATGCCATGAAGGTAATCAGAGATCGAATCGGGTCCTCCAAAGCACCCCAGAAGCTCTTCTCATAAGGTACCGGCCCCCATAAATTGGTCGACGACAACAACGCAGCCGGACCTTGAGTCGCGTAACTGTGAAATCTCCTCAAAATCTTTGGCATCACAAACCAAGCCAACATGGTACCAGACAAAGTAAAACCAACTGGCACAAGAACATCTCTCAGATATGGATGTGAATCAAGAAACTGATGAACATAAGGAGTCAATTCACTAGAGACTTCTTTAGTCTTCTCCCCTGTATATGTCACAGCATCCACAGCAGAGCCCCAAGCTTCCTTAGCCATGTTAACCAAATCACTACCACCACCACTTTCACCACCACCAACACCACCACCAACACCACCACTTTCACCACCACCAACACCACCAGAAGCAGCCTGAACTACATCGCCGCCTTTCGCACCCGAAGAGGACGAATACTTCCTAAAACCCACCAAAGAACCGAACCCAATAGACCCAATAGACCCCATGGAAGACCCATTTGGCCCAAAACACAGATTCGACGATTTGGGGACAAAACTGGCTTTACCAAATCTATTAACCCTAAAGGGTTCCAAACCCATTGTTCCAAAACCACTCCTGAAGCGATTCTCACTAAACCCAGATCGATTCACTTCGTAATTTCGATTAATTGAAGCAAACAATGGTCTAGCATCAGTTTGGTCAGCGGGTTTAAGAGCAATCGCATAGCAACCATAGGGTCGACAGAGTTCAATTCGCGAAGATGGGTTAGTGAAAGAACGAACTGACCTCAGAACCGAGTACCTAATTGCAGCCATTACTGAATGAAACACTGATCTACTGCAACATATTCATTGACCTGCACAGAAAAATGGAAGTGGGTGATGAAAATAGTCAATTCAGAGATAGAATGGAGATGCAGTTAGAGGGTTTTGGTGGGTTTTTACATACCTGTTTGCTGAATTTGAAGGGAAGAGAGAGGTGGAGAGGAGTGGTCTTGCTTGTAAACCAAGACAGGAGGAAGCCCTTGGAGGACTGCGGAGAAATAGAGTCATTGTTCTTGGCCCAAGGGCGTTATTGAGTGGTGTCCGTTGGATGGGATTGTTTATACATCAACGGCTGAGATGGATGTTCAGTGTGCTGACTTGCTGAGCTGGAAATTATATTGGATAAACTAGGCACAAAATACTACATTTCTTCTTCTTTTCTAAACAAAAACTAAACTATTATTATCATAATTATACGGTGAAATTGTCAACTAAAAGTCCAGAACTATACATTTATACAAGGGAACTTGATGTCGGCATACGGAAAAACATGTAAAATACATGATAAGAAACTACTAAGAAAAACATACAACCAAACAAGCCCAAGTTTGTGGGAAAAACAAGAAAAACTTAAAACACAACACCTAACAGGCCTGGTGAAGACCCACCGACTATGGTCGGTGAGGCAGTGAAGCACTCCATGCCGGCGTGGCGGTGGAGCTTGGAGACCCTGGAGAAGTGTCGTCGGAGACCTCGGCAAGGCCAGCATCGGCGGAGGAAACCCGCTGGATACTCCTAATCAGCGTGACAGTGGAGCTGTCGGTGAGGGTGTGAAAACTTCCACCTGAAAACGTCCAAGCAGCAGAGTGAAACTTTGACGACTCTGAGAAGGCGTCAGAGAAACATAGGATAACATGGCAGCAAAAATCGCCAGTGAAGCTATCTCCAAAAGCAGATTTGGAATTCCAAAAAGAGAATGGGAGGGTATCGATTGGGTAGCTAGACCAGCCGCCACCTAAAGAACATCTCCACAAGGAGACTGAGCAAGTGGTGGAGGAGGTCGGCCGGCCTACCCAACCGACCAACTCTCTCTCTAGAAATCTACTTGAGCATATACTTCCTCCATTCTCTATATCTTCCTTATTTGAATTTTACCACTACTCAAAGAGTCATTTTGATTTGGCGATTTGATAAGTAAAATCTCACAAGAATTTGATAATTTTTGCATATTGTTATAGAGTATATATTAGTCTACAACACCATGAACAAAATTATCAAAAAGGTGGATCGTTTTGCTATCCAAATTATCGGGTCAAAGTGACTTGGTTATGGAAAAAAAAGTCAAATTAGGAAGATATACTATTAAGTGTGCGGCTGTAGATCATGCAATCAGGATTCTGGTCTTGCGATCTGCTCCTTTGGTCGTGATGTAGAGTGAGTTGGTTTATCTTTTTGCTCTGAATTTTCACTAAGTATGGGAGCATCTCTTCAAGGGGGTTCAAGTGTAGTTTAATAAACTTATTAAAACTACACTTGACTCACCTCATCAACTATTTTCATCACTTCTTAGCGATTTCTTCTTCTCATATGCTCCCGCATTATTTCAAGCTCGTTTTCTCCTCTCTGCCTCATCTCGCAAGTATTGTTTTCTGTCAAAACAACACGAAACACACCCACGCGATCAAACGTGACAAAAATACATGAAATAATGCGAAGAAACGCTCGGATTAACAAATTAAAGATCAAAGCTAAACATCTATGTTTTCTCCCTATTCGTAGTGTAAAACTCATATAATCACTCCGGAAATCACGCAATACAGTACGAACCGTGTAAGAGATGTAACTCTAATAAAGAGTTATCAAAGATATATTAAAAGGTTCCCTAAAATATATATATATAAAGGCTTGCACAATTGAAGCTATATTAAAAAAAGAGAACACATAGGGTTGCGATTAGTTATTTGGTTATATTTTGGTATTCTGTCGATCAAACAAACTTCAGTCACAAATCTATGTGTTTTTCTGTTGGTTTTGCTATTTTATTCTTCGAGAGGTCAAATAGTGTGGTTACACGAGGGTAACTTAGAGAAAAAATGTGTGATAAAACAACCATCCAAGATTATGATCATACCGATGTTGTTCTTCCTACTTAAAACACCAATTGTATGATAGAAATTTCTTGCAATTATAGTGCATAGTAATAATATATATTGAAACTATGTTCATTTGTTGTATGTAAAATTTCAAACCTAGTCATTTATTGGGAGTTGTCACTTTACATTGATCAAGATCAATGATAGAAAATATAAAGTCTACTAAAATCAACAAAACAAAAATATTGATGTATTGGAGGATGCTAAAAATAATTGTATGATAGAAATTTCTCGCAATTATAGTGCATAAGAGTAATATATATTGAAACTATGTTCATTTGTTGTATGTAAAATTTCAAACCTAGTCATTTATTGGGAGTTGTCACTTTACATTGATCAAGATCAATGCTAGAAAATATAAGTCTACTAAAATCAACAAAACAAAAATATTGATGTATTGGAGGATGCTAAAAACATTGAGTTATGTACACTGACGGTGAAGGCAACATACAGTTTGACAAGTATTCCATGGATATTTTAAATTTCGAAATTTGTACTAAAACAATATAGTATATAATTTCAATAATGGACATCAAATTTCAGACAGAGAAAAGAATCTGATACTTTTTTTTTTTGCCATATGGAAGTATTTGGTGACTAAGATAACGCCACCAGAAGATCAATTAAGCACGACGAGAGTCGCGTGCTCAGGCTGGAGGTCCAAAACAGTTTCCAGGCGAGGACCATCATTCATATGAACCCCATGTGTTAGATAATGATATTTGTTTCAACGTTCAACTTTATGTTAGAGCCGAAATTTGAACTGGTGGTGCTGCTCATTTAATACCAACAAGCAAATGTATGGTAGTTACTTTTACGTTTTATTTTGAACAATAAAAATTATAATTTTAATAAGCTGAGAGCAATTTTTTGGGAGATCACATAGTGACATCGGATTGGTAGTGTTTATCGTCAGTTGTAACAAGCAACAGAAACAAATGAAAAAGGGAGAAAATAGAAGAGCGAACTCCATTTTTTCTAAAAACAATCAATAATTCATATCATACGGAGTTAGTCCACAAGCCGAACTTGAATAGCGTAAGAATTATATATTTTTTTTGAAAGAAGATATTATATAAACTTAGGACAGATTTTTATCTGTCAGATATTCATTACATAAGAAATCAGGACAGATCATACACCAAGTTAATACATTTGGTGCTCCCGATCCATAGAAACATAATTTGTCTACAAGTCTGTTGCCTTCCCGAGGAACCCAACCAACAGACTCTACATTTACTGACTTTAATTTCCAAGAAACTTCATGAATTAAATAATTCATTTCTGAGCCTCTTCCCGAAGAGTTGACTGGCTCCATCTTTGATGTCTTCAACATAGCATTGAGCTTTGCTAGCAGAGCTTTTGAGTCCGTTTCGACAATTACAGAGTGAAACCCATAGCCAATGATGAACTCCAATCCTCTACGCATCGCTTCAGCTTCAAGAATGATCGAATTGTTGTTGAACTGGATTGGGAAAGTCCACGCACGGACGAAATCTCCGGTCGAATTCCTAATAGCCACTGCTCCAGTCGCCGTTCGGGATGAGAGACAACAAGCTGCGTCGAAATTGGCTTTGAGATGACCCTGAGGCGGTGGATTCCATCTTTTCCTTCCCCGATTTGGATCTGCACAAGAAGACTCAACCCAAGTGTAAGTCGATTCTAGGAATTCATAGCAGTTAGCTTTACTTTTGCTAATTATAAGAGATTGAATAGTAGGTTGAGACTCAAAAATTATTTTGTTTCGTGAACACCAGATCTCCCAAAGGATGAAAGCAAATAAAGAACGCTGCTTAGAATCCTCAAGTTTGCGCAGTAAATCAACAATACAGGAGGTGAAGTCTATGTTCTTAGGAGCGATTTGAAATGGGATGTCGTTAGACTTCCAGATCTGTTGAACCCAGGTACAGAAAAACATCAAATGGGAAATGCTCTCTCTATTCTTATTACAGAAATTACAATAATCAGGAACATCAACACCTTTTCTTCTGAGATTTTCTCTAGAAGGCAGCAAATTATTGATTAATCTCCACATGAAAATTTTTATTTTAATTGGAACATTAATGTTCCATATATCATTCAAGGTGTTAGAGTTTTTGCTAGAGCTAGGAATATCAGTTAAAATATCCTGATTTAGAAGGGAGAAATCTACATGGTAACCAGTTCTCACGGTATACAGGCCATCAGTTGTCTGGGTCCAAACTAACGAGTCATTGCCCTGAATATTGGTTCTAGGTATGCTAAGAATGGCTTCAGATTCGTCGGGAGTGAAATTTTGTTGGATAAGCTGTCTGTTCCACTCTCCTGTCTCCAAAAACAAGTCCTTAACAAGAGTATTAGTAGGAAGGTTATTGCTAGAACGTGAGGCTCTTCCTAGGCCTATAGGAATCCATCTATTATGATAAACCAAAGTGTTGCAACCATTAGCAATACCATGTCTGAAACCTTTCCAGACAATGTCTCTAGCAAACACAAGCCCTTTCCAAATACTCGAAGCCCTATCATTCGGATAAGCTGCCAAAGGGTTAGAAAATTGGTAGTATTTTCCTTTCATGGCCCTTGCTACTAAAGAATTAGGGTTCTCCCAAAAACGCCAAATTTGTTTCGCAAGAAGAGAGAGATTAAAAGCATGAAGATTCCTAAAACCCATCCCTCCGTTCTTTTTGGGAATACACATTCTATTCCAATTTCTCCAAACAATCCCCTTGGCGTCCACATTGCTAGTCCACCAAAATCTAGAAAGAATTTTTTGAATCTCATCACAAAGGGTATTCGGAAGAAGGTACATGGACATAACATAGGTAGGGATAGCTTGAGCTATGGACTTGATAAGTATTTCTTTACCACCGAAAGAGAGAAATTTACTTTTCCAATCACTAGTCTTATCTAAGATTTTTTGCCTAAGGTTGGTGTAATGACTAGTCGAGTTTCTTCCTAGAATAATAGGGAATCCTAAGTACTTGTCATGACTAGCAGCAATGGGAATTTGGAAAATATTGGAAATATTATTTTTGATATTATTTGGCACTCTAGGACTAAAGACAAGAGAGGATTTATCTGTATTTATCATTTGAGCTGAAGCATTACAATAAAAATTAAGAATATCATGCAACCTAGTAGCATTAGAAATTTTTGCTCTTTCAAAAAGAATACAATCATCAGCAAATAGGAGATGGGAGATACTAGGACTATATCTACTAGCCTTAACACCTTCGATAAGATTATCATGTTTTGCATTATTGAGAAGACTAGAAAGACCCTCCGTACAAATAACAAACAAATATGGGCTCAACGGGTCCCCTTGTCTTAGGCCACGTTCGGGATAAAAAATAGAAGTTCTTTGACCATTAATAAGGACACTAAAACTGACCGTAGACACACAAAGCATGATTTTTTGAATGAACATAGGAGGAAAACCAAGTTGTTGGAGAACAGATGAAAGATATGCCCATTCTATTCTATCGTAAGCTTTAGCCATATCCAATTTGAGAGAGAAAGAACCAGTTGTACTTCTTTGATTATGCATCGTGTGGAGAGTTTCCATAGCTATTATAACATTGTCAGAAATGAGTCTCTGTTTGATAAAAGCAGATTGAGACTCGTCAATTATAAAAGGAAGGATACTTCTCAAACGATTAGCTATAGTCTTCGAAATAAGTTTGTAACTAACATTACATAAGCTAATCGGACGAAAGTCAGTAACTTTTTTAGCGTCTTTTTTCTTTGGAATTAAGGCAATGCACGTCTCGTTCAATTTAGAGATATCACTATCATTATTAAGGAAATTCAGACAACAAGAAATAACATCAGTACCTATTTCGTCCCAATAAGTTTTGTAGAATAAAGTTGGAAGACCATCAGGACCGGGTGCTTTTAAGGGATGCATTTCATTTAAGGCTGCCAAAATTTCATCTTGCGAAAAGGGTTTATTGAGTTCGTTAAACATGGCAGCAGTGATTTTTGGAGAGATAGAGTTAACAACATGCTGAAAGTTACTATTAGCACTTGTGAAAAGATTTTGAAAGTAATGAACAAAAGTGTCACCTATTTGCACAGGATCAGTAACCAAGGAGCCATCTTCGGTTTGAATGTTATTAATCGTATTTTTCCTTCGTCTGTTGGAGGCTACCTTATGAAAATAAGCAGTGTTCTTGTCTCCTTCGTTTAACCATATAGCCCTAGATTGTTGTCGCCACTTAATCTCTTCATTAGAATTAAGGATATTAATATCTCTAATAATGTTTTGGATTTGTTCCAGGTTATTGTTAGTGGGAGGCAGTTTGTTCAAGAAGTTTAGGCGCTGGTGAAGATTAACCTAAATTTCTAAATTAAATGAACACTTAGCAAAAGATTAACCTAAATTGAGTTTAAATTGATATCAAAATTAATGAAAAAATACTAAAATTAGTATACATATGATTTCGACATTTAAATTGATGTTTTTAGGTGAAATTAGGGAGTTGCTCGTGAGAAGTCGCCTGCTTAGAACGCCGTTTCTTGTCAAAATAAGGTGTGGCCTGATCCCGTTGTTCAGCCCTTCAATTTTAAACGGGATTAGAATTTTATGGTGGAGTTTTACTTACCTGTTTGCTCGAATTTGTACAGAGAATGGAGCTGGAGAGGAGTGGTCTTGCTTGTAAACCAAGACAGGAGTCCTTAGGGAACTGCGGAGAAATAGAGTCATTGTTCATTGCCCAAGGGCATTATTGAATGGTGTCCGTTAGATGGGATTAGGGATGGCAACGGGTAGGGTTTGGGGCGGGGATTGCTTTTCCCATTCCCATACCCATTTAGGAATCTTAATCCCATACCCGTCCCATCCCCGCATAGGTTTATCCCGTACCCTTCTCGTCCCATACTCAATACCCACCGGGTTCCCATCGGGTCCCCATTTAATATTTTTAAGCATTATATTAACTCACTTTAGCAACTTATTTGAGCCATGAAATTTATATAAACTACAAAGATAACAACTTATTGAAAATGTAAGGAACATATTCCACCAGTTAAGCCAATAAATCAATCTTATATAAGGGTAAAATTATATTCTTACTATAAATTAATCGGGGACGGGTATATAAACGGGGAATTTTTCAAATCCCAGCCCCATCCAATACCCTACAGGGGTTTGACAATTACATACCATACCCGTCCCATACCCTAATAATCATGTCCCGTACCCTTCCTATTAGGGGCGGGTAGGGTCGGGTTTCCATCGGGTTCAGGAAAATTGCCATCCCTAGATGGGATTGTTTCTACGTCAACGACTGTGATGGATATTTCTGTGTGCGGCCTTTGTTGAGTTGGAAATTATATTGGATAAACTAGGCACAAAATACCCTCTTTCACTTGAGCATATATAAAATATGGATTTGTATGAGGTCATAACCCGAACACATCAGACGATAAATAAGTAAGTCTCAAAAATAAATTGAGTTCGCTTAAAAAACAAAGTAAATTTGAGGCCTTCTACCGGAACATGGTACTTCACAACAAAGCCATGTTATTGTTGGGAATTGTATTCAGAAAGCCATATTTATGGTTGAATTAACAATTATTAATTGATAACTATTTGCATCTTAATTTAGCAAACACGTGAGTATGCAAATGCTATTTATTATTTGTCATATAAATATGCATTATAAAGTCCAATGTTCCATACCTAAGACAATCGGACATGCAGACGAGTTCGGACATGCGCGAGATTGATTGTCAGTTATTTATGGAATATAAGTAAGGGTTCACAGACTAGATGATTGTGGATGAATCATCGGAACGAATGTAGTTTAACATTATAGTGACACATCTCGGTCAAGGAAATGGTATAGTTTCAACTTGTTACACTAGCATACTTTGTGTATGTTGAACAGGACCGCCATATGAAATATAATTATCTCGGACTGACCGAAGAGAGATAATATAGTATTTCATTGTTATTGGTAATATTGGAAACTCTTAATCTATGATTGTTTATGTGGACACAAATCTTGATTAATCATTATTTTGATATATTTAGTGAGATTCAAATGCGAGTCAACAATCCTGGTATATTGGATAATGATTGTTATGATTTGGTGAAAGCTAAACGAATCATGGAATCCACGTCTCGTATGAGAATGATGTACCCTCCTGGCAGCTCACTAGGTTTTGTTATGTCAAGTCTAGCCAGCTGGTTATTTGTAACCAGACATAACGAATAAGGGTTGAGTGGTATAGATCAGGGAAGACACAAGATGTTGATGAGATCACAATTGTCAGTAAGAGTAGATCAGCATTAACGGGTATCTGTAATTTTAACGCGGGGAGTTATCTGATATTAATGACAGGAGCTCATACATAATGATGAGAATAAATGTCGGAGTGCAATTATAGTTTATGGTGGAGTAAACTATAATTAATAATTAGTTTTGAATTTAATTCGGGTTGAATTATGAGTTCAAATATATTATTGGGAGCCGATTCATTTATTTTCTCCAGAGGTCCCCGACGTAGTCCAACATAAGCATGATCATGTGATTCACAAGTGTTTTTGAGTCTCAAGTGTGTGGAATGTAAATTGAGATTATGTTTGGTATTTTATAGTTGATGGGTATTACTATAAACCATATGATTAGGACTTAATTGCAAGCTACACTAAAGTTTGTAGGGAGGGACTTGCTATGTAAAGTTTTCCTACAAGGGACTTGTGTGTAATTATGGGTATTCCTAATATTATGGTTAGTAATATGTCTCTATAAATAGTCAACCATAGTTCTTAAGTGATGATGATGGTGAATACATCTTTTTTCACACAAGAGAGAAAAACCCAGATGTGCCTTCATGAGCTTTTCTTGTTCGAATCACCATCGAACATGAATCGGAGGATGGGTCATACGTCGGTAGGCTTCCTGACATACCAGATTCCGTTTTTGTGTGTTTAGGCCTAGATAACGATCTCAGATCGCTTTTGGCAAAACACGGAAGTTGTAGATATCGAAAAAGCGTAAAGATAGGAAGAAAGAGCACGTAGATCGGAGTTGTTGAACTCCAGATATCGCTGGTCAAAGTTTCTGGTCCGCGGTTGATTTTCAGCATGATCTGGATTTGGTTTTTTGAGCTTAACCGGAGCTACAGATGTCGGATGAAGACGAGCCCTATATGAAAATCGTGTATCTCGACGAGACGGACGCAATGGCTCAAGTCTAGGTGTCAAATTCAGAACACAGATTCGTCAGTGACTGGTCAAAGTCTCGGGATTCGCGTCGTCCCAGTCCGCAAACTAACTTATCACAATAATTTTTTGAATGCCTATGATTAATTTTCTGCATAAATCACGTGGTCCTGGACAAATCTCATTTAATTTTCCCTGCATCAGAGCGAGGTTGATTTTATGCTTAGATTAATCTAACCATGTTGTCCAGCTAAAATACGATAATTGTGTGAATGGACCGCATTGTGCTAACGCTGTTTTGCAGATTCACTATTGTTATGGCCATATTAAAATTTGATTTTAAGTTTGTGGTAGTGGTTTTATTGTCGTATTTTTTGGCACTATTTTGGGTTGTAATTAATTGTAAAGTCTCCGGTTTGTGGAGAATAGTAAATTAATTAGTAGCTTGTTTTTCAATTTTATGTAGGGCTAGCCCCACCACTATGCCATGCTTGCGTGGTGGGGCGCACCATTCAACTTTTGACAAACAAGCAAAATTTGGTGGGTTCCATCTGACTATTGCATATTTGTCGAAAACTGAATGGCGTGCCCCACCACGCAGGCATGCCACAGTGGTGGGGCTAGCCCCAATGAATACTTTCTCCTAGATCCATGTAGTAGGATAGGATTATGTAATAGAAATTGAAGGAACATGGTGGACCCAAAAGATCGGACAAAGATGATGGAACATTTAAAGATTGGAATCGACTATCGAGACGATGAAGACATGGCAATAATAACAGTTTATGTGTTATTTTTGTTATGTGGGTGGATGTTTTATTATGTTGTGTTGATTGATTTATTATTTGTTAATAGTCACTAATCAAGATATCACGGACAACATTGATTTTAAAACGGATGTTTGCATGTCAATATCAATCTAACTTTGTTTGAATTTAATTTTATTAATGAAAAATTGTTCGCTCATTTGAGATCAAAATTGTTCACAAAATAATTGTTTGTTTAAACTGGATATTATTTTATGAATTTTGGTCAAGTCAAATAAGGAGTATTTTTTTGAAGATTAATAAAATAAGTATTTCAAACAAAAACATTAAGTGGATAAAGAGTTTTCTTTGGCAACACCCGAGGCCTCCACTGTTAATTTGGAAACAATGTAATTGATATGAGTGCCCCATCGGTACCATGGTTAGTTACAGATTGTTTGGCAAATCTCCTTACAAGGATAGTTGTTGAATCTAGTTTTGTTGGACAAACCTCCCATCGGAGTTGTTCTTTAAAACTAAGAGATTCAGTTCAGTACGAAGTAATGGTTGAATCACTTAACAATAAAGTTGGTAATATCCTCCCATCGAGTTCTTGTTACTAATTTTGTTGGGCCTAAGAATCGGCTATTTAGTATTATTGGACAGGTAAATGTCTAGATAATAAATCTAAAGTGACGTTGTTTGTTTGATTTATTTCAAGTCGAGTGGCCCATCGGTACCATGGTTAGTTACAGATTATTTGGCAAATCTCCTTACAAGGATAGTTGTTGAATCTAGTTTTGTTGGACAAGCCTCCCCATCAGAGCTGTTCTTTAAAACTAAGAGATTCAGTTCAGTACGAAGTAATGGTTAAATTACTTAACAATCTTCGACATCACGAACCAAGCCAATATGGTACTAGACAAAGTAAAACCAACCGGCACAAGCACATCTCTCAGATATGGATGTGAATCAAGAAACTGATGAACATAAGGAGTCAATGCAGTCGAGACTTCTTTAGTCTTTTCCCCTGTATAAGTCACAACTTCCACAACAGAGCTCCATACTTCCTTAGCCATGTTAGCCAAATCACTTCCACCACCACCACCACCACTTTCACCACCACCAACACCACCACTTTCACCACCACCAGAAGCAGCCGGAACAACCGGACCACCACCACCTACAGAGGACGAATAGTTCCTAAAACCCACCAAAGAACCAAACCCAATAGACCCAATTGAAGACCCATTTGGCCCAAAACACAGATTGGACGATTTGGGGACAAAACTGGCTTTACCAAAGTTATTGACCCTAAAGGGTTCCAAACCCATTGTTCCAAATCCACTCTTGAAGCGATTCTCACTAAACCCAGATCGATTCTCACTAAACCCAGATCGATTCACTTTGTAATTTCGATTAGACCAACTTCAGCCGTGGTCTTCTTCTCACCACGCCCCTGATTAGTGCCTCCAACATTGGGTGAGGCGGTGGGTGGGGAGGTTAAAAGAGAGCAAAGAGGCGAGGGGGAGGGGGGAGTCAAGCCCACAGGCGCGCCTCCTTGGTGGGCCAGGTAGGTTTTATTTTTTCATTTATTTTGTGTTTGTTTGTTAAAATGTAGATGTAGTTGGAGGAAATGAATAAAATAATATAAGAGGGGGCGAATAGTGTTTTGACTGTTGGAGGTAATATGGTAGGATTGTAAATATTAGGAGTATTAATAGTGGGTTATGGGTGGGGCAGGAGGGGGAGGGTGAACCCACCATTGTGGATGGTCTTATTAGAAGCAAACGATGGCTTAGCATCAGTTTGGTCAGCGGGTTTCAGAGCAAACGCATAGCAACCATAGGGTCGACGAAGTTCAATTCGTGAAGATGGGTTAGTGAAGGAACGAACTGACCTCATAATCGAGTACCTAATTGAAGCCATTACTGATTGAAACAGTGATCTACAGCAACATATTCATCGACCTGCACAGAAAAATGGACGTCGGTTGTGAAAATACTGAATTTAATAGAGAGATTATGGTGTTATGGGTCTTTCAGAAACGAAATTAGAGGGTTTTGGTGGGTTTTTACATACCTGTTTGCTCGAATTTGAAGAGAAGAGAGAGGTGGAGAGGAGTGGTCTTGCATGTAAACCAAGACAGGAGGAAGCCCTTTGAGGACTGCGGAGAAATAGAGTCATTGTTCTTTGCCCAAGGGCGTCGTTGAATGGTGACCGTTGGATGGGATTGTTTCTACATCAACGGCTGAGATGAATGTTTCTGTGTGCTGACTTGCTAAGTTGGAAATTATATTGGATAAACTAGGCACAAAATACTCCCTTTCATTTCAGCATATACCACTCCGTGTTTGCTCTTTGTTCCCATTCAGACTTTTTGACTCATATTTAGGTCATTTTGACCGAGTGATTTGGATAGCAAAACGATGCGATTTTTTGATGTTTTTTTCACCGTATTATGGAAAACCTTTACTCTACAACACCATAAAAAGATTATGAAAATATTATATTATTTTTTTTATCCAAATTATCGGGTCAAAATAACACAGTGAATAGTGATTAAAGTCAAAATGGGAACAAAGAGCAGATACATAGTGGTAGTAAATTTGGTTAGCAAAATAATGTAAGAATTTGATAATTTCTTACGGTGTTGTAGAGTAATTCTGACTCTTCAACACCGTGAAAATTGTCAAATTCTAGCATTGTTTTGCTAACTAAATCAACCCGGTCAAAATTTTCAAAAACAGTTAACTGTGAAGAAGCTGGAGGAACGGAGATAGTGCTTCTCAACAAAGTCAGGCTATAACTGTTATGCAAACTGAAGATAAATTTTCTTCCCGTCTGGTCTCCTCTATAGAAAAGGTAGTTCTTGTTCAGAATATAGCAAATGGTGCGCTATATGGGATCTTGACACTCCGAAAAAAGTTGAAGATCTTCCTTTGAAAATGTGCTCACGAGAAACTCCCAACGAGAAGCCTCCTTTATCAGCATTTTAGGCCTACAGCGGATATGTGTTTGCTTTGTGATCAACGCCCGAAAACGTTCTGTTATCTTTTTTGGGTGTCATATTTCGAATCCACTATGGAATGGTTGTAGTTACAATCCACATGCAGGGATAGTTATCGATGTAAGTCTTTGGAACATTATCACTTTAAGAAACAACTCTGCGGTTCATGTTCTCTGGGCCATTTGGAGGGGTAAGATGTAGCTAAGTGTTCATACTACTTTCTCCATTGAGGGTTCATGACATATCATGGATAATGAAAAGCTTCTTCTTGATCATTCCGAAAAATCCACTAGCCAAATTGAGGCCATTTCTTCTTCTCCGTTGTTTAGTGTGGTTGTCCAAAGGAACCATGATACAGGCCAGTAACTTATTATGAATATTTATGCGGATGGTGCTTGGATAGCTCATGACCTCATCTCGATCATTGGGTTGCACAGAAATGGTGTGGATGGTTTCATGTGAATTATAAGAAAAAAGTGTTATACCTCTAGTGCCCTTCAAGATGAACTTGCAGTAGAACGTGGGGCTAACTTTGTCTGAAGAAGTGTAATGGATCTGCTTCTCTTTTGTTATATTTGACATTTTTTACATCCCTCAGTTGTCAATGTTCATAGAGTTGCGAAAAATGCTATGTATAATAGTCAACTTATGTAATTGGTTGCCTGGTCTTTGTAGTGTTGTATAACGGTAAAACTTGATGTACTTCTTATGATATCTATGATATGAATTTTCATAATAAAAAAATAAAAGTTATAATTTATGAGCTATATTGTGTTGATGTCACTTATCCTCTCACTTTATTTTCTTATTTCATAGAACTTTTGATATATAATCCATTGCAGTATAGGTTCGCTGACACTTTCATACGTACAGTGTGAATTTTCTTACTTAACATCTATGCACTTTGTTAAAAATTTACAATTAGGTAAAATTGACTAACGCCGTTAACTAAATGGGGCTTCGTGTTAGCCATGTCATCATATGTAACGGTAGAGTTTTCATTTCACTACCACTCACCACCAACGGCCACAACCACCATCCTAATCCACCATTCTCTTCAAATGCCACCACAGCTGCACCTCCACCGCCACCAAACCACACCGCCACAACAACAAACACCGCGCCGCAACAGACACCACACCACACCACACCACCACCAACACTAACACCTCAACCACCAACATAGCCATGAATACCGCCGCAACCATACTAACAATACCACTCAACCACAACCACCACCTCCATCTCCACCATTGAACCAAAATCCACCACCAAATACCCACACATCTATGATCTACCACCACCTCCTACTCCATCACCATCGAACGAACCACCACCGAACACCCACACTATCTAACGCGTCGAATCTAAAGCTGATGAGGCGAACATCCCCCGGCTCAAGCTCGTCTCATTTAACTCAACGAGCTTAAATCTAGTCTCAAGCTTGGCTTATTACTGCATGAGTCAGACTTGAACCGAACTTTGACTTAACCGGCTCGACAGCCGTCGTTTGCTGCCCTATCTTTAGAGGTAACTAACAACATAAACGAATTTGTGAATATTAGTTAAACCTATTTTAATTTTTTTCGACAGATTCTTCACTCATTGTTTGGTAATCAGTACATTATTATATACTCGAAAAAAGTACATTATTATTATTATCATTACTTTTTCATTTCTTTTTGTCCAAATTACTTTTTCTTCAAATGAGTATCACTTCGTCCCACCTCTAATGTATCATTTGGACTTTTTTCCTGTGCCTGAGTCACTTTGATCCGATGATTTTTGGATCACAAAATGATATACTTTTTTGATAATATGGTATTAATAAGAGTTACTTAGAATACTACGAAAAAATTATTTAAAAATTATAAAATTTAGCTATTTAAATCATCGGCTCAAAGTGACCGAATGAATAGTGGCAGAAATTCAAATGGTGCAAAAGAGATGAGACAGAGTGATAAATTGTTACTCAAATTTATAAAAATCAAGTTAATTGCTGTAATCACGAACTGGGTCAACAACACCCAAACGCGTATCCAAACCTCTGTCTGGCCCCACTCCGTGTTGACACCGCGAAACCCCTCCCACCAATTGGCCCCACACGCACTTCATCTCCTTCCTTTCCTTTTCCCCCAATAGAGAAAACATCAAAACGACGAACCAGTTTTTCAAAACTTCCATTAATCGATCTCCAATGGAGAAAACTCAAACTCAAATCGCTCTCTACCTCTCTCTCACCACCTTCCTCTCACTCCTCCACCTCTCCACCGCCCTCTCCTTCTCTCCCACCGACCACTACCTCATCAACTGCGGCTCCACCGAACCCATCACCGTCGATTCCTCCAACCGCCGCTTCACCGCCGATTCTCACTTCCTCTTCCCACCGGGAACAACCACCACCGTCACTGACCCAAACCCACCAACCCCTCCTTCGATCTACGACACGGCCCGAGTCTTCACACACCCTTCAAAGTACAGCTTCAGGGTCAGAGCCAGAGGAACCCACTTGGTACGTCTTCATTTCCGTCTATTCAATTCATTGAACTTCGTTCGATTTCATGTCTCTGCAAATGGGTTTGTGTTGTTGAACAATTTCACCCCCAAAGAGACACCGATTTTGAAGGATTACATGATCTGGGTTGACTCGGACGAGATAGTGATTACTTTCACACCCTCTGAAAAGACTAAATTAGCTTTTGTTAACGCGATTGAAGTGATTTCTGCTCCTAAGGATTTGGTTTCTGACGTGGCGACATTTGTGGGTAATGAGAAAAATGAGGAAATGAATGGGTTGATGAAGAAGGGTCTTGAGACTGTGTATAGGGTTAATGTGGGAGGGCCTAGAGTGACGCCGTTTAATGATTCGTTGTGGAGGGATTGGGTACCTGATGATGAGTTCTTGAAAATTGGGGGTGGGTCTGAAAAAGTTCGGTTTCACGGCCGGATTAAGTATCAGGAAGGCGGGGCGAGCCGCGAAGTGGGTCCCGATAATGTGTACAATAGTGCTAGAGTGATCCGTAGTTCGACTGATTCGGTCGCGGAGTCCAATATTACGTGGGAATTTGCGGTGGTTGGGGGGTACGAGTACCTCGTGCGGATGCATTTCTGCGATATCGCTAGCATATCAAGTGATATGCTCTACTTCAATGTGTACGTAAACGGGAAGCTCGCATATGAAAACCTAGACCTCACTTCTAATACTAACGGGTTGCTGGCATCGCCCTTTTATGCTGATTTCGTTGTGGATGAGTTCAATTCGGGGGTTCCGAACCTTTTGACTGTAAGCGTGGGGCCTTCGAACATTAGCTTTCCGCACGGTGTTGATGGGATTCTCAACGGTGTGGAGATCATGAAGATGAGTAATCGAATGGGTAGTCTCGATGGAGATGTTTGCGTGGGATCACTTTTGAGGAGTTGGGGGAGGAGTTATGGTGGTGCAATTCTTCCTTTGGCGGCAGCGGTGTGCTTGCTCGTGATGGCATTCTTGGTGATGCAAAAGAGACGAGTTGGGGTCAAGGATTATGTGGCGTGGTCAAGGCTACCGGTGGACATCTCTGAAATTGATATGAAGAGCTCGTTCTCAGGTAAAGTTTGATAATGTGAATAGGTTCTTAATGCTGCAATATGGTTTTTCCACTTTTATACTCTCGGGGGATTTAGGGTTTTGGTGAATCATGACTTGGGATTGCCTGTGAAGATGTTTGATGATGATCGACATTCCTCGATGTTGTGTGTAATATGTAGGGTTGAAATTTTTATCAGAAAATTCGTTTCCCACGTCTTTGTTTGTGACAAGTTCATTGTTTTGCCTTTCAACTGATTCTGAAATAATAATTTATACAATCTTATTGCCTGTGTGATTACTTTACATGTTGAATTCTAGAGATTCGGTTTTGTTACCTTTGCAAGTATGCCCGTGTTGAACATATTGAGAACTAATTCGGATAGTTGAATATCTCAAGGTTTTAGTATTGCATTTGGTTGCGTTTAGTTTGTAGAAGTTTCAGGTTTGTACTGAAGGGGGTTTTCCTAAGATGGATATGAGTGCTCGGGCCTATTCTTTTATGGTTATGTAGAGTGTTCAGAGTGGAGCACAAAAATGTAGTTCAATGCTATTCGGTTTGGTCTTACGAATCAGAAACACTGTGGTGGTTACCTCATACTCCCTATGTCTGCTTTTATGTGTCATGCTTTTTTAACCAAGCTTAAGAAGCATTTCAAGGAGGTTATTTGATTAACCAAACAATGCACAAAAGAGTGAATCTTTTTGTAATGTTGTAGGGATATAATCACTTTAGAAACTTACATTATCGGTTAGTCCATATAGGACCCGTGAAACCAATATCCCCGCCTTTACTCCTCAATACAGGGGCGGATCTCAACATTTTGAGAAACTACAGATTCACCCCTAGATTTTGAAGACTAATTCAATTGCGCCCCCTTTCATTACAAATGTGCCCCGAGAAATATTAATTATGTTCAAAATGTTGAAATATTTCTTTTAAAGGACCCTGACACATACATTTCAAGAGACTCCTAACCATTCAAAAAAAAATTGCCCCCTTCACCCCCCCCCCCCCCCCCCATCTTCCAAAACTCCTGGCTCTGCCACTGCCTGAATTTGTAAAGATTATCAATACGTTATGAGTGAATTTCGGGTTGTTTTATAAACTAGATTAGTGTTCTTCAGCCTTTTTGCCTTCTGTTTGAAGATTACAGGCCTCTGAGTTCAAGGAATTCTAGTGCAAGTCGTGACTGTAACATTTAAATGGTATGAAAAATTGCACTTAGCAACTTATCTCTATAAGCCCAATAGACTTGTTCATGGACGGCTCGATTAGATAATGATCTAACTATTAGAATAAGTTGATGTTTGCAGTTAAGATCTGCTTGTTGAACTTGTCTTAAGTACTGTGAGCTAGTCTGTTAGAATTTTTGTAAGCATTGAGTTTTGTAAAATTTAAGGCCGTTATCAGGGCCGAGGAGGGTGTCTTGTGTCAAATGGAGGTGACCACATGTCTCATATCCGACCACGTTGCCAGACCTGCTCCATCGCTGGAGCTAATTGGCTACCCGGACAAAATAAGAGAATCATTTGAGTTGGTTTAGTCAGGTATATCGTAGGGTGTTGGATGCACCGGTTAGGAGAAGTGATACAGTTCATATCGACGGTGGTAGACGAGGGAGAGGCAGCTCAGAATGAACTTGGTTATAGACAATCATAGAGCTGTCAAACGGGCCAGTTAACCGGTGAACTGCCCAATTTTAACCGTTTCTTGAGTAACCGAGCGTGTGCCCGAAAGGACTGAACTGGGACTGAATCTAATCTTTTGCGGCCTAGGGCCGGTTAGGCCTATTGACGAACCGTGAACCGGCCTGGTAATAACCGATCGGAACGGTTGACCGAGCCCGGCCCGAAGCCTAAAGGTTAACCAACCGAACCGGCACTTCCCCACCCGTTGTGATATACTATATCTGTTTCATGCGTTTCTTCCTAGTTTGACTTTTCTTCCCGTATCAATGTCAAGTTGACTTGGTGATTTGGATAGCAAACGATACAATTTTTAGAATTTTTTTTCATAGTGTTTAAAGTTTACTCTACGTCACCATGAAAAGATTACCAAATTCTTGCATCGCTAATCAAATCACCGGGTCAAAGTGACCCGGTGGATAGTGACCAAAGTCAAACTAGGAAGAAACGCATGAAATGGAGGTAGTGTGTATATATATATTGGTAACCAAACCAAACTGGTATATTAGGTTATATATGGGTAACCGAACCAAACCGGTATACCCGGTTACGGTTACACGGGCTGGACCGGTTAGAGGATACGAAAAATTTCCGGGCCGGTTAACCGTAACCGAATCACCGGAAACTGAGCCTGAACCGAGCCCGACCCGTCGGTTCAAGGATTCTCGGGCCGGTTTCGGTTAACCGAAATTACAGCTCTAGACAACATGACATGGCTTGGTTGAAATGTTAGACCTACGGGAGGAAGAAGCTTAGACACACGCAACTTGAGAAGCTTGATCTATTTATCCGGCTCTGGTCTCTATGGAGGAGTTCCAGAGCTCTTTAAGAGTGAAATACAGTTGGCAAAGGATTTGGCAGTGTTAGTGGGGAGGATAAGTAGAGCTTGCCACTGCTTCAATGTCTGAGCGGTTGTGGGAGAACTTTTGACTGTATCTTTCAAGATGTTTTTCGCTTCTTTGAAAAGTTGGCGAACAAGTTCTGGTGGTGCTTTTCTTCCTTTAGCAGCAGTTTATTTCTGGTAGTGAATAGGAGACGTACAAAGTTTAAGCCTTATGTGCGGTGATATCTTGCAAAGTAGATCTGAAATGCTCCGCGCTATCATTCTTGGGTAAAGTTTGATAGCGCGATTCGATTGATTAAGTAAAATTTTCCACTCTTCTGCTTGCAGAGGCCTAAAAGGTTCTGCATTCTCTTATCTTGATAAGTTTAAGTGTAAGTTACCATTCTTTTGCTTTCAGAGGCTTAAAAGGTTATGCTGGAACTTTCTACATTTAGTTAACTTCCAGAATTTGGTTCACCTCACACTGCTGTAAATGTAATATGAAAACTGACATTTAACTCCACGGACTAAATAAAAGTACCGAGCCCTTAGTATTGTTTTCAGCATTTTCAGCACAAACTTTTTGTAGTCTTCATTTTTGATAGCGCATCGAGTCAAAAGGCAAATTTCTTCCTGCACTAATCGCAGTGTTAGCAGACCCAAACAGTAAGGTAGTGAAACGTCGAAAGTTCACAAAGCTATTCCATTACTGATAATCCTTCAATATTGACCAGAAAATTTGTTTTCTGAATCTTCGCTATGCCACAAGTTAACTTTTGTAAAAAAATCTATATTTTTTGATGATTTATAACAATCTCATTATATCTTTTGGTTTAATCATCATATCTCGAGGGGGTCCTCTCTTGTTCCTTGTATACACGACCCTTGTAGATTAAACAGATCAACAGTTACCGAGCAGTGTATTTGTTTGCAGTTTAGACATAGATTAATATTTGTTGTTGAAGAGCTTTTTCGTGTTCCTTCTGACGGGGATATTGATCTTAGATACCGGAACTGCATGACCAGACCAGCCGAGAATTGTCCCCTGATAGTCTATGCCAAATTTTTAACTATTATTATTTGTATTTTTCAAAACTACTATGTTTAAATAATATGTAAGGAACATAAATATATTTTTAAAAAAATGACGGGTTGGCCGGCCCGCCCAACTGGCCCACCATAGGGGCTCTTGCCTCTAGGATTGGCCCTGTGCTCTATGAGACCATGCTCAACCGCCCTCCAAGAAACAAATATTGGTTTATAGCTCTAGGTTGAAGGTCCGAATGTTGGTTACTAGCAAGTACTACCTCTGCTTCGCCAGCTTCTTCATACTTTGACTATTACTTTGACTTGGTGATTTGGATAGCGAAACTATGCAAGAATTTGATAATCTTTTCATGGTGTTGTGAAGTATGAGGGAATTTTTCCAGCAGTATATAGGAACATAATTGTTCGGTGGTGTCCTACAAACCCAAAATCCTTAGACTTTCTCTTAAGAAGTACCTGAAAAGAGGGCAGACCGCCCTGAACTAAATTGTTCGGTATTTCGAAGGCCGGTTTTGGGTCATTTTGGTGCGGCCGGTCTGGTTTTAAGTCTGGGCTGCCCCCCTTCATACCATCAGGTGGTAGAATGCAAGAATTGCAAAAAGGGTATAAGACACTTTCACCCCCTCAGGTTTGACAAAAAATACACTTTCATGCTTTCCAGTTTGGGAAAGAACACGTCCACCCTCTCAGGTTGCTAAACTTCAGTACACTTACCATCCTTGACTGTGTCATTCCCGACTCTGTAAGAGGGAAACTTGTTCAGGAAACTATTAGCGGAAACCCACCCTGGACTTTCTGTGTCACAATTAGAGTGTCCATGTTTCTGAAATTTTGGTATATTGAAAGGGTGAAAGGATCATTTTCCAAAACTGGAAGGCGTGGAAGTGTCTTTTATTCCACAATAAAAAGACAATTTAGTAAATTAGGAGATGCGGAGTGTCTTTTATCCCACAATAGAAACACAATTTAGTAAATTAGGAGTTCTAGGACTTCGGAATTTCAACTGGTTCAAGCCAGTTCAAGCGCTCATAGCCTCTAACGAATGGAGGAGGTTGTTGAACAATAGAACCTGCTAGCTTCCAGGGCTTTGGTCTATATTTCATTCTCCCAACCCAATACAATTGAGGTCCTTTTCTCTCTGGAGGGGTTGTCTTGGGCCAGCAACAGCCCTCGGTCATGAAGCTCTCATTCAACATGTCATCTTATGCCACAATTTTTAGGATAAAAGACGCCATGACCCTCTCAAGTTTGTTATAAAAAACTTTTATCCCCTTTTAGTTTGGGAGATGACACTTTCACACTTTATCTGTCAAATTTCGGGATACTTACTAATTGTAACATCGTTAGACTCTAAGTGGTTTTTGTCATTATTGTTGTTCTGTGCACAAATTTGCTCATGATTAGTGCTGCGATTTCGGTTCGGTTCACCCGAGAACCGAACCGAAACCGGTACTAATAGAACCGGCCAAAATGACCCGAAACCGAACCGAAGACCCGATGAACCGGACCGAACCGGACCCGGGAGGTCTCCGGTTGCGGTTCGGTTTAATAAAATCTCGGAACCGGAACCGGAACCGGCCCGGAACCGACCCGAGAACCGAGCCCAAACGGTCGGATTTTGAAACAATATCTATAATTGCCATAATCCGACCGGTTCCTGAACCGAACCGAACCGGTGAAGGATCCGGTTCCGGTTACCGGTTGGGGTTCGGTTCTAGCGGATCAAAAATACCGGTTCCGGTTCAACCGAACCGAACACGGCCTTTGAACCGCCGAACCGAACCGAAACCGACCGGTTCCGGCTTCAGTCGGTTCGGTTCCGTTTCGGTTGAACTGAAATCGCACCCCTACTCATGATATTTATCAGTGTATATATTAATGCAAGAAATATTATAACGAAGCGCAAAGTTCAACGGCCAAAATTTCTGCCTGCAAAGAACTAGAGGCGTTGGCCCTTTTCCCAATAATCCAATCCGAACCATGCACTCATGTGGTGTGTAGGCCCAAGCTTGAGGCCCAAGGGCGATCGTTACAGGCACCATCCACACCGATATCCTTGATTTCAAGCGGGTTACTATGATCTCCTTTGGTGACCACATTAGCTGCTCGGGGCGGGATGACTCAACGTAGCTTGATATTGGCCTTCACCCATGATGAAAGGGACAACTTCGCTTTCAACAATGCTTTTGATTGCCGCTGTGAAGAAGACCTTGTTGCTAAAGATCTCACGGCATATTCCCCGCCAAATTGTCCAAAAGAGTATAGATTGCCTTCTTATATGGGCATTTATGAAAGTGAGAACTACTCTACCTGATTTATTTATTGTTTCTATATTCCTCTTAGTTTAGTCATAAAAAATCTATAAAATTAGGGGTAATAGTAGAAATTTTCAACTTTCAGGGGGCAACTGCCCCCCTTGCCCCTACATAGGTCCGCCCCTGTCTTCACCTAAGGATATTTATTCTCACTCGAAATTTAGCAACCTTTGGGGAAATCCTCCCATCCCACAAAAAAAACTAAAGCTATTTTTTATAGAAAACTCCTATAAGACGTACTTCAATTCAATTCAAAGATAATTCTCACAGTAGTTGTAGAACGGATTCAGGTATGTTATCTTCTGCGAGCAAAGAGACAATCAAAGCCCTTTTTCTTGACTGCACTAACGTCGCAAGAGTGTGGTACACATCGGCCATCTGTTTATAGAACTGAGGATATCAAGGATCAAGGAAGAAAATTACTTCAACTCCCCTATAACATTGGAAGAGGTTCAAAGGACCAAGATACCTCAAGATGTGTCATCTACATCATGTGGGCGATTGAAAAAAGCAAAATTGTGGAGTTGTGTTCAACAATGATGTCTGGAGCATGAGGGTAGTTCCAAGAGCAAATCTTATCGCTGGCTTGTGCTACTAATAAGGCTCTCAAGAGTGTAGTTCCAAAGATGGAGACACGAGACATCGCGTGTGTTTGGATGGGCTTAAATCAGATAAAAATATATAAGCTGATTGAACCACTCATTTCAATCAGCTGGTATATTTAACCATTCATTTCAATCAGTTAATATATTTTCATCTGATTCAAGTTTATCCAAACAAACTCATCTTATAGTTGTATGTTTGTTCGCTTTCCAAGTTTCCATTCGACTTTTCTTTCTGGATTTGTGGTTGGTTAAGACTAAGTAGACCAGGATAAGGCACGAACCACCTTTGGTTTCCCAATTGTACGGGCATTTCCTTTAACCAGGAGAACATGCATAGGTGGTCCCTCGACCCTCATTAGTGACAATTTCTCTGTCATCTTTAATTTTTGCACATCTTAAGAAGAATTGTTTAACCTGTTTAAAATTAAAAATAAAAATCATTTTGTTTGATATCTATCCCCAGCCAAGGCTTGCTCGAGTTCGGGTCTATCAACTGATACCGCAAATTTTTTTTTTTTTTTTTTTTTTTTTTTTTTTTTTTTTTTTTTGTAGTTTTGTATGAAAAATTTGAGGTTTGTCAGATACGGTTCGAATGATAATAATCATAAAGACTGCAATATAAGAAAACAAGACACATAGAACGCGATAGATAAAATAAATACGATAATGCAATGAGGCAAACTATCAGTCATCTATAGCTCGTCCACTCGAATGCGTTGAGCACACACCAATGGGTGAGTTTGTGCGAGTGATCGCTCAGAGCATCTTCCACAGTGCATCAAATCCTATATTTGATGGCAAAATATGGTGTTTTCGGCCTCCCACAACAAATCACCAAATCATTAAATCACAAAAAAATTCTCCCACAGTCGTTGCCAAAATAAATAAATAACAAATCACCAAATTCTATATCTGATGTAGCTTTTATGAAATGATGAAGCGCATCTCCCACAACATTTCCAAATCATATCCTATATCATCAAATTCTATTTTTACCATCAAATTTGATGGCGGATTTGGTGTAATCTGTTTAGGACAAGTTTTTACATTACTTTTATATAATTGGAGACATAATGGCAAATTTGTAAATGATTAGTGTTAAAAATTATTTTTGGCGACTAATATAATTAATCTTAGTGATATAAAATAAAATATAAACAAAAACGACGACAAGAACGATGCATTAATAATAAACTCAATGAAATGAAAATATTGACATTTATTCGATTTCTAGGTCGTCATCGAGAATTGATAAACCAATGAGCTCATAACGAACTAAGAAGAATACTTATTGCACACTTATGGGATAATCATGGTCAAATAATTATTTTTTTGAGGGAAAAGTAATTGGATTAACTCAACTGGTCCATGAAACAGTCCATAACATCATTTGCAATTACAGTCTCGGCCAAAACGGGCGGAGTAGAAAACCAAACGCCACCAGTGGGATTGCTTGCTGCATTTGCTGCGAATACGTGGGCGCATTTATTCCACACACGTAGTACATGGGTTACCACGCGTCTTGTGGTGTTCCCCATTATCTCAGTGCACTCTTCAAGAACTCTCTCGACTTCTGTGACGTCTTCTGTGACGTCTTCTGGTGATGACCCAATCCTCCGGTGGCACCGTCGGGGGCTTCGCCGGAGAGGACCCAATCTGAGCCGGTACTCCACTACCAAAGGGCTTCATCAGATCTTCATAACATGCAAGGTAATTTTGGACTTTGACCACCAAATCCTCTACGCTTGTTTTTTGATTTCTAAAAATTAAGGCGTTCCTATTCTTCCATAGCTTCCAGATTAGTAAACTCATCTTCTTCCTTTCTCCTGTGTTTGATGCAAGGAACATCTCAACCCACCAGATCTGAAATTGCATGCGGTTTCCTGCAACGAACCTTGGACCCAGAAGAGAAGACCAACATTTTTGAGCGAAACTACAGTGCAGGAACAGATGAGTTTCACTTTCCTTGTCTTTTCTGCAAATTGGACACCACAAATCCATCTCAATCCCTCTTCTAACGAGGTTTTGTCAAAGCTTTGATGAAAAGCTCTCCAGGTTGTGTAGAGGGCTCTTTTTGGAATTTTGACTTTCCAAAAAGTTCTCCACCAGCTTGGGGATAGATTCGAATTATTCCCAAAAGTAAATTTCTTCCTCCTTTCTTCTTGCTGGACAAGAACATTATAACCTGATCTCACTGTGTAATGACCGGACTCAGAGAAATGCCAAATTTACCTATCTGGGATCGGTATCGCTGGGATTGAGATTCGTTTGATCTCAATGATATCTTCCTCCAAGAAAAGGTTTGCTAATTTATGCTCATTCCACACTCTGTTTTCGGTGATTAAGCCATCCACCATAACCGGTTGGTTACTTTGAATCAATTTTGGGGTAAAAGGTCTGAAAGAATCTGCTCTATAGAGCCAAGGGTCTTGAAAAGCATTCAGTTTTCCTCCGTTTCCCAATCTCCATCTGCAACCGCTTAAAATTTGTTTTTTTCTTGAAATAATACTTTTCCAAACAAAAGAACTATTGCTTTTTGCCACTGCTTGAAGGAGACCCGTATCTTTATAGTACTTATGGCGCAAAAAATTTGCAAGAAGGGATTCTGGGTTCATGAGAATACGCCAGGATTGCTTGGCTAACAGAGCTGTGTTGAACATTTGCAGGTGGTGGAAGCCCAGCACCCCCCCCCCCTCTGACTTGGATCTTTTCATCTTCTCCCAAGAAACCCAGCTAATCTAACATTGCTTCTCATCAGAGCCCCACCAAAATCGAGCCATAGAAGATTCCAGATTATCACAAAGAGAGGAAGGTAATTTAAAACAGCTCATTGAATAAGTTGGTAGAGATTCAATAACTGCTTTAAGTAGAACCTCCTACCAGCTGGAGACAAAAAAATTTCCTTCCAATTTGATAGTTTAGCTCATTGCACCCCTTCGGATTCCACTTAAAGTACTGAGTAGCACACAATCTGCTTTCGAAACATTACTGGAGAATACGGCAGAGGATTTGTCCAGATTGATTTTTTGGCCCGTTGCTCTTTCGTAATCTTGTAATAGCTTCGTTAGGACTTGTATTTCAGTAGTGGTAGCTCTTGTAAATATAAGGCTGTCATCCGCAAAGAAGGGTTGGGAGACCATTGGGCCCCCTCGCGACGCTCCCGACCTGTAATAACCACTAGACATAGATTTCGTGAGAGCACGTGAGAGAACTTCACCACAAAATAAAAATAAGTATGGTGAGATAGGGCAGCCCTGACGAAGCTCCCGCTTGGGCACAACATGACTCACAATCTGCCCCTTCAAAGTGAACGAAAAAGTTGTTGTAGAAATGCAATCTGTGACAAAATTAATCCACCTGGTTCCGAAACCCATTTTAAGAAGGATCTTGGTGAGGAACGACCACTCCACACGGTCGTATTCCTTGATAATATCCATTTTTAAGGCCACAAAATCATCCTTTCCTTTAAGCCTATGCCTCATAGTGTGGAGGAGCTCAAATGGTGTAATTGCATTGTCCGTTATCAATCTGTCCGGAACAAAGACACTTTGGCTTTCAGCTATAAGGGATGGGAGAATCCTTTTGAGCCTATTTGCCATAGTTTTTGAAACAAGCTTATAAATCACAGTACATAAACTGATAGGACGTAGATCTGCAGGTTTTCTAACCTGCTTGATCTTTGAAATTAGGGCTAGCAGCGTGTGATTGAAGTCTCTCACACTTTGCTCTCTATTCAGAATATGCACCACACTACCCCCCACATCATCCTTTAGGGTTTGCCAGTAATTTTGGAAAAAAACTGCTGGGAAGCCGTCCACCCCAGGGGCTTTAAGCGGGCCCATTTGCATTAAACTTTCTGTAACTTCTTGAATGGTGTATGGGGATTCGAGGAATTCACGGTCCTGCTGGATTATACCGTGATCAATAAAATTAAGCATAGTATCAACATCATTATCCGAAGGGTGGGATGAATCAAAAATACCTTTGAAATAATGGGTAAGGATTGTAATGATGTCCTCGTCTTCTGTCTTCCATGTCAAATAGTTAAACTGGTCAATTAGATTTTCTGAAGTGTTATTTATCCATTTTCAATTTCGTGTAGTATTGTTTTCATAATAAAATATTTTTTTATTTTGATTGTTATTGAATTCATGATTTGGTGATAAATTTGATGATCTGTTGTGGGAGGCCAAAAGTATCATTCTCTAAATTGGATGAAATTGTGAAATAACTATCTGATGTAAAAACTGGTGAAAACTGTGGGAGACTAAAAATGCTATTTTCATAAAAAATTGTGAAATTGTGTTTTTGAGGGTTAAATGTGGGAGGCCAAATCATTTTTCTCCATCAAATATATGATTTGGTGTAAAATTTGATATCAATTGTGGAAGATGCTCTCATAGGTTATTTTGGCCCTATAATTTTAGGGTTCTTCCACCCGACGTTCCTCAACTCAGCACCTAATATGTTTCACGTAAAGCATAGCTTAACTGTAATTAAGAATTGGACAAAAAAAAACTGTAATTAAGAACATTTTCACATGCCACATTGACATATTCGACACCACATTAGCTCTTCACTCCTTACTTATGATTAATGTGTACACTTTATTAATTTGATTACTATTAACCGTTAATTATTTTTTTGTTGATTAATTGTTTTGTTAATGATACACTTTGTGAGATCATATGTGACACGTCATCCATCTTGGCACGTGCACAGCACAATTTAAACTTGTGTAACTCCTCACAAACTTTGGAGAGACACAAGCTTGTTGTCGACAGCCATCAGGTTCAGTTGCATAACTCTCACACTAAACACAATCCCTAAAAACAATTCAAAATGTTTAAAAAGTCAAAACCCTAATCATAAGGAATCCCCTCCACTTTCTGTTTTTATTGAAAACCACTTTTTAAATTCCTCTACGTCACATTTCCATGTATCTGCAAACTTATAATAATGTATTTTTATCGACGACTTTTATTTAGTATAGAGGGTTACAGATCTGTACTCAAACTACTTACGAGCACAAAGATGATTGTAGAATAGAATAATGTGTTTACTCTTTTAATTGTAACTCTTACTATCAGACTCTTTAAAAGTGAGTCTCGATCTGGTCTTTGTTTTTATCTATCAACATGACACGGAGCTGCTCAGAACAAGCCATATCTTGTATCGACGAATTCTTGACACCATAGAGGACTATCGAACTATTTATGATTACAAATGTTCTTATCAAGAAAAGCAATGAGTTGCATACGAACAATCATATGTTTAACGATGACATCTAGCTAGCATAGAGGGCTACTAAGCTATACCCGAACTAATGTTGACTACATACAGTAGAATCACGTATAAGTGTATTTGTACCACACTGATGAGACGAAGCTGTGTGTAACGCAACAAGGGCTATGCCCCCCTCTACATTCGGGAAAATAACAAAGACCACCTTAGTACTTTAATATATTAGCATAATCTCATGCTTGCAGCTATCAATATGTTTTTAAAATAACATAGTGAACACAACTTTTACCTTTCATATTTAACATGACCTCTTTTACGGAAATTTTATAGATCCGTCCCTGATGATAAACGTAGTCATTGTTACCGTAAAACTTTAAAATCCAATTATTAAAAACAAAACATCGAGCTGCTCATGAACTAGGAACCCAAGATATGGACATGTACAGTTCATCACACTAACAAGAAATGCTTTTAGGAGCATTCACCTTGATCACATGACGTGCGGAAGAAGCATGAACCATGCAACATGCGGAAGAAGCATGAACCATCCACGTGTCCAAATCCCTCTCTCTCTCCCCCTATCTCTCTCTCCAGTCTCTCTCAAGTCTCAAGTCTCAACTGTAATTTAAATCATCAATTTGTTACATTCCTTTTTCTGGAATTTCCACGTCATCCGACGTTGAAATTACACATGGATCATGCAGCTACACTCAAACGACGTTCCCCTATTTAAGGAAAATTCATTCCTCCAACTTTTTCAAAACAGATCTCCTTCATCATCTAACAGTCTTGAGAGAGAAGATAGAGAGAGAGAGATGGATGCTGTTGGCAGAGTACGGGCGGTGACCAGGGCGGCAGCGGTGGCAGTCTTCTTAGGGTACCTCTTCTTGTGGGTTGTGACTCCTACTAATGTCTGGAAGACTGTTTGGCTGCCTAAGATCCGACTCCAAACAAATTCAACGTTCTTCGGGACACAAGGTATTCAACTGTTCTTACACTCTCCCAATACTGAATCTGATCAGTAACTGTTTTTTCGTCAATACTGTATCTGATCAGATTTGCAGACCAAGTCTTACCTTTAAAAAGAGTATTTTTTTTCAAGAAGATTACAACGAAGTCTTTGTTTTCCTTGAAAATTAACCACTTATGTGTTAATTAATTTACAGGTACGACGATCTTGCTATACACATTTCCTGTTCTATTCATAGCTGTCATGGGCAGCTTCTATGTCCACTTGGGGAAAAAATGTGCTTCAACTGACATAGTGAGGTAAGCTAAACATTCCAATTATTATTTAATGCATTTATTAATCATAATAAACTTTTTCTAATTATGAGCTGATCTCTCTCTCTGAAAATCAAGCAGTGATGAGGGGAAGAAGGGGAGGAGTAGATTGGCAATATGGAAGAGGCCAATGATAATGAGAGGGTTGGGGATTGTTTCAAGGATTGAGATAGCCTTCTTCCTCATGTTCATTGCCCTTCTGGTTTGGTCTTTCTCAACTTACTTGCACATAAGCTTTGGCAAGATCACTCCACAATCAGCTGCCAAAAAGGATGAGGAAATGTAAATGCTCTCTCTCTATCTCTCTTGCAAATTTGAACTAATAAGATTTCATTTATTGAAAATAATATCGGATGAGTCGGTGAAATAATAAGCAAAAATAGCTCATTCAATGATATTCGAGTTGACCGATCTTTCGTACCACACCAATTCAAAATGATTTGCACTTTTTACCTTAAATTTAGGTAAATTCTAGTTAAGAAAAGATATCCGATAATCTGGGGTGCTACTCTTGGGTAGTATTTTTTCTTTCTTATTTATATGCTCTAGAAAAGCCTAAAATTTGATTCAGCACTGAATTGATTTATTATCATGTGAGTGAAAATGTTAGCTGAATCGTTCATAATCTGAGTGAAAAAGTTAGCTGAACGGAATTTTGTGAAATACGCACATACCCTAGCATTTCACCAGCTAGGGTTTAGCCTCACCAAGTTGGGGACAATTGGTGGAATATGACTAAATTTGGTTGTGGTTTCTTGATTTTCAGGTGGGAATCTAAGCTTGACAGCGCCGCCCTACGGCTAGGGCTAATTGGAAACATATGCCTTGCCTTTCTGTTTTTCCCGGTGACTCGTGGCTCGTCGGTGCTGCCACTCTTCGGTCTCACCTCCGAGGCTAGTGTCAAGTACCACATTTGGCTAGGTCACATTGTCATGACCTTGTTCACAGCTCATGGGGTTTGCTATATCCTTTATTGGGCTGTCACTGATCAAGCATCTGAGGTAATTCAATTTTCCAAAAAAAAAATAAAAAATCTTGAAAATCATAAGAAATAAAAGAAGTTGTGGATTATAAGATGCTATTTAACATTATTTATTTATTTTAAACAATGAATTTTTTCACTATATATCTTTCACATATTGGGTTTTGGTTACATCAAAGAATGAGTTCTAGACTCAACCTCTTTATCCGGTGACAAAAAGAGACATAAAACAAACAAAATTGCAATAAATACAAAAGAAAAAGGTGGTATTAAAACGTAACAATACAACTTTAGTTTTCTGGCCTCATATTTTTTCCATTTTTGTGTCTAACTATAGATATGTACAACCCTATCTAATTGTTGTCACATTAAAGCTTGTTTGTTTTCGTTGAAGGTATTGGTCTAGCAAAAAACGTGAAGCCAAAAACAAAATTAGCCTTTTTCTAATAGAGTAGTACAAATTTTACATTGTTTCATTGTTTCGTCACTATGGATAGGCTTCAATTTAAGCTTCTAACGTATTATACATGATCATACACGTCTCCTCCACACATGAAATTTTAGTGGAACTCGTACATTTTGAACTCAAACACGGATGACGCGACACTAGATCAAGAACTTTTTTAACATTTTCTTTTTGGAAAAAGCTATGTGATTTTAAAATCCGGACCCTAAAATCAAAGACTTACAAATTCATCTTTTTTATTCTTTAAAATAAACTACTAACTTTTTTTTGTGACAAAAAAATGATCATGCAACTAAATTTCTTACTACAGTTTGATCTCAATTCCCAAACTGTTTCAGTCAAACAAATAAAATTCTCAAATTGTAGTTGTTTGGTCCCACATAGTTTCGGTATTTTTGTGACAATTGTGTGGCATATATCTTTCATGCAATTCTATCCATCAAGTTTGGAACTAAAAAAGTACCAAGAAGATTACCAATTCAACTGTTCCCACAAAAGGCAATAACATTTTAGTAGTCAACTACTTGGTGATAAGTGATAACTTGAAAAGGTACTTAGTAGAGTTTTTATGCATTTTCAACCTAAGGCACTATTAATGATCCATATCAATTTACCCTTTTCTGATAGAAGAAAAATTACGCTAGTTTCGACTCATTATAACTGTTCATTTTTCTATATTGAGATATTCTAAAATAATTGTCCGTTATCATTTTTCACGTGCAGATGTTGAAATGGGCTAAGGCTGACATATCAAACGTAGCCGGGGAGATATCTTTGATATGTGGACTAGCTATGTGGGTGACAACCATCCCTCGGATAAGGAGAAAGATGTTTGAGCTTTTCTTCTATGCCCACCACCTCTACATCGGCTTCATCGTCTTCTTTGTCTTCCATGTCGGATTCTCTTACTCTTGCATTATGCTACCTGGCTTCTACCTCTTCGTGGTCGATCGATTCCTCCGGTTTTTACAGTCGCGTCGTGGTGTCCGCCTCCTTTCGGCTAGGGTTCTACCTTGTGAAACCCTAGAACTCAACTTCTCCAAGAGCCAAGGTAAACTTTATAACCACAAAAGAGTTTGTGGTTAAAGACACTTTCACCCCTTACAGTTTGATTGAAAGCCACTTTCACCCCTTTAGTGTGCCAAACTTCAAGAAACTTACACCCACATTTTGACACCGTTAATCTAGACTTAGGATCTATCACTACAGTAAGCTTTTTGGATGAATGTCACGCCGCACTATTTAAAATGTGGTGTAATAGACTTTTTGCTTTTGCATGATATGATGAGTGAATATGTCTCCACAACTATTTTCAGTGACGGACCCACCCCCAAACTAACTGTGTGACAATTGTGATGTAACTTACTTGAAGTTCAGCATATTGAAGGGGTGAAAGTTTCATTTTTCCAAATTAGAAGGGATGAAAGTGTTCTCCTGGAAGGGGTGAAACTGTCTTTACCTGAGAGTTGGAGTGCATTTGTGACATTTTTTTCATGAAAGTTAAACTTTGGCACCACAGTTTCTCTTCTTTTCACTTTAGTCCTTTAATTTCTATTGTTGCTTTTCCTGACTTTTGAATTTTGACAGACTTGAGCTACACACCAACAAGCATCATGTTTTTGAATGTCCCAAGCATTTCCAAGATGCAATGGCACCCTTTCACAGTCTCATCAAGCAGCCTTCTGGAGCCTGAGAAGATAAGTGTAACCATCAAAGGAGAAGGAAGCTGGTCTAAGAAGTTGTACCAGATAGTCTCATCTTCTCAACTTGATCGCCTCGACGTAGCCATCGAAGGACCTTACGGTCCCGCATCAGTCGACTTTCTCAGGTATGTAAACATTTGGCCATTTTTACATCACAGTACTCCTGTCCCAGAATGAGTTTTCTGTTGTTTCTTCGAACACTTTCGAAGAGATGGTTGGACTATCAAAATGATACAGGAACTTTTCGATCGTTTCATAAAGAAGTATAGTTAAAAGACTACTCCACATCATTATGAAAAGATTAACAAGTTCTTATATCAGTTTGTTAGTCAACGAGAGAACCTACTGGAGTAACTTTTTTCTCTCGTTCTTTATATTTTATCTGTATCTGCTAAATAACTAATGTGTTGAGATGCTCCAAGAGAATGCCTGTTAAACGAACTTCTTTTTCCGTCTTGTGATTTACAGCCACGACCTTCTGGTGATGGTGAGTGGAGGCAGCGGGATCACGCCGTTCATCTCCATAATCCGAGAGCTCATCTTCATGTCCGAGGCAAAGAAATGCAAGACCCCAAAGGTTCTCCTTGTGAGCTCATTCAAGAACACTTCAGACCTCACCATGCTTGACCTCATCCTGCCCAATTCAGGCTCGCCTTCGGAATTCCCCAACTTGGACATCAAGATCGATGCCTATGTGACAAGAGAGAAAGAACCCACGAGCCCGAAACCCCTCCAAACCGTCTGGTTCAAGCCTAGTCCCACGGACGTGACCCTTACCCCTGTCCTAGGTCCCAACACATGGCTTTGGCTCGGTGTCATCATTGCCTCCTCTTTCGTGATGTTCCTTCTGTTCTTGGGTCTCCTCACGGGCTATTACATCTACCCGATTGACCACAACACTAACCATGTCTACTCATACGCTGCGAGAGGCGTTTTGAGCATGTTGCTCATATGCTTCTGCATAGCTGCAACTTCTACCGCGGCATTCTATTGGAACAAGAAGCAAGGGAGCATGGAAGGGAAACAGATACAGAACACGGAAGGCTCGACGCCCACTGCTTCACCCAACTCGTGGTTTTACAATGCTGATAGGGAGATGGAGAGTCTCCCCCAACAGGCGCTCGAACAGAATACGAGTGTGCATTATGGTGAAAGGCCTGACCTAAAGAGTAAGTCATTGCCCTTCTGATATTTCAACATGTGGTTAAATTGAAGAGAGAGATATGTGTTTTCATCTCAATCACATTATTGAATAATTTAAATAAAAATTGGAAATATCTCAGTTCCCAAACATACCTAGTATTAGTGTAGCTGATAATGTACCTGGATATTTACCTGATCGCGTTATTTTTTTGCAGGGATTTTGTTTGAGCGAAAGGAATCGAGCATTGGGGTTCTTGTTTGCGGGCCAAAGAAGATGAGGCATGAAGTTGCGAACATATGTGCAGCTGGGTTGGCTGAGAATCTGCATTTCGAGTTCATCAGTTTCAGTTGGTAGATGATGAATTCCCTAGTGTTGGAGCAATAAAGATAGTGTCAATGAAATGAAGATGTATGTGTGTTTGCACTAAGTTAATTTGTTTTGCTCCTGGTTCTTTCCTTACTGATTTCACTTCTGAGTTTGGAATGTAAATGAAAATGTAAATGGTAATGCTAAAATGGAGAAGTGTATGTCAGAAACATTTGTGGAAAATGAGAAGTTTGATAACCGAAAACAAATACGGAAATCAAAAAACACATATTGATTAGAGACGATGTGGAAGCACAGGGATCGAATTCGTTCTTCTTAAGAACAATTTCGCCCCCACTAGGACTCTTTTTTGGTGCGTATGATGAGGCGGTTGTCCTTCAGAATTCAACTATGTATCTCAATTGGTGTGCACTCCAAGCCCGGGATTTGAACGTGTCCATGGCTTCCCTCGAGAGTAGTATCGGAGAAGATGAGAATGACACTTCGTATTGAATAACTTTGAAGAAAGAGAGTGAATTTACAGAGAGTTATTTTTTGAGAATATGTTTATAGAGTTGACGTTGCTCAAAATAGGGATGACAACGGGTCGAATACGGATCATATCAACCTATTCATATTTTTATCTGAATAACAAGTGGAGATCCATATTCGATTCGGATTCACACTCGAATTTTACTCGGATTCGGACCAAATTACGATCGGATCGAAACTATCGAATTTAAATCCGATCCGAAGATCCGTCACGCACAATCGGATCAGAACTGGGTCGGGCTTGCATAGAATCCCAAGAAAATACAATAAAATAAAATTAAATGAAAATCATAAAGAGTTACGATAACATCGAACCAAGATTTAGATCCATATCAATAGGACCTTCACAACTCCAATCCACAAAATTGAAAATTTAAAGTCACCTAAAAGTTCAATACACCACTTCATCGTTAACTCAAACAAAATCAACGCACGAGACAATTTTTCATAACTCATTCTCATTGCTCATAAGGTCGGTGGTTTTGTGAAGCTAGGTTTGTAGTACTCTGGAGGACAATGTGTTTATTATTTCATACACTAGTATGTATATTAATTATTATATTCATAAGGTCGGTGATTTTTGGGATATTTTTTGTAAAAAAGCAAGTACTCGGATCACATCGGATTGGATATCCATCAAATCCGCACTATGATCTGAATTCGGATCCAAATCCATTCAAGTTTTTCTTTGCTAATTCATAGCCGATACATTTTAATTTGGATCAAATTTGAGCTTGATTCGTTCGAATCGGATCACTCGGATCTCGGATCGGGCCGGATTGAATTGCCATCCCAAGTAGAAACATATAGTCGCTGTGAATCAATTTTGAGAGAGACGAGAAATAAGAGAGAAAAAGATAGAGGGAGAATCGTAGTAGTTACTCTCATTTACGCGTCTAATAAACGCATCCCTAAACCTCCTTTTGTGGGAATTATGTGTTCCTTTTGGGTCACACTATTACAACACAATATCTACCGAAGTATATGGTGGATGTTCACAAATAGGCCATTAAAAATCATAACACACCTCCTTAAATATTCACCACAAATACGTCTCGTCAAAACCTCGTAATGATAAAGCCAGAGGGAAAAAGTCAATGATTAAGGAAAAAAGTACTTTTCTGGAATTTTATTGTGAAATATGGAATTGAATGTAAGTTGGGAAGGGGAAATTCCAACTTGTGGAACTCAACCTTGTGTGGTGATATGCCTTAGCGAAGCCTTATTCAGGGGCCCCTTGCTGAGCCTAAGGAGGGTCTTTTTGTTAGAGATGTTTGGAGCTCTTGAGGCGATGGCCCTCTCAACATATCCTTTCAACTCACTGATTCCATTAGTAAAGGTATTTTGAAGACTCCTTTCAACCCATTCTCCGTGACGCGATTTTTTACGCGTATGCGCAAGTGCACAGTCAAATAATTGAGGTGTGGTATTTCAATCTCGAGTTATCGATTCCACGAGGACAAACTCGAGATTATTTAATTAGTTATTTAATTTAGAGTACGGTACAGGAGGAAGAATTGTGATTGAAAAGAGTTGTCGCCCCCAAACAAGCGACGGAAATGGAATAACAACTAAACTAATATTTTTGTATTTTTATTTTTAATAAAGAAGTTATGGAGAAACTAGGCGATCGCTAGATAACCTAGGGCTGTAGACAAATTTCGGTTCAGCTACGTAACACGTCAACTCTATTCTAGTTCAGCCGGGTAACAGCAATAACAATCTTCTGTCGGTCACATGTCATCCCACGTCTCGGTTGACTACAATCTCCTTTCAGTCTCATGAGTGTACCGATCCGTTCTAGCAGGATAACTACGTGCACGACAACGGGTTGTGTCGGTCCACCGTTGCACAGAACAGTCGAACAACCTACCAAGTCTACCCACCAAGTCCAATCCTAAAACTTATCCTTTTCGGTCTCGGTGATTAGGTGTGTTCATACACTCTTCACAAATAGGTTAAGTCACTGTCGTGCACTCTCTAGTCAATTAACAAGTCCGGGTCGTGAATTCATTCTTGTAAATGATTAAGCATAGCGTATGAACATGTAACGAGAACAAAAACTAACATTAAGCAAGACAATGATTCAAGAACAAACTCTAGCTTCGATGAATATCAAATCCTACACTAGCCATGTCAATAGACTAGAATCATCAATTAGATCATGAAACTAACAACTATTCATTGAAGCAAAGACTAATGCATGAAACAAAGACTTGAATCCGGGAAATCATTCGTCTACATAACCCTAGGCTCTCGTAGAGACGCCTAGCAAAACGTTTAGCTAATCAAAATTAACAAAACAAGGTGCGATAGTTTCTCCATACAAGATTTGAAAGAAAGAAGAAGAAGTCCAAACCTAGAGACTTCCAATGGTGGCTTTGGGCTTGTCTTCCCTTCATATCCGTCGTCCCCCTCTTTTCCCTTGAGTGAATGACTCAAAGGCACAAAGTTCTAGGTCTAAAATAATTCCCCAAGCTTCAAACTTTAAAAAATATGCACACAACTCCTAAAATTGCATCATGGCCTTCTGTTCGTACGAACACACGAGTGTTCACACGAACACTCTTTGTGCTAACACATTTTACTAACAGTAGTTTGGACCATAGTGATTAACAAAAAAATATGTTGAAATTGATCAAACAAACCAAACATCACAAGGATTTTCAAAAATCAATGAATGATAGAAAGAGGGAAAATCCGAATTATGCAAATTTATTTTTTAGAAGAGAATACAAAGAGGTTGGGGCTTATACATAGCCTCTACTAATAACAAAAAAGAAAAATAATCCGAGCTTGCCACATGGCTGGGATTAGGCGTTAATGCAAGCTTAACTGGCATGAACTAAACGCCATCGTTCCAATAAGAACCTAGATGTAAAAGACTAAAACACCGTCTTGCTTGAAGCCTTATTACAATCTGATAGATGTATAATTTCTAATAGCACACCTCAAGTTGAGTGTAATATAAAATTACACCCAACTTACCAACAAGATACAAAAATTGAATGATGGCCAAATGCTTGGTTAATATATTTGCAATCTGCTCAACACCGGATAAGTGTTGAAGCCCGATAGATACTGATTAACCAAGTCTTTTATCACATGACATTCAAGCTCTATGTGCATGGTTCTTTCATGGCATATAGGGTTAGAAGCAATGTATATAGCTGAGGAGCTATCAGGCTGAATAGCGAGAGTAGAATAGAGAAAAATGTTCAATTCATCTAGGAGAGACTATAGCCACTGAATTTTACAACAGATAGCAGCCAAACTCCTGTATTATGCCTCAGCAGAACTCCTTGAAACCACTACATGCTTCTTGGATTTTCAAGAGATTAGTGACTTTCCAAGATAAAAAAAAAAGAAACCAGAAGTGGATCTTCTAGTTCCCAAGCAGCGTGCCCAATCTGTATCTGCATAGGCACTCAAAACCATATCACCTTTCACAATGAAGAAAAAAACCTTGTGGCAGTGCTTTCTTAAAATATCTCAAGACATGATGAGCTTCTTCCATATGAACATGTGTTGGTTGAGACACATACTGAATGAGCTTGTGAACAGAATAGCACAAATAAGGCTTTGAGTGACAAAGAGAAAGTAATTTGCCAGCCAGTTTTTCTATATATGCCAACTTCCAAATATGATAATGGAGAATCTGATTGGACACTTAACTTTCCAATAACTATCATAGGAGATGTAGCTTTTTTGCATTCCATATACCATGATGACTGTAAAATATCTGCTCCAAATTACCGTAGACATAAAAAAATGCCATGTGCATTAATTGACACCTGAGAACCAATGACATAAGAAAAAAATGCTCAAATCTTTCAAATTAAACTCTGCACCAAGAGTCCTTTTGAAAAACGCTAAACCACCCTCTTCATTTTCTGAGAAACAATGTAGTCCGATAGACCTATATTGTAAAAAACATAAGAGAATTTGACATACCATTGTCTTGAGGTTTGCTTCAAACCACACAAGGCCTTTTGTAATCTGAAAACCAAACCTAAATCACTATCTTTATGTTTGTCTATTAAATACCCCTTAGGCAAATACATATAAACTTCTTCTTTTAAATCTCCATTCACTAAAGCCTTATTGATATCCATATGCATTAACTTCTAACCATTAACATCAGCCTAACAAAGAAGCACCCTGAAAGTTATCAATTTTTCCATTGGAGAATAAGTATCAAAGTAATCTAAACCTTATGCTTTGTCATCAACAGGGTTTGAACCCGAAACTTCATGCAGGGGCTTCCAACGCTCTTACCACTTTAGCTACCACCCTAGCTGCCAAACCTTATGTTTGAGTGTAACCTCTTTCCACTAAGCTGGCCTTATATTTATTAAGATAACCATCATCTTTATACTTAACTTTATACACCCGTTTACACACCACTACATTGTGCTCTGGGGGTAGAGTGGTCAAACACCAAGTTCCATTTAACTCTAAGGATTTAATTTCTTCATTAATGGCTGCTACCCACTCTACAATAGAACTAGCCCGAGCATAAAAAACTGGTTCTTCTATAGAGTTTCTTTGTACCCAAGAAGCTCTCTCTTGTTTTAAATTATGTTTCTTAAAAATGAACAGAAAGCTTGCTAGTTCGGGTACTCCTTCTCACTGGATTACTTATGTTTTGCAGAAGAGCATTCTTTTAAGAAAGAACACTCTCTAAAATTGAGTATGAAGTTGATATTAAATGTGATCCACTAGCATTAAATTATGGCATATTGACTTTTGGCGAGATAGGTACACTCATCCCTATACCATTATCTTCACTAGACAGAGGTATGCAAACATCACTACTTTCAACTAGAGACTTAACAGAACTATAAGTCTTAAATAGAAAAAAATCTTCATGAAACATGAATAAGAACACATTTGACTCCATGTCATAAATTTTTAAACCTTTTGTGCCAAAACACATATCCCAAAAAAATACACTTTGTTGCCCTTGTATAAAGCTTTGTCCTATCATTAACCAATGTGCTAGCAAAACTGACGCGATTTCTTAACGCGTATGCGCAAGTGCACGGTCAAGTAATATAGGGGTGGTATTTCAATCCCGAGTTATCGATCCCACGAGGACATACTTGTGATTATCTAATTAGTTATTTAATTTAGAGTACGGTAAAGGAGGACTAAGAGTGATAAAACAAGTTCGTCACCCACAAACAAGTGACTGAAAATTGAAATAACAAACTAAGCTAATATTTTTAGAATTTCTTTTATTTAATAAACAAGTATGGAGAAACTAGGCAATCTCTACATCACCTAGGGCTATAGACGATTTTCGGATTATCTTAGTAACACGTTAATTCTATCCTAATCAAGCCGGGTAATAGGCTATGACAATCTCCTGTCGGTCTCTTGTCATTTTACGTCTCAGTTGACTATAATCTCCTCTCGGTCTCATGTTGTCCACCGGTCCGTTCTAGCAAGTCATCTACTGGCACGATAACGGGTCCTGTCGGTCCACCATTTCACGGAACAGTTGAATAATCCTACCGAATCAACCCACACTAGCCAATCATACTCACTTCTCCTACCGGACTTGGTGATTCAGGATTGATGCTCATATCTCATCCTAGCTAGTTAAAGTCACTGTCGCGCACTTCACTAGCCAACTAACGGTTCCGGTTAATTACTCCATCCCCATTAAGAATTAAGCATAGATTATGAACAATTGATTTAGAAATTAATCAACTTTAAGCATGATTCATCCTATGAGCAAACCCTAGTTCATTATCAACTGCTATCTTTGTCGTGTCAATATACTAAGATCATTAACAACATTCAAGAACTAACATCCATGCAATAGTAGAAATCAATAAGCATGAAACAAAGATTAAAAATCCGGAAAAATTCATCGTCTACATAACCCTAGGCTCTCTAGAGAAGCCTAGCAATGGAGTTTAGTTAATAGTAATCAACCAAACAAAACTTACAAGTTTCTCCATACAAGGATTAGAGAGGAAGAAGAATAAGAAAAGAGAGTCCTCCTCTTGAACCCTAGCCTCCTTCTTGCATGAGTCTTCTCCTAGCGTGAGTGTTCTTCTTCTTTTTTTCTATTTCGTCTGTCTCTCCAATAAAAGAGTCGCGTTCTTTTTATTTTTTTAAGTATTGTGATATTGTGATCACCTTTTGTGATCATAGGATCACATTGTGGTCTTGTGGGTGATCACGTGATCACAATTTTTGATCCTACACTTCCAGTGAGTTGCTCTCACGTTGGCCATCGAAATTTCACTAAGTGTTTGGCCATTTTTTATATAGGGGGTCAAAGTGCCATTACAGAAACTTCATTAAATTGCATTTGCCTCCCCTCTTTATGTATTTTCACTGTTTCTTCACGATTTCTTCTTTGTTTAAGATCTCGAAAAATCTCCAAAGCTTGTTTCTCCTCTCCGCTTAATCTATCAAGCTCCGTTCCTGTCAAAACAACATGAAACACAACCCGTGCGATCAAATGTGACAAAAATATATAAAATAATGCGAGAAACGCGTGGATTAACAATATAATGCCTAGAGCTAAGATTCTAAGTTTTCTCTCTAATCATAGTGTAAAACTAAGATTTTCAACCCGGAAAGCACGCAAAACGATCTAAAATGTTCAAGAAATAAACTCTAATAGAGAGTTATAAAAAACATAGACATCCAATACCCTGTTTATTGAATAATCTAGCATTGAATCAAAGAGAATTTGATAAGGAGATTTAACATTAGGTCTTGGACTAGGTAACTTGTTGATGATGTAAGAAGCAGTGAGTACACACTCTCCCAAGAACACTAAAGGAACATTACTCTGAAACCACAAAGCTCTTGCAACATTGAAGATGTTTTAATGTTTTCTCTCAACCAAAGAATTTTGTTATGGAGTCTCTACACAATTGCGTTCACAAATCATCCCTTTTCTCTGAAAAATTATACCATTTTTAGCTCTGGAGCATTGTCACTCCTATTATCTTAACCTTCACCTTGAATTTAGACAAAACCATATTATAAAACGATGGCAAAATATGCAACACTTATGACTTTTGCTTCATCAAATACACCCAGACACCTCTACTTTTGTCTTCAGCAATAATAAAGAGGATATCCTTGATGTGTGGGTACCTTATAAATCCCCCACTTATTACAATGTACCAAATCAAAGAGTTGTGAACAAATGTGAGGAAAATTAGAAAACTTTTAACTTTTTTGTTTGGCAAGGGGAAAAACTTCACATTGCATATGCATCTGCAATCTGATTGGTTTTGGAATTAACTTTGAGATCACAGACAATTTGTTCTCAGATGGTCCAAATCTATTATGCCATATCTCAGCTATATGTCTTGGATGGTACACAAAAGTGTGTGCAGCAATCTAACATTCATGTCTATACATATAAACCATGAACTTTGTGTCCTTGAAAAAAAAATGATTGCACCATTGCAATCCTTGATACTGCAATTATCTACATCACACTGAAAGCTAGCATTAGCTAGCTGAGCCATCAGAGAGATTGGGATCAAATGGGACTGAAAAAAGGGTACAGATAGGGCCTTTAATATTAAGGACCAAATTATCATTCACCTTCATTGTCCCCATTCATGTCACTGCAAGTTGTTTTCCATCAGACACGTGAACAAAAGGATCATGAATGGAACTACTCTTTAATAAAAGAGACAACTGAGAAAACATATGATCTGTAGCTCCACTGTCCAAAATTCAAGAATCTGGTGTTAACTTCCTGCTAGATACACTAAACTGAAGAGAAATAGTACTCATAAAACCTGCCTTAAATGGATTCTTCATTGAATATGAAGGGGACATAGATTTCAATGCAGTATCCATGCAAGGAGTCATATGCACATTATTTACATCATTTGAAGACTTGACAGATGTAGAAGACATTTGAGAAATAAACACATTCATCAATTGTTGGCTTGTGCTGGACCAAGAGATACATTAGCACTATTAGTAGGTTGATGATTCACAGAGACTGCATCTTTCGTAACTCATAAATGAGATTACGAGCCTTAGGCTTATTGAACTTGAAATTAGGTGGAAATCCATGCAACTTGTAGCACTTAGCCTTTATATGTCCTTCATCTTATCATTTGGACCTCTACCACCTAGTGGCACATTGTTCGGAAGAACACTCCCATTACCTTGTATTATTTCAGCATTAAGGTATAAATAGTCCATTCCAACTAATACCCTCATGTGGGAAGGGAATAAATTGGAGTATTAAACACCATCTTTTCACTATTTAGTATCGGTACTAAAATTAGTCCACCAAACTAAACCCAATTTTAATTAAAACATGGACTATATTTAGTCCAATCTCAACTAATAGAGCTAATCCTAGAAAACCAAACATACCCTTATTGAAATGATGAGAATTTTGAGGTTTAAAGTACTACACATTAGCTGCAGCAGGATTAACCGAACTTTTAAAATTACTAGCATACATCACCATACTTTGTGAGCTAAATGGGCTACACTGGAGCTCCATTTGCCTTTCTTGTGGCACAACCTTGGCAAAGACCTTATAAATGGGTGGTAATGGCTAAGCCAACTACAATTGATCTCTCACAGTGAAAAACTGAGGAGTTAATCCCATCAGAAAATGTATAACCCTCTCCTGCTCCTGAGATTGTCCGAGTTTCAACAAGATACCACACCGACACTGAACCAAAATACCACAAGAACAACTAGGCAATGGCTTATAATTAACCAATTTATTCCACAAATTAGTGAAGTACATTGTCAGAGACAAGCCATCTTGCTTTAACATTGTAATCATTTGAATCAATTGAAACACTAAAGAAAAATTTCTCTGGGAGAACCTTTCAATTAGGTCTAACCATACTTCTATTGTTGTGGATCTACAAACCACACTACCCCTATATCTTTAGAAATTGAGTTCAATAGCCATGATATAACTATGTTCTCGCATCTACGCCACATTTTATACAACTGTGAGGTCAATGGATAATCATCAATCGCACCATCCACAAAATCTAGTTTGTTCTTAGCTCTCAAAGAAAAAACACAAGACTTATGCCACATATGGTAATTCCCTCAATCCCATTTTTCAGAAACCAACACAACACTTGAACCATCTTAATTGTGCACAAAATAGGTAGAAACGATATCAATACGTGTACTAGAGATCAACCTCGAAACGGAAGTGACTGTCTCTCCGACGCCATCGATCAACTCCACAGAAACCAGATCTACAAAACTTAAAATGAAATTTGTGAAAAACCGTAAACAGAATAGATCAACGAAGATCAGTAGCCATCGCAACCAGACTCTAATAACATGTTGAAATCGATCTAGCAAAAAAAAAGAACCACAAGGATATGCAGAGATCGATCAAAGTGAGAAGGAGGAGAAATTTGAATTATGCAATTTTATTTCTTAAAAGAGAAGACAGATGTTGAGGCTTAATAATCGCCTCAACTTATTAAAATATAAGAAAACCAATCCCATCTTTCTAGGTGACTGGGATAAGGCGTTAATACAAGTTTAACTGACATGAACTAAACACATCGTTCCAATAATAAATAAGAAGCAAAATACTTAAACACCCCCTTACTTGAAGCCTTATTACAATTTGATAAATGTATCAGACCTAATAAAAATGATAAACATCAAGTCTCTAGAAATTTATTTTGTCCATAGTGATTAGGTTCTCATGAGTCAATTCATCAAATCATAAAACACATTGATTCAAAATAATTAGTAATCTATAGCTCGTTCGTGTTCAAGCACACAAATCGATCAGTTTGTCTATGATGGTATCTTATTGATGCGTATTCAGTTTCCAACTTTAAACTCATTTATATATGTGACATTGGAGTTATCTCACTGTCTCAACTAACAACATTCAGTGGATATTCTCCAATAACTAAATACAATACAAATTTCATAACAACTATATTCCAAGACGTTATTTTGGCTGCATAGTTTTAATATGTTTCATGTTAGGCATGTAAATTACCTTAACTGTAATTAAAAACATTTTAACATGCCATATTGACATATTCTACACCAAAATGAAGCTCATCAACACATTTTTTTTGCTGAAGGAAAATCCATTGGATTAGAACGGATGGGCCTCAAACTGGCCTAAAGCATCCTCAAAGACAATGTCAATGGCCCAAGGTGGGCTTGACCCAATCCAGGTACAAGAAGAATCTAGAGAGAGCTCATAGTTGGCAAACCGATCAGCTAGTCGGTTTAGCTGGCGTGGTACATGCACCACCACTTGTCTTTCTACCTGCCCGAGGAGATGAATGATGTCTTCAAGGCATCGCCTTGTTTCTGTAACATCTGGGTTCTTCTCTCTTCTCCATACATTTCTCATCTCTCTAGCTAGAGAGTGAGAGAGAGTTTGTTTCGATCCATATCTTGGAGAGGTTGAGCTCCATAGCAAGCTTTAAGCTTTCCACCATAGCTTTCTTTTCTGCTGCTTTTGCTGAGAGAGAGAACGAAAACCGTTTTGAACGTCCGACGATGAAGATTCCGACATGGGATTTGATAAACGTTCCGCTTGACGCTGACCTCTTGACGGGGTTCCTGGCGGTATCGGAGTTGATGATGACCCACTCCTTCAGCGGCCTTTGAGCTACTGGACCGGAGGGAAGCATGTTAATCAGAGCCGACGAAGGGGGAGAACTCTGCATGTGTTCTTTGAATTCCTCCAAAAGCTTCAAGGTATCTGAAACAACCATTTCTGGTGTTTTCTTCTAATTCTTGAAAATTAATGAGTTTCGAGAAGACCAGATCTGATCTATAATCATGCTCATCTTTCTTCTCTCCTCATGATTTTCATCAAGAAACACTTGGGTAAACCAGATCTGAAAAGGTCCTTTGATGTTCTTGACAAATTGCTCACTAAAAAGTTTATTCCAACACTTCTTGCTAAAATCACAATCCATCAGTAGATGGGTCTTTGATTCGTGATGCAAGCTACAGAAAGGGTATTTTTCCTCCACCAAAATATTTTTCTTTACCAAGTTGGATCGAACTGGGAGGCTTCCATTCATGGCTCTCCAAAATTGATATAGGAAATGTTTTGGAATTTTTTGGTTCCAGAAAAATTTCCACCAGTCCGGTTTAATGTAAGACACTCCACACAAGTTTTTTTTTTTTTTTTTTTTTATTTCTTCTTGATGGATGAGTAATTGGTAACCTGTCTTTACTATGTACTGGCCATTCTTTGAGAGATGCCAAATAAGTCGATCTGGGATGGGAATGGTAGGAATCGAAATCCTTTTGATCACTTCAACATCTTCTTTCCAGAACATACTTTTGATTTTTTCCATATCCCACTCTCTGTCTTCTGTTATCAGGTCTGCAACTGCAATGGGACGGACCATTTTGTTTGGAGTGAACGGTTTGAATTTGTATGGGCGAAAGAGCCATGGGTCTGTGAAGGCTTCTAGCAGTTCCCCGTTCCCTAACCTCCACCTACAGCCGCTGATTACAAGCTCCTTACTGGCTAGGATGCTTCTCTAAAGATAAGAACCCCCGTTTTTAACTTCAGCTTTTAAAATTCCTGTCTCTTGAAATATTTGTGGCAAAGAACTCTTGTCTGTAAAGAGTCTGTGTGATTTAGGATTCTCCAGAACTGTTTTCCAAGCATTGCAATATTGAACTGTTTGAGATGATGAAAGCCCAATCCTTCTTCTGCTTTATTGTTCTTCATCCTCTCCCAAGCTATCCATGACATATTTCTTTTGGTTTTTGTAGATCCCCACCAAAACTGGGCCATTTTTGCTTCGATCCTGTCACAGAGAAGGTTCAGGAGCTGGAAACAGCTCTTGGAATAATTTGGGATTGCTTCAATGACTGCCTTCAACAGGGTTTCTTTTCCAGCTGGATTGAGTATCTTTCCTTCCAATTGTTCATCTTGTTTTGGATTCTTTCTTCAATATTTCTGAAACTAAACATCTTCTTTCTGCCCATCTCCGTTGGGAGGCCCACGTACCGATCATGTAGCTTTTTAACTTTCACTCCTAGGATCTGCCCCAAGTGATTGCTGAGGTGGGCCAAGACATTACTGGAAAAGACCACTGATGATTTGGTGAGACTGATTTTCTGTCCAATAACCTTTTCATACTCGTGTAATATTGTAGTTAGGGCTTGAGCTTATTTCTCTGTTGCTTTTGTAAATAACATGCTCTCGTCAGCAAAGAAGATAACATGCTCTCGTCAGCAAAGAAGAGGTGGTTGACCTTTGGTCCTCCTCTCGACGCAGAAGTGTTGGGTTTTGACGTAGGTAACGCAGCGGAATAACAAAAATTAATCCTACTCAAAGCCCACCAAGGATCACAGGAAGAGACATCATAACATGATTAAGGACATAGAAGATGTGTACCTTTTGATTTGTGAGATCACACGAAGAATGATGTCCTCGTCTCTACGGTTGATCCACGTCTAGAGGTGAGATCTAGATTCTTCCTTCACAACAAGTGCTAGCTTGAACCCGGAGGAAGAGGGATGAAGATCAAAGCAACAAAGCAACAAGGCAACAAAGGAGGGGCGGCCTCCTTCTTGCCGTCGGGTAGAGGGGCGGACGGGGGCTAGGGTTTCGGCCCTAGCTCTTGTCTTGCTCTCTCTTTTGCTCTCTCCCACTCTTTATGTGTTATGACTAAATAACTCATGTGTGGGAAGGAAGCTAGAGCCTCCTTTATATACTCCAACAACTCCTTGTTGTTTCCATAAAAGAGTTTTCTTGTTCTAGTAGGACTAGAACTATTCCCTTCCTTGCAAATTAGTCCTACTAAGTTTGCAAGGTGTTGCACAATGATCCTTCTATTAATTAATCCATATTAATTAATCCCAAATCTAGCTCTACTCTATTTGACGTGTGACCCCATAGGTTTCTATATAGTTGGTAGTAACTATTACTAACATGGAGCGGTGTCTAGCAACACATCCATGCCACCCAACCAATAGAAAAAGTCAGTGATCCCGACAAACCTTTGTGCCCAATATGTCATATTGCATTATCCCTTTGTCTCCATATCCGGATTGGACACGAGACATAAATAGTCACACTCGTATATCCAATCCATAGTTCCTCGATCCTGGGAATACGCTTACACTTGGAGATAACATTAATATCTCCATATTAATTTATCTGAGTCTGGCCAGACATTCAATAAGCCTCATCCCTCGAGTGGCCGTGGATATTTACCCCCATTATGTGGGAGGGACAAATCCTATCTACATCACTACGATCTCTAAGCTTGCTTCCTATTACGCCCGATAGCCACCTTTATGATTACCCAGTTACGGTGTAACGTTTGATAACATCAAAGCGCAATATTTCACAACTAGAGTATCTAGTGACTTCAAGTCCAAGGATTGCAATAATATTAGCACTACGAAAAGCGATTGTGACTTTACATAATATAATGTATCCTTTTCGTCGTGGGTCAGTCCAGTATGCCATTACTCCTAATGCATACCCATATGTTAGACTTGATATCTCCATATCAATCTACCCATATACTAGTCAATATTTGATTGCCCTATTAATCAATATAATGGACTAGGGACATTTAAGATAAATAACACAATTTATCTAAGGACTTCATTATATTAAATATCGCCATAAATAATAAATGAATATTCTAGCCAAAACATTGTTCATACTAAATCTACGATTGCCTCTTGGGCATCTATTCCAACAGTCTCCCACTTGCACTAGAGCCAATCTGGTGCATCTCGTATGCCTATAGATCTGGCGTGCCCTTCATGCTTTCGCTGCGCAAGAGGTTTCGTGAGCGGATCTGACACGTTGTCATCTGTCGGAATCTTGCATATCTTCACATCTCCTCGATCGATCATATCACGAATAAGATGGAATCTCCTAAGTACATGCTTTGACTTTTGGTGCGATCTTGGTTCCTTCGCCTGTGCGATTGCCCCAGAGTTGTCACAGTACAACTCTATGGGATCCACTATGCTAGGGACCACACCGAGCTCAGTGATAAACTTCTTTATCCATACTGCCTCTTTTGCTGCTTCCGCAGCAGCAATGTACTCAGCTTCTGTTGTAGAATCAGCAACTGTGCCTTGCTTGGAACTCTTCCAGCTCACAGCTCCTCCATTCAGGCAAAACACGTATCCAGACTGCGATCTGTAATCATCCTTGTCGGTTTGGAAGCTTGCGTCAGTGTAACCCTTTACACTTAGCTCTTCCATTCCTCCAAATATCAAGAATACATCCTTAGTTCTTCTCAAGTACTTTAGGATGTTCTTGACAGCAATCCAGTGACTCTCACCCGGATTGGACTGGTATCTACTCACCATACTCAACGCGTATGATACGTCTGGTCTAGTACATAGCATGGCGTACATGATGGATCCTATGGCCGAAGCATAGGGTATCCTGCTCATGCGGTCCTTCTCCATCTCGTTGGAGGGACATTCATTCTTAGAAAGAGTGACTCCATGTGACATGGGCAAGAATCCCTTTTTGGAATCTTGCATGTTGAACCTCTTCAACACCTTGTCAATATATGTACTTTGACTTAGGCCAAGCAACCTTTTAGATCTATCTCTATAGATCTTTATACCCAGTATATAGGCTGCGTCTCCTGACTCTTTCATCGCAAAGCACTTTCCTAGCCAATCTTTAACAGATTGCAGAGTAGGAATATCATTGCCAATGATTAGTATGTCATCCACATACAAGACCAGAAACACTATAGAGCTCCCACTAACCTTCTTGTAAACACAAGGCTCATCTTCGTTCTTGATGAAGCCAAACTCTTTGACCGCGTCATCAAAACGTCGATTCCAGCTCCTAGAAGCTTGCTTTAATCCATAAATGGATCTTTGCAGCTTACAGACTTTATTGGCATTCTCTGGATCCTCAAAACCCTCTGGTTGTGTCATGTACACATCCTCAAGGAGGTTCCCATAAAGGAACGCTGTTTTGACATCCATTTGCCAAATCTCATAGTCGTAGTATGCTGCAATAGCAAGTAAGATTCGAATGGATTTGGTCATGGCGACTGGTGAAAAGGTCTCATCATAGTCAATACCATGAATCTGTCTATAACCTTTGGCCACCAATCGCCCTTTGTAGGCAACTACCTTGCCATCCATGTCGGTCTTCTTCTTGAAGACCCACTTGCACCCTATGGGTCGTGCCCCTTCGGGTGGTTCCACCAAAGTCCATACTTTGTTGGTGTACATGGAATCCATTTCGGATCTCATGGCTTCTAGCCACTTCTTAGAGTCTGGGCCACTCATGGCTTCTCCATAGTTTGCAGGCTCATCATCCATGAGTGGTACGTCATCGGGCTCAGTCACGAGAAGTCCATACCTCTCTGGCTCATGACGCACTCTTCCTGATCTACGGAGTTCCTGTGTTACCTGAACAGGCTCTTCCACAACTTCTTGTGGTTCCTGTTCATGTTCCATTATCGGTTCAGTGGTTTGTGGTTCATGAATTTCTTCAAGTTCTACAACCCTCCCACTTGCTTCTTTAGAGACTAGTTCTCTTTCTAGAAACACGCCGGTCCGAGCAACAAACACTTTGTTTTCGGTAGGGTTATAGAAGTAATATCCTTTAGTCTCTTTAGGATATCCCACAAACTTACACTTATCCGCTTTAGGCCCGAGCTTGTCCGTTTGTAAACGCTTTACATAGACGTCGCAGCCCCAAATCTTCATAAACGACACTATGGGACGCCTCCCAGTTAGTGATGGCAACGGGCCGGATCCGGATCGGATCAGGCTAGATCCGATCCAGATCCGACTAGGAGAAATGGGATCCAGATCCGATCCAGATCCGTTCGGATCATCATCGGATTCGGATCAGATCGGATCGGGTTTCATCTAGCTGATCCAAATCCGATCCGTAGATCCATATAATACGTGGTCGGATCGGATTCGAATCGGATCTGACTTGGGTTTGCAATGAAATACAAAAAATAACATAAGAAATAAACACTATTTCATACGCTAAGGCATGTTCACAAGTTATGAAGCCTAAAACACAACATAAATAGCTTTGTATGTTGGAATTACTATTGCATTCTTCTTGAAAGTGAAAGTGGGGAGGTAATATGAATATATTTGTAAAGCGCACATATATGTCGGATCGGATCGGGTCGGAACCCGGTGGATCTGCCCTTAGATCCAAATCCAGATCCAAATCCGATCGGATCTGGCTTTCCAGATCCAAATCCGATCCATTTTCAATTGGATCGGATTCGGATCTGATCCATTCGGCCCGGATCGCTCGGATCACAGATCGGATCGGACCATATTGCCATCCCTACTCCCAGTCCATATCTCATATGGCGTCTTCATGACTGATTTGGATGGAACACGGTTAATGGTAAAAGCTGCAGTCATTAGAGCATGTCCCCAAAAGGATATCGGAAGATCTGTTTGAGACATCATAGATCGCACCATATCTAATAGAGTGCGATTTCTCCTCTCAGATACACCATTCCATTGTGGTGTTCCGGGTGGAGTGAGCTGGGATACTATCCCACACTCTCTAAGATACTCATCAAACTCTTGGCTTAAGTATTCTCCTCCACGATCCGATCGTAGGGCTTTAATACTCTTGCCAAGTTGCTTCTCTACTTCACTCTTGAATTCTTTGAACAATTCAAAGGATTCGGATTTGGCCTTCATAAGGTATACAAATCCATATCTACTGAAATCATCAGTAAATGTGATGAAGTAGGTATAACCACCTCTGGCAGGCGTGGGGAATGGTCCGCATACATCAATATGTATGAGTGCCAATAACTCACTAGTCCGCTCGCCTTTCTTATTGAAAGGGGACTTTGTCATTTTTCCGAATAAACAAGATTCACATGTCTCATATGATTCCAAATCAAATGAGTCTAGAAGTCCATCCTTATGGAGTCTAGATATGCGTTTCTCATTTATATGGCCTAAACGACAGTGCCATAGATATGTAGGATTTAAATCGTTAGTTTTAATCCTTTTAGTATTTATGTTATAGATTGGATTATTTAGATCAAGGATATACAATCCATTAGACAAATGCGCACTACAATAGTGCATACTATCAAAATAAATGGAGCAACACTTGTCCTTTATTGAAATAGAAAAACCTTTCTCGTCCAAACAAGAAACGAAAATAATGTTTCTGCTCATAGCAGGCACATAAAAGCAATTGTCTAATTCTAAAATAAGTCCAGAAGGCAAAGATAGCTCATAAACGCCTACAGCTAATGCAGCAACCCTTGCTCCATTCCCGACGCGCAAGTCTATCTCCCCTTTTCGCAATCTTCTACTTCTTTTCAAATCCTGCACATTACGACAAATGTGAGAACCACATCCGGTATCTAATACCCAGGATGATGAAATAGAAAGATTGACGTCTATAACATAAATACCTGGTGGTGATGGAATCACTATTCCAAGCTTCTTATCCTCCAGATATTTAGGGCAATTCCTCCTCCAGTGACCCGGCTGGCTGCAGTAGTGACATTCACCTTTAGCCACGCCTCCACTAGGCTTTAGGGCTTCCTTGGACTTCGCAACTTTCTTGCGTTTTCCTTTTGAAGTAGATGCAACTGACTTGCCCTTCTTCTTGTGTACCATCATTATGGCCTTGCCCTTGCCTTTATTGATGCTTTGCTCAGCTGTCTTTAGCATGTTCAATAGGTCTGGCAAAGACTTGTTGATCTCATTCATATTATAGTTCATGATGAACTGATTATAACTGTCAGGCAACGATTGCAAGACGAGATCAGTCGCCAAGTCCTGGCCGAGTGGGAACCCCAGTCTCTCAAGGTTCTCTATGTACCCGATCATTCGGAGTACATGAGGGCCTACTGGATTCCCCTCTGCAAGACTACTTTTGAACAACGCTTTAGACACTTCATAGCGCTCATGCCTTGCCTGTTCCTGAAACAATTGTTTCAAGTGTATGATCATATCATAGGCTTCCATGTTCTCGTGTTGCTTCTGAAGCTCACTAGTCATGGTACAAAGCATGAGGCAAGTCACGTCATTAGAATCATCAACATGTTTCTGACGTGCCCTTACTGCCGCTAGTAGAGACTCATCTTGTGGTGGGTCTGGAATTGGAGTGTCCAAGACGTACAGCTTCTTTTCTTGCTTGAGGACAATCCTCAAGTTTCTGTACCAGTCAAGGAAATTTGTTCCAGACAATTTATCCTTCTCAAGGACAGATCGTAGGGATGAACTCGATGCGTTTTTGTTTGCCATTTGGAATTCTACAAAACGAGAAATATGCATTTTAGTATTTTGAACAATTTAACTATATTTAATAATGGCTAGATCATTAAACATAGCTCCCACTATTTTTCTCGGTTTAATAGCCCTCACTATTAAAGCGGAAAATATCTTTATATTTTCTAGTGGGTCCAAGATCCTTATTTCACTTCTCCTTGAGCTTGCTTTGGCAAGTCACCCAAGAATTGGTTATTTAGGTAGGAACCATTCCAATTGCATCCCATGCAACTCTTGGTCCAATTAGGTGAATAAATTCCTTTTATTCTTTATCCAATTGGATAACTCCTAATTTTCATGCCTCTAAGCTCATCAATCCAATTGATTCTTGCCTAGTTGCGTCCAACCTCTTGCTTTCAACATACACGCATTACTAGCTTGCGTCGTCCACAACACATCATGAAAAATTAAAATCGCCTTGCTTTGGCAAGCCCGAATTTTAATAGGCCATGATCATGAAGGGTGTTTTGGCAAGAGAAGGCAAGACGCAATATTTAATTGAGGGATTTCTTTTAATTTGTTTGGTTGATCTTTATCAACATGGTCTACTTATTTGGATTGGGCTATCCACAATAAAAGACCAACCTTGTTTATTATTATCTTGTTATCGTTTTGCTTGTAGCACCATACACACAAAATAAATAACAAGGCATGAATAATAAACATCCACAAAAATAAAAAAACGTGGCATGGATATGGCCTCTAGACTAATGATATTATCAAGCCAATGATAATATCTAATTGCCCTAAAGTGCCGAGCTCATCTCCATGTGCTCCACCATAGCTGCGCGTCTAGGGATGTCTTTTGGCTCCTTTGGTTCTCCGGTCTTCTTCTCCATGTTCTTGGCTATCATCTAAATATTTCTAATTCTAGCCTAACATCTAGAATAAATAAATAATAAAAGCCTCACATGTCGAGGAGAAAAAGAACGACTCGCAGGCCGTAAAACTAAATTAATTATTACATTAATTTGATCAGCTCGCAGGCCGTAAACCAAACCACAAAACAATAAACATCCACAATCCTAGGCCATATCCATCCACCATGCAATAAAGCACATAATACAGTTAAAACCAATTTTTAACGCGCTTGTTTAATTTTAATGAAATTGGGTAACTAGGGTTTCACAACGGTCCAAAGGGTCCAAGCCAACAAGTGGCCCGAACCCTAGGACCGCCGCACGCCTAGGAGGCCGCGGCCTTGCTTGGCGCCCAAGGGAGGGGCGGGTGGCTAGGGTTTCGGCCCTAGTCCCCTTCCTCCTTCCTTGTTGCCCAAGCAAGGTTGTTTCCATATGGATTTATTACCATAATTTTATTTCCATAATTGAAAAACCCCTTTTTCAATCATGTGCCCATGAACCCTAATTTTCAAGAACCCAATTATTCACATCCTATGTGATTAAACTCACCAATTCTAACATCCAATGTTAAATTGGGTCTTGTTTGATTGAATCAAATTCAATATTGCATCTACTATGCCAATTTTTCAGTTTTCGCGTAATAAACAATAATACGGTGAATGAACTGAAATCGTAAACACATAATATCATGTTATGCTCTACGACCTGTGGCTCTGATACCACTGTTGGGTTTTGACGTAGGTAACGCAGCGGAATAACAAAAATTAATCCTACTCAAAGCCCACCAAGGATCACAGGAAGAGACATCATAACATGATTAAGGACATAGAAGATGTGTACCTTTTGATTTGTGAGATCACACGAAGAATGATGTCCTCGTCTCTACGGTTGATCCACGTCTAGAGGTGAGATCTAGATTCTTCCTTCACAACAAGTGCTAGCTTGAACCCGGAGGAAGAGGGATGAAGATCAAAGCAACAAAGCAACAAGGCAACAAAGGAGGGGCGGCCTCCTTCTTGCCGTCGGGTAGAGGGGCGGACGGGGGCTAGGGTTTCGGCCCTAGCTCTTGTCTTGCTCTCTCTTTTGCTCTCTCCCACTCTTTATGTGTTATGACTAAATAACGCATGTGTGGGAGGAAGCTAGAGCCTCCTTTATATACTCCAACAACTCCTTGTTGTTTCCATAAAAGAGTTTTCTTGTTCTAGTAGGACTAGAACTATTCCCTTCCTTGCAAATTAGTCCTACTAAGTTTGCAAGGTGTTGCACAATGATCCTTCTATTAATTAATCCATATTAATTAATCCCAAATCTAGCTCTACTCTATTTGACGTGTGACCCCATAGGTTTCTATATAGTTGGTAGTAACTATTACTAACATGGAGCGGTGTCTAGCAACACATCCATGCCACCCAACCAATAGAAAAAGTCAGTGATCCCGACAAACCTTTGTGCCCAATATGTCATATTGCATTATCCCTTTGTCTCCATATCCGGATTGGACACGAGACATAAATAGTCACACTCGTATATCCAATCCATAGTTCCTCGATCCTGGGAATACGCTTACACTTGCAGATAACATTAATATCTCCATATTAATTTATCTGAGTCTGGCCAGACATTCAATAAGCCTCATCCCTCGAGTGGCCGTGGATATTTACCCCCATTATGTGGGAGGGACAAATCCTATCTACATCACTACGATCTCTAAGCTTGCTTCCTATTACGCCCGATAGCCACCTTTATGATTACCCAGTTACGGTGTAACGTTTGATAACATCAAAGCGCAATATTTCACAACTAGAGTATCTAGTGACTTCAAGTCCAAGGATTGCAATAATATTAGCACTACGAAAAGCGATTGTGACTTTACATAATATAATGTATCCTTTTCGTCGTGGGTCAGTCCAGTATGCCATTACTCCTAATGCATACCCATATGTTAGACTTGATATCTCCATATCAATCTACCCATATACTAGTCAATATTTGATTGCCCTATTAATCAATATAATGGACTAGGGACATTTAAGATAAATAACACAATTTATCTAAGGACTTCATTATATTAAATATCGCCATAAATAATAAATGAATATTCTAGCCAAAACATTGTTCATACTAAATCTACGATTGCCTCTAGGGCATCTATTCCAACAAGAAGCCCCTGTAATAACACCACTAGTAGAAAGATGCGTGAGAGCACGTGAGAGAACTTCACCGCAAACTAAGAACAAATATGGTGATATGGGACATCCTTGAAGAAGCCCGCGTTTGAGCACGACACTACCCACTACTTGTCCCTTAAAAGAAAAGGAAAAAGAAGTTGTAGATATGCAATCATAAACAAGATTAATCCACTTTGGGCCGAAACCCAACTTACTTAGGACCTTGGTAATGAAAGGCCACTCAACTCGGTCATATGCTTTGCTTATGTTCGTTTTGAGAGCGAGAAAGCCTTCTTTGCCTTTGATCCTTTGCTTCATCGTGTGCAGAATCTCAAACGTAGTAATAATGATGTCGGTGATCAATCTATCGGGGACAAACACTGACTGGCTTTTGCATATCACAGCCGGAAGGACATGTTCAACTGGTTAGCCATTGTTTTAGTCATCATTTTATATATGACCGTACAAAGGCTAATAGGCCTAAGGTCAGCAGGGGTGCGTACCCGTTTGACCTTGGGAATTAAGGCTAGGATCGTGTGGTTGAACTCAGCTACACTTCTCTCGCAATTTAGGATTGCAAAGACACATCCTCCCACATCGTCCTAAAACTCCCCTAGTACTTTTGAAAGAAAATAGCTTGGAATCCGTCAAAATCAGGTGCTTTTAACGGGCCCATGTGCACAAGGATCTCCGTGACTTCTTCGATATTATAAGGCTGTTCCATGAAGTTCCGTAGAGCTTCTGAGATACCACAATTAACAAATTTTAGTATACCCTCCATATCCTCTTCAGACAGATTAGAGGACTGAAAAAATTGTTAAAATGATGGGAAAAGATCTGAATGATTTCGGAATCATCAGTATGCATGTTTCCTTCAGGTTCTTTACTCCCCTTTAGAGTGTTTTTTGCTTTCCTAGCTGTTGCCTTCCGGTGAAAGAACGCCGTGTTTCTATTGCCGCTTTTTAACCACTCAATTCTTGACCTTTGGTGCCAGAAATCTTCATATTTTCTGTGAAGAGCATTGAGATCCTTTCTGATCTCTTTGATTTTTGTCACCATCGATTTGCTTTGTTTCTGTCTTTCAAGACGAGATAGCTGTTTTTCTTTTCCTTGATTTTTGTCCGGACGTCTCCAACGTTGGTTTTGCTCCAGTTACTTAACTTAGTTGTGCACTTTGCCAATTTCTAAGTGAGTGCTGCCCCTCCCTTGGGCCAGCTCTTCTTAACAGTATCGTCGCGCTCCCCATTTTGGAGCCAAGCAGATTCAAAGAAGAACCTTTTTTGGCCGAACTCAGTATGGTGCTGAGGGGCTAAATCCATCTTGAGTTCTATGGGATTGTGATATGAGGTAGAGCACACAAAGTGTTGTACTCTCGCGTTACCAAACTTCAATCTCCATTTTAGGTTGGCTACTACTCTCTCCAGCCTCTCTCGGATGTTTGCTCCATCCTCCTGGCTGTTGTTCCATGTGAAGAGGTATCCGAAGAGCCCATGATCTTTGAGATCGCAATCTCGAAGCGCTTCTTTAAAAGGATTTGTTTGGGATCCCGTAACATCCTACCCCCTTCTTTCTCTGATTGGTACAAAACCTCGTTGAAATCTCCCAGCACGCTCTAAGGAGCATCTCCTTGGGGTTTTAGACGACGGAGGATATTCCATGAGTGATGCCTTTCACTCCTTTCAGGGTCCCCGTAGAATCCTGTTAGGAGCCAGTCCCCTTATACATCATGCACCTTGACTGAGCAGTGTATGAACCGTATATGAGATTGATAGACTATGACATTAGTGCTATCATCCCATAAGAGGGCCAGTCCACTGCTTACCCCCCAGTTGTCGACATAGACTCCATTTGCATACCCAACTTTCTTTCTGATCGGTTCCATCTCACTGGCTGACAATCTTGTCTCCATGAGGAAGATAAGATTGGGGCGGCTCTCCTTTACAGTATTGCAAAGGGATAGAACTTTGCAGGGGTTCCCAAGCCCCCACACGTTCCAACTTAGGAGACTCATTGGGATAGGCAAAGATGCTTAGAAGACTCTGCCTCTGGTAAATTTGGATTTTGGTTTTCACTGTCTTCATACTCCTTGCCCTTTTCGTTTTCTAGATCAGCTCCTTCTTGACCCGTATCAGATGACTCTGCTCCTTCCTTATCAGAACAATTTCTATTTCCCCCTCCCGTATTTAGACCTCTTTCGGTAACAACAATTATTGACGAGCCAGGTTTTCTTTTGCTGGGGTTTTGATTGTCGTTCTTTGTACCTGTTTATTGCATCTTCCTTTTGGCCTTCTCCTTGATATTGAGAATTTCCTCTTCGAGCCCTTTGATTGCACTGGACTTATTCCTTTTCCTTTGCTGGCTTCGTGATGGGCAAAAGGGTTAGGAAGGTTGCCCGATATATCTTTACCAGATTGTGCTTTTTTCTTATCTAGCTGGATTCCATCAATGCTAGAAAAAGGATTGGCCCCATTCAGATTTGGATCCGATCCGATCGAGAGGGGGATTGGATTGGATAGACTTTGATTTCCATATCTTTTGCTTTGACTTATCAGGACCTTTTGATTTAGCAGCTTCCTTATCCTGAATATTCAAATATTTTCCAATGCTGAAATTCTAATCATGCCCCTCATTGGTTTTCCCTTTATCGCCATTGTAACCGGAATTCGAGTTCTTCCGCTTACCGGCCTGTCTTCCCAGCACCCATGCTCCGTACTCCGGCTCCATCTCCTTTTGGATCATTTGGCTACGTTTTGGGCAACATATAGATTTGTGGTTAATCAGGCCGCACCAATCACAAAAACTTGGGATCCTCTCATACTTGAGATTTACCCACAAGTGTTCATCATCTTCAGTGTGGACTTTAGCACGTCTCCTTAGCGGTTTGTACGTTTTGATCCTCGTACACACCCCAATACATCGATCGGCTTCATCCCCTTCTAGATTGACCAATACTTTGCCAACCTCTCCGATTGAGGATGCAATTAATCCCCCGATATCTTCGTGAAGGAGATATGTTGGTATTCCTAGAATCAGGCTCCACACCCAGATATCTTGGAATGAGCATTTTGCCACATTCGATCTTATGTCCCATTCTTTGAGTAACAGGAGTTGTCTATCAAAACTCCAGGGTCCCCCAAAGAGTGCGCGCTCCATGGAGTTCCTGTTATCAAATCTGTAAATGAACGTATTACCTCACACTTTCATTATTTTTAGATCATCCTTTGTGCACCAGAGACGTCTGAAGAGCTCTTTCATCCCCTGCTCATCGATCTTCTCCTCTCCAACAAATCTCCCGATTAAGCAGAACTTCCAATCCTTCTTCACTTTATTGCAAACTTCTTTCCTGATTGATCACCACCTCTGTTTCCTCCTCCGCAGAGAGATGGATCCGATGGATCCAACTATCATCGTCGGAGCTTGACGCCATCCTAGCCGGGACGCTCTTTCTAGAGAGTGACTCTAGAGAGAGAATAATTTCTATGTATTGTTGTATCAACACATTAATTATGTGTACGCATTAATTAATTTATTTTTGTTGCAATTAATGCTAATTGCTCCGTTAATGATATATTTTATGAGATGAGAGATGACACGTCATGAATCTGGCACGTGCCAAGCACAAGTCAAACTCATGTAACGCACAAACTTTGGAAGGGCACCAGCTTGTTGTCGACAGCCATCACGTTCAGTTGCATAATTCTCTTACTAAACACAATCCCTAAAAACAATTCAAAATCTCAAAAAAAGTCAAAACCCTAATCATAAGGAATCCCCTCCCCTTTCCGTTTCTATTGAAAACCACTTTTTAAATTCCTTTACGTCACATGCCAATGTATCTTGCAAACTTATACAAGACTTTATCATATGTTACGATCAGAGATCGCTAGAAGCTATGACTTGGAGATACATAGCTGCAGCCTGAGTACTTAAGATTTCCAAAATCATAACTAAAGAAAAATGTATTTACTCTGATAACTGTAATTGGTATTATTAGACTCTTTAAAGTCTCGATTTGGTTTTGGTATAAGCTTTTATTTGTCAACAAGATGTGGAGTTGTTCGTGCACGACCATATCTTGTATCGATGACTTCTAGATACCTCCGGCTTGTTTTAATGAAGACTGCTAACTAGCATAGAGTGCAACATATCTTTACTCGAACTACTTTTGATCTTGAATGGTACGTAGAATCACAAAAAAATGTGATTGTACGACACTGATAAGGGTAATCATTGCTATAATCGAACTTCAAAATGCCTTCATCAAATAAAACATCGAGCTAATATCAAGCTGCTCGTGAACGACCAGAAAGGAACCCAAGTTGTGCACACTAACAACAATAAGTCATTGCTTTTCACAGTGATCACATGACGTGCGGAAGAAGCATGAACCATGCAACCTGCGGAAGTAACCCATCCACGTGTCCGAATCTCCCTCTCCCTCTCCCTCTCAAGCGTCTCTGTCAGAGGTATGTCAATGGTAGTATAATATTTACCAACTTGTGACATTCCCTAATTTGGAATTTCCACATCTGACGTAGAAAGTACACATGGATCATGCAGCTACACTAAAAGAACGTTCCCCTATTTAAGCAAAATTCATTCCTCCAACTTTCCCAAAACAGATCTCCTTCATCATCTAACAGTCTTTAGAGAGAAAGAAGAGAGAGAGATGGATGCTGTGGGTGGAGTACGGGCGGCGACCAGGGCGGCAGCGGTGGCGGTCTTCTTAGGGTACCTCTTCTTGTGGATTGTGACTCCTACTAATGTCTACAAGACAGTTTGGCTGCCTAAGATCCGACTCCAAACAAATTCAACTTTCTTCGGGACACAAGGTATTAAACTGTTCTTACTCTCTCCGTCAACATGGGCAGAGGTAGAAACTTTCAACTTTTAGGGGCACTATTGAAAGGTTCTATAAAATTTAACTGTTAAAGTGTTGTTTTTTCATATTATGGTGCGTCACGTGCCTTACCGTGCCGCACTCTAGCTTCACCCATGTCCGTCAATACTGGATGAGATCAGTAACTGTTCTTACTCTCTGTCAATACTAAATCTGATCAGATATGTAGAATAAGTTTGACCTTTAAAAACTTATATTTTTAAAAGCAAAAAGAAAAAAAAAAATTAACCATTTATATGTTTATTAATTTACAGGTGCGACCATCTTGCTATACACATTTCCTGTTCTCTTCATAGCTGTCATGGGCAGCTTCTATGTCCACTTGGGAAAAAAATGTGCTTCTACTGACACAGAGAGGTGAGCTAAAAATTTCAATTATTAGCTAATACATTTATAAATCATCATTACAAGATTTTTTCAAATTTTATCTTGTTATTTAACCAACATTTTATTATGAGCTAATCTCTCTCACTCTCTCTGAAAATGAAGCAGTAATGAGGGGAAGACGGGGAGAAGTAGATTGGCAATATGGAAGAGGCCAATGATAATGAGAGGGTTGGGGATTGTTTCAAGGATTGAGATAGCCTTCTTCCTCATGTTCATTGCCCTTCTGGTTTGGTCTTTCTCAACTTACTTGCACATAAGCTTTGGCAAGATCACTCCTCAATCAGCTGCCAAAAAGGATGAAGAAATGTACTCTCTCTCTCTCTCTCTCTCTCTCTCTCTCAATTTGCAATTTTGAACAAACAATTTTTGGTTTATTGAAAAGAATATCGACAAATCGGTGACATATTTAACGAAAATGGCTCATTCGATGATAATTCGAAGGGGGCGATCTTTCATATCACACCATTTCAAAATGATTTGTAGTTTTTTCCAAAAACAAGGTAAATTCTAGTTAATAAAAGATATCCCATGATCTCCGGGTGCTACTCTTGGTTCTTTCTATATTTACTATTTATTTGTGTACCCATTCCCTACCAAAACTAAAGCTTGACACTTAATTTAAATTTAAACAGTAAAAAAATTCAGTACTAAAAAATTTCAGCAGTGATCATAATCTGAGTGAAACATTTAGCTGAACATAATTTTCTTAACTATGCACATACCCAAGCATTTCACTAGCTAGGGTTTCGCCTCACTACAACTAAGGACAATTGGTGGACTATGACTAACTTTGGTGTTTGTTTCTTGATTTTCAGGTGGGAATCTAAGCTGGACAGCGCCGCCCTACGGCTAGGGCTTATCGGAAACATATGCCTTGCTTTTCTATTTTTTCCGGTGACTCGAGGGTCGTCTGTGCTGCCACTCTTCGGTCTCACATCGGAGGCTAGTGTCAAGTACCATATATGGCTAGGTCACATTGTCATGACCTTGTTCACTGCTCATGGGGTTTGCTATATCCTTTATTGGGCTGTCACTGATCAAGCATCTGAGGTAACTAATTTTCAAGAATTAGTATCTTGGAAAATCATAGTAAATAAACATAATTTGTGGATTCTAAGCTGATTTTAAACATTCTTTTTATTTTATTTAAAACAATTAATTATACAATTCTTTGCAGTATCTTTCACTTATTGGGTCCGAACTTCACATTATATGAAACGCGTCTCTGTTACATCAACGGACAAGTTCTAGACTCAACCTCTTTATTCGGTGACAAAAGAGACATAAAACAAACAAAAATGCAATAAATACAAAAGAAAAAGGTAGCATTGAAACGTAACGATAAAACTTTAGTTTTATGGTCTCGTGGTTTCTCCATTTTTGTGTCTAACTATAGATATGTACAACCGTATCTAAATACCAGAATATATGTCATTGTTGTCACATTAAAGCTTGTTTGTTTTCTTTGAAGGTATCGATTTAGCAAATAACGTGAAGCTAAAAAGAAAATGAGCCTTTTTCTAAGGGCATCTCCAATAGCTCATGCAAAAGTCACTTTTGTGCAAAATATAATGAAAATGAGGAAAAAATGAGCTCCAACAGACGATGCATATCCCCATGTATTTTGCAGAACATACATCTTCCTCTCCATTAATAGCTAACAAAAATGTAGGGAAGTAAAATTTTGTGTCTATCTCTCTCCTCTCATGCATCCTCAATATGTATATTTTAACCTCTCTTTACTAGAAAATGTATAAATTGTATTTTACTGCCAGAGCAAAACTACAAATGCATGTCATGCAAAATTTAAAACATGCAAAAAATACATAATACTATTGGAGATGCCCTAATAAAGTAGTACAAATTTTATGTTGTTTCGTCACTGTGGATAGACTTAAATTAAGTTTCTAATGTATTGTACACGAGCATATGTGATTCTTCCACACACAATATTTTACTGGAATTTTATACGCTTTGGAACTCAAACAGTGATGACACGACAAAAAAGGCAAAATATATGTAAATTATTTTAAAAAACTAATATATAATTAAAAATCCAGAAACTAAAATCAACATCTTCTTTTCTCTTTCTAAAAAAAACATCTTCTTTTCTCTAAACCACAATGTTTGGTGACACAAATGATCATGCAACTTAATTTGTCACTATAGTATGATATCAATTTTCAAATTGTGGTTGTTTGGTCCCACATAGTTTTGGTATTCTTGTGACAATTGTATGGGATACACCTTTCATGCAATTCCAGCCATCAAGTTTGGAACTTAAAAGGTACTAAGAAGATTACAATTTCAACTGTGCTCACATAGGGCAATAACATCTTAGTAGTCAACTACTTGGTGATAACTTCAACTTTAAGGCACTATTAATGATCCATAGCAATTTCCTCTTTTCTGAAATGAGAAAAAATACGATACTTTCGACTCAAAATATTTGTCAATTTTTCTATTTTGAGATGTGTCAAAATAACTGTCCATTTACTATTTTCACATGCAGATGTTGAAATGGGCAAAGGCTGACATATCAAACGTAGCCGGAGAGATAGCTTTGCTATGTGGACTAGCTATGTGGGGGACGACCATCCCTCGCATTAGGAGAAAGATGTTTGAGCTCTTCTTCTACGCCCACCACCTCTACGTCGGCTTCATTGTATTCTTCGTCCTCCATGTCGGTTTCTCTTACTCTTGCATTATGCTCCCTGGCTTCTACCTCTTCGTGGTCGACCGCTTCCTCCGCTTCTTGCAGTCGCGCCGTGGCGTCCGCCTCCTTTCGGCAAGGGTTCTGCCTTGTGAAACCCTAGAACTCAACTTCTCCAAGAGCCAAGGTATACTTTACAATTCCAAAAGAGTTTTGAGGCAAAGGAAACCTTTACCCCCTCAAATTTGGTTGAAGAACACAACCAATTCTAGTTTGGAAATGGAGACTTTCACCCCTTTAGTTGACCATACTTCGGGAAACTTACACTCATATTGTGACACCATTACTGGAGTTGGAGTTGAGAACTGTCACTATAAATGTTTTTGGGACACATCACCACCCCCCCCCCCCCCCCCCCATCCCCACTCTACTCTATTAAACAATTGGAAAACAATTTTACCCCATTTGAATAATATGGGGGAAAATTTGTCTCAAAATCTATTTTTCGTGACAGACTCTACCCCAGACTAACAGTGTCACAATAAGGAGTTTAAGTTATCTAGAGTTTTTGGCTCGCTGAAGGGGTGGAAGTGTCCTTTTCCAAACTGTAAGAGGTGAGAGTGTCCTTAAGTCAAACTAGAGGGGTGAAATTGTCTTTTACCCATGAGTTTGGGGTGCATTTGCGACATTTTTCATGAAAAGTTACACTTTGACCCCTAAACTCTATCATCATTTCACTTTAGTCTTCTAATTTCTATTGTTGTTCTAACATTGTATTTTGACAGACTTGAGCTACACACCAACAAGCATCATGTTTTTGAATGTCCCAAGCATTTCCAAGATGCAATGGCACCCTTTCACAGTCTCATCAAGCAGCCTTCTGGAGCCCGAGAAGATAAGTGTGATCATCAAAGGAGAAGGAAGCTGGTCCAAGAAGTTGTACCAGATGGTATCATCTTCTCAACTTGATCGCCTTGACCTAGCCATTGAAGGACCTTACGGTCCCGCATCAGTCGACTTCCTTAGGTATGTAAAATTTGGCGATTTTCATATCGTAGTACTCATTCAGCCGTTTCTCCGAACATTTCGAAGGCATGGTTGGACTATCAAAATGATACAAGAACTTGTTATTTATTTCATAATGCAGTAGACTTACAGATTACTCCACAACATTATGAAAAGATTAGCAAGTTCTTATATCAGTTTGCTCCTCAACTAGAAAGCCTACTCGAGTCACTTTTTTCTCTTGTTCTTTGCATTTTAACTATAACTGCTAAATAACTAGTGTGTTGGAGATGCTCTAAGAGAATGCCTGTCTTGTTATTTGCAGCCACGACCTTCTGGTGATGGTGAGTGGCGGAAGCGGGATCACGCCGTTCATCTCCATCATCCGAGAGCTCATCTTCATGTCCGAGGCAAAGAAATGCAAGACCCCAAAGGTTCTCCTTGTGAGCTCATTCAAGAACACTTCAGACCTCACCCTGCTAGACCTCATCCTGCCAGCTTCAGGCTCGCCCTCAGAATTCCCCAACTTAGACATCAAGATCGAAGCCTACGTTACAAGAGAGAAAGAACCCACAAGCCCAAAACCACTCCAAACCGTCTGGTTCAAGCCCAGCCCAACGGACGTGACCCTAACCCCAGTCCTTGGCCCCAACACATGGCTTTGGCTAGGTGTCATCATCGCCTCCTCTTTCGTTATGTTCCTTCTGTTCTTGGGTCTCCTCACGGGCTATTATATTTACCCGATTGACCATAACACTAACCATGTCTACTCGTACGCTGCGAGAGGCGTGTTGAGCATGTTGCTCATATGCTTCTGCATAGCTGCAACTTCTACAGCGGCGTTCTATTGGAACAAGAAGCAAGGGACCATGGAAGGAAAGCAGATACAGAACATGGAAGGCTCGACACCCACTGCTTCCCCAAACTCAGATAGGGAGATGGAGAGTCTCCCCCAACAGGCGCTTGAACAGAATACGAGTCTGCATTTTGGTGAAAGGCCTGACCTAAAGAGTAAGTCACTGCCCTTCTGATATTTTAATAAGTGGTTAAAATGAAGAGAGAGACCTATGTTTTCATCTCAATCACATACTGAACAATTTAAATTTTAAAGATTAGAGATATCTCAGTTCCCAAACATACCTGGTGTATTGTTGATAATTTATCTAGATATTTGCCTGATTGTGGTGGGTTTAATTATTTTTTTAACATTTTTTTGTGCAGGGATTTTATTTGAGCGAAAGGAATCGAGCATTGGGGTTCTTGTTTGTGGGCCGAAGAAGATGAGGCATGAAGTTGCGAACATATGTGCAGCTGGGTTGGCTGAGAATTTGCATTTCGAGTTCATCAGTTTCAGTTGGTAGATGATGAATTTGCTTATGTTGGAAAAATAAAGAGTGTAACTGAATTGGAGATGTCTGTGTTTGCACTAAGTTTTTTTGTTCTGCTGTTTATAATTGCTTCCCTATAAGATTTCACTTCTGTATTTGGAATGTAAATGTAAATGCACATGCAATGTTAAAGGGAGAAGTTTATACTTCCTTGGTTGAATATGAATAACATATATCACTTGGATTTATTTATTTATTTTATTTTTTTGTGCGCTTAAATTAGGGGTAAAAGACACTTTCACTCCTCATGTTTGACACACAGACACTTTCACTCCTAGTTCGGGAAAGGACACTTTCACCCCTTTAATGTACGAATTCCAGGACACTTGCAACCTTATTGTGTCATTCTGTACTCTAGTTTGGGAAAGTTACAATTAGACGTTCAGTCGTAGCAAGGTGTCTGATCTGAGACGAATACGATATATCATAACTGTAGGATCAGCACGGCAGGAAAGGACCAGAACAGTCCCGGCCTGCCCTAGATTCGGACGGGAACAGCCCTTGAACATGGCCTGCCCACCCCGTCCCCCTTAAACCGCCAATTCATATGCTAAAAGTGTGTTTGTTTTTACTATTATTATTTATCATATATTATATATTTCTTTAAAAGCTGATGGGCCGGGCCGGGCCGGCTATTGGGGTCTGATCTGTGGGTCGAGGCCGGTGCACATGGGATCGGTGGTCCCCCTCCAAGCAGTACGGGCCCGGGCCAGTTCAACGCGTTTGACAGCTCTCACGGGGAGTAAGATCTAACTCAAATTAACAGAATATTACCTGACTAACCTGATAAGTTAGCTGGATTCTATTCAACAGACAAAGAAACAGATCAGAACTAAAATAAAATGAAGTGAAATGCCTATTTGAAGAACCGTACCCACTTGATCTCCAGCTACTTCAGGTAGAGACTCACTGAATATATTTCCAATGCCTCGTCGAGAATGTGACAGAAAACCTCAAAACCATATAACTAAATTCGATTGCCTAGCAGGAAAAAAGGCTAGACACAACTACGACTGAGAAATAAAAGGGTGGGTACTATAACTAGAGAAGTCTCCTATGAGAAGAAGCAAGGTGTAAGCAGTAACACAAAAAGCAATTACAGACGCAGAGTCTTCAGGAAGTCAAGATTCCCAGAAACCGATACAAACCTCTCCTTGATTCAACCTCAATACTAGGTATTCATATCCCGGATTCGCAGGCCTTAAATCTTTCCTAACATTCTGTCAGCATTCCAGGAACTGAGCTTTTGGTGTAATCTGTTACTAGTAAACTTTTAGTTTTCAGATTTCAATTAGCAACTGAATGCAAAAAGATACATTGTTGGCAAAAGTAATTAAGATGCATATATAAATTCCTAAAATTTCTGGTACAAGTAGGAACTAAGTAGGAAACTTTAAATCTCGAAAACAGAAAGGAAATAGAGAAAGTAAGGAACTAGCTAAATGAACCTTGAAATGCTTTAGTTTACCGATTTCATCGAGAAGAAGAACAAAAGGTAGCAGAAAACATCAGATCAACCATTTCTTCAATTGTATGTTCGGGATGTGAGCAATATTAGGCCAATCCTCCCCTATTCCCTTCTCGCATCTACTAAATATCCCCGCACAGTCAGCAACTTTCAATCTCCGCAACGACGTAAGACGCCGCACGCATCCCGGTAAAGATTCCAACGAATCGCAAGATTCTATGCGGATTTCCTCTAGTGAAGTGAGGTCGCCCATCCACTCTGGCAGGCTCACAATATCGCAGTAGGCGAGTTCCAAGGTCTGCAATTGGGGAAGATCCTGAAGCCATCCTGGGAGTGTCCCAGTATAATTTGACAAGTTCACCTCCGGGAGTGTCTGTAATAAGTTATCCCTAAACCCATCAGAACCAAACAAAGGGCATCCAGAAATGCAGAATTTCTCCAGGACAGGGAAATACTGGAGCTTGGGTCCCGATGTGGGTCCCACCAAGCTCTCTAACATCGGCATCGAACCTAGAGATAGAGATCTCAGTGATGGAAAGAGTTTATCAGATAATAATTTTACAGAACATACATCTTCCTCGTATAAGAATCGTGTATTAGGCATGCCTGAAAGACCAAGTTCACGGAGACAAGGAAGTGACCCAAACAGCGGAAGATTTACCAAATTCCTACAACCATACGCTTCGGTTTTAACAACATTAGGAACACAAAATCCGATGTTAGCCGTCTCCAACCAACTCGGAAACTTCGTACCTTTGTAACAACGAACGGTTAGCTTCTCCAAGTTGGGATGGGGCTTGAGACTTTCAAACAACGACAGCAACTCCGCGTCTTCCTCCTTTTTTAATTCTTCGAATTCAGCTTTCCATTCTAACTCCAAGTTTCGAACAGAACACAGTTGGGATAAAGGACAAGGGCTTCCAATTTCGCATTTTAACACATTAGCCCTTCTTAGATTCGTTATTATCAATCCTCCCCTCAAATTCACTAGGCTTTTCAGCTCGCGTAGGTCGCCGCATTTCTTACCTTCCGGCTCCGCTACAAAATTAGTCAATGTCTGCAAACAAGTCAATTCCTCCATTCCACGTGGCATATGGCTCAACTCGTAACAACCGTTAATGTCTAGGTGCCTGAGATTCACTAAATTCCTTGTTTCTACAGGCAGTTCCTTCAGATTACTACAACACGCTAGGTTCAACGTCTGTAAACTGTAAAAACTGGTGATGGCTTCAGGAAGTGAAGCGAAAGTGTTGTGAGATAGGTCGAGGTAATTCAAATGTCTTAAGCCGTCGACAAAATCCGGCACCTGTTTCATGCGGTATATTGACAAATCCAACACGCGCATTCGCTTGAAAACCTTCTTGATCTCTCTAGTTCTTTGTTTATTCAAAAGGGCAAGTGAATCTCTAACCACGAGCGTGCGTAATTTCTTTGCAAGCAATAAACGAGAGCCCATATTTATCGGGATCCGTGCGTGACGAGTTCTTTCATCAATATTTTCGACGTCGAAGCAATACTCGTTTCCTCCTATTGAGACTGCAAGATCGTGAATCAAGTCGTGCATTTTGTAGAAATAAGAACCGGATTTCTCTTCATCAACATGCACCTCAAAGAACGACCTCTCCGATAAATGCATCAAACATTGCTCTCCGACGTCTTCCAATGAACGAGCCGTGCCGTCCGATTCGACAAGGCCGTGAGCGATCCACATCCTTATCAGTGTCTCTTTCTGCATCCTCTCATCTTTTGGGAAAATTGCGCAATATGCAAAACATCTTTTCAAGTTTGCCGACAAGTAGTCATAGCTAAGCTTCAAAATCGGCACAATCTTGCCATCGCTATCTTGCGTTATAATAGGAAGATCATTCTTTTTGAAATCTAACCACTCTCTTTCGCTTGCTTTTAGACCCAACATGCTTCCGATCATCTTTATAGCCAAAGGAACTCCTCCGCATATTTCCACCACTTCGTTTCCTATTCCCAGAACTATGGCACTCTCTAGCTCGGCCGCCCCTTGTTTAAACGCCGCTTGCTTGAACAAAGCCCACGACTCCTGGCGAGAAAGCCCTTTCAAGAAATGGGTTGCAACGGACTTTGCAGCTCGTGAAACTAATTCAGCTCGGGTGGTAATGAGAATTTCACTCCCTTTTGCACCACCGGCTAAAAGCTCTTGAAGTTTCTCCCATTCAACTGGAGACTCATTCCACACATCATCCAGAACAAGCAGATACTGCTTTCCGTCAATGGCTTCTTTGAGTTCGTCCTTCACTCCTTCCATCTGAATCCTCTCGCATTTCTTCCCCGTTGCAGATTCTATGATCTTCTCACAAATTAGCTTTACATCAAAAGGATCAGAAACGCAAACCCACATCATAAGCTCAAAACCGCATTTAACTTCGTTCGAACTGAAGACAGATTGAGCTAAAGTAGTCTTTCCCAATCCACCCATCCCAACTATCGAAACGACAGACACATTATCTACACCATCCGATTGAAGTAAGAGCTTCTTGACACTTTCAATATCCTCTTCTCTGCCAATGACTTTCTCTAAAGGCACAAATGAATGCCACTCTACACTTCTTTTGCCAATGGCACGCATCTCTTCTTGTCGCTGAATAAAACTAAATCTATTGCTATCGAATGCTATGGCATCCAACTTCTCCCTAATGAACTTCACTTTACGACCCATCTTAAGACGATACATGACTTGATTCGAGCTGGAGAAGAAAATGTGTACCTCCTTTGCTTTTTTGTTTTTCGTCATCACTCGGCGCTTCAAAGCTTCGGTGCTGGCTTCTTGCAACAAGTCTTCGACATCATAAAATACAAGTTTGATCTTAATGAGCCAATCTTGGACCTGGCAGATAGTATTGTTAAATTTGTCAGGTGTTCTAACCAACGTCTAGATGTGGGAATTTGACAGAAAAGCTAGAAGGGACTTTGTGCAAATTTGATTTCTTTGGTTGGGTTTCTTAGGATAAAAGACACTTTCACCCCCTCAGGTTTGTCATCTTAGAGCATATAATGACACAAATAGGGGTGCCAGTGTCCTGAAGTTTGGCACTCAGAAGGCGTGTGTCATTTCTCAAACAGGGGGTGGAAGTGTCTTATGTCCAACCTGATGGCGGTATAAGTGTATTTTACGCTATTTCCTAATACACATCCTTTGACAAAAAAAATATAAAAAATAGAAATAAAAAAGCTTGAACCTGGCAGTTGGTTCTCTGCTTCTCCTCGGCATCAAGAAGCACGGCTTCGATTGCAGACAACGTGCTCTTGAGCTTTTCGAACTCGTCTTTGGTTCCAAATACCCAGGGCTTTCCAACATAATCTTGGAAAACAGGGGAACACAACTCTCCCAACAGCTTTCCAGCAATTCCATGGAGGAGTGATGCCATTGATAGGTGCAGAGGTGAGGTAAGAAGATATGGGGTGCTAGATTGATATTTTGGATCTATCAATTTCAAGGTATTTAGTTAAGTGAATGAATAGATGTGGATGGGGCAGGAACCATATCTTGCCTTTAAAAATTGCTCCTAGGGTCAATTCCCATACTTATTTCTGTAAGTTGAAATCTCCACAGGCTGGCATCTACTTTAACCCCTTGTCTGATTCACATGTTCACATTCTTAGAAATGGATGACATTTTTTATGTGGGAGCCACTACTCTTTTGGGTGCGCACATGATAAACTTCCGCTCTAGTGCAATAGCCTGCAAACCACACTAGAGAAGTAAACCAGCCTGAGAAAACTCGCAATGACAGGCCAATAGACAGCCCTTGGGTTGCCCCAAGGTTTGAACTCAAGAACTCAAGGCAAATGCCCAAATTCTGAAGAATGCTACACCGACCAACTCAACAACACCCCTCAACTTTGCAATTGGATGACTTTGTTTATGTGGCCTTTATGGGGTCAAAGACACTTTCACCCCCTCAAGTTTGAATTAAGACACTTTCATCCCTTTCAGTTTGGAAAAACACCCTTCCCCATTCAGCGTGCTATGCTGAATTTCAGGATACATCCACCCCTTAATTGTGACACCTTTAGTATGGGGTTGGTGTCCGTCATTGACAGTTGTTTCTGGGACAAATTCAAACTCTTAAGAGTACGGAATGACCATTGAAGCCCTATTGGATGCAGATATAACAACTCAATCAAACATATTCAATAATTTAGTATAGTTATATGACTGCCCTAAAATTAATGAATGGCCTTGCTTGAGTTGTACTTTATACATCCTATGAGACGTCAATGGTCATTTCGTACTTTAAGAAGGAAAGTTTGTCCTAAAAACTAGTGTCTGTGAAGGACCTCACCCGCAGGCTGATGGCGTCATAATTAAGGGGTGTAAGTGTCCTGAAGTTCGTTACACTAAAAGGGTGAAAGTGTCCTATGTCAAAATTATGGGGTAAAATGTCTTTTACCTGGCCTCATTACTCGTAAGGTTCAAAGTAGAGCTGAAAAGTGAGCCAGAGGACTGCCAAACTGGCCAGCTTGGCCTGGTTCTTCTCGAACCCACAGTGGTCCTGAACCTGCCCTAGTCTGGCCTCCACGTGGTCAGGCCAAATCCAAGATATCGGACTGCAAGCCTGGTTAGGCCCGGTTCATTGATAAAATATTGATGGTGGTCCGTACTCAAGGTGTAAGGGTGCCGACCCATGCTTAAAATCGGTCTGGCCAGCACCAAAATGACCCAGATCCGCCCCCCTACAACACCCAAACTGGCCCAACCCCCTAACCCCCATTTTGGCCCCCCAACTCGGTGCGGTTCGCCTTGTACACAATCTTACCCGACCAGGGCCCCACCGGGCTGTTTTGCCCCTCCCCCCAAAATGGTACCTGTGGGTATCGAGTTTCCCAACCCCTATTCCCCCCCCCTCCCCCCCCCCCCCCCCCCCCCAACCCGGCTTGACTCGCACCGTTCAGCCTTGAGTCCTTACTATTGGAGCAAAAACTGTAAAGTGAAAGACCAATTTTGATGAGGACCAAAATTTGTCCAAAAGTACAAAATACAAAAAACCGGTCCCTATCGTTAGGAGATTCTCTAACCAGAACAATCACATCTTCACCTAGTGTAAGATCTCCCAAACACTCATTTCACTCTGTCTCAGCTATTTGTTCTCATCTTGACTGACTCGTATCTGGATCACTTTGACCGGATGATTCGGATAGCAAAATGATGCGATTTTTTGATATCTTTTTCACCGTATTATGGAGAACTTTTTAGTGCATGTTTGGTATCGTTGATTTTAATTCAGTTGGATTAAAATCGGCCTCTTTTCAAGAGTCTTGTTTGTTAGGCCTGCAGATTAAAATAATCTATGTGCAATTGTAGAATCTCTAAAATTGGGAATTATGCAGCTTCAAATCTCTAAAAAAATAATTTTGATAATTTTACATTAGCATAATCACAGTTCAGTTATGAACATGTGTATTTAATTGCTTGACTTTAGAGCTCTATAAATTTTGTCAAATGGATCAAGTTAGTGATCTGTAATTTCAGCTCATACCAAACAGATTGCGATTATAAGTTAAGTTGAATTTTCTTTTCTGATTATTTTCAGCTGATTATTGAGATTTTCAGCTGGTACCAAACAGACTTTTACTCTACAACACCATGAAAAAATTATCAAAAAATTGCATTATTTTACTATCCAAATTACCGAGTCAAAGTGACACAGTAATAGTGATAAAAATCATGATGGAAACAAAGAGCAGAGACGGAGTGGTACAACCAACTACAGTATTCAGCAAGATAAATGGTACATAAACTGAGCAAGATTCAATACTTGGACTAGAATATTAGAGCACATATTAAACAAATGATGAAATGATTGAGATTTTCAGCAAAGAAAGAAGTCAACTTTGAAGGAAAGGTACCTTTGGTGGTTCTGGAATTAGGCAGGACTGAAACTCCACGGTTCGCCGGAAAAACGGGGATTAAGAACGCCGGCCAAGAAAAGACGACGTTCGGCGGAGAAGCACGAAAAGTTGCACATCGTCACCGATTGACGATGAAAAGGGGAAAATTTGTATTAATGGGCTTCATCTCAGCCCTTATCCATAATGGGCCAGTCCATGTAAAAGAAAGTGGTGGCTCAAGAAAAATTGCACATTGTCTCTCTTAGCCCAAACCCGAAAGAAGCCATTCATTCAGCTGACTTTTGCTGCTGAAAACTTCGATTAATTGTATAATCTACTCTTAACATTTCATTCTCTAACATTTCATTCTATTTTACACCTCTTTTGGTGTATAGCGTTCACACGTCCTTTGAGACTATATTGTGAATATATATATATCTACTACTCCGCCAACACTCGCACACGAGCCACTCTAAAAACATTTCATTCTATTTTGCTCAAATAATATATTTTATTCTATCTGGGAGCCAACGGAGGTTGTAAATTAGCAACAATTTTCACTAGGGTTTTAGACCTTCGATTCTGTTGGAGAGAAAGGGGCGACAAAAGGGTTTGATGCAGGTGTACAACGTTTCTGCGTAGCGGTGCAAGCTCTCTCGACGAAAAAGCTTGTCTACTATGGCGGCGAGTACAGGTATGCTTATGGATTTCAGAAAACTTACTATAGAGGAGGAGGTTGAAAGTTACGATCGGGAGTACTGCCTAGAAGCGATTCAAGGCAGAGGGCCATGTCTAATCGGTTCTTTCCTTCTCCTTATTCGTTTTAACGTCTGGGCAATGGAGATCTTTTTCAAGAAGATAAGGCCAGAACGGGAATAAATCATTATTCACGCAACTAGCAGAATAGATTCATCTTCAAGTTACTGTCAAAAGAATCACTGGAAGACGTTCTTAATGGGGGTCCATGGTTATTCGATGAAAACATCTTTGTTCTTAAATCGTGAGTAATCTTGGCTCGGACCCACCTACAAAGTAATGGCGTCATAATCAAGGAGTGTAGGTGTCCTAAACTTTGTTACAATGAGAGAGTGAATGTGTCCTTTCTCAAACCGGACAAGGTGAAAGTTCCCTTATGTTAAACTCGAGTGGTGAAATTCTCTTTTGGCCGGCCTCTTTGCCCATAAGGGTTCAAGTCGTCAAGTGAGGTTGAGGACTGTCAAACTGGCCTGGCCCTTCTCAAACCCACAATGGTCCTAAACCGGCCCTATTTTGCCCTCCCTGTGGCCAGGACGCATTCAAGAACCCTAAGCCCAACCCGGTCTCATTGATTAAATATTGATGGATGATAAAACTTGTTCCTCACTTGAGCAAAAACTGTAATGTAAAGGACCAAAAAATTTGATCAAGGACCAAATTTTGTCCAAATTTACAAACAATTGGCCCTTATCTTTGGAAATTCTCTAACAAGAGCAATCACATCTTGACAAGAGCTTCATTTTTGTTTAACCATAGCGGGCCCGGAATTGCCTTGGTTCAGTACAGAGTCGGTTAAATGGTCGAGCTAGTGGGAAATTCTGCTATTCTGCTCGGTTTCGATCGGTTTACCGGTCAGGCTCAGTTCGGTCTAGGGCTCGGATCAACGGAGGCTCTAACTGGCCCTAGCCCGATAATATACGATTACAGTCCGGGTTCAGACTCGATTACGTGAGTTCAGTTAAATACTGTGCTGGTTCACGAATGACAGCTCTGATCTTTAATAGAAGATGATCCAAAATAAAGACTCGAAGACTGGGCGTGACCTTCTCCCTATTGTTTTGAGATCATGTTTTAGCCCACTTATTTATCATTACAGAACTTATGTAAAGCCCAAAGATGTAAACCCATTTTCATTAGGTTTTATCTTCCTACCGTTAGATCACAATCCAACGGTAGCATCAAGTAATGACTATATATATTCTCTCTGTTCATTAGGGGAATGTATATACAGATTTCTTTTCTTTCTCTACCGTTTTACACTTCATCGTCTTCTTCTCTCACAAACCCTAAACCATCTTTCATGGTATCAGAGCCCTGAATGATGCAATCTACCACCACCGACGGCGGTTCTTCACCGGCCCCGCCTATTTATCTCATGTCCAACATACACAACCTCTTGCCTTCTAAACTCGATAGCTCGAATTTCATCCTTTGGCGACATCAGATTGCTTCAATTTTCAGGACCCATGGTTTGTTAAGTCACTTGGACGGATCTTCGTTCGGTCCACCGGAGTTTCATACTCTGCCTAATGGATCTCTCTCTCCCCTCCCAAATCCGGCCTTTACGGCTTGGATTCTTCAATATCAAGCCGTTATCACCATTTTGAACGCAACCCTCTCCACTGAAGCACTTACCCTTGTTCTGGGTACCACCCTAGCCAGATCCGCTTGGGAGACACTTGAATGGCGCTATGCGTCGTTGACCATATCCAACGTTCTCCAACTTAAATCGGAGCTTCAAACCCTCAAAAAAGGCTCCGATCCGGTGGATCTCAATATGAAGAAGCTTTCCATCCTCCGAAACAAGCTTGCTGTTTCCTAGGTTGTTGTTGACGACGAGGATATGCTTCTATTCACGCTGAATGGCCTACTCGTGGAGTCTAACTCCTTCCGGTCCTCTGTTCGAATCAAATAGACGCCGTCTCCTTTGAAGAACTTCACGTGCTTCTACGCGCTGATGAACATATGCTACAGTATCAATCCCCACCCCCAGATCTACCTTCTCCCACCGCCTTCTTCTCCAACAAAGGCGGCGGCGGCCGTGGTGGTCGTTTCCCTTACGGTAACCGAGGTGGTGGCCGATATGGTTTCCGTGGTGGTGGACGGTTTGACTCTCCCAGAGGCGGTCGATCTTCCGGGTCGGGTGGTTATTCATCTGGTTCGAGTTCGAACTATGGATCCGGTTCCGGATCCGGTTATGGAGTTGGTTACGGGTCCGGACCCAATACCGGTTATGGATCGGGTCGAGGCAACGGAAGTGGTCGGTCCGGTTCTCAGAGGGGGCGCTCTGGTGGATCGGGTCGTTCAGCTCTGGTTACATGCCAGATAAAGTGGCTTAGACTACCATTCGGCGCTTGATTGCTGGCACCGTATGGACTACGCCTATCAAGGGGGTCATCCCCCATAACAACTTGCTGCTCTTGCTGCAACCTCTTCTCCAAATCAATAATCTTCTGAGGTATGGCTTACGGATACTGGCGCTTCTAATCATATGACTGTGGACTTAGCAAATATGTCTCTCTCCGAACCCTATTCTGGTAATGATCATGTCACTGTTGGCAACGGCTATTCGTTGCCAATACACCATTATGGTACTGATCTGTTAAAAACTGCTTCCCACACGTTTCTTTTACCTAAAACACTTCATGTTCCGAAATTATTTGTTAACCAGATTTCTGATAATCAAATGTGTGCTGATAATGACGTACACTTCATATTTGATAAACACTCCTTTTGTATTCAGGCTATGGATACGGGCAAAATTCTTTATCAGGGTCAAAGTAAAAATGGTGTCTACCCCTTTTCCTCCATGTCCCTCAAGACTAGTCCTCAAGCTAATTTGGGTTAACGTGTTAAATCACCTTTGTGGCATTCTCGTTTAGGCCATCCTACTAATACTGCTCTCTCTAAATGTATTCACTGTTTTGATTTATGTTCAACTTCTGGTTCAAACTCTTTGTGTGAAGCTTGTATGGCTGGTAAAATGCCTAGACTCCCCTATAAATGTCTACTTCTACTATTTCTGATCCTCTTCATATGTTGCATAGTGATGTTTGGGGTCCAGCTTCTACATTATCTGTTAATGGTTATAAGTATTATGTTTTATTTACTGATGATTTCTCTTGTTTTACCTTTTTCCCCTTAAACATAAATCTGAAGTTCCTAATCTGTTTGTCAAATTCAAGTTGTTTATTGAAAAACTGTTGAACTCTTGTATCAAAATTTTACGAACTGATGGTGGAGGTGAATAAACCTCATATATTTTTCAGAAAGTTCTTAGTGATAATGGTATTTTGCATCAAAAATCCTGCCCTTATACATCCCAAAAAAATGGTTGCCGAAAGAAAACATCGTCATATTTGTTGAAACTGCTATTTCTTTGCTACACAATGCTTCTTTGCCTAAATTTTTTTAATACCTTGCTATTGCTACTGCCACATACTTAATTAATCGTTTACCTAGTTCTAACACTTTGAACATGTCTCCATATGAGTTGTTGTTTCATGCTAAACCAGATTATTCTCATTTAAAAGTCTTTGGCTGCTCTTGTTATCCTTATTTGAAACAATATATGTCTTCTAAATTAGATCCTAAAACCAAAAAATCTGTGTTCTTAGGTTATGCAGATGGGTACAAGGGCTACTTATGCTTTGATAAAACTGCAAGCAAGTTTTTTATTAGTCGCGGTGTAGTTCTTGATGAATTTTCCTTTCCTTATGCAATAACTGCCACTTCAGATCCTACTGATTTTATTCCTACTTCTGTGTTCACATGCTCACAATACTACACTTGATCCTTCATGTGATGCTCCTCCCATACATGTGCAATATGCTGGTCCCTCAAGAACAGATACTATACATGTCCCATCTGCTGGTCTCCCAAGAACATATACTGTATTTGATCCCACAAGTATTGCACCTCCCATATATGTGCAAAACCAAGGTATATTTGAGGAAAATGATATGGATTTGCAGCCAACTGCAACTCAGGACCTTGCTGGCTCTAGTGCTGCTGCGCCCCCAGCAGTTCCTAACCAGCATTCTCCTAGTTCCAGTTCTGGCTTGGCAAATCTGAGTCCTATGATAATTAACCCACCCCCATCCACTTCTCATCCTATGCAGACACGTAGTAAATCTAGCATTAGTAAGAAGAAACTGCTATACAACACTGCTGTTTCCTCTTCTTCTTCTGCTCCATTTCACGCTGGTTTTACTATCACTGCACCCACTATTCACTCTGATCCCACTTCTTTTTCTGAGGCCTCTAAACATTCACAGTGGCGTAAAGCAATGACTGATGAATTTTTCAGTCTCAAAAAGCAAAAGACTTGGTCACTGGTGCCTTTTCCTCCACATACAAACGTCATTGGAAATAAATGGGTCTTCAAAACCAAATTTCACCCTAATGGAACTGTTTCTCGTTATAAAGCCCGTCTTGTGACGAAAGGCTTTCACCAAACATAAGGGCTTGACTACAACGAAACTTTTAGCCCCGTAGTCAAACACGGAACTGTTTGCACTAATTTAGCCTTAGCAACTGCTTACTCTTGGCCATTGTTACAATTAGATGTTAAAAATGCGTTTTTACATGGCTTTCTTCGCGAAACAGTTTATATGCCCAACCTACTGGCTTTATTGACCCTAATTTCCCAAAACACGTTTGCCTTCTACACAAGTCTATATATGGTTTAAAACAGGCCCATCGGGCCTGGTTTGAACGCTTCACGACTTATTTGCTTTCTCTTGGTTTTAAATCTGCCTACTCGAATCCTTCTCTTTTTTATTCGTCACAATAACAATCGTGTGACTCTTTTATTACTATATGTGGATGACATTATCGTTTCCGGTAAAGACACAACTTATATTTCTCAGCTTATTACTCTTTTAAGCCAAGAATTTCAGATGACAAACTTAGGTCTTCAAATTTCTCGTGGCAAAAATGGTATAAAAATCACTCAACAGAAATATACAGCTGATCTTTTAGCTAAGTTTATTATGACAACATCTAAGCCTTGCTCAACAACTCTAGCATCAGGTGTTAAATATCATCTTACACAAGGAATTTCTTTAGCAGAACCTACTATATACCGTCAACTGTTAGGTGCCTTACATTATTTAACGTTTACGCGACCTGATATTGCGTTCGCCGTCAATCACCTCTATCAGTTTATGCATCAACCCACTAACATTCATCTCACTGGTGCTAAACGCATCCTGCGCTACCGTAATGGAACAAAATCTCATGATTTGTTTTACAGTTCCGGTTCTCTACCTATTAACATTTACTCCGATGTCGATTGGGCTGGTAACCCAATGGATCGGAGAAGCACTACTGGGCTTTTAGTATACATTGGGTGTAATACCCCGTTTTTATACGCGTAAATTAATAGCAATTCGTGAAGTTTAAATGTGAATTGGGGAGATATTTGTAGTTTAAATAAACATAAACTAGTTATTTTAGGGGGGAGATAGTTGTAGTTTGAAGAAAGTCCAACACCTAGGGGATAAATTATAATAGTGAATTAAATAATTAGGAAAAAAAAAGAATAGAAAATTTGGGATCAGCTTCTCCCAATCTCACGCCAACTCCTCTGCTGATCTCCCAAAAATCAAGAGAAGTTTGTCTTCTCCTTCATCTCCTCCTTCAAAAACACACAGCAGACCCCCCTTTTCCCTCATCTCACCCGTCGCCACCACCAACACCAGCACACCCTCCACCACCGGCACAAACTCCACCACCACAGCCACCACCTCACTCTCTCTTTCTCACCACCCCGACCTCTCTCCCCTTCTCCCTCTCTGCCCTCTGTTTTGGGCCGGCGAAAATAGAGCAGCGGCACAAGGCCGCCGCTGTTCCCGACGGTGAACAACCACCACCACCACCACTTGTCCCTCTCTTCACCTTCCCCAGATCTCTCTCTCTCCCTCTCTCTCTCTCTCTCACTCCGGTGAAAAACCCAGCAGAAACAGCAGCGGCTCAAGCCGCTGCCATCTCCGACGAAATCCCCGACGACGAGAGACACCGCCACCACCACCTGCACCTCTCTGTCTCCCCCTGTTTCGACCTCACCACCATCATCCTCTCTCTTTCACGATCCAAGGAGGAGCCACAGCAGCAGCTCATCGCTGTAGAAACGACCCAGAGCCACCCACAAGTCGCCGGCAGCCATTAACGCCGGCGAGAAGCTCGACCCGAACCACCCAGCGCTACCATTGCATAAAATCAGTCCCAAACGAATCCCTGAGGCCCGAGGACGCTTTTGCCGGTGCCAATCGAAACAGAGGACGCCTCAATCGCCGGAATCGACCATCACCGCCGGCCACCTCGACGGCGAACTCAATCGGACCCGAATCTCGACCGTTTTTCGCGATTTTTGGTGTGGGTAACCTCTAAATCACCCTCTAGTTTGTTTTTGATCATCAAAACATGATTTTATTAGCTCTAGATCGAATCGGGTTGTTGGATTCATGCTTGTTCATGTTGGGGGGTTGTTCTTGTATTTTCAGAAAAGTTAGGGGTGGCTAGTATAACATGTTAAAACTGTTTTTGGTTATTGGGAGGTTATTTCTTGTCATTAATGAAAAGTTGGGGATCTATTTAGCATTTACATAAACTGCAAATATAATATAAAATCAAAAATGCATTTTTGTATTGGAATTTATTTTTAATATTTCTAGTTATTGTTTTAATTATATAAAAGATATTTCTGCTATTTAAAATTATATATATGTATTATTTATGAGATATTGTTGTTTTATTGAAAAATAAGCAAGATAAAATATCTATTTCTTTAATCATATAATTTAGTGTGACTAAGTAAATATTTCAAGTACTTATAAATTTGTGATTTATTTAAATATGTTATTTGTTCAAAATTGATAAAATAAAATAAGTTAGAAGGTTAAATAGGAAAATTAATTTTAAAGGAAAAATCCTCTATTTATAAATAGCTAAAGCCTTATTATTATATATATTAGATATTGATTCCTCCAAAATTAAGTTATAATTGTGTGAGACTAAACACTTTTTTTATTTGAATAAACATTTTTGTGAGTTTTATTTATAAGTTTAATTATTTAATAGTATATATATATTTTACAATAAATAATTAGCAATAATTAAATTTTGTGGTCACTTACAAATAAATATGTTGTAAAATAGATTATTATTTTATTTACTAAGTATTAGAGTGTATAAATTGAATATGCGATTCATTACTTAATAAATTTTAAGAGTTAGTATTTATATATATATATATATATAAATAGTGATTTTATGAGAAAATATAATTGTACATGCTAATAATTAATGGGAATAATGGGGAGTAATTTCAAATAAGACATAGAGAAATTTCGCATAGCATACTTGCGCATTTTGGATTTGTAATTAATTTAGAAATAATAAATTTGTAGGTGACGAGTTCGTAGACAAGGGATTCGTTTATCAGTAGAGGCTTTGCTTTGCTAATTGTCTTGCTACTCGAGGTGAGTACACATGCCTAACCTAGTGTGCCGTCCTCCTTTCGTGTCTAAATATTTTTACGATTTTTGCGTCTCAAAATATGATTTATGGTATGCGTGTTTGACTTGAAATTTTGACAATGTGTCTCAACGATTCCTTCAAAAGTGTATTGTGATTGATTGGTTTGTGCCCGCCACCATTAATTACGAATCGTGAATCTTTCTGAGAAATGAAAAGAAATATTGTACATTGATATATCCCCCTTATTGGGGCAGTGTTATGAGAGTATACCTCCCGAAGTGGGGCAGATTTATGGACTTATCCCCCTTAATGGGGCAGAATTATGGGAGTATACCCCCCTAAGAGGGGCTGAATTTATGAATGTGAAAGTATTCCATTGAAATCAGAAATAATAGTGTATTGAGGATATCGAAAATTTATAACATCTCAGGTTTGGTCCATTACATTCGTGTACCTAGTTCCCTATAACTATTCATGTTCTTTTTAAATAAAAATATGCCTCTTATCTGTTTACACGTTGGGGTGTTTACTTACTCAGCATTTCTTGCTGACTTTGGAAAAACTGCGGTCTTGTTTATTTTCCCCCGCAGGTCTAGGTGATGGGAGCTCGGCTTAAGGGGTTCGCAGACTCATCTAGCGGTATTAGTATCTTTAAATAAATGATCCACCTAGACAATGCTAATCTTGTGTAATAGTATGTAATATTTCACTTTTGGAGACATTATGGATTGTAATATATAACTATGGCATGTTTTGTTCTCGATTTCCGCCATTTCATTTTGAGTAGCACCCTCCCGGGCTCTCCGCTCCGGAACGGAAGGCTCGGGAAACGAGGGGTGTTACAGGTGGTATCAGAGCAGACAATCAAAAATGGAATAAGAACCTGTAGGGTAATTTAAAATGAATTTAGGGTAAGGAATTTAAAATTTGACAAGCCGCTTGGGGGTATGGGTAGTATATTATTAAGTCCCACCCACCCGCGTCCTTTCTTTCCTTCAGGAGAGATATTTTGAGTTCTTACCATGTGTTGATTGACTGGCCAGAATATGAGATGTATATATATTGGCACATTTTTACATGACTGGCTTATGAGATGATGTTACTCCAATGATGGAGAATGAGTATCACAAAGTTCGGGATTTGATTCTGGAATAAGCTGATAAGAATTTGTGTGAAATCTTATACATTATTTGATCATTATGTGAGATAGTCATGCCATACTAGTAGATATGTGTGTGAAGTTCATGGAATAATCCTTTCTATGTACTTATTCCATGATATGTATGATACTTTTACAGTATCAATTAACATCATGCATGCTTTACAATTTGCATTATCCTAAGTATTAATCCATGATAGAATAAGCAATAATATAATAGGTGTTAGTGTAGGGATATGACTGATAGACCCCTGCAATACTACACCAGGAGGGTCCACCAAAGACAAATGGCAGCTGGAGGAGACAACCCACCAGAGATGGCCCAACTGGTCACCCACATGGCCAGAATCATTGCTAGAAACGAGGAGCGCGAAGAGCGAAGCTATTCCAAGCAGATAGCAGATCATAACCCACGCGAATTTGCAGGAAAGGAAGACCCCACTGAACTGGAGGATTGGATCACGAATTTCGAAAAGATACTAAGGGATGTGCAATGCCCCGAAGACCAAAAGGTTAACTGTGCAGCCCTTCACTTGACCGGGAAGGCGGGACATTGGTGGACAACCAATCATGAGGCCCTACTGGCTCGGCCCAACTTTGGTTGGGAAGCTTTCAAGGCTGCCATGAGATCAAGGTTCTATCCAAGCCATGTAAGGACTAGGATGTACAATGAGTTCCAGAACCTAAAGCAGGGAAACGGCAGAGTGACGGACTATTTCGAGAAATTCGTGGAGTTGTCCAGGTTCGCGGGAAACACGGTACCTGATGAAGAAAGCAAGGTAGCAAAGTTCATTGGAGGTCTGCATCTCCAGCTACAGAAAATTATGCGCAGCAGAACTTACGACACCTTGCATGAGGCTTACGACCGAGCAGCAGACATGTGACAAATCCAAGAGATACAGGATGAGGTTCGTGGGAAACGCAAGGCGGATGAAGCAGGAGGTAGTAGCAATAATCCGGCAAGGGACAAGAAGTTTAAGCCCAACAATGAAGGGAACCATCAGAACCGGGGCAACTAGCAGAATCAAGCAGCTCAGACAGTTCGTCGCTACAACTGCTACAGATGTCAGCGGAACCACCCGAGAACTGACTGTATGGGGAACCTAATCACATGCCACAACTGTGGTAAAAAGGGGCATCGAGCTTTTGAATGTCGTTCCCAACCAGCCAGGAACCAGCAAGGGAACCAAGGGGGAAACTATCATAGGCCACCCCAGAACAACTACCAGGGGAACCGCCAGCAGTACGGGAACCAGCAACCTGCGATCCTGCAGATCGGATATGGAAACAGGAACCCTGGAAACCGCAACAACCAGGGAGATGGCTATGGACGGCAACCAAACTACAACCAGGGGAATGCAGGACAACATGGAGCTCAGAACCGTAACAACAATGCTGGCCAAGGCAACAACAACAATGTAGCTGGTGGAGGAGAAGCTGGAGCACAAAATGCAAATGTGGGAAGGATTGCTGTCATGACCAAGGCAGAGGCTGATGCTGCTTATGGAGTTGTCACGGGTACTTTCCTTATCCATGAGCAACCAGCTTTTATATTATTTGATTCTGGTGCATCATACTCATTCATATCATCATCATTCGCTGAGAAATTGAGTTTGAATAATCATGCTAAGAAATCTATCCCAGTAGCAACTCCCACTGGCCAAATAACAGTATGTGACACCGTGTTTGAAGGGGTAGGAGTAAAAATCCTAGCATACACCTTGCCTGCAGACTTGATTAAGTTTGATCTTCGAGGCATAGACGTCATCCTAGGGATGGATTGGCTTGGTAAATATCGGGCCGTCATTGATTGTCATGATCAGAAGGTTCGGTTAAGAGGACCAAACGGAGAAAGAATCTCTTACCGAGGTATCACGAAGGAGCCTTGTATTAGACTAGTGTCAGCACTGACCATAGTCAACCAAGTGAAGAAAGGGAACCCTGCTTATCTATGTTACATCCAAGACGTTTCCAGGAAGGAGAATGTGCTAGAAGAGACACGAGTTGTAAAGGAGTTTCCTGACGTGTTCCCAGACGAGATTCCATGAATGCCACCAAGAAGAGAATTGGAGTTTACTCTGGACTTAGCTCCAGGAACCGCACCGATCTCAAAAGCGCCATACCGAATGGCACCAGCAGAACTGAAGGAGCTAAAAGAGCAATTACAAGAACTCCTAAATAAGGGGTACATACGGCCAAGTGTGTCACCCTGGGGAGCGCCAGTGCTTTTCGTGAAGAAGAAAGATGGTGGCTTGAGGCTATGCATTGACTACCGCGAGCTGAACAGCGCAACCATCAAGAACAAGTACCCTCTACCTCGAATTGACGTTCTCTTCGATCAATTACAGGGAGCTAGTGTCTTCTCCAAGATTGATTTGAGATCAGGGTACCATCAGCTTCGGGTGGCCGAGCAGGATATTCCGAAGACAGCCTTCAGAACGAGATATGGCCACTACGAGTTCACCGTGATGCCTTTTGGTCTAACCAACGCACCTGCAGTGTTTATGGATTTGATGAACCGAGTAATGAGGCCATTTCTAGATCATTTCGTCGTCGTCTTTATTGATGACATCCTTGTGTACTCGAAGAGCGAGGAAGATCACGAGGAACATCTCAGAGAAGTGTTGCAAACTCTGAGACAAGAACGATTGTACGCCAAGTTGTCAAAGTGCGAGTTCTAGTTGGATCGTGTTCCATTTTTGGGTCACATCATCTCAAAGGAAGGAATATCAGTGGACCCAGGAAAGATTTCAGCCGTCAAAGATTGGCCGACACCGAAAAATGTATCCGAGATAAGGAGTTTCCTTGGCTTAGCTGGTTACTACAGGCGTTTTGTGAAGGACTTCTCCAAGATTGCTAGGCCACTGACAGCACTGACAAAGAAGGCAGTAAAATACCAGTGGAGCGAAAGTTGCGAAGAAGCGTTTCAGACACTGAAGGAAAAGCTAACTACCGCACCAGTTTTGGCTCTACTGAACGATTCAGGCGAGTTCGAGGTATACAGCGATGCATCGAAGAAGGGGCTAGGATGCGTACTCATGCAAGACAGAAGGGTGATTGCATATGCATCAAGACAGCTGAAACCCCACGAAGAGAACTATGCTAATCACGACTTGGAGTTGGCAGCAATTGTTTTCGCGCTAAAGATATGGAGACATCACCTGTACGGAGCAGTTTGTAAGCTTTATACAGATCACCGCAGCCTAAAGTACATCTTCACGCAGAAGGAACTGAACAACCGACAAAGGAGATGGCTAAAAATCATCAAAGACTACGACTTGCATATCCAGTACCACGAAGGGAAGCCAAACGTAGTCGCTGACGCGTTGAGTCGAAAGGCGAGTCATGCCTTGAACGCAATGATAGTTTTGCCAGAGTGGCTATGCCACGAATTCAGAAAGCTCGAGATCGAAGTCGTGGATCAAGGAGGAATACAGAACCTACTTGGAAGTATGACAGCAGTGCCAGACTTCTTTGAGGAAATAAGAAGTAATCAAGCAGGAGACGTCAAAACTCGAGAGAATTAAGAAAAGGATTGCAGCAGGACAAGCCCGAGACTTTCAGATTCACGAGGACGGGAGCATACGCTACAAAGGAAGATGGTGTGTGCCACAGAAGTGTGCAGAAACCAAGGAGAAATTGATGCAAGAAGCGCACAACACGCCTTACTCAGTACACCCTGGAGGCGACAAACTCTACAAAGATTTGAAGAAGACATTCTGGTGGCCCAACATGAAGAAAGAAGTAGCAGAATTCGTAGCCCGATGTCTAACATGCCAAAAATGGAAGTTTGAACACAAGAGAATGGGAGGCCTAATTCAGCCGTTGGATGTACCAGTTTGGAAGTGGGATTCCATTTCCATGGATTTTGTGACAGCATTGCCAACATCAAAGAATGGACTTAACCAGATATGGGTAGTAGTCGACCGATTGAACAAGACGGCAATGTTCATCCCGATGAAGGATACATGGAACATGGAGCAGCAAGCAGACGCGTATGTCAAGAACATAGTGAGATATCATGGAGTTCCAAGCTCGATAATTTCTGACAGAGACCCTAACTTTCTCTCTCACTTCTGGAAGGCGCTTCAAGAAGCAATGGGGACCCAATTACGTTTCAGCACGGCATTCCACCCATCCACAGACGGACAAACAGAAAGAACTATTCAGACATTGGAGGACATGCTAAGGGCTTGTGTCATGGACTTCCAAGGATCATGGGTTGACAAGTTACCACTGATAGAGTTCTCCTACAACAACAGCTATCACGCCAGCATAGGCATGGCACCCCACGAAGCTTTGTATGGGAGGAAGTGTCGGACACCTCTATGTTGGAGTGACATCAGCGAGACAGTGGTGTTAGGCCCACAAATGATTGAGGAAATGACAGATCAAGTACGACTCATTCAACAACGAATGAAGGCAGCACAAGACAGACAAAAGTCCTATGCAGATCAGAAAAGGAGACCATTAGAGTTCCAAGTGGGTGAAAAAGCGTTTCTAAATGTTTCGCCTACAAAAGGAGTGACAAGATTCAATCAGAAAGGGAAATTGAGCCCAAAGTTTATCGGCCCATATGATATTCTGGAAAGAATTGGAGAAGTTGCTTATCGACTAGACCTACCTTCGAATTTTGGACGAGTACACAACGTCTTTCACGTTTCACAGCTGAAGAAGTATGTACCCGATCCATCTCACGTGTTGGATCCCGAACCAATTGAGTTAGACCCGTCTTTGACGTATGAAGAGCATCCTGTCAAGATCCTCGATACCAAGACAAGGGACACGCGTACCAAGAGCGTTAAGCTAGTGAAAGTTTTGTGGACGAACCATCAGACGGAAGAGGCTACTTGGGAAGCAGAGGATGAAATGAGAAAGAAGTATCCGCACCTCTTTGTAGAAATAAACTGAGTTCCGAGGACGTCACTCCTCTAAGGGGAGAGGAATGTAACCCTTTAGTTTTCGTGACCTTAATCCCTGTGCCACATCGAACTAAATATTAATGCAATTAATATATTGTGTCTGTTGACTGTTCCTACATATCATATTATGGGAATTGGCTGTTATGATACATGTAAAATCTTTTATTAGCATATCGTGGGTTAGTTGGTTTGCGCTTCGAGGACGAAGCTCTGTTTAAGGGGGGAATGATGTAATACCCCGTTTTTATACGCGTAAATTAATAGCAATTCGTGAAGTTTAAATGTGAATTGGGGAGATATTTGTAGTTTAAATAAACATAAACTAGTTATTTTAGGGGGGAGATAGTTGTAGTTTGAAGAAAGTCCAACACCTAGGGGATAAATTATAATAGTGAATTAAATAATTAGGAAAAAAAAGAATAGAAAATTTGGGATCAGCTTCTCCCAATCTCACGCCAACTCCTCTGCTGATCTCCCAAAAATCAAGAGAAGTTTGTCTTCTCCTTCATCTCCTCCTTCAAAAACACACAGCAGACCCCCCTTTTCCCTCATCTCACCCGTCGCCACCACCAACACCAGCACACCCTCCACCACCGGCACCAACTCCACCACCACAGCCACCACCTCACTCTCTCTTTCTCACCACCCCGACCTCTCTCCCCTTCTCCCTCTCTGCCCTCTGTTTTGGGCCGGCGAAAATAGAGCAGCGGCACAAGGCCGCCGCTGTTCCCGACGGTGAACAACCACCACCACCACCACTTGTCCCTCTCTTCACCTTCCCCAGATCTCTCTCTCTCCCTCTCTCTCTCTCTCTCACTCCGGTGAAAAACCCAGCAGAAACAGCAGCGGCTCATCTCCGACGAAATCCCCGACGACGAGAGACACCGCCACCACCACCTGCACCTCTCTGTCTCCCCCTGTTTCGACCTCACCACCATCATCCTCTCTCTGTCACGATCCAAGGAGGAGCCACAGCAGCAGCTCATCGCTGCTGAAACGACCCAGAGCCACCCACAAGTCGCCGGCAGCCATTAACGCCGGCGAGAAGCTCGACCCGAACCACCCGGCGCTACCCATTCCCTAAAATCAGTCCCAAACGAATCCCTGAGGCCCGAGGACGCTTTTGCCGGTGCCAATCGAAACAGAGGACGCCTCAATCGCCGGAATCGACCATCACCGCCGGCCACCTCGACGGCGAACTCAATCGGACCCGAATCTCGACCGTTTTTCGCGATTTTTGGTTTGGGTAACCTCTAAATCACCCTCTAGTTTGTTTTTGATCATCAAAACATGATTTTATTAGCTCTAGATCGAATCGGGTTGTTGGATTCATGCTTGTTCATGTTGGGGGGTTGTTCTTGTATTTTCAGAAAAGTTAGGGGTGGCTAGTATAACATGTTAAAACTGTTTTTGGTTATTGGGAGGTTATTTCTTGTCATTAATGAAAAGTTGGGGATCTATTTAGCATTTACATAAACTGCAAATATAATATAAAATCAAAAATGCATTTTTGTATTTGAATTTATTTTTAATATTTCTAGTTATTGTTTTAATTATATAAAAGATATTTCTGCTATTTAAAATTATATATATGTATTATTTATGAGATATTGTTGTTTTAAGCAAGATAAAATATCTATTTCTTTAATCATATAATTTAGTGTGACTAAGTAAATATTTCAAGTACTTATAAATTTGTGATTTATTTAAATATGTTATTTGTTCAAAATTGATAAAATAAAATAAGTTAGAAGGTTAAATATGAAAATTAATTTTAAAGGAAAAATCCTCTATTTATAAATAGCTAAAGCCTTATTATTATATATTATAGATATTGATTCCTCCAAAATTAAGTTATAATTGTGTGAGACTAAACACTTGGTTTATTTGAATAAACATTTTTGTGAGTTTTATTTATAAGTTTAATTCTTTAATAGTATATATATATTTTACAATAAATAATTAGCAATAATTAAATTTTGTGGTCACTTACAAATAAATGTGTTGTAAAATAGATTATTATTTTATTTACTAAGTATTAGAGTGTATAAATTGAATATGCGATTCATTACTTAATAAATTTTAAGAGTTAGTATATATATATATATATATATAAATAGTGATTTTATGAGAAAATATAATTGTACATGCTAATAATTAATGGGGATAATGGGGAGTAATTTCAAATAAGACTTAGAGAAATTTCGCATAGCATACTTGCGCATTTTGGATTTGTAATTAATTTAGAATTAATAAATTTGTAGGTGACGAGTTCGTAGACAAGGGATTCGTTTATCCGTAGAGGCTTTGCTTTGCTAATTGTCCTGCTACTCGAGGTGAGTACACATGCCTAACCTAGTGTGCCGTCCTCCTTTCGTGTCTAAATATTTTTACGATTTTTGCGTCTCAAAATATGATTTATGGTATGCGTGTTTGACTTGAAATTTTGACAATGTGTCTCAACGATTCCTTCAAAAGTGTATTGTGATTGATTGGTTTGTGCCCGCCACCATTAATTACGAATCGTGAATCTTTCTGAGAAATGAAAAGAAATATTGTACATTGATATATCCCCCTTATTGGGGCAGTGTTATGAGAGTATACCTCCCGAAGTGGGGCAGATTTATGGACTTATCCCCCTTAATGGGGCAGAATTATGGGAGTATACCCCCCTAAGAGGGGCTGAATTTATGAATGTGAAAGTATTCCATTGAAATCAGAAATAATAGTGTATTGAGGATATCGAAAATTTATAACATCTCAGGTTTGGTCCATTACATTCGTGTACCTAGTTCCCTATAACTATTCATGTTCTTTTTAAATAAAAATATGCCTCTTATCTGTTTACACGTTGGGGTGTTTACTTACTCAGCATTTCTTGCTGACTTTGGAAAAACTGCGGTCTTGTTTATTTTCCCCCGCAGGTCTAGGTGATGGGAGCTCGGCTTAAGGGGTTCGCAGACTCATCTAGCGGTATTAGTATCTTTAAATAAATGATCCACCTAGACAATGCTAATCTTGTGTAATAGTATGTAATATTTCACTTTTGGAGACATTATGGATTGTAATATATAACTATGGCATGTTTTGTTCTCGATTTCCGCCATTTCATTTTGAGTAGCACCCTCCCGGGCTCTCCGCTCCGGAACGGAAGGCTCGGGAAACGAGGGGTGTTACATTGGGCCTAATCCTATACATTGGGCCTCCAAGAAACAAGCCACTGTTTCCCGGTCCTCAACCGAGGCAAAAAATCGGGCCCTCGCCACTGCCGCAGCAGAACTATCATGGTTTAAACGTTTATTTTTTGATTTACTTTTCTCTATTTCTACTATTCCAACTCTTTGGACTGATACCAAATCCGCTCTTGCTCTAACGGCTAATCCTCTTTTTCACGCACGTACTGTTTCCCGGTCCTCAACCGAGGCAAAAAATCGGGCCCTCGCCACTGCCGCAGCAGAACTATCATGGTTTAAACGTCTATTTTTTGATTTACTTTTCTCTATTTCTACTATTCCAACTCTTTGGACTGATACCAAATCCGCTCTTGCTCTAACGACTAATCCTCTTTTTCACGCACGTACGAAACATATTCAACTTGATTATCACTACGTGCGTGAAAAATCCCTTAACAAAGAACTAATTGTTTCTTTCGTGACCAGTGCAGGACAGCTTGCTGATTTCTTCACCAAAGCACTCTGATGCCTCTTTTTCATACATTGAAGTCTAAAGTAATGGTCGCTCCACCACCATTACTTTACGAGGGGGTAATATAAGATGATCCAAAATAAAGACTCAAAGACTAGGCTTAACAGTGGCCTTCTCCCTATTGTTTTGGGCTCATGTTTTAGCCCACTTATTTATCATTACAGAACTTATGTAAAGCCCAAATATGTAAGCCCATTTTCATTACGTTTTATCTTCCTACCGTTAGATCACAATCCAACGGTAGCATCAAGTAATGACTGTATATATTCTCTCTGTTCATTAGGGTTTGGCTATGAATGTATATACAGATGTCTTTTCTCTCTCTACCGTATTACACTTCATCGTCTTCTTCTCTCACAAACCCTAAACCATCTTTCAATCTTCACCAAGAGTAAGATATCCCAACACTCGTACAACCAACCACAGGGTTCAGGAAGATTCAATTTGTTAATCAGAAAAGTACAGAACTGAACAAGCTTCAATACTTGGAGTAGAATATTAGAATACATATTAAACAAATGATGAAATAATTAAATGATTTATATTTTCAGCAAGAAAGAAGGAAATTTGAAGGAAGGTATCTTTTGGTGGTTCTTGAATTAGTGACTGTAGATGCAGGATTGAAACTCCACGGTTCGCTAGAAGAACGCTGGCCAAGAAAAGTTACCGCTCGTCGGAGATGGATGGAACATGGGTTGGTTGTTGCCATTCTCGTCGCCAATTGGTTCGAGATCGTCGAGGAGAACTTGTAGCATCTCAGGCCATGAATTGATCTATACACTCTACCCCGAAAATTGGGGAAGTACCCTGCTGCCGAATTGGTCTTTATACAATGCCTTCCTATTGATTTATATGCATTTGTTGACCTCACTAATTTAATCAATATTCTTTTTTAGAAATAAAAACGAATCTGTTGTCCCTTTACCTGCACTTCATATTTTAATCTCTTTCTCAGCTACAACTCTTGCATCCGGTTCCTCTCTTCCATGGCTTCCTCCTTCGCTCTGTCCACCACTTTCAATTCTGTAATTCCTTCACTTTGATTGACTGAATATGTATAAAATTTTTAAATGCCTTCTTTTTATTCCGTAAAAGTTGTAAAAATAACTGTTGGGCATTTTAGATCTGGGACCAGAGTTAGTGAGGCAGGGACGAGCATTTGCTTGTCTCGGTCTTCGGAGGAGGAAGACCGAGACAAGCAAATGCTCGTCCCAGTTCCACCGTGTTTTATACTAAGACGGCTGATTGTAAGAGCAGCTAGACGGCGTCGCCTTTGACGGCCGAACAAATCATGTTAGGGATGCTGTCCGAGTTTTCAGTCGGCCTAACCGATCGAAAGTTCAAGCCGGTCACCTAGCTTACAAGAACACTGCCGGGAAGAAGAAATCATCGTGAAGAAATGTTCTTCAGTCTAGTAATAAGGTTTTCTGCAGAGCGGATTCTAACATAGGACGAGGGAGCCTAAAAGAACCTGATAAATCCTCACTAGGAGTTATACTTGAGCATAATTTCAGGGTTAAGTGTGTCAAGAGTTAATGTTTTATCCATATTTCGGCCCTAATTAGTCTCAGAATTTACCAACAAGTGTTTTGAGCCTCTTTGTGAATTTCTGCGTTATTTCATGCATTTGTGGATATAATCACGGAGTTTGTTCATGTTGTCTATGCAAGAACATGACTTTTGAAGAGTTGGGGATAAAGTAGGTAGGAAGGAGGAGTTAAAGGGGTACTGTTTGCGTAGCTACACAGACAGAGTTGGCAAAATGCAGAATTTGCTAAGGCATGGACCAGATAAGTTATTGTGTCCATAGCTACGTAGGTAGCCACGCAGGGTTGTGTTGCTACAAAAGTACCAACGCTCACAAAAAGTAAAGAAGAAAGAGAAGAAGCCGGAACAGAAGTCCCAAGCCCCTGTCTGCGTAGCTACGCAGGATCTTTCGCAGCTACGAATGTATCAACCCACATAGGCAGGAGAAAAGCCACCAGAGGAGATTCAAGCCACTGTCAGCGTATCTAAACAGTTAGCAATGCAGGAGTTTGTGTAGCTACGTAGGTTTCTACGCAAATAGTCAGTTGGAAAAGAAGGAAAAACCCAATGTCTGCATAGCTATGCAGGAATTATCAACACAGACAGTCGGGGCATTTTGTGTCCTTGTGTGCGTAGCTACGCAGGTAGCTAGGTAGGTAGCTACGTAGATAGTGCAAGTCCCGATGCGGGTTATACAGTGGGAGTTTCATAATTTCAGGGTAGTTTTTTTGGTAACTTCGCAGTACTATAAAAGGAGACGTTTAGAGCCCGTTTTAAAACACAACGCAAAACAATGAGAAATCCAAGTAACCTCAGGGAGCACAGACGCGCAGTTCCAGCACTTAAGACACTCGTTTGATCTCATTCTCTCTTTATTTCATGAAACTTCTTAGTTTAATTATGTAAGCTAGTAGCTAAACTCGTTACCTAGGTTCTCGGTGAACCTAGGGTTAGTACTTTGTTTATTTTCACTTTAGATTCATGTTAGATCTTAATAGAGCAGCTTATATATTATTCCTTTCTTCGATTTTTACTGTTCATGCATGCACGACTTGATCACCCCGAATTGCTACGGACTCAACCCGGTGCATGAGAGTGACTGATTAGGGTTAGGAAGAGAAAAATAAATTTAGATCCTTGTCTTGATAGGCTGAAAGGAGAAAGGAATTTAGGACTACTCTGACCGGTTGACCAACTGTTAACGATTTTGGCCGAAATCGAAGGGATAAGTTAAAACCCTAGCAGCCTTTGAACGAGACTACAAATCTAGGTGGGCCGAAAAAATCCAAAAATCTGCAGAATCGTGATAGTGTGTGCAAGACCGAGAGGAGAGTAAACCAACGATAATGTTGCATAGATAAAAATTTACTGCGTGTTTTCATAATAAAAATATGGGGTGGTTCTTCAAATTGATGCTAGGGTTTTGATCGGACAAGGCGGCGATTATACGCGGGTGTGTATGAGAACTGATATTATAAAACCATTGCGAAGGGGAGGCTTTATTGATGTTATGGATGAAAAATTGTTGCTGGATTATAAATATGAGCGAATCACGTGTGTTTGCTCATTATGTGGAAGAATTAGTCACTACGGGAGGATTATAGAATGAAGGTGGACAAAGAAATAGAGAAAAATATGTCCGGGTATGGCGAATGGCTAGTTTTCAGAACTCCACCCAAAAAGAACATGTTTGATTATTACTTAGAGAGTAAGGAGGATCAATTTCAAACTGACAAGGACGTGGGTAAGGACGACAACGAAGCTCCTAGGGATAAAGATATGAATCCGAAGGATGGCTCGGATTGGGGATTTAGTGGGCTGAAACGCAGTCGGAGAAGTAGATGGGTATAGAGGGTAAGGATAACACTACCAATCCAAATGTCATGGTCTCCTTTGATAATTTGTTGGCCGAACCAGCAGCTAAGGGACAACTTACGACAGCACATAAGGGAAAGAGTGTTGCCCTGGTACTTGAACGCCGTTGAGGTGGCCCAAAAAGAATGTTAATAAGGGAAATCTGAGCTCGAACTCGCACGAAAAGTTAAGGGAACGAGCTCAGGCGACAGAAAGAGGATTTGCAGGACATATAAGGAGGCAACTTGCTTTAGAGTAGTGGTACCTACTATGATTATGATGATAAGGGTGGTTTTGCCTTGATGTGGGATGAGAGTGTCAGTTTTGATCTATTAACCTATTCGAGGTATCAAATTCATGATTCATTAGTTAAGAAAATGACACGAAGCAGTTTCCTGACATGTTTTTTGGAGACCCTGAAAGTCAAGAATGACATAACATGGCGGTTTCTTGAATGCCTTTGTCAGCGGGACAAGCCTTGGTGTGTTGTTGGCGATTTGAACGCTTTCTTGTCTACCTAGAAGGACATGGGTAGACCAGTACCCTTCAGTGAGATAAAGGGTTTTTTCATCGTTATTCATCTACTTCAGCTGAGGGATATGGTTATTTAGGTTCTCGGTTTACACGGAGCAATAATCAGGGGGATGCTGATGCTATTAGAGAAAGGTTAGATCGCTTTCTAGACACTGATAGCTGGTGTGATCGATTCGGGAGAGCCAAAGTTTATCCCTTTGTTTCTAAAGTATTAGATCATGTTCCAATCGAGGAAAGTTGGAATTTTCGTAGTCTGAAGACAAGAAGAGTCAATACAAGGTTTTAGTTTGTGGCTATGTGGTTGAATCATGATGGGTGCAAGGAAGTTATTCAAGACAGTTGGGCTAACTCGGTTAGCCGTGTGGATGAGAAGCTTTCTACATAGTGATTGTGGCCTTAAAGCATTGGGATTGAAGTTCTTTTGGACGCATCAAGTGTCAGCTGAAACACCTTAGAAGAGAGATTGGAGGGCTTGACATTGGGGATGCAGACTTCTAAGTCCGTTGCCGATGGAAAAAATGTGCGCAATAACATCCTCCAAATCCTTCTAAGGGAGAAGGAAATGTGGCGACAATGCTCTAAAGAGATCTGGATGCGCAAGGGAGAACATAATACCAGTTTTTTTTCAAGGGAAGGGCTCTATTTGTCGAGCAAGAAATCGGATAATTGGTATTCAGGATGATGTGGGCCTATGGTAGGAGGATCCACAACATTTAGTAGCTACTTTGGAGAATTATTTTAGAGGTATTTGACCTCTACTAACCCGTCTAGATAGAGCATGGAGCCGTTTATGGCAGGGATTAAGGAGCTGGTGATGCAGAAAGAATTTTGAAGGAATATCCGACAGCTTCAGAAAAACTGTTTCGGTAAAAACGCAGAATCAGGGGCAGAATTGAAGGATGTCGGATTCGGGCAAAATATACATTATTTTGAGTGGAAACGACGTTCTAAAAAGAATACGTGATAAATCGAGCATATTTTCCGGTGATGCAGTTTTTTTGAGCGAATTACAAATTTATGTGAACGTGAGGTGGATTGGACAAAACCTTCCGTTTACGATGACTATGGAGACGAAGATGACATTTTACTGTTGAGGATTACGAGCACAATTCTGATATTCAGAATACCTATGGGGTAAACTTGGATTCTTCTCAATTAATTTGTTCATCAAATATGGTTATTGAAGATGAAGATGCGGATACTGATGAAGACGAGGCGGTGAAACATGATTTAAACAATTTATTATTTTTTCCAATTAAGCTCCCATCTCTTTATTGTGATCCGTTTATGATCGAGTCATTCACTCAAGATCCTAAATTGAACTCGAGGACGAGTTCTTTCGACTGATGCAGGACGAATTTCGTAGGAATATCCGACAGCTTCAGAAAAACGTTTCGGTCAAAAAGCGAATTCAGAGGCAGAATTGAAGGATGTCGGATTCGGAAAAATTCATACATTATTTTGAGTGAAAACGACGTTCTAAAAAGAACCTGTGATGAATCACGGGCACCGTCCTGATTTGGTCAAATTCGGTCATTTAAAGGTCGAAATTGCCAGTTTTATATTTTCAGTCATTTCTTTCATTAATTAGGATGTTAATTTTAACCCAATTTGGGTGGATCTTTTTGCTGAGTTTTTTATTAGGTTGGAATTATTATTAGCATTAATTTTAAGATTTTTACCATATTTTGATAATTAAACTTTTTAGCTATTTATACCCAGCTTGTGGGTAAATTCCTGGTCAGATTTTGATTATTGAAGAGAGCTTCGTGCCCTAGTTCTTTGCCTTTTCATTTGTTGATTCCGCTGTGATCCCTCGCTTGGTTGTCTAACCCGACGTTAGCTGGTCTCTTTGGAGCAGCGAGCTTATATGAACTAGCCTTTTACGGAAGAGGATATCTGTTCAGCCTTTAAGCAACAGGCCCCAGTTAAGGCCCCTAGGCCTGATGGTTTTCTGACATTATTTTATTAGAATAATTGGAGCATTGGTATGGATGTGGAGGAGGTGTGTTCGACTATCCTAATTGGTGATGGTAATGTCTCCAGGTACATTTACACTCTTATGTCTCTTACTCCTTGTAGATACTGCTTTCTGACATGACAGATCTTGGCCACGTGGCAGCCATCCAGCACACCATATTGTGCTCCACACACACCGGATCACCAGCCGAGCTGATCCATGTGGGGGCTGCGAGACAGAGCCCTCGCATACCACTGCACGGGACTTGTAGGGACTTAGTGGTTTGGAGGCTAGAGTAAGCCCTGTCGCGTGCGAGCCAAGCCCGCACGCGACCTTTAGTAACTGTTTTGAGAGATCTATGGCACGAGCTCCCTAGACCCGGTCAATCCGGTCAAACCCGGTCAACCTCGTAACGGTTCCGGTATTCGCGCACCACGTGCTATAACGGTTCCTATATACTCGGACGAACGTGCCGTTATGGTTAAGCTAATTAAGCCGCCATTAATGGGCGCATTAACCACACTACAACGGTCATGTTCTCCAATATATATATATCGTTAACCTTTCCATACAAAAGGAAGAACACACTTGCCATACGCGGAAGCTCTGCCAAACCCCTGTCTCTCTCTCAGACATTGCTACTGACTTACTCTCTCCCTACACACACCCCTACTCTTCCTGTGCGATCCTTGATCCACTGCGTACGGTGTACACGGAGGTCTCCCCGCCGGAATCTCTTGTGCACATTTTGGTGAACCCGACGTGAACTTACCAGCAAAAGCAACCATGTCTCAGGAGGATGATGTCAGCAACCGATCGCCTTCCACCGAAACTCCCTCGGGAGACGAGACCCGCCGTACTCCGACGACTCCCGGTGAAGCACCGACGTTAGAGTCTTTGGACGCCACTGTCCAAAGTCAGGCGAAAGCTCTCAAGTCTCAATCTGCGCAATTAGAACAAATCTTAGCTGTTCTGGGCACCCTTGCGCCGAATCCCCCACCAGCCACCGCTATCCCTCAGGGAGGAGGAACCCCTACCGCTCCAGGATTGGGAGTGTCAGCCACACCTCCCAACCCTCATCTGCAGACTCCACCGTCGGCTGCGCAGCTGCCTTCGGTTCAAGGATCAACGGCACAGATGCTGCCTCCTGCTGCTCACGCTCCTCAGCCCTCGGCTTTGGCGTCCAACCCAACTCTGCAGTACCCTTTGCCTCCCCCAACGATGATCTGGGGAAACGCAGGTACTCAGTATGCTCCCAACCCCCCGGCGGCATATGTGTCGCCACCGCCTACGGCAACCCCTCCGGCAGCTACCGAGGGGAGCATTCCAGAATGCATGACGTCTTTGCAGAAGCGCGTGGACACCATCCTGGCTCATCAGTCATTCGCGGATACTATTATCCCGAAGTTAGACAACGATCCACCCATTCCACGAGAGATCTATCTAATGCCTAACCCGGCGGGGTACAAGGCTCCTAAATGGGATAAGTTCGAGGACGTCAATGGAAACGCTCATGAGCATGTCATGCGTTTCATTGATGTCATGGGTCCGTACGGAGCCGATCCCAAGCTGCTGATGCGAGAGTTCCCGAAATCTCTTGGGGACGTGGCATACAAATGGTACCGAACATTGGAGGCCGGATCCGTGAAGACTTGGGACGACATGGTCCAGAAGTTTTATACCAAGTTTTTCCAAATGGAAGAAAAGGTGACAATGATCCATCTCTCGCGGATGTACCAGAAGCGCGAGGAGGATGGGATCACCTTCATCAAGAAATTCCGGGCGAAATCCTTGGAGTGCAAAGATCCAATGCCCGAAAGCCGGCTCGTGGAGATATGCCTGCAGTGCATGCGAGATGAATACAAAGGTATGCTCATCAATCTGCAAACACCTACGTTTTCAAAGCTAATCGAATGCACGAAGAACATCGAGCCCATAGTCGAGAGACAGAAAAAGAAGAGCGCTCCAGAGCGACCTGCGAGCGGCACCACTTACAAGATCGGGAGATTTAGCTACAAGCGGGGACGCGAAGCTGAGGTCAATACAGTTTCGCCCCAGAAACAAGCGAGGGTTGCGAACTTCGATGTACCGCCTCTGCCATGCTCGGTAGAGGAAGCAAGTGACCTCTGCAAACAGTGGCGCAAGGACGGCGTCCTGCCACCGCTCGAGAAAACACCCTCCAAGGAGATGGTGAGGGACCCTAAGTGGTGTGAGTACCACGGCAAGATCATGCATCCCACCGCCGAGTGCAAGAAACTCAGGTTCGCGTTCGATCAGAAGATGAAGAACGGCGAGCTCATCGTCAGCGACCACCGGAAGGACGTGCGCAACAACCCACTTCCCGCGCATGCGGAACCGGGCTCGAAGGGCAAAGAGGTCGCTATGATCTCGATCGTCGACTTGGAAGAAGTCGCAGAGGATGGCTTGCCCATCGTCGCCGAGGTCCATGAAGACGAAGACTATAGCATGGACACAGAGGATGAACGTGCCGACCGCATGAAAGGGTCGCACGGCTTCAACAAATTCTTCGACGAGATGAATTTCTCCGAGAAGTGCCGGACTGATATGACGAAAGCAATCTTAAGGATAGCGGAGGACTACGAGGAGGACCTCGTGGTCTCCAACGGGAAAGTCATCAGGGCGTCTCGTTCCACAGAAAAGATCATGACCTTTTCTGCCAGCGACAAGAAGACGGATGCGAGTCACCAGAGGCCCCTGTACGTGACCGCCATCATCAACGGCGTCGAATTCAAGCGAGCATTCGTCGATGGAGGAGCAGCGGTCAATGTTGTTCCACTCCACACGCTGAAGCTAGCAGGGATCCCCGAGCACAAAGTAGTCAAGCGTCCATCTCCGCTGGTGGGATTCGGAAGCGACTCTAGAATGACGATCGGATGGATCCGCCTGGGCGTCCAGATTGGCAGGATCAAGTGCTCAGCATAGTTCTATGTCATAGACGCGAACACCACATACCACATGATTATAGGTCGAGCCTGGATTCATCGCTTCGACGCAGTCCCTTCGACGGCTCACCAGGTTATGAAAGCTATCTGGAACGACAGAATAGTTGAGATACCGGCTTCGACTAACCCGTTCAACTTGGACGAAGCACATCTCAGCGAGGCGGTGTGGTTCACTGAGATGGCGGACGAGCAAACACCCGGGCCATTCAACCCTACTCCTTTGCCTCTCTGGGAGGACATCAAGGATCAGTCACCTGCGGGCGTGATGGTGACAAGGGAAGATGCCAACGAAAAGCCGCCTACACGCGAAGAGGCGCCACGTATCGCATATCATCGAAAGAATGTGTACACTTTGAAGAGGATCGCAAAGCATGACCCCGAGGGCAAGGAGATAGAGAGCTTCTACGCCAATGGGAAGAAATGCTATCGCATATGAAGGTGCGCGGGGATGTCCTCACACGGGCATGGGGATGTCCCTGGGCAAATAAATCAAATCGAGCAAGTTGCGCTGACGGAAGAGCCAACACAAGGCACTCCAGACGAGAAACTCAAAGAAGCGCCTGAATGCATGGAAGACAGGCCAAGACCACAAAAGCAAGAACTAAAGGAAGTGTTCCTCAGCCCGAACGAGGAAAAGAAAAGGCCAGTCTTCCTGAGTGCGGACCTCACAAGCGAAGAGGAACAAGGACTGCTGCAGCTCCTAACTGAGTACAAGGACGTGTTCGCATGGGAATATGATGAGATGCCAGGTCTGGATACAAGCATCACCATGCACCGTTTAGACATCATTCCAGGGTCTAAACCGGTCAAGCAAAGCACCAGAAGCTTTAGGCCAGAACTCAACGTGAAGATCAAGCAGGAGATTGTCAAACTCCTAGATGCCAAGTTCATAGAGCCAAATCATCATCCCACATGGCTGGCCAACATCGTGCCGGTGGTGAAGAAGAACGGACAGCTCCGCATCTGCGTGGACTTCCGAGATCTCAATCGCTTCTGCCCTAAGGACGATTTCCCACTGCCCAACATCGATTTGCTTATCGATTCAACAGCAGGCCATCGCATGTTCAGTTTCATGGACGGTTTCAGCGGGTACAATCAAATCAAGATGGATCCCGAAGATGCGCGGAAAACTGCATTCATTACTCCTGTGGGGGTATTCAACTACACGGTGATGCCGTTCGGTCTTAAGAACGCGGGCGCGACCTATCAGCGGGCCATGATGGCTCTATTCCACGACATGATGCACAAAGAGGTGGAATTCTATGTGGATGACCTGGTGGTTAAATCCAAACACGAAGCAGACCACCTTGCAGATCTGCGAAAGGTGTTCAACAGATGCAGGAACTTTCAACTGAAAATGAACCCCATGAAATGCGCGTTCGGCGTGACTTCGGGAAAGTTCTTGGGATGCGTAGTTCATCGCCAAGGGATCGAGCCTGACCCTGCGAAAGTGTCAGCCATCACCAGCATGACGCCACCCCACAACCAAAGTACCTTGAAAACATTCTTGGGAAAACTGTCCTACCTGCGGAGATTCATCCCAGCAATTGCCGAAATCACATGCTGTTTCAGCACTCTTCTCAAGAAGGACGCCGCGTACAACTGGGCTTCGGACCACGAAGCCGCATTCGAAAAGCTGAAGGAGCTACTCACGTCCTCAAAGATAATGATCGCGCCTCAACTGGGATCACCGCTTCTGCTATATCTCACATCAACAAGGAGATCTATAGGAGCACTCTTGGCTCAGGAGTATGAAGGCCAAGAGAGGCCCATCTACTATATCTCTCGCATTGTGCAGCCTGCTGAATCAAGGTACACAGACATCGAACGTCATTGCCTTGCTTTATTCTTTGTGATAGAGAAGTTGAGACACTATTTTGCATCACACAAAGTAGTGGTGGTCACCAAGAGCGACCCCATAAGATACCTGCTAACTCACACTACTCCGGGCGGGAGATTGGCGAAATGGTACATGACCATCTCTCAATACGATATCACATGCGTGAAACCAAGAGCGATCAAGTCGCAGGCGGTAGCAGATCTGTTGGCACAGTTTCCTGACAACAGCCACGAACCCGTGCTCGAAGAAGAGCTCGAAGGCCCTGAAATCTACGCGATCGACGTGCCCTATTGGACCCTCCACTTCGACGGTTCGTCAACCAGAAAAGGCGGAGGCATTGGGATAGTCTTGACAAAGCCAGACGGGGAAGTCATACAGATGTCCGCAAAGCTCAACTTCGCAGTCACGAACAACGAGGCGGAATACGAGGCTCTCATCACGGGACTCCGTGCGGCGAAAGCTTTGGAGGTGAGCAACTTAACGGTCATGGGAGATTCCAAACTGATTGTTAAGCAAGCCTCGGGCGAATATGGTTTAAAGGAGATCAACCTCCTGTCATACCGCACCCTAGTACAAAAGCTGATGCAACAATTCTGCGATGTGAAATACGAGCACAAGCCCCGAGCGGACAACAGGCACGCAGACGCCTTAGCAACCTTGGGATCTAAAGTCAGCATAGACAAATGCCCCGCAAGGATTTCCATTTAAGTGCGAACATCATCGGCATTAACAGAAGATGCATGCGACGACGAACACTTGGATGACGCAGACTGGCAGAAAGCAATCCTGCAAGCTATTGCAAAAGGCACCAGCAGCGAAAGCTGGGCACTCACAAAAGGATACTGCATCCACGACAACACCCTTTACTACAAGGGTCCTGGAGGAATACTCATGCGATGTGTCCCAAATACCATTCTTTCAGATACCATTCTTTCAGATAACGGTACTCCTTTTGTTAATCGCCAGGTAGCTGCAAAACTAGCGGAGTACAATATCAGGCAGATATGCTCTACCCCTTATTACCCAAAGGGAAACGGACAAGCCGAAGCGACTAACAAAACGCTGTTGAGAATTCTGAGCAAGATGGTCGCAGATGACCACAAGAAGTGGGCCGACTCCCTAAGTATAGCTCTGTGGGCCTACCGAACTTCTCCAAGGACACCCACAGGGGCCTCGCCATTCTTACTATGTTATGGGGCCGAAGCTGTAGTACCTGCGGAGGTTAGAGTCAATTCGGCAAGACTGGCCTTCCATGCACTCTATGAAAATCAACGCGATCATGACTTAGTCTTGCTGGAAGAAAAGCGAGAACAAGCTAAAAGGACCAACAAGCGGTACCAGGAAAGAATCGCTCGCGCCTACAATAAGACAGTCCAGCGAAGAGATTTCGCAGTCGGAGACCTGGTCTTGCGCGCATCTGACCACTGTATGCGGGAAGCAACTCACCCAAAGTTCGCAGCTAATTGGGAAGGACCCTTCGAAGTCACAGAAGTCTTCGATAGTGGCTACTGCAGCATACGAAGGTTGCACGGCACAACCTCAACTCCGAGTTCAGTCAACATGCGCTGGATTAAGAAGTACTATCCCTGACTTCTCTCATTTCATACGTTTTATGATAACGTGCTTAATGTCTCATGTGGCTATGATTTACGCAATCTCCTCTCCCATATGAGAGGATTGTAATCCCATCTCTCCCATATGAGAGCATTATAATAAAAGAATTCTCCCAAATGAGAAGTTCATATTTCTAGCTGTTTATGTTGCTCTATTTAATTTGTTATTACTGTTAACAATGGTTTATTCGCTGTAATAGCAATCCATACAACTGCGATCTTAATTGATCATCTAAGCCTATCTCTACGATAGCAGCTAATGCAAATGCGATCTTAAGTGATCATAAAAGCCTATCTCTCGCGATAGCAACCAATGCAAATGCGATCTTAATTGATCATCTAAGCCTATCTCTACGATAGCAGCTAGTACAAATGCGATCTTAACTGATCATATAAGCCTATCTCTCACGATAGCAGCTAGTGCAAATGCGATCTTAAGCGATCATCTAAGCCTATCTCTCACGATAGCAGCTAATGCAAATGCGATCTTAAGTGATCATCTAAGCCTATCTCTCACGATAGCAGCCAATGCAAATGCGATCTTAAGTGATCATCTAAGCCTATCTCTCACGATAGCAGCCAATGAAAATGCGATCTTAAGTGATCGTCTAAGCCTATCTCTCACGATAGCAGCCAACGCAAATGCGATCTTAATTGATCATTTAAAGCCTATCTCTTACGATAGCAGCCGAACACAAATGCGATCTCAATTGATCATAAAGCCTATCTGTTACGATAGCAGCCTATACAAATGCGATCTTGATCGATCATCTAAGCCTATCTCTCACGATAGCGGTCTATACAAGTGCGATCTTAATTGATCACCTAAGCCTATCTGTTACGATAGCAACTCATAAGCAAAACGATCTTGCCTGATCTTCTCAAGCCTGTCTGTTACGATAGCAACTTATACGCGAAGTGATTTTAGTTGATCACCCAAGCCTCTGTTACAATGGCAACGCATGCGTAAAATGATCTTATTGGATCTTCTAAAAGTCTATCCGTTGCGATAGCAGCTCATGCGAGAAACCATCTCAAACAAATCTGTAATAAAGCCTATCTGTTGTGATAGCAATCCGCACCACTTAACGATCTTAATTGATCTGCTAAGGATTATCCGCTACGATAGCAATGTTGTGAAAATGATCTCAAATGATCCACAACGGCCAACCACAAGCCCATCCACCGAGATGGCACATCTGCGAAAATATGATCTCGAACGATCTAACGAAACATCCGCGACATTGATATCGCAGATGCAAAACCATTACATAGCAGGGCGAAATAAGCCAAAACGCATGCGAAATTGTATTTTGTTGCAAAGAAACAGCAGATAATACAAAAAGGCTATTTATCATTATGAGTCAAATGACTTACAACTTATCTGTCTAGATAGCAGCTTACAAGCGAAAAGCTCAAATCTAACTACGCAGCCAACATGGCTTACAATACATTCGAAAAGTGGCTGGTAAGCCAGCAGAGACACAGTACGGAAACCCGGACTGCAAAGGATGAGCTTACCGGTTCCAACACCGGCTATACAATACGTTCACAAATCTGCGGGTGAACATCTGTCGCAGCTAGGATCTTGCTCCAGAGAGCCACATGAAGCCATACGTTCAAGATCCCAGCATTTGACAAGACCCTTGTCAGATCTGCTCCCTATAACATTTGCCCAAGGAACCACCGGTTCCAGCGATCAACATGCAAGCAGAAGCTCCAAAGGGCAAGGGCTCCTTGTAGACGGGGATGAACGCAGCGGTTCGCAACCCTGAGTTCAAGAACGAAGAGGCAAGAAATCCTCCTCCAGGGATGCTGGAGGAGAATTCCGCCGTTCATTACGAGACGGTAGCACGGTCACTTCGGCGCTGCACCTCGCCACGAGGAGGCCGGAAACATGACCTGCACACATAATACACGAAGAAATTTCTTCGAACACACATGAGATGTTATCTCCATCATCTTTATGATGGTTATAAAGAGCAATTTTCCTCATAAAGTGGATCTTGGAAACTGTTTCTATAGCACAAAGCGCAAACTCAGGATTCAAAACTTGAAGTTGCCATGAATCAACGAAAAACAAGCGTTGAAGCCAGCAGTCGTAAGGACTCACGGCAAAGCACATGTTTGGGATGAAGAACCCAAATAACAAAGACAGGGTTTATATAGACCCTGTACAGACTCTTCGGTTGCCTAAGATGAGTCAGCAAAATTCAAAAAGAGGGTAAGTTCAATCACTTACGCCTTGAAAAGCGGTAACAATCAATTACCCTACTAAAGGCTACGACGATTCAGTTGCGTATCCTAATAAATGACGGATAGTCATGATTCGGATGGACTTCCCAACAAAAGCGTGCTTATCTGCCGAGAAATTAGCGCGAAAATCAAGCAAAGTATCAATTTCTGACGTCATGATTGGATATGCACAAAGATATCCTGTCAAGTCCCGAAAAGGGCAAAACTGGCAAACTCATTGTTTGTTGTTAAAAAAAAAAGGGGGAGAAACCCTAGCAACATTACATTAATGTTTCAAGACATTACATTAATGTTTCAGCTATTTCCTTGTTTTCTTTTCAAAATTCGAAAAGTCAAAACAAATTCTTGATTAAGGAGTCCTGGGGCTCGAACTGCTCGCTCAGCTTCTCCACTTGTCTCACTTCTTGCTTCAGTAGCTGGCACCTGGCATTCATCTCATGATACAGCTTCAGAGCTTCATCAACCTTTTGCTTCTGCTGCTCCACCTTCTGCATCTCAGCTGCGAGATTCTGGTGACCGAGTTTCAAAGTTACAGCTGCGCGAATCAGTGTAACTCTATCCTTAAGGAATTTGAAACCAAGTCTGCCCTGGACTTTGATCAGGAGATTTTGGCACATGCCGCACATCAAGTCAGCACTCTGGACAGAAATGGTCGCAGGTGTAGCCGCAGACAGCTGCTCAAGTATCCAGATGGCTTCAGTAAGGAATAGCCTCCTGTCAAAAGGCCCGATCTCCAGAGATCTCACAAACGATCGAGGGTAGGTGAGGCGCATTCGAACCACCCAGTCTACATCGGTTTGCTTCAAACCTAAAATGATTTCAAAAATGAGTTACAATGTTAAAACTCGCAAGCGAGTAACGCGACGTGCGAACGATAAAGCTTTTCTTACCAATTCCTTCTAGAATTTCATGTAGAGAGGGAATGCGAGCCACCGGGTTGTTCGAAGACTGCCCTCGCTCCATGGCTCTTCTATCAGCTGCGAGCTCCAACCTCTCATAGTCAGGAGGAAGAGTGTAGGCCGCACCAGCTGCGACTGCATTCCCAACCTGCGAGCCCCAAATGCTCCACGCAGGAATAGGTGCTTCTGGCTCAGTCATCGCCGAAGGCGAAGGGACAGCCGCAGTCGTTTGGCGAAGGACGCTTTCAGATGCGAAAGCATTAGCAGCACTTGTCCTTACCTCCTCAGCACCAGCATGGACACCTTCATCCATCGGCACGGCATCAGCTTCGACATCATCGGAAAGTTCGATGATATCCTCGCGAGGCTCACCTGCGTGTCCAGCAGCTGCGACGGGCTTCTCGGTATGGGAGCTCGGAATGGGAACATAGGATGCAGAAGGCTGACTTCTCTGCTCCAGCTCAGGTTCCTCAGCATGACCTGCGATATTAAATGCGATGATATGAGGTAACTTGTGTTATAAGTTATTTGGCTATCTTTACTAAAGCTAAGAGTAAGCACCTCCACGCGAAGGTGGGATTGAGGTATCCTCGTCATACACTAAGGACGTGGAACCATGCCCTATCAGTGTGTCTTCACTAAGCAGGTCCTTAAGAGAAGCGTGACCTGAGGTGCGAATAAACCGGTCATGATTCTGCCTCAAGTGGCTAAAGCCTAGTACGTGCGTATCACTCAAATAATTACCTGAGGGTTCTCCGCATTTGCCTACTAACCAACGGCGAATGTCAGCCTTTGGCACACCGTGCTTTAACGCACCCACAATAACATCTCTATAAGTTACTGCGAGATTGAAGATCTCACCTTTATCGCCGCCTGCGATCTCTTCGAAATCCGCCTGGACTTGCTCCAAGGCTGCTGCATCCTCTCCGGGAACCTCATCTTCCTCCTCCACATGAGGAGCCACTTCTTCGGGAAGCTCGTCTTCCTCGCCAACTGGGCGCGCTAAGTCGTCAACATGCTGCTCTTCGAGGCTCCGCTGTTTCACACGCTCGAGCTCCTCCTCCTCTCGCTGCCTTCTTCTTTCAGCAGCCTCCGCGGCTGTCTTCCGGGACTCAGCAAGAACGTCCTCGCTTATGGGATCGTCTGAAATGCCAGAATGGGCATCTCTCTTTTGTCTCTTGGCCACAAGGCCACCAACGGTTTCATCATCATCATCTGCGAATACACAATCGGTTCAAAGAAGAGAATTGCAAAGAAGTCATGATAACGGGAAAGGAAATGCGACGGAAGTACCTCCTGATTCTTCCTCGTGCATCACAACTGTTACTTCTTCTTCATCACTTGCTTGGGGCTCCTGCCTCTCTTCCTCTTCCTCTTGGTTGAATGGAACGAAAGTCTCAACTGCGAGATCTTTCCGCACTTTGCTGGGCATGCGACCTTTGCCTTTGTCCTTGATAGAAAGGGACCTCACTGGGGGAGAAGCTGGAGCACTTCTAGGGGAAGAAATCGTAATTCCCTTTTGCCTAGGTCTCTTCACTCTCGGCGCCGCAGTCGCTGGAGGAGACGGGTCATCTCTAGGAGGAGACGGAGCCGGAGGATTGTCTATCAGCGAGTCAGCAAAAGTACTCATGACTGCGCGAACCTTTGTTTCGATCTCGGCGTCCATTTTCCATGCTTGCCGGAACGACTGCCCTTGTCTTCTGGTGGCAACAATGGTGTTGACCAGCGATTTGGAGCGATCACCAGCTGCGAACCTCCGCACATGACACTAAAACAGTACAGAATGAAAGTATCAGCGTAAGGAAATCAAGAAGCTTAACGCACGCAAAAAAATTGCTTACCTCAGCAAACGCCTTGCTATATCTGACGACATGCGTATCGCCCTTCTTGACTGCGGCGACTTGCTCCTTCAGAATGAAGTCAGGGCACAAATGGTTCTCACGGCCCACTGTGAGTAGCAACCATACTCAGACTCGCTCAGACTGCAAGTGGGGCGAAACGGAAAAGAGTTTCTTTTGATCAAGGGAGCTCTACCTGGCTGCGCCGCCGCCTCCGTCTCAATCCTCGTTTGCTGGGAAACCCAGTATGCGAGCCAGTTCTGGGAACAACCACCCTCGCGGGTTCCCGCAGGCTGCTCAAAGGGAAGATTGTTCATGAAGACCGTCTTGCACTCCTTTGTCAGCAAGCGCTTGTAGCATCCTCTGATAATAGACTGGGGCCAGATTGATGGGGCCACCGCATCAAAACCAAACTGAGGAGAAACCCGAGTGGGGTCAACATCCACTGTAAGCTTTTCATACCTTGGCGCGAGCTCACAAATATGCTCTGCAAGGGCAGGAAGGGAACCTCGCAGACACCAGCAAAAGAACTCACGATAGCGCTCGTGGAAATGCGGTCCCTTTTCGAAAAGAAGTTCTTCTGAGAAGACCATACCTTTGGAGGGGTATAGCTTTGGAAACCATCGCACATTCTCGATACGCGTGGCATAGGGCCTGGCAGTAAACTCCTTCCGTTTGTCGCATATCAAACTCCAAGCGCACTTGGTGTTGCTTGCTCCAAACCATCTCGCAGCCCTTCCGCTGTTGCGCGCTTCTGTCTCGCCTGGGGGACACCACTTATCAAGCTTAAGAGCAGTCGGAGCATAAGACGGCCATCGCTCGAAAACCCACATTGTCAAAAAGGAAATATTGACAAAGGTCAGGACATCGAGGCGGCCACGCGACTCCCTCATAGCCAGAACCAGCTGATCGAGCCTGTAGTACAGTGTGCCCAAGACCAAGGGTCCGAGTGCGACTCTCTGGCCAAGAGCAAGCCTCACACCAAGTGGCAGCACATGGTAGAAGACTCCGTCATGGGGGTGACCATCAATCAAGTACCTCGACAGCCAGGCACAGAGAAAGGCACAAAGGGTCAAATGATAACCCTTGCCCTCTACGTAATTCTCGGCCTCCGGGTCCTCATTCAGAAGTTTCTTAGTAATGCTGCTGTTCGCATAGTCTCGGAAGAAGTACTGCAACCATTTGTTCCAGGTATTCTTCGCAGACGTATCAACCAGCTGCCAGTTCGGAAGAGGCTTCGTAGTGGTCCATCTAGTAGAGATTTTCTTTACCTCTGCTAGGCACTCCTCCATCTGCGTGTACAAGGCAATTTCTGCAGATGTTCTCAAGGGACTCAGAGGGTCCACCTCGCCCATGGGGGAAAGCTCGTACAGCATTTGAACGTCCTCGAGCGTGGGGGCAGCCTCGAACTCTGCAAAATGAAACGTATGAGTCGCAGGCGAGTAACGGGACAGAAGGTCTAGAAGCATGGACTGATCCAACTTCACGGCAGCACCCTTCATAGCACGGATAGCAAAGTATACGCCGGCTTCATTAAGAGTCTCGGCGTGATGATCCAACACGTGGTCAATCCACTCATCCATATAGTCCAATTTCAGGACGAACGCCTGAGTAGAAATCGCAGTATATGGGAAGTGCCCGTTCTCGATCCCCAATCGAACTACATCCTCGGAACCAACCAACTCGAGCAAGGCTGAGTTAACTGGGCGAGTCAGCGTCAGCAATCGCTCAACTGGAACAGGATCAGGCATCCTCTTCGCCTTCACCCTCGCATGATAGAAATCTTTCCCACCCAGAAAGGGGGCTTTTCGCCACAAGGCCTGCGGAAGCTCGGGTATCTCTTCATCTTCCTTGACGGGTCTGGTTACTCTTGTCTTGGCCATTCCTGCGGAAGAGCAAGAAAGAGGGGGGAGAAATACCACACTTCAGTTTGAATTTTGTAATTCGAGATCTATGCAAAGGAAAACGAACAGTTCCGGTACCGATTTCAGTAATTGGGGAGTTGCAAGATCCAATATTGTTGAAAGATTAAAACGAAGCGGGTTCAAAGATCAAAGCCTCTTCACAAATTTCATGGGTTTACAGATTCAACGCAGTTCAAGGCAAACACTGGTATCTTAAATCAAAAGTAAACGAGGCCAACCTTGTTTTCTTGAAGCCTGCTTGGATATGCACAATTGAAGAATACGATCTGCAGTTCTGAACTGGTGATTGATTATCTGGATCTGCTCTCGAAGATCTCCGGGTACCATTCACTTTAAGAGAAAGAAGTGATGCTTTGCAATAATGGGGGATACAAGGTATTTATCCAAAACAATGAAGGGTTGCGTCCTTTCGATAGTCGAATCGCAACCGTCACCGTCGAATCGCGCAATCACAGGACAAGCTGACGTCACGCCTAAAACCCTAAAGGTCAGACGGCACGACTCTAGGGGTTTTAGGTCATAATGACACGCACGGGGGCTGAATCTACCCGTATTTGAATTGGTGCGTGGCGGCGACGCGTATGTTGGTTTCCGCGCATGGAAGTCTATACGGCTATGAGTCTTCACGCGCAGAAAGGGGGCTAATGTAGATACTGCTTTCTGACATGACAGATCTTGGCCACGTGGCAGCCATCCAGCACACCATATTGTGCTCCACACACACCGGATCACCAGCCGAGCTGATCCATGTGGGGGCTGCGAGACAGAGCCCTCGCATACCACTGCACGGGACTTGTAGGGACTTAGTGGTTTGGAGGCTAGAGTAAGCCCTGTCGCGTGCGAGCCAAGCCCGCACGCGACCTTTAGTAACTGTTTTGAGAGATCTATGGCACGAGCTCCCTAGACCCGGTCAATCCGGTCAAACCCGGTCAACCTCGTAACGGTTCCGGTATTCGCGCACCACGTGCTATAACGGTTCCTATATACTCGGACGAACGTGCCGTTATGGTTAAGCTAATTAAGCCGCCATTAATGGGCGCTGATAACGCCCAAATAGGGGTTATCTTGTAGCCTAAATTGACGTGCCTTTGTGCTGGAAAACCGCGTTTTAGCAAGAATTCACCCTCAGAAAGCCTCGAAAATTAGAACGAGATGTTTATTTTCTCTTCATGAATTTCTACTTATTTTGCGCATTTCGAGATATGATCACGGGTTTGTTCATGTTGTCTTTACAGGAACAGGTTCGGGAAGTGCATTGGGATGCGTGCCGAGACAGAATCGGGTTCGCCTCGGGAAACGTGCAGAAAATGCTCGGGACAGGATTTGACCGAGACTAGTACAAGGGAGAGTGGAATGGAAAACGGAAAGACTGGAGGAAAAACGGGCAGTAAAAACCGATCGAGGAAGCTGAAAACGCCAAAACCGAGAATGACCGGAATGCGCTCGGTTGACAATATCTTGAGCTTGACTTGGAATTTTGAAGTGAAACCAGGGGCAAAAGAACGGAGTCCGTCCGAAAAACCGACTCCCGTCAAGTGTGGGTCCCAGACAGGCCATGCCCGAGTAAGGAGTCTCGGTTCCTGGTATATGGAATCAGGATTAACTATTTCATGCTCGTGACGATTTTCGGGACAGTTTTGGCCTAGGGGTATTTTGGTCATTTTGGCACCGGGCCCGGTTTTTCGGAGTCAAGTTCAGATTTTTTCTCCCAAATTCAGGCAGCAGTTTTCTATGGCCAGAGTCAGGATTGGGCATAATTTGGAGCAGTTTTGACCCAGGGGTATTTTGGTAATTTTGACAAGTTTTCGGGTCAAAACGCATGCCGATGCAGAAAAGAGCAGTTTTTCTTGCTGTCTGCATATTATACGCAGGATTCTGCGTATTATACGCAGACAGCAAGCCAGAGGGAGGATTTTTGGCCAGTTTCTGACCCTGTCTGCGTATTTTACGCAGGATCCTGCGTATTATACGCAGCCAGGGGAAGAAAATACGCAGGAAAATGGAAAAATACGCGGCCTTGCGTATTATACGCAGCCAGGGAGGTGAAATACGCAGCCAGGATGGAACAATACGCAGCCCTGCGTATTATACGCAGCCAGGATGGAAAAATACGCAGCCAGAGAGGAAAATACGCAGAAATCAGCACATGTCAGGCTACTGTCTGCGTATTATACGCAGGATCCTGCGTATTTTACGCAGACAGCACAAATTTGAGGCGGTTTCGGTCAGTGGCAGTTTCGTAAATAAAGGCAATTTCCAGAAACGTCCTCAGCACTATATAAAGACTCGTCCAGACTCGTTTTGAGGGACATCAACACACAATAACACATCCACGGAGAAGTCGGAGCATCCCCGGAGAGCACGGAAACGTGATTCCAGATTCGAAGACCTAGTTTGATCTTATTCTCTCTCATTCAAAAACTGTGTTATTTACATATGAATTTCAGTAGCTAAACTTTTTACCTAGGTTCTCGGTGAACCTAGGGTTTCGTTTTCAGAGATTAGTTCTACGTTTTGACTATGAATTCATGATCGTACTATCTTAATTCAGCAGCTTTATTCGTTATTCTGTCTTTGAATTTTACTGTTCATGCATGCTCGGCTTGATCACCCAGAATTGCTACAGACCCGAGCCGGTAGGTGAAAACGTCTGGTTAGGGTTAGGAAGAGAAGACATAATTTAGCACCTTACCCCGATGGGCCGACTAGCGAAGGGGAGTTATGACTAGCCTGAAATCGTTGAGACCAACTGTTAGAGAATCTGACCCGGGCCATCAGGACAGGTTAGAAACCCTAGCATCCTTAGAACGAGACTGCAGATTTAGGCAGCTTAACAGGAATCCGAAAGTCTGCAGGATCGTGATAACGTGCAGGAAAAGAAAAGATACTGCACAATTGGTACGTGGCACGGATAACGAGACTGCTGTGTGTTTTCATGTCAAACGAAGAAACGAAAATCTGAAGAAACCCTAGGGGATCCCGGGACCTAGTATCTCAAACCCTAGATTTACAACCTAAAGATTATTCAGAAAATCCTCACAAAAATATTTACGTTTCGGTTATTTACTTTCAGTACTTAAACAAACTCTCAAAATATTCCTCCTTTTTACACTCTGTTCGTTAAAACTGATTACTAGAAAAACCTGCAAAGTCCCTGTGGGATCGATAATTCGAGTCTAAAATACTCTCTATATTACTTGATTCGTATACTTGCGAATAGCACGCTAAATTGCGCATCAAGTTTTTGGCGCATCAAGTTTAGTGTGGGGGTATTTGATAACGCCCAAATAGGGGTTATCTTGTAGCCTAAATTGACGTGCCTTTGTGCTGGAAAACCGCGTTTTAGCAAGAATTCACCCTCAGAAAGCCTCGAAAATTAGAACGAGATGTTTATTTTCTCTTCATGAATTTCTACTTATTTTGCGCATTTCGAGATATGATCACGGGTTTGTTCATGTTGTCTTTACAAGAACAGGTTCGGGAAGTGCATTGGGATGCGTGCCGAGACAGAATCGGGTTCGCCTCGGGAAACGTGCAGAAAATGCTCGGGACAGGATTTGACCGAGACTAGTACAAGGGAGAGTGGAATGGAAAACGGAAAGACTGGAGGAAAAACGGGCAGTAAAAACCGATCGAGGAAGCTGAAAACGCCAAAACCGAGAATGACCGGAATGCGCTCGGTTGACAATATCTTGAGCTTGACTTGGAATTTTGAAGTGAAACCAGGGGCAAAAGAACGGAGTCCGTCCGAAAAACCGACTCCCGTCAAGTGTGGGTCCCAGACAGGCCACGCCCGAGTAAGGAGTCTCGGTTCCTGGTATATGGAATGAGGATTAACTATTTCATGCTCGTGACGATTTTCGGGACAGTTTTGGCCTAGGGGTATTTTGGTCATTTTGGCACCGGGCCCGGTTTTTCGGAGTCAAGTTCAGATTTTTTCTCCCAAATTCAGGCAGCAGTTTTCTATGGCCAGAGTCAGGATTGGGCATAATTTGGAGCAGTTTTGACCCAGGGGTATTTTGGTAATTTTGACAAGTTTTCGGGTCAAAACGCATGCCGATGCAGAAAAGAGCAGTTTTTCTTGCTGTCTGCGTATTATACGCAGGATTCTGCGTATTATACGCAGACAGCAAGCCAGAGGGAGGATTTTTGGCCAGTTTCTGACCCTGTCTGCGTATTTTACGCAGGATCCTGCGTATTATACGCAGCCGGGGGAAGAAAATACGCAGGAAAATGGAAAAATACGCAGCCTTGCGTATTATACGCAGCCAGGGAGGTGAAATACGCAGCCAGGATGGAAAAATACGCAGCCAGAGAGGAAAATACGCAGAAATCAGCACATGTCAGGCTACTGTCTGCGTATTATACGCAGGATCCTGCGTATTTTACGCAGACAGCACAAATTTTGAGGCGGTTTCGGTCAGTGGCAGTTTCGTAAATAAAGGCAATTTCCAGAAACGTCCTCAGCACTATATAAAGACTCGTCCAGACTCGTTTTGAGGGACATCAACACACAATAACACATCCACGGAGAAGTCGGAGCATCCCCGGAGAGCACGGAAACGTGATTCCAGATTCGAAGACCTAGTTTGATCTTATTCTCTCTCATTCAAAAACTGTGTTATTTACATATGAATTTCAGTAGCTAAACTTTTTACCTAGGTTCTCGGTGAACCTAGGGTTTCGTTTTCAGAGATTAGTTCTACGTTTTGACTATGAATTCATGATCGTACTATCTTAATTCAGCAGCTTTATTCGTTATTCTGTCTTTGAATTTTACTGTTCATGCATGCTCGACTTGATCACCCAGAATTGCTACAGACCCGAGCCGGTAGGTGAAAACGTCTGGTTAGGGTTAGGAAGAGAAGACATAATTTAGCACCTTACCCCGATGGGCCGACTAGCGAAGGGGAGTTAGGACTAGCCTGAAATCGTTGAGACCAACTGTTAGAGAATCTGACCCGGGCCATCAGGACAGGTTAGAAACCCTAGCATCCTTAGAACGAGACTGCAGATTTAGGCAGCTTAACAGGAATCCGACAGTCTGCAGGATTGTGATAACGTGCAGGAAAAGAAAAGATACTGCACAATTGGTACGTGGCACGGATAACGAGACTGCTGTGTGTTTTCATGTCAAACGAAGAAACGAAAATCTGAAGAAACCCTAGGGGATCCCGGGACCTAGTATCTCAAACCCTAGATTTACAACCTAAATATTATTCAGAAAATCCTCACAAAAATATTTACGTTTCGGTTATTTACTTTCAGTACTTAAACAAACTCTCAAAATATTCCTCCTCTTTACACTCTGTTCGTTAAAACTGATTACTAGAAAAACCTGCAAAGTCCCTGTGGGATCGATAATTAGAGTCTAAAATACTCTCTATATTACTTGATTCGTATACTTGCGAATAGCACGCTAAATTGCGCATCAGGCGCATTAACCACACTACAACGGTCATGTTCTCCAGTATATATATATATCGTTAACCTTTCCATACAAAAGGAAGAACACACTTGCCATACGCGGAAGCTCTGCCAAACCCCTGTCTCTCTCTCAGACATTGCTACTGACTTACTCTCTCCCTACACACACCCCTACTCTTCCTGTGCGATCCTTGATCCACTGCGTACGGTGTACACGGAGGTCTCCCCGCCGGAATCTCTTGTGCACACTCCTTAAGTTTAACAAGTTAGAAAAAGCCACTGATTTGAGTCCCATCAGGTTATGTAACACGATTTGTAAATTATCACAAAAGTTTTGGCCAATCATTTTAAGACTATCCTTGACTCTCTGATTTATCATAGTGGTTTGTCCCATGAAGACTTATTTCTAATATGCTAATTGCCTTTGAGTTTTTGCGTACAATAAAGAACAGGAAAAAATGGAAGGTGAGTTTTCTAGTGCTTAAAGCGAATATGATTAAAACTTTATGACAGGGTGGAATGGGATTTCATATGAATCGTGATGGAATGCATGGGATTTGGTACAAGGTGGATTGATGTGGTGATGAAATGTGTTTCCTCACCGACCTAAAGTCTCATTGTGAATGGGGAAGTGCATGGATTGATAGTTCCATAGAGGGGTATGATGCATGAATGTCCTCCTCTCCATATCTTTTTCTTCTTATTAGCGAGACACTCTCACTAAGTTCATCTTTAGGAGAGCCTCATTTCTTGCCTTGCAGCTTCACATGGGGTCCTATCGTATCCCACTTTTTTTTTTCATATGAGAGCCTTTTGTTCACTAAGGCCACAACTGCGGAGATTGATTCCCTTCGAGCTATCCTCCACGACTATGAAGTTGCTTCTCAGCAGGTTCTTAACTTTGGAATAATTTCAATAGTCTTTTCAGATACTGTGAGTTCAGCAGACATTTTTTTTTTATTTATAGATGTGGAGTTCAGCTAGTGGATGAGCATGAAAGTTATCAGGGGCTTCCAATTGGGACAGGGAGAAGAAGAACCACTACCTTTGCTTAACTACCCAAGTAGATCGATAAGAAATTGAATGGTTGGAAGGGAAAAGAGTTATCAGAGGCAGGTAAAGAGGTGTTGATTAAAGCGATTATTCAAGCTGTTACGAACTATGCTACAGGGGTGATTCTTACTACCGATGAAGGTTTGTCATGATATATAGAGGTTAGTACGTCAATTCTAGTGGGGAGGGAGTGAATATAAATGAAAGGTTAACTGGCTGGCGTGGGAGAAGATAAAGATGGCAAAGGAAGATGGAGGCCTTTGCTTAAGAGAGTTTTGAGATTTTAATGTTGCTATCTGGGAAAAACAGATGTGGCGTTTCCTACGAAACCCTAACAGCCTCGTGAGTAGGGTGTTCAGGGCCCAATACTATCGTGACTATAGATCCTTGATGTGGACTTGACCACTAGCTGCTAGGTTTCTTATGCTCTCAGAAGCATCACTGTTGATCAAGATTTGATCAAAACGGGTTTGGTTTGGAAAGTGGAAGAAGGGAATCAAATTAGGGTTTATAAAGATAATTGGGTGCCACAAAATTGGGTGATCCAAGCCCTAGGACGAAATTGGCAAAGTGTTATAACCTGGGTATCGTGAGTTAAGACGATACAAATAATGATAGCCATAACATCCCAACATAACGAGGTTCACTAGCACGATGATGGCTACATCCACGGCCCCAAAACCCATGTTTGACTAAGGAACACACACGAATACAAGCCACACATGTAAGAGCACGACCTAGGTACCTTATAGAGACATATAGGACCGACTTAGAGCCCAAGACATCCCAAAACGACCCTAAAATGAATTAGGAATCAACCTAATTTTCCACCCCCCGAACTAGGTCGTGCAATCTAGTACAATAGATCGTGCGACCTACTTCCTAACACCGTGCTGCAGTCTTATTCCTTGTCGCCCGTTGATCCATCGCTTTGCCTTGATTTTTCTATAACTCCTCTCCAAGCCCTCGAGGATATTCAAAGGACCAAGATCCAACAATTCTCCACCTTTCTTTGAATCCTCTCACCCGCTCAACTTGAATTAGCCAGTTCTATCCAAATCCAAAAGTTTCTCCGACTTCGCCAAATTCCTATAACAAGTGCCCCCATCGATTATCCAACTCCTGTTGTGTTCCTGCAATCGAAACCCTATCGATGCTCAAAATATGGTCGAGTTCCTGCGGCCGAATCCCCTATTTGTTGTTCCAACTTCCACCCAATATCGTACATCAAAACCCAACACGTTGCTCCAATTCCAACCGAAGTCCTATAATGATTTGCAATATTGATCCAATTCCCAACGGTTTCCTACAATATCGCCTCCTTGCGGGCCTCATACGCACCCCCTTGCACGCCTCTTACGCGCCGTGTCCCTCGTCAGACACTCCTCATGCCAAATTTTCCTCCTTGTCAAGAGCACGGATTTCATGCCCCCCAACGGGCCTAGAGGATGTAGTCAACCTCCGAAGCTGGTGCATCTACAACAAGATCTGCAGATGCCTTCTTCGATCACTCCCTCTTCCAGTGACCCTTCTCTTTACACAACGCACATAAGTGGTTTGGTAACTTAGAACCGTTGTTCACCTTAACCTTGCCTTCCTTGGCCACCATGAATGCGTCGGAGCCTAGAACGTACAAAACACCATAAGCAGTCCTATACTGCATCTCCCTTGTGTGAAGAGCTGATCTTACCTCCTCCAACGTCACTGTCTATTTTCCAACGATAGCACACTGTACGAACCCCTCATTACTATTTTCCAACTCAAGAAAAATAGTATTAAGGCGATCCAAATGATCTCTGGGGTCTGTAAATTTTGTCATCAGTAGACCAAACAACTGTTGTCTTAACATCAGAGCGACTTTGTATTGTCGAGGCTCTCCAACTTAAGCCATAGCTCTTCAGCTGTCTCTTGATCTGCGACCTCCGTGATCACGGCGTTTGAAAAACACAACATGATCGTTGTGTGTTCCTTTTCCTCCGTATTGTACTCCGCGGTGGTTGTCATTGCTTCCTTCTTGTCCTCCGCGCACAGCAACCAATTGCATTGTTGCTTCAATAATGAATGCATCTTGATCTCCAAAGAGTGAAGTTGTTCCTTCAAGTAAAATTGTCGATCTTAATCACCCCCCCCCCCTACATCGTCTTCTTAGCTCCAAGGATTTGTAGAATAAGAGTTATTCTAGTTCATAAATTTCACCCACAAAATTACGTGCTCCACCTTGATCGCGAAACCCTAGTTATGAATTTCACGGATTGTGAAACTTTGTCCTTCTACTCAATTTTGATTTTAGAACACCAATCACCTAATATGTGATACCAGTTTGTTAAAACCCGATATCGCGAGCTAAGACAATGCAAACAATGAAATCAAGAACACACGATGTAATGTGCTTTACGGGCACGATGCTAGCTACATTCACGACCCCAAAAACCCTTGTTTGATGAGAGAACACACACGAATACAAGCCACACATGTAAAAGCACGACTTAGGTCCCTTTTATAGACCGACTTAGTTCCAAAGAAATCCCAAAAATGAATTAGGAAACAACCAGAATTCGCAGCCCCCAAACAAGATCATGCAACCTAGTACAGTAGGTCATGCGAGATGCCATAGGTCGTGCGACCTAGTACAATAGATCGTGCGACCTAATTCCTTTCCCGATGGGCTGCAATCTTCTTCCTTGTCGTCCGTTGATCCGGTGCTTTGCCTTGCTTCATCACTTACTCCTCGCCAAACCCTCGAGTATATTCAGAGCACCATGATCCAACACGGTGGTACAAGACGAAGCAAGCAACGTAGGAAAGCTACTGGTCTTTCGTACGAAATGATGGACCTTTCCCACGAGTGATCATGCGAATGGGTCGTCCATTCGTACGAAAGGCACTTGGTAAGTCGGCTAAATTGTTTCCTAATCCGTTTTGAAAGGTTTCTTTGAGTTTTTTGGGTAGCAAGTCGGTATCCTAGTATAGATTTGTGCTAGGGTCGTGGCTTTTGATTGTATGGGTTGTAGTTGATAGTATCTCATCAATAAAATTAGTTTCCTTGGTCCTATAGTCACCACATTATATCGTTGTGTGATCTTCTTCTCGTTTTTTATTTAATCACTCTCACATTACCGTTTTAGTTTTGACTATATAGAACTAATATGTGTACATATGAAGATAAGCCTCCATTTTCGACAAGATTAAAATTTTAAATTTGAGAATGACAATTCTCAAATTTGGTTTCAAGGGACAAACGTTTGTGTGCCATATCATATCAGCAAGATTTTAATGGGGCCATTGAAGAACTAAAGAGCAATTATCTACCACCACTTGCTATGACAATAGTAATATGACAAGAACTGTTCATATAGCGTCCCCTTTTGGTAACTCTTCTTTTGAACTTATCTGTGTAGTTATGGATATAAAGTGCCCCCCCTGTTTTTCAAGATTCAGTACTAGTCCAATAATGGTTTGGTGGAGGTGATCTGTCCAGATAAGGTGCTTCAAATCGTCTCTCTGGACATTAAAACCTACACGTCTAACAAAAGAAAAGAAATTGAGGAGTAACTGTGGTAGAAACAATGAAGTCCACTCATTCTTCTTTATTTGTGCATATTTTCCTTAAAAATGTTGTAGTGATCTTTTGCATATATCTATTTTTGACATTTGTGTTCTTGAGTAGCAACTTTGGCAGACCAATTGACTTATTATGGTTCCTTTCCTATCTTCAATTATCTTGGCTTTTTCTTTTTATCTGGAATAATATTTGGTGCCTTTTGTCCTTTTTTTCTTTGCTTCAATCATTAAGGGAAGATGGTCCCTGATTTGTTTTTCTTCTAAGCTCTTCTATCACATTCTTTCACTTTGATACCTCCAGAGATTAATATAAGTAATATATAAACCCAAGGTTTCAGTTCTCATTACAACATCTCATTTCACATCTAGCAATGACATCACTGCTCTATGGTCTTGCTGGAAAATTATTGGAAGAACTGTCTTCCCCAGTTCTTCAAGATTTTTCAAAATCCTGGGGGTTTGGAAACAAAAGTGAGCTTGAGAAACTCAAGAACACTGTCTCTGCCATTGAAGCAGTGCTTCTTGATGCCGAAGAGAAGCAGAGAACAAACAGCCAAGTCCGAGATTGGCTCATCAAGATCAAACTTGTCTTTGATGATCTTAAAGACTTGTTGCTGGAAATCGCCACTGAAGCTTGGAAGCGGAAATTAATGACCAAAAATATAATGGCAAAAGAGGTACACATTTTCTTCTCAAGCTCAAATCAAATTTTGTTTCGTCTTAAGATGGGTCGTAAAGTTAAGTTGATTAGGGAGAGGTTGGACGCAATTGCCTCAGATTGCAATAGTTTCAACTTGTCTGAACGGCGAGAAGAGATGCCTACCATCATGAGTCCCATTAGAGAGGAGACTCAATCCATCGTGCCCCTAGATAAATTTATTGGTAGAGAGGAGGACAAAAGAATTCTCACCAGACTTTTATTGCAATCCAATGGCGAAGATGATGTGTCTGTTATTTCAGTAGTTGGAATAGGGGGATTGGGAAAGACCACTCTTGCTCGATCAATTTACGATTCGGAGGATGTTAAAAAAAGATTTGATATCAGGATGTGGCTTAGTGTTTCTGATCTTTTTGATGTAAAACTAATATCTGAGAAAATTGTAGAATCTGCAACGAAGAAAAAATGTGAGATGCTTCATATGGATGCACTGAAGGACAAACTCAAAAATACCCTCAATGGAGGCAAGTATCTCCTAGTTCTGGATGACGTGTGGAACGATTGCCCTATTGATTGGATGAAATTGGAAGTTTTATTAACTCGTGGTGCAAAGGGGAGTAAGATTCTCATTACATCCCGGTCTGAATTAGTTTCGCGAGCTTCAAAGTCAGTTGCAACACACGTGTTGCAAGGAATGTCTCATGAGGAGTCATGGGCTTTGTTCAAGCAAGTGACGCTCAAACGAGTGGTAGATCCAGCCAGTTCAACAATTCTAGGAATAGGACATGAAGTGGTAGAATTATGTGATGGTGTTCCTTTGGTCGTAAAGACGATTGGAAGCATGTTGGGTCTAAAGGAGAGGGAAACTGATTGGGTTGATTTCAAGAAGAATGTTCTTCCCCGGATAACAAAAGACAATGAAGGTAAGATTCTACAGATTTTGAAATTGAGCTACGACGATTTGTCTGCACCCTTGAAAAGATGTTTCAAATATTGTGCAATTTTCCCAAAAGATTGGATAATTCGGAAAGACAGTTTGATCAGGATGTGGATAGGCCAGGGGCTTATTCAATTGGATGGCACAACACGTTCATTAGAAGATGTTGGAGAGCAGTACTTTATGGATCTGATGGATAGGTCCTTATTTGAAGTAGACACAAAAGGCGACGAAGGAACTGTTCAATCGTTCAAAATGCATGATCTGATTCATGATCTAGCCTCGTCTATAGGGGGAAATGAATTCTTGAGCATTGGGGAAAATGTCAATTCCATTGATATGAGAAAGACGCGTCATGCATGGGTTAGTAGTAGTAATGCAGATATAGGAACAAGTTAAATTTACTTTTTTAGAAGACAATCTTTATCTTTTATGATTATTAGTTGTGTAATAAGATAATTATCTTGTAGAGAGTCATTCTATTTAATTAAGAGTTCAGTTTGCTTTATGAGTCTTTTTAGGTTGCCTATATATAGTGGGCTTCTATCTACTAATGTGCTCAGACTTGATCAGTGAATAAACTTGAGATCAATTTGAGATTATTGAGAACTGTGATTTCTAATTATGAATCCAGCGCAATTTAGTTTTATTCTCCACTTCTGTTCTATACAATATATATGATATCAAAGCCTAATCTTGTTCAGCCAGCGTAGCAGCTTAACCTACTTGCAATCACTACTGTCGCTCAAGAAAAAGATCACAAATCAAGTAGGTTCCAGCCAACAAGAAGCAACCTCCCATTCCCTCATTGAAGTTGATCTCCGCCAACAACTTTGCTTTGTAGAAGCAAATAAGGAGAAGAGGACATGACCACTATAAGAATTCGGTTTTTTACGATGGCAAAAATCGTCGTTCTTAACAAGAATATTGTCGTTAATTGTCTTCAAAGACAACATTTTAGTTGTTTTTCTCGTCGTAATATAGGTATGTCGTATTATGTCCTAGGCAAAAAAATTATGGTTGTTGACTGATACCAAACAAAGACGATTACTCCTGCTGTCATCTTTCAATTGAAGCCGCCAACATAATCTTTTCATCTTAGTTTCACCGGCTACTTTTGCTGTAATCCACTTGTTTTCACCCACCAAATTTGCAGCACTTATTTTCCTTGGCCGACCATATCTGTCATCATATTTCTTTTTGGCGGATCACTTTTGCCGTTGTTGTTCGATTTTTAACACATCCTTTTACTTGTACGTTTTTACTTTTGTAACCTTCTTTTTCTTTGACAGACTGTTTTACCGTCGTTTATCTTAAAATTTAATAGTAGTCTTCCCAAGATTACCAATACAATTTTTTGACAACATTTGTCTTCTTCATATAGACTGTTTCAAAAATTCACATAAATTACACATGTTGATGACCAGTTGTAGATCACCAACACATAAAAAAAAATCCTAATCTCAACCTTTTGTTCATCCAAAATCACACAACTTTATATACTTAGAAATTACATCGATCATTTGAAAATACATTGTTCCAAGCATCAACTTTAATTAAATAAACTTAACGATAACATCAATTTCAACCAAAACACTGCAACCAGAGTACCTCGAATACTCACAGCTGAAAAGACATCAAAGACTAAGAGTACTTCTACTAACTGCACATGGATTCAAAAACTACGAGGTTCAAGATGCGGTGTCAGAACCCCAAGAATCTAATAGCTGCTACTGTCTGTACTATTTACAGTTTGAACTTCATAGCATGATGAGAAAATACCTGAATAAATCTATGATTAACAAAACGAGAAAAACTGAAAATTATGTAACCAAGAGTGTTACAATTCAGTATAAAGTTGTACAAACAAAATGAACGCACTTTCTGCAATTTCACGGAACATACACTTGCGTCCTATTTAAGTTTATGCATAAATGAGCAACAAAAGTGTTACTATCTCAAAACTTTCTTTTACTGCTGTTCAGTGGTGGTGCTTTTATGCTTTTATGTGATGTTTTGCTCATCATCTCAATCCTATAAAAATAGGTATAATACACGATTGAGAATGAACATGAGACTATGAAAAGAAGATAAAGTCTCGGTTTGTTCTTCAAGGGATTCTAGAACTTACAGATCAATCCGGAGAGAAACAAGAAGATAAAAACTAATATATGGACAACGGACTACTTACATAATATTTGTCCATTCTATTTTTTTTTTTTTTTTTTTTTAATTTTTCTTCTTAGAATTTGAGCAAAAAATTTTGCAGTCATGTACTAGAAACATAAAACTACTTCTCTACAAAATTTATGAATATTATAAGGTGGACCAGATGCGTGAACAACACCATAAACAAAAGTCAGTTCCCAAGCACAAAAAAGGCTGCATACGACTGTAATTCGGATGCTTTTTAAGGACTCAAAAGTATTGAACCAAGAAGCAGATTGCTTTTCTGTACTCACTTGTAATTAACCACGATGACTATATGCCGACGAAACAGCATCAGTGTACCACATGATTAAGGAGATATCGGCAACAAAGGAAGAAAAGATACAAAATCTGCATGGTGATCGTCATGCTGTAACCAACAGATCCACTGACAATCGGTGTTCCTTGCCAGACCAACAACTCTGAAATATGCATATCGAACATTGAATATCTGCAGAATTCCAAAAACTAGTAACAGAAATCAGAAATTAAGAAAAGGCATACTAATCAGATTACTAAGAAGTTACATACCTTGCATATCATGTAAGTACCTGATCACCATTCCTGCACCACCGAGACGTTTGGGATGTGAGCAATTTTATGCCAATCCTCACCACTTTCCATGAAGCATCTCCTATATAACTTGGAGGAGCAATAATAAATTGTAAGCCTCTGCAGTGAAGTTAGATGTGGCATGCATTCCGGAATCAATGCTAATGATAGGCACAATTTTATACGGATTTCTTGTAGTGTTTTGAGGTTGCCCATCCACTCTGGCAGCGTTACCATATATTGGCAGTTGAAAACTTCCAGTGTGTGTAAATTAGGAAGAGAGAGATAATAGCAAATTAAGGGTTTGATACCAAATCAAATGAACATAACATAAACAGAGATAATGAAACGGCGAAGAGAGAAAACCAAACGGTGTATAGATTCATTTAACCAGCAAAGGGATCAGCACCACATAAATACACATGAATCCAACGGACGGATACAATGATCCGTTAGAGACACAAACGGTAGGAAATGAACCATCTAGAACAAGGGCAGCTGTATAGTTTTAGGGTTACAACTGGACCACCATTATGGTTTGGGCTTAGAACATGTATTGGGCTTGACTAATAGACTAATAGCAAGAGCCCAAATAAGTTTGAGAAGCCCATTTGGTTAATAGCTCCCCGTAAACTCATGGTGGTTGGACTTGAACCATGAGTTTACTCTTTAAGTCTTCAAAATGAGCGGGCTGCAAGCTTTTGGTAAACACATCAGCAAGTTGATCTGCACTAGATAAAAAATCAACAATGAGTTCACGATTTAAGACCTTTTCACGCACGTAATGATAATCAATTTCTATATGTTTTGTACGTGCGTGAAATAGGGGATTAGAAGTAAGAGAGAGTGCTGATAAATTATCAGTCCATAAGATAGGACATTGAGGTATAGAAAATTTTAAGTCTTTGAACAAAGTTTTAAAATAAAAAAAGATCAGCAGCTGCTGTGGCAAGAGCCCGGTACTCTGCATCTGTGGATGAACGGGCCACAGTAGCTTGCTTTTTGGAAGCCCAATGAATTGGGTTTGGGCCTAAGAAGACCACAAGCCCAGTGGTGCTGCGCCTGTCTGATGGGTTTCCAGCCCAATCTGCGTCTGTAAAGACTTGAATTGGTAGGTGACCTTTTTGATATAAAATACCCTGAGATTTAGTTCCTTGTAGATAGCGTAAAATGCGTTTAACACCCCCCAAATGATTCTCAGTTGGAGCATGCATAAATTGGCATAAGTGATTAACAGAAAAGGCAATATCAGGTCTGCTAAATGTTAGATACTGCAAAGCACCAAGTAACTGACGAAAAATGGAAGGATTATCTAGCTGTTTGCTGTCAAAGAGATGATATTTGATACCAGCAGCTAAAGGAGTAGAACAAGGTTTGCAAGTAATCATATTGAACCTTTTTAAGACATCAGTAATGTATTTTTCCTGATGTACAAAGATACCAGCAGAGGTTCGTTTGATTTGCAAACCAAGGAAATATGTAAGTGGCCCCAAATTGGTCATTTCAAACTCTTTATTGAGTTTGATCACAAGAGCACTAAAATAGAAGTAGAATTGAAATTTTGCCAGCAGAGTGTCTAACAAATAAAGAAGAATCAGCTAAAGATGAAACAAAGCCAAGAGATAGTAAATAAGTAGTAAACCTCTCAAACCATGTACGAGGAGCCTGATTGAGGCCATAAATAGATTTCTTGAGAAGACAAACATGATTAGGAAAAGAGCTGTTAACAAAGCCCTGAGGCTGTTTTATGTAAACAGTTTCTTTAAGAATGCCATGGAGGAAGGCATTCTTCACATCTAACTGAGTTAAGGGCCATGAAAAAGAGGCAGCAAGAGAGGGAATACAGCGTACAGTGGCATGTTTGGCCACTGGACTAAATGTTTCTTCATAATCAAGGCCAGGGGTTTGATGAAACCCCTTAGCCACAAGTCTTGCTTTAAAACGTGAAACAGTACCATTTGGGTTATATTTAGTCCTAAAAACCCATTTGTTGCCAATGATATTGGCATGGGGAGGACAAGGAACTAAAGTCCAAGTTTGCTGTTTTTGAAGACTGCTATACTCTTCAGCCATAGCAGTTTGCCACTGAGAGTATTTTGCAGCTTCTGTGAAAGTATGAGGGTCAGCAAGAGAAGAAAAAGGAATGACATTAAAACCTGAATGAGTAGTAGCAGTGCCAGTAAATGGAAGTTTCTTCTTTACAATCCCAGACTTACTCCTTGTCCTCATTGGATGAGGAGTTGGGAGTGAAGAAGAAGTCATCACTGGGCTAGCTGGAGAAACTGCCAAGCCTGGACTGGAAGAGGTCTCAGGTGATGTATCTGTTCTTGTAGTATCTGATCTGGGTGTGAGAACCTGTGTTCCAGCAGGCTGCAATTCTGCAGAGCCCTCAGACACAGTGTTATGGGGAAACACTGGATGAGAAGGAGAGGGAATAGAGGGGGGAGGGACATAAGCACCTGAAGAAAACAAATCAAAGTTAGTTTGGTGAATAGAAGAAGCAGTAGAAGTGTTATGTTGTGTGCTGGTGGAATAAGGAAAGCAGTTTTCATCAAAGATGACATCTCTACTTATATAAAATTTTTGAGTTGATTTATCATAACAAAGGTAACCTTTGAAACCATCTGCATAGCCAACAAAGATGCACTGTTTTGTTTTAGGAGACAGTTTAGATTTAGAGTATGGAGTCAGACATGGATAACAAGCACAGCCAAAGATTCTAAGTTTTTCATAATCTGGAGATTTGTTGAATAAAAGTTCAAATGGAGATTTATTAGAAGTATTAGCACTAGGCATTCTATTAATTAAATAGACAGCAGTAGCAATAGCATGATACCAGAAATGAGTAGGTAAAGAAGCATTATGTAAGAGAGTTGAAGCAGTTTCAACAATATGCCTGTGTTTCCTTTCTGAAACACCATTCTGCTGTGGTGTATGAGGACAAGAACGTTGATGTATAATGCCATTAGTACTTAGGTAAGTTTGAAAAACAAATGAGGTGTACTCACCTCCACCATCAGATCTAAATACAGATATAGAACAGTTTAATAATTTTTCAACAAAATTTTTGAATTTAGGAAAAGTTGTTGCAACTTCTGATTTGTTATGCAGAGGAAACAACCATGTAAATCTAGAGTACCCATCAATAAATAACACATAATATCTAAAGCCATGAAATGATTTTAAAGGTGCAGGACCCCATACATCAGAATGAATTAGTTGAAGAGGTCTCTTAATAACAGTAGATGATTGTTCATAAGGAAGTCTTGTAATTTTACCAGCTAAACATGATTGACATATAACAGAATCAGATGAAGAACAAGAAACACATTTTGACAAAATTTCATTAGATGGATGTCCCAGTTGATCATGCCAGAGTTTGGACTTGACTTTTTGACCCAGAAAAGCTTGAGGAGAACTCTTGACAGAAGACTTGACAGAAAGAGGTGTAGATGGAATAGGGTAAAGCCCATTTTTACTCAGACCCTGATAAAGAACTCTGCCCGTTGCAATATCCTGAATACAGAATGAGTGGGCATCAAAAATGAATCTAGCATGGTGTTCTTCACATAACTTATGTACAGAAAGTAAATTAGCAGTTAAATCAGGAACATGTAAGGTCTTAGACAATTTAAACATATAATTAGGAGTGGGTAAAAGAGCAGTACCAGAATTGTTGATTGAAAGAGATGAGCCATTACCAACAGTAACATTGTCTGATCCAGAATATGGTTCAGAAAGAGAAAGATTTCTGAGTTCACCAGTCATATGTGCAGAGGCTCCTGTATCAGTGAGCCAATAATTGGGAGAGATAGCATGATTCTGAGAAGCAGCAGCCATAGCAGAGAGTTGTTCAGGTGGATTTCTCCCCTGATAGGCATAATCCATACGATGCCAGCAGTCAAGAGCAGAGTGGTAATCTAGACCACAGATTTGACAAGTTACAGGTGCCTTACCATTCTTTGAACCACCATAAGAACTGTTAAAGTTGGTGTTATAAGAAGTAGATCTACCACCACCTCTGTTGTTTTGACCAGAACCTCTATACCCAGATCGACCCCTGTTGTGGTCAAAACGACCACCACGAGCGCCACCAAAACGACCATTTGTCCCATTGAAACGACCAGACTGACCCCCTCCTCTAGGGTTTTGACTGTAGCCGCCACCACGACCACGAGAAGAAGAAAAATTGTTTGACTGAGTGTAAAAAGCAGTAGGAGGAGTGGGTTCATTTGAAACATGTTGGGATTCAAGCATTTGTTCTTCAGATTTTAAAAAAACATGTAGCTCAGTGAGAGAGAGAGGAGTTGAATGGATCGAAGTGAAGATCGAAAAGAATTGTACTCAGTGGGAAGACCGTTTAAAGCATAAAGAATCATATCTTCATCATCGATTTTGACGTTTGAAGCAAAAAGTTTATCACGAATAGATTTAAGTTTCTGCATGTATAGATCTATGGAGTCTGAGCGCTTTTTGATGGTTTGAAGGTCAGATTTTAACTGCAAAATATGAGATCTAGACACAGAAGCATAATAAGATTCAAGAGTTACCCAGGCGGTGTGTGAATCATCCAAACCAATAACATGAGATAAAGCTTCAGAGGAAAGTGTAGCGTTGATGAGTGTTAGGATGGCTTGATCTTGGATCTGCCAGGCGGTGTAGGCAGGGTTGACCATCTGTGAGGGAGACCCATCTGAGTCGGCGATGAACTGCGGTGGACAAACAATAGATCCATCAAGAAACCCAAAAAGAGACTGGGTTTTAAGAATCGATTGGAGCTGATGCTTCCAAATCACATAATTGGTACTGTCTAATTTGTGAGTGATAAGGTTATGGATATTTGAGAGAAGGGCAAGAGGATTTGCAGAGGGAGAGGCCATTGTTGGAGACGATTAGAACATGAGAGGCTCTGATACCATAATAGCAAAATAAGGGTTTGATACCAAATCAAATGAACATAACATAAACAGAAGATAATGAAACGGCGAAGAGAGAAAACCAAACGGTGTATAGATTCATTTAACCAGCAAAGGGATCAGCACCACATAAATACACATGAATCCAACGGACGGATACAATGATCCGTTAGAGACACAAACGGTAGGAAATGAACCATCTAGAACAAGGGCAGCTGTATAGTTTTAGGGTTACAACTGGACCACCATTATGGTTTGGGCTTAGAACATGTATTGGGCTTGACTAACAGACTAATAGCAAGAGCCCAAATAAGTTTGAGAAGCCCATTTGGTTAATAAGAGAAGCCACTCAGGGAGTGTTTTCATATCACCTGATATGCACACCTCACGAAGGCCAGTAAGGCTCTTGAATTGCTTCCCCTTAGCAAGTAACAAAGGGCAACCCCAAATAATCAGTTTGTCCAATGCAGGGAAATACTGGTTGTTGTTGTCCTTATTATTCAACTCATCTTCTTCTTGCTCATATATGGATTGTAAATCACCCATGTCCCAAAGATGAAGTTCTCGAAGAGAAGGAAGTAACCCAAGTGGTGGAAGATTTCGCCAACCCTTACAACTCTCTAAACCAATTAAACGGATATCTGGAAGGGTATTACCAATATTAACTCTCTCCATCCAACTTGGAAACTTCTTACCTCCATATTTCCTGATCCATAGTGATTCTACATTGGGATGGGGCTTGAGACTTTCTTCTTCTTCTTCTTCTTCTTCTTCTTCTTCTTCTACTTCATCCTCATCGCTCCAGCTTAACTCCAACTCCTGAATGAATCTTAATTCGTTTATGAGAGTAGGGTAGAAAATTTGGCTGCTGCTTCTGCATTTTGCAACTTTAAACCGTCTTAAATTTCGTACTATTATTTCACCCCTCAAATTAACCAAGCTTTTCAGCTCAGCTAGCTCGCTGCATTTCGTACCTTCCGGCCCCACAAGAAAATCACTTAATGTCCGCAAACTAGTCAATTCTCCCAATCCACGTGGCATATGGCTTAACTTGTCACAATCGGAGACATCAAGGTGCCCGAGCAGCACCAAATTCCTTGTTCGAGTTGGCAATGCCTTCAGATTTTTACAGTTGTTGAGTATCAATGTCTGCAAATTGTACAAACTCCCAATATATTCTGGTAGTAAATCAAATGTATTCCAAGAGAGGTCGAGGTAATTCAAAACTCTCAATCCATGAACGAAATACCTATCTATTCCCGTGCCTGCAAAATCTAACACTCGCATCTTCTTGAAATTGCCAGCAATTTCTTCATTCTTGGGCGTCCCAGATAAATTTCTTGCAACAAGTGTACGCAACTTCTTTACGTGCAATAAGTTGGTGGAAATACAAGGGCTACGACTACACACCCATGCATGACGAGTTATCATATCAATGCTAATATCTGAGCCACTGCTTCAGCACTCATTTTCCTCTAAAGACACCGCAAGATCGTGAATCAAGTCGTGCATTTTGCAATAAGTAATTATACCATCGTAGGTTTTTCTGTAAACTTCAAATAAGGACATATCCATCAAATCCATAAAATGTTGCTCTCCAATATCTTCCAATGAATGTGTTGTGCCATCCAGTTGAATAAACTCATGTGCCATCCACATCCTGATCAATGATTTCTTCTCAATTTCCCAACCCTTTGGATAAATTGCACAATACGTGAATTTTCAAGGGTGCAGACAAATAGTCATAGCTCAACTTCAAAACCTGTAGGATATTACCTTCATTGTCTTGTGTCATCAGGGGAAGAGAACTTTTTTTGAAATCCAACCAATCGGTTTCCTGCTCTTTCGGACCCAATATGCTTCCAATCGTCTTTCAAGCCAAAGGAACACCAGCAAATTTTTCTACGACTTCCTATTCCTATAATTGTTGAACTTGCTGGATTAATCGCTCGTTTATACGCCACTTGCTTGAACAACTCCCATGACTCGTCGTGAGACATTCCTTTCAACACGTGTATGTCAACTGAATTTGAAGCTCGTGAAACAAATTCAGATCGGGTCGTAATGAGAATTTTACTTCCCCTTGAACCACCAGTTAAAAGCACTTCCCATTTCGATTCATCCCACACGTTATCCAAAACAAGGAGATAATTTCTTCCGTCAATGACTTTTTATGAGTTTGTCCTTTACTACATCCATATGAAGCCTCTCACATTTATACGTTCTTGCAGACTCTATAACATTCTCACAAACTAACTGCACATCAAAAGGATCAGAAACACAAACCCACATCCTAAGATCAAATATGCGTTTAACTTCCTCCGAATTGTAAGCTGATTTAGCAAGAGTTGTCTTTCCAATTCCCCCAATTCCAACAATTGAAACAACTGACACATCATCTACACCATCAGATTGAAATAAAAGTCCGGTGACAATTTTTTTGTCCTTCTTGTTAGGATCGACTCGTAGCGATTTAACAACGCAACGAAAAGCAAAACGAAATCACACGAACTAGAACACGACGATTTACGTGGTTCACCAAATTGGCTACATCCACGGTCCACACCCACTTCACTATGATGAATGAATGAAAAATACAATCACATCTCTCAGGCTCTCTCTGTGTGATGTGATACCCTAACCCTAGAGCTAGGTTAATATATTTAGAGATAACTAATATGAAATTGCTTGTAAGCCCCTCTAATTTAGACTAGGTTACAAAACAGTCTTCACACTTAACAATCACCCACTTGAAGACTGATTAACTCTGAGTGTACTTCTCCCACCTTCAATTCAACATCCTCCATGAGTGTGGACTTGCCCCCTCATCATGAAACTAGGTCAGCCGAAGCCGAGCAGGTTCTCAGCTTCTCCAAGGTCACAACCTTGGTAAACATATCCGCAGGATTCTGGCTCGTGTGGATCTTCTCCAATTTTATCACGTCTTTCTCCAACAATGAACGAATGAAGTGATACCTGATGTCGATGTGTTTCGTCCTTGCATGAAAAGTGGAATTCTTCGCCATATGAATTGCACTATGGCTGTCACTATACAGCTTGCAACTCTTCTGCTTCTTCCCAAGTTCCCTCAAGAAACTCTGTAGCCAAACCATCTCTTTGCACCCTTCCGTAGCTGATACATATTCGGCTTCAGTAGTAGATAGGGCTACAATTTTCTGCAACCTCGAAACCCAACTGACAGCTCCACTGCCAAGTGTAAACACATAGCATGTAGTGCTCTTTCTTCTGTCCACATCACCAGCCATGTCTGAATCAACATACCCTTTCAAACTGATCTCCGACCCTCCATAGCACAAAGCTACATCCTGTGTACCTCTCAGATACCTGACAATCCACTTTACAGCTCTCCAATGCTCCTTACCGGGATTTCTCATGAATCTGCTAACAACTCCCACTGCTTGGGCAATATCTGGACGTGTGCACACCATAGCATACGTCAAGCTCCCACAACAGATGCATAAGGAACTTTAGCCATGTAGTTCTTCTCCTCATCTGTAGCTGGCCTCTGGTCTTTAGAAAGTTTGAAGTGACTCGCCAACGGAGTACTCATTGGTTTAGCATCATGCATGTTAAACCTCTTCAAGACTTTCTGAACATAATCAGCTTGTGACAAAACTAGCTTCTTGCCAATTCTATCCCTGTTGATTCTCATGCCAAGGATTTGCTTTGCAGGTCCCAAATCCTTCATCGAGAACTCCTTAGACAAGCTCTCTTTCAGCTTCTGAATTTCCCCCATGCTTGATCCTGCAACAAGCATATCATCCACATATAAAAAGAGAATAATGTAAGAATTCTTGAACCTCTTGAAGTAGAAACAGTGATCCCCGTGACACTTCTTGTATCCTTGCCTAGACCTGAAGTTATCAAACTTCTTGTACCACTGCCTCGGTGCCTGCTTCAAGCCATACAAACTCTTTCTTAGTTTGCACACCATATTCTCTTTACCTGCTGCTTTGTACCCTTGTGGCTGTACCATGCAGATGTATTCTTCTAAATCCCCGTGTAGAAAGGCTGTCTTGACATCTAACTGCTCAAGGTGCAAATCTTCAACTGCCACAATGCTAAGTACTGTGCGGATGGTGGAAATCTTCACAACTGGAGAGAAGGTTTCAGTGAAGTCTACGCCTGCTTTCTGCTGAAATCCTTTCACCACCAGTCTAGCCTTGTACCTCTTTGATCCATCATGCTCCTCTTTAATTCTGTAAACCCACTTGTTGTGCAAAGCCTTCTTCCCTCGGGGCAACTCCACAAGATCCCATGTCTTATTGGAGTAGAGAGACTGCATCTCATCATTCATTGCATGCTCCCACTTAACTCTGACTTCACTCTGAACTGCTTCCTCGAAGCTCTCGGGTTCACCACTATCCGTGAGCAAAAGATATGACAGTGATGATAAATAACGAGCTGGATTCTGACCTTTAGTCGACCTTCCTGTAACTCTTCGTGTTGAAGCGACTGCTTCAACTTCTGAACTTTGTACTGGAGCAGGAGCTTCAACTTGTGGCTGGACATCTCCAATCTCAAGCTCTACTGTTTCCTTCTCTTCTGAAACCTGTCCCTGTTTCCAATCCTTGTACATAACTGACTCGTTAAATACCACATCCATACTTCTAACAACTTTGTGCTTATCGAAATCCCAAAATCGATAGCCAAAATTGTTAATTCCATATCCGATAAACGCGCACTTATTCGATTTAGGATCTAACTTGGACCTCTGTTCTGCATCAACATGAACATAAGCGGTACATCCAAATGTTCTCAAATGCGACAAACATACCTGTTTTCCTGTCCAAGATTCCTCAGGCAATCCAAAATCTAGTGCTGTCGATGGACCTCTGTTGATTAAGTATGCAGCTGTGTTCACTGCCTCAGCCCAAAATGACTTAGGCAATCGAGCATGTATCCTCATGCACCTTGCACGCTCTGTGAGTGTTCTATTCATGCGCTCTGCAAATCCATTCTGTCTAGGCTTGTTTGGAATTGTCTTCTGTCTCTTGATGCCGTTCTCAGCGCATAACTCCTCAAACTCTTTGCTGCAATACTCGCCACCATTGTCAGACCTCAAACACTTAAGTTTCTGACCTGTCTCGTTCTCAATAGTAGCCTTCCACTTATTGAACACATCAAACACATCTGATTTGTTATTTAATAAGTAAACCCATAGTTTTCTAGTGGCATCATCAATAAAAGTAACAAAGTAAGACGCACCTCCATTAGAAGCTACATTCGCTGGACCCCATACATCTGTATGCACTAACTCCAACCTGTTGAGCTTTCTATCTCGGCTAACTTTGGTGAAGCTGACTCTCTTCTGC